>OY294045.1:39960337-40168244 GCA_958510825.1 Brachypterus glaber
TCACTAAAAATCGTCGTAATTTAATTTACGCTCCTTTTATAAAGAAAAGATAACAGAAGTTTTTAAGTATAACTTATAATTATGATTATTATCATGTCAAATAACTGCATAACAAGTGCGATAAAAGATTTAGACATGCATATCATGATAATATCATATATTATATGATAACGTCGTTAATTTAAGACGTTAGAGTCCCTAAGAGGTTTCGCTACTTAAGGTAATTTTTTTAATTTAAGGTTTCTAATATACAAGACAGCTTTCGCAAACTAATTCTATCAAAAGACAAAAAAGTTCCTATAAACATATGTCCAAAAATACATCGCAAAGGAGCTCCGCTCCGCTCCGCTCCGAAAATTAATTTTAATTTAATATCTTAGAAACCCTTTTTATAGGAACCTTAAAATGTACAGAAACACTTGTTCTAAAAACAAGAGTTTCTGTACATTTTATAAAAATGCGTAAAAAGTAAATTAGAAACTTAACCCTAACCTGTCATTTCTGGTTTTCCCCAAAAATATAACATATCACAAATATGTTTCTGCAATTTTGGCGAAGTCGAGTTAAACTTTACATTTGTGCAGGGGCGGATTTAAGCAATTTTTTTGGAGGGCGCTCGAGGGGTGTGACTTGTGAAATTGCCGAATGATAATGGTCAAAATGCCAAACGAAAATGTTAAAAATAAAAAATAACATTTATGTTCCTTTAAATTGGTAGCCAATTAATTAATAGAAAAATAAACTCTTTTTTATTTGCTGGGGACCTTTTAGTTATTTCTGGCTATATTTGATGCGCTGATTTCGGAACCTTTCTTCGTTTTTCATTAGCTCATTTTTTTGAGATATAACGCACAGTGGCTTTTTGGCCATAGTTCTTGTCAAAAAGAAAATGAAAGCCTAAAAAAAATATTTTATTTATATTTTGGAGTGTTATGCCCATGTTAATGGTGTAGGAAAATAGCGTTACAGGGGGTGGGGGGTCCCAAATGATCAAAATTTGCGTTACGTAATTCTTGAACGTTCCCCTATTTATTTTTAGTAAATAACAAAGTAACAAAACATATAATTGTAATTAGTGTAATAAGTTTAATTTTTGAGAAATTTATAATTTTATGTAATGTTGCTTACGTTACATTTTGTGACATAGATTTTGACATAAGTACAAGTATCTTTGAATTTCTGTTATATTCCAGAATATAAAATCTTTTTAACACTAAATGTGCATTTGAAAATTTTTAAGAAATCAGGCCAAAATGCTTTAAATCTTTAACAATTGCTAAGTTATATATTAAACGATAAAATATTATATCTTTTGATTACCTTACAAGGGAATTCGTTGCTTTCGTTAGGGGTCGTTCATAAAATACGTCACGCAAATTAACCAAAATTCATACACTTCATACCCCGTTTCTCGCGTTATTAAAGGATGTAGAGATTTCATATTTTGGCTACCTCCTCCCCGATAGGGGGGTGTTGGAGGGGGGGGTATCCAAAATATAAAGCCTCTACAGCCTTTAATAACGCGAGAAACGGGCTATGAAGTGCATGAATTTTGGTTTAGACTTTTCGTGACGTTTTTTATGGACGACCCCTTACATTAAAAGTCCATATATTTTTTTTTTGCATTATCAACTGACAATATATTGCAATACCGAGAGTGTACTTCGACTGGTACACTTTCAGTTTTTCGACTGGTACATTTTAATGTTTTCAAGATTTTGGAAAAGCCTTTTATTCGTGCCAAAAATTTCAAATTTTTGTTTTGCGTACTTTTTCGTTTTATGACGTTTTATGTCGATTTAAATCAATTTCAAGCAAAAAAAAATTGTCGGTCGGAGAATCGGTCGATCGATCTTTCAGGCAATTTTATTACAAACTTTAATTCTAAAATGGTTTTACAATTGCAAATTTCACAAAAACGTAAGAAAGCTCTAGCGCAATTTTTTTACTAATTTAAAGGTCTATGGTCCACTTGAACACCCAATATATACCTTAAAAAAGCTTGTTTTGGCTCTCCTTACAGCAAATTCTGGGGAGGACGCTTTAACCACCTGTATGTACGGCCCAGTTAAAAAATTTCCGAATGAATCGTAAGATTTGCCGAATGGAAAAACTTTGGGACGGGGTCACACCCCTCCTTATCTCTGACCCTGAATTTGGGGGTTACTTTTTAATAATAGCGGTACAAAAAATAAAAAAAGCAAACGGATTATAAAAAATAACAAAATAAATTACAATGGTTTTGATAAATATCAAAACCATTTTTATTTATTAAATATTAATTTTGGCTTTCATAATTTTGCAATAATATGGCTGGTTACATCTTACCAGTAGTGTATACACTACAAAATGTACAAAAAATAATAAATCTAATCTACTTTTGTGTTTCTTCAATTTAGGTACGGGAAATGGCTTATCTTAGGAATGCGAATGAGTTTAAACTATTCTATTTTTTTACTTTAGTTGAGAATTCTTATCTATCTTTTTTATTGTTGTTTGCTTCAATAATCTATTTTTAATGTATTTTTAACTTGTTTTTAAGGAAATTCTTGTTAAGTACATATCAGCCCCCCTGGAGGCTAAACGGATGAAGATACTGAAAAACGTTTTAGAGTACAAAACAACACAAATTTTAATGAATCAATTGATGTTGAAAAATTTCAAACATTGATATAACCGGTAATTTTACAGGTAAGCTGAACCGGAGAAGCAAAAAATAAACTAATTAAAAGCACAAATATTCACAAGATGTCTATCGAATAAACACAAAAAATCTTATATGCTATACTGCCCTAATTAACTTTTTAAATTAAATTTAATAAAACTAAGATAATGGCAAAAACAGTAAATCGTCTTAGCCACTCTCTTGGGTTATAGCCCTAGGGCGTATAACTTTAGGTTTAAAGTACCTTTATTATAACACAAGTATGCAATAATTAATTACACTGGTCGACAAATCTGAAGATATCTCTAACTGAGATTCCAGAAATAGGTTTATACTAATTTTGGGTCGCTGAATCCAAATCCCAAGGCTGTTTGTCTCCATCACCCTCAGATTTTTTTATATCATAAAAAAAGTTAAAATTAGGAAAATCAATTTTGTGTAATTACAAGAAAATGCTTTGACTTATCACATTAAAATTAAGTACGGTTAATAGTGGTAATATTATTATTATTATTTATTAAAGCCCAAATAAGCTGTTGGCTTGTGCTAGGGGCTCTCCACTAATTTTGATACATCGTCCAAATATGTCTTTACAAAAAAATTCACTCTTTTTTTTATAAGTTGGACCTTTTGATCCTAAGAAAGTATTATTTGTATTTGTTTTATTTTAGCTTACAAATACTTTAGTATTATATGCAAGTTCTGTTCTAAAAAAAACATTAAAAAAAACCGACAACAGTTCGTAATTAACCTCTTTCTGATATTTTGAATGTTATTATCAGTAGGTATTGCGGCGGTTGAGCTAGCCCCCACCACTTTTCATTTAGGCCACGCTCCCTAATTTAATAGCCCTCTTTTTATTAGCCCCCATAACAGAGCTGTTTTAACAGGGCTGTTAATGTAATTAACAGAGCTGTTAATGTAATTAACAGAGCTGTTAATGTAATTAACAGAGCTGTTAATGTAATTAACAGAGCTGTTAATGTAATTAACAGAGCTGTTTTAACAGGGCTGTTAACGTAATTAACAAAGCTGTATTAAAAGGGCTGTTTCTAATTCAGTTTATATCAGATCAAATCCAATTTAAACTGATCTGATATAAACTAATTTAGAAACAGCCATGTTAAAACAGCTCTGTTAATTTCATTAACTGGGTGCTATTAAAGTAGAGGGCGTGGCCTAAATGAAAAGTGGTGGGGGCTAGCTAGTCATTTCGGTAACGGTCCCTAGGCCAATTTTCAAGAAGCCTAATAAAAAATAGTTATAATAATTGAAGAGTATAATATACATACAGAGCGGTCCAAAAGTCACCCCCCCCCCTCTTAACTTTTGAACCAATTGAGATATCGACTTTAAATTTGGAACTTTTAAATAAGACAACTTAAACTATCTTTTAGCATATATTTAATACTTTCAGCTCTCAAAATGTGGGCAGGGGGGCATGGGGGCACATTTTTTTTAATGGAAAGGGGGGTCGTCTAATACATCATTTTAAAGCTTATAAAATTCTCCATTTAACTCCATATTTTTAAATTAATAAAAAAAAAATTTGAGTTTAAAATAGGGTTGAAAATGGGTATTAATGTCAAAATTTCTCTAAAAAAAAAACAAATAATTTTTTAAAAATGCCTAATTTCATCATAAAAAAATGTTAATTATACTTTTAAACTAATTTAAGTTGACAAATAAAAATTTATAAAAAAAAACTTAAAAAATCGAATGTTTTAGCACAAAAAATTGAAAAATCAAAACCTTAAAAAACATTTTAAAAAAAATTGAAAATGTTAGTTTAAATAGAGAATTTTATAAGCTTTAAAATGATGTATCATTTCCATTTAAAAAAATATCCCCCCATGCCCCCCTGCCCACATTTTAAGAGCTGAAAATATCAAATATATGCTAAAAGATAGTTTAAGTTGTCTTATTTAGGACTTCCAAATTTGAAGTCGATATCTCAATTGGTTCAAAAGTTAAAAGGGCGGGGTGACTTTTGGACCGCACTGTATATATTATGTAAGTTACAAAGGGTCTAAGTACATAGGGATTAACATAGAACATGTTCTATGTATATATCCTTTGTAACTTACCCACTTCCCAATATAGGAACGAATCATATATATTTGTGAGTGGATGAGCAAAAAGGTATATTAGCAACAAAGGGTAGATTTCGAGAAAAATGAGTTTAAAGTTAGGGTGAATTAAGGATGTTATTTCATTTACTACACATCAGTTACAGCTGCAGTTTATTTTTTTTGTTAACTAATTAACTAATTCAACCATTCTGATTACGAAAAGAGTAACCACTCTTTGCAGAAATGTACCGTTCTCCCGTGGTCGACAAAATTATTTTTATTATTTATAATACAATTTTTAAACCTTTTTTAGTTATTTATGGTTCGTATCGGCCCAAAATCGGTATCGGGGGGTTTTTGGGGTCTTACAGTACGAATTTTTGGTCAAAATTACAAAATCAAAATGGCGGCACCAACATGTCGGACGATTTGTGCCACTAATGGCCTGTTCGAACCAAATTCGGTATGTGGGGGTTTTCTGAGTAGTAGATTAAGAATAAAATAACCTTTTTTTGGAATTTTTATATTGTTTTTAGTTGGTGAGATAAAATAATAAACGTGAGAAGTTATGAAACAGCCATACAGTAGGCATTAAATCCTAGATACCTGTACACTTTTGTAATAATTTACTTAAATAAGGGTTAATAAAGAATTAATTTTTATACTGTATCCAGTTTTAATTTGTTTTTTTTTAAGACAAATCCTTTCGGTAACATTAGTTATTTCGGTAACGTAAATTTAAAGACCAAAGAGTCCATATTTTGCGTGCCCAGGTTAGGATAAAGTGGAGTACGGAAAATAATAAGTAGGGTACCTACCCTGTTAGAGAGCCGTACTCCAATTTGGACCTGATAGAGCATTTTAAAACTATTTATAGATGTAAATGATGCTGTGTTTCATATAATAAACCGCAAGAGTTTTGATGCTGAGTTGCAAATGCTATCAATATGTAGTGTAAATGTTAGCTTGGAGTCAAAAATAATTCCAGGATCTATTATTTTACGACATCTATCTAGGGTAGTATAATTTATTTTATAACTAAAAAGAATATGTTGCGATTTACGAGTATAAGTTACAACTTTAAATTTACCTGTATTTAGTTTAAGTCTAGTCTTCTCGCACAATGAATGAATTCTTTGAAGTTGTTGTTGTAACAAGTAGCACTCAACCAAACATAAAATAGCGCAGAATATTTTTAAATCATCAGCAAAACTAGTGTTTAAGCAGATGAGGATTAATAGTAGTTCATTAATAAATATTAAAAATTTAAAAATAACTAAGTACCTAGGTTAGATCCTTGCGGTTACCAGAAGTGGATTCGAAAGAGAAAAAACTGGAGCCATTGTACTGAATGACTTGCAATATATTTAAAAGATATACTTTATATACAATCAAATTATATACTTTTGTCAATATATGAAAAATTGCGATTTTAGGGGCCCCAAAAATGGGGTTCTGACAATCCTATTGAGCTGATTTTTTTAGGTTAAAGTTTTAGGTAATCATATACTATTTTACTATTCCCTACAATTAATTTTGTTTCGATTTCGTGCTTGTTAGTACTCTTCAGTATAAGGACAACTGTGAAAATCAAATCTTTTCCATATGCTATATGGAGTAGAAAAATAGTTGTAAGGACACACCAGGGGTGCCGATTTTTAATCGATTCTTTTGAAGATCGATTATTTTAATACAAATAATCGATTTTTTGAATCGATTTTTTTACTTTCGATCTTTTTCATAATCGATTCTTTTTCCTTTGAATCGATCCTATAGAATCGAACAAATTTTTCAGCCAATTTCCGCCGCTTTTTTTAGAGGCGAGGACCTTTTTTTTTTAGTTATCAAAATTTCTAAAGCTTGTTTTGTACTATGCAATTATTAAAAAAATCGAAGATCGATTCTTTAAGAATCGATTCTTTTATAACCGATTTTTTCTAGAATCGATTTTTTAGTTTCGATTCTAAATCGATCCTTAGAATCGATTCTTTTTTAAAAGATCGGCATCCCTGGGACACACCACTTCGCAGCAATAAGCAATAACAGTTAGCGACATCTGCTGCCAAAAGCAGAGACTGGATAAAACCTAACGAACGTCCAAAAAAAGGAAACAATTTATAAGGTTTCAAAAACCTCTTGCACGCAGTCGATAGGGGGCAGCATTTTATGCCACGGTGGACATTTGCCGCCAATTGAATCCTAAACGCTAGAAATTACCTTTACTGTGTATCAGAATTAATTAATTAATTGAAAAACTTGGTACATTTTTAAAATGTAGAAAAATATATTTGTAATAATATACTATTTTACTATTCCCTACAACTACTTTTGTTTTGACTAACACAGTCGTCCAAACCGAAGTGACTGATCGATTTCGTGCTTGTTAGTACTCTTCAGAGCCATATATCAGTATAAGTATATTATTACAAATATATTTTTCTACATTTTAAAAATGTACCAAGTTTTTCAATTAATTAAAGTTTTAGGGCCCAAAAAAAGGTTTTTATTAATTTTGGTCAAAATCGCTGACCAAAAATTTTTTGGGCCGACCTAGTGTAGGTATAATCATTTGATTTTTGTTCAATAAATGCTTTATTTATTATAAAATACCCAAAATATGTTAATTTGATCTGTTAAATTAAATTTTGGCTTATTAAATTATTAAATTTCGTGCATTGCTTCTCATATTCATTTGCATCCTGTGTTAATGGTATAAACATTAATATACACCATAAAGGAAGGTTTAATATGTCTTAATTCTTAAAAATAAAAACCATTTTTTGACATCTAAATCAACTTTTCGCAAGATAGTGCGCCGTTGGATGTGGTGACAAAGTTGAAAAACTGAAGATACAGAAAGTAGTTTTTTTTTTAAATACTCGTCTTCGGATTGGTGCCAGAAGGATTTTCAGGAAGCTTTGCTTTCATAGCTGATCCTGCATTCAGTAATTAGTCTAAAGTTAGAGCGTTTGTCCGCTCATAAATTCAGGACTTTCTGGAAAAGTCACGTCCTCGAATTGCTCTTCCAGGATTTTTTTTGTTCTTTCCCATCCTTTATCGTCATTTTCAGTCTTAATCATTCTTCCTCCTGCTCTTACGACTTTAGAACGTGTTTTCTGTAGTTGGGGCGCCAGATGCCTTATGATGGGATCGTAGCGGGCAGGTAACGAAAAGACAGGAGTACGTTTATTCAGTCCAAAATTACTAGAAGAAAATTTACAAATAAATAATGCTATTTACAGATATTAAATACTAAATATATATTAAAAAAAATATACTTAAATCTACTTAAGAATAAAAGACGGAACTCACCTACTTCGAGGAAAGTAGCACTAAGTTTAATTTAACTAGGTACTCTTGACCGTTTGGCAGTAGTTATTAAGACTGATTTGACATGACTCTTACACTTTAGCCGAGACGACTCCGCCTCTCAGCAGACGAAAAAATAACCGCGACACAAATTTGAGCCCGGTGCTAAACAAAAGTAAAACATGCGAGTCCTTGTTAGACAAGTCTTTTACAGTAAACATTTTACTGTAAAATACGCTTGTTTCCACCAAGATGTCTAACCGGTAAAAACCATGAATATAAAGCCTAAGATAATTTACAGAAATCCACGGAATTTGAATGTTAATGTATCATTTAGTTTATTTATGGTCTATGGTTTATTTGGACAATAGCATTTTTAACGCAAAAGTTCGAAGAAGTGACATTTCAGAAGCGAAAATGAGTGCCAAAATAAAAGAGTGTCAAGCTTAAAAAGAAATATTGAGGGAACAAGATTTATATGTATAATCGACCATTTTGCCTTAAAGTGATTGAAAGAGCTTAGAAATCCCTTAGACAAATTAGTACGGTGGAGTTAAAGGTCAAACACTTCGATTTTGAAGGTATGCATAGGGCGGAAAAAGACATAACCTACCCGACCTAATGGAAAGAGTACAATGGCTTTAGTCAGAATTAAGAACTACTTGATATTCAAAGAAACAAAAAATCTAACGATTTTTTTTTATTATTTTTTTAAGTGTCACCTTACGGTTGAGACAATTACCAAAAAATCAAAATTTCTTAGATACAAATGATTAAAATTAAATGGTAACAAAGATACTTATTTCAAAGACTTATTATGAATGAGAGTAGAAGTTTGAAACGTTTGTACTCACTTCTAGCTATTAACACTAAAGATAAAGGCCTTCAAACAAAAGATGTGATGAAGAAGGCGACAAAGATGTCTAAAAATTTGTGACAAAAACCTCTGTGTATTATATGGAATCTGTTGGTAGGTAACCTAACTTTGTTCAAAAACAAATCTTCAGTGTGTACCTGCACAAGGTAAGCACATATCGCATGAACGATTTTTTTATGGTGCAGACGTCAGAACAAGATACCAGGAAATACAAAAATATTTCCTATTCAATTCCTATTGGTTATTGCCTTTTATACATTAAATGTTTATTTTACCTAGTACTATTCTAATTAATTAGGCATCCCCTAGGTCCAGGACTTGTGTGGGCTAGTAGTAGAGGGAACCACCGGCTTTACCTGACTTTCATACCAGTTTTTAGGGGTGTGTCTCTGTTTTATTTGTCGCCTCGGCAAACTGATTAATTAACTGAAAAATGATATCAGCGCGGGTGAGAATCGAACTTACGTAAACCAAAGTGCTAAGTAAAAGGTCTAATAATGAATCAGATACCTTAACCAGTTCGCTGGTTCCCCTGGTTTCTTTCGAATAATTGGCCGGCTCACCAAATAAAATGATCACGTGAGGAAGACTAATCTCATATGTATGATTAGTTCCACGTTCCAAATTATTTAAAAATGGTCAATATTATTAAAAACACTGACAACATTAAATTAAATACACTACAAAAACAATTTGAATCCTGGGCATATCAATAATTGATAGCAATGTTGTTGCTGGTCAGCCATATTAGCTAAACGATCTTTCCGCGATGAAAACCTACCATAGACTGACTTAACAGATAAATTTCAAACATTATATTTAAAATATTATATTCGATTGTGCCAAATTTTGGAGTAGAGGTCCACACGGCCGTAAAAATTAAAGATTATTACGGAGCTCTGCGGTGGTTTGGAGCGGCACAGAGGACATCATGCTAATACGGATGCAGTACATGGATGTTACAATATGGCAAAGGTTATAGCATGATATGGTATAATTATAATAACAACAATAATTGTGTTTTACAAAGTAATAAAATTAATTTAAATTGGCTTATTTGATTTAAAGCATACACGAGACCCCTTTTTGCCAATAAAACAAAAAATACCCGATATATAAGTACTTAGATGTTTTTATGTTTGACATTAACTCTTTTGCGTTGTCTAAACAAGACCCGACCCACAATGAATGTAAATTTAAAAACAAAAATTAGTGTTTGTTTACTCATATTGAAATAAATTAAATAAAATATTGCGCGACATCTGGAGAAAAACAATTTCACAACTCAAAGCTAAATAATGTAAATATAAACACTCCGTGGTATGAAACACCTACAAGGTCCCCAAGGAGTATAAATAACAGTATATTAAAGTACTAGTTTCATAACATACTTTTTAGCGCACAAGTATAAGTTTAGAAAACGAGCCGCTTGCAGCGTGTTTTGTAAAGTACTAGTGCGCTAAAAACGTGTTATGAATGGAGTGCTTTATACAATCTTTTCTATTTTGCTCTAAAATAAAAAAAAAACTTACATTTAAATTGATGACTGATTTAGGGATTTTTGTTTCGGGTTGGCATTACAGTTTAAAATTCTAAGAACAAATATTATTATGATATATTTTATAGTCATGTCTTCTATTTTTCACTGCAAGTAACCAAGCCACAATTTTAACACGGTAAAAAATAACATAGAATACAAAATTTTGTAGAAAATTAAATTTTAAAGCGACGTTAACATTTGCACGGAAAACGTCAAGCGATAGACTTGTTATATACCCAAAAGAAAAAAAGTAGAGACCTCTTATGGGCCTATAAGAACACCCAATATGCATGTGATTATGAGCTTATAAGAGTCGCAAAATATAAAAATAAATAAATGACTTACCTTTCTCACATAAGTAGTATTCGGATGATGTTTCACCGGCATAAACAGCAACTTTATTCTGTCAAAGAACTGAATACCGTCAATGGAAGCGACACCCATATACAAGAAAACTCCAAACAAAACTGCCATAGGAACCAGTTGTAACAGTGGTGCCATAAGCACCGATAAACCTATTAGAATCGACACTAACAGAGCTGATAGTCTTTGTTCTTTGACTTCTATGATGTAGGGCTTTTCACCTGTAAAAAATATTGTATCAAATACCAAGGTAGAAAAGTATGTTATTATAGGCGAGGGTCAACTTTAAAAATCACAGCTTCGAGTTAATTAATTAAAGTTTCTATAAAGGGTGGTCCGGAAATGAGCCATAAGGGAGCTACGGCCCTTCGAAGATGACATATTAAATGGGGAACATTTAAGAGCATCAATAAAATTTTAATGCTGCAGGGTGATTCTTGATTTAAAACTGAGCAAAAAGTATTCATCACCAAAACTCCTAAACTTAATATTAAAGGCGCCTTTTAAAAAGTAACGTTTTTGGTGGCACAGAATGTTACTTTTTAACTCTTAATTGAATTTTTTTAAAACGGTTGCTTCTACAGTGATATACTATATGACATTTTTTATGTATTTTTACTTTTTTACAAAAAAAAATCCAAAAAAAAACTTCACATAAAAAAATTTTGGGCAAAAATGTGTTAAGCCTCACATATTTGTCCGTCTAGGCACGCCTATGGATAAATTAAAAAAAATAAATTAACATAAACTTATTGCCCTTATTAATACTAGTATACATGCAAACGCTCGACGCTCTAGCTTAAAGGGTACCAGAGTTATTAATTAAAAACCTTATTTTTATTACAATTTGAAAGGGCCGTAGCTCCCTTAGGGCTCATTTCCTGCAATGCTGTCCGTTTTATTGTGGACCCAGATACTTTCTGAATTAGGAGCTTTATATGAGCCCATTTCCGTGGCACCAGTTAAGCATTAGTTGGTAGATTTGGTTCGCTGCGTTGGCTAGGGATTTCGTGCTTTTTGCCGATATAATAACATATGAGTCATCTGCAAATTGGAAAAGGTTAGCTCCGTCCACAGTTTCGCTGGTCAACTTTAAGTCGTTACAGAATTTTAAAAAGAGTAATGGCGACAGGACTCCTCCTTGTAGTACCCCTATATCACAAGGAAGTAGGGTGGACTTGTACTTAAAGTTAGAAATATTTTCGAAAGTGCCCTGAATTTCGACATATTACCGCCTATTATTTAAGTATGATTGTAACCACAAGGACGTTTGACCTACCATAACGTATTCTTCTACTATTTCGATAAGCATGTCAGGGTCGACTAGATCAAATGCTTTAGTCAGATCACAAGAGATACCGGCTGTTCGTAATTTTTAATCTATAAATTTTGCTATTGTTGACAGACAGGGATTCGAACAAAGCAGTGGAAGTAGATTTGCCTTTACGGAAACCATGTTGTGTGGTAGGGAATAGTGAACAGTTTTCAAAATAGGAGGCGAGTCTGTTGGCCATTGCTTTCTCTAATGTCCTGGAAAAGACCGATTGAATGCAAACAGGTCTGTAGTTGTCAAGTGAGCTATGATCCCCTTTTTATAGATATATATGCATTTCCCCACCTTTAAAATATCAGGAAAAAATCCCGTTTCAAAGGATGTATTTATTATGTGACATAGAGGTTCCGCAATAATATCGGCGGCACTAGTAATAATGTTTGCCGGTATATTGTCTGGACCTTCACTCCGCTTAATACCACACGCTTTTGTTATTGAATTACTTCTTGCGGATTAGTGAGTTTTAGAAAAAAAGTTTTATTAGTTTTTCTGAATGAGTGTCTCTTATAGTTTGAAGGAATACTCTTTTGAGCATTTTGGACTGAGTCTCTAAAATAATTATTAAATGTTTCCACTAATAATTTTGGATTCAAAATTTCCTCGCCGACTTTTTTATAGTAAAATTTAAAATCCAATATTGGGATCTTGATATTATTCCACAGTTTTTGTAGTAAAACCAATTTTAGGTACTAATTTTATTGTAATTTAAACGGCCAAATCCTGGGCCGAATACTGAAATCCAATCTTACTTCTACAAAATGCCATGGGAATATCTAAGCCTTGCTTGCACAAATCACCCATGTTTTGCAGAGGTTATAAATAATAGTTTACAACATTGATAAATAACATTATTTAAATCTTATCAAATAAATCTAATTCTTTGCGAGTCTTCTATCAGATTTTATAGAAAATTGTATGTGTGGAGCTCTAGCTCAAAAACAAAAAACAGTAGAACACTTTTCTCTAGGGGAAATTGTAGGTAATTATGTCCATATTAACTGGTAAAATTTGTATTTTCATAACTTTAATAATAACGTAAAAAACCGCGTGATTTGTGTTAGGTGAATCACGCTGTATAAAGAACGAATTATTTTATGAAACTTTACTGTGGTATATTCTCGAAGCTCTCGGTTGCTCCATAAAAAAGGTACTTCTAAAAACAGTATAGCAAAGTATAGGTACCAACTTCATTCAGGTCAAAACTAAGATACTTTTTAAGAAAAAGTATACTTTGGCGATTAAAACCACTAGGAAAAAAATTCCCAACTACATCCGGGTCAAAATGACTTCCAAATAAAACGACGCTTTCAGTGCAAGACCCTCATCCTTAAGGCTCAAAACAGAAACAATATCTAACTTTTTGGAGAATTTTATCAAACTAACCTGGTGCATGTGTTCTAGACATGACTGTTAGTGCGGAGGTATGAGCTATGGACCGCACGGTCGCAGCGCAAATCCAGGGCAGGCCGAAGAAACCGCATATCACGTTGATGAGGCAGATGAGAACGATGTCCAGGTGAAAACCGCTCCCTTTGTGAAGTTTTCTTTCTTTTTTGTCAATGATCAATCTAAAAAGTAGGAAAGCAAAAAATAATATTTTTAAATATTTTAACAAACAAAACTCTATTTTTATACTATTCACAACGCGGGAGCGTTAGAATAGTATTATACGGTAGTTTCGAATTTTCCAAAATCGCCAAAAAACGTCCTAAACAAAAAACTCTTGGATACAAACGTGTTTCATCAAAAAACAAGATATTTTGAAAATGTCCGTTCGATGTGGACACGATAACTCAAGAACGAATAATCAGATTGATTTAAAATTTTCAAGAAAAATCAAGTTCTATGAGCGGTTCAACTTTTAAAAAAACTGAAAAAACTATCTTTTATATATTTTTTTCAATTTTTTTTTTCATTTCAAGAAAAAATAATTTTTTTTATAGTTTTACTTTTATTTTTTTTTTGAAAAAAAAAAAAATAACTTGCTTTCCCATTTTGACAAAACTTTCGAAAGCCTTGTATTCGTGCAAAAATTTTAAAATGTTTTTTGGGTATTTTTGCGTTTTGTGACGTTTAATGTCGATATAAATTAATTTTAAGCAAAAAAAATGCTGGTCGATCGGGCGTTCCCTTTGGAAAATCTTGTATCCACGATAACTTAAGAACGCTTTAAGCTATAGACTTGATATTTGGCATATAGGTATGTTACCAAAAGTTCTCGCTCGAGATTGTTTTTGGTAAACATTGGTGTGGGTTAAAAGGGGCAAATGAGGTAAATTTAATAATTTTTCACAAAAAAATTAAAAATAGCTATACCGGGTGTTTCAGGAAGGTGGTTCACTCCCCTTAACATTTTAATTTTTATAGGTAGGTTCGTGAAATTTGCAGGAGCTATATTATGTATATATTAGGATTTTTTGACATAGTTAGAATTTTTTTGACACTTCCGGTTTCGCCGGAAATGAATCGAACTTTCGGTTTTTAAAAGTCCGGGAAATTTTGTTTGCACGATAACTTAAGAACGCTTTAAGCTAGAGACTTGAAATTTGGCAAATTATTTTCATCTGAGCGCGTTAACTAAAAACTATGTCAAAAGATCCTAAATTATACATAAATAATTTAAGGGTGATGAACCACCTTCCTGAAACACCCGGTGTAGGGGTTTTTGAGGTTGCTGAAATCAAATATGATAATAAAAAAATTATAACTCCAGCCCCACGGGGGTGAGGGGGTAATATTTCTAAATATTTTTAATATTTTCGTCAAAATTGGTATATAGGGTTTTTTTGGGGACGACGAAACTGAATTTGTTAAGATTTTCTCTGGTGAAAATTTGTATATTGGGGTTTTTGAGGTGGCTGAAAGTGAATATGATAATAAAAATTCCAGTTAGCGCGCTTAGGTGAAAAATTGGGAAAGCGATTTTACTGGGCAGTGTGTTTTTTTTTGAAAACCCTTTTTTTTAATTCTAAAATAATTTTATTATAATTATAATATTATATATTTTTTTAATTGTTATTTTGATTTATTTTTTTATTTTTCTGTCTTTCGAAAATAAACTTCTCGTTTTTCAAAAAAAGATTTATTTTTTATTTTTTTTTTAATAAAATTCTTTTTTTTTTGGTCTTTAGAAAAAAAAACTAATTTAGACTTGATTTTTTGTTTTAATGAACCAAGGCCTACTGTAGGCCGTCTACAGGGCAGCAATATTTTATTTTGCGTTTTAAATAATTTTGACTTGCGTTTAGGTATTTAGAAAAATGCAATATATCATTCACTGTGAATAGTATACAATGGAATGCGTAGCATTACATATCTTCACGGCTTGTTTTTTTACAGGACGACAATACTTACTCTGCAATGTGAGTCTCCATGAAAAGTAATATATACACTAGCATTGCAGGAATAGCAGATGCAAACATGATCCAAATTGGAACAGGATTTTCCGAAGGGCCTTTTGGAGGAATGAACCAACCACGCAGGTCCGCGCTCGAAGGCGACAGGCCCTCTGGGACGTTTAATTTTTCCGTGAAGGTTTGGGGGACCATGTAGTCCACAGATACCATACAAACTATTGCTATAGGAACTCCAAAGTCACCTAGTGCTCGTCTAGCCTGAAAAATAATACATTTATTGGGTTATTTTTAAATTAAAATTGATTTTATTAATACTTATTGCACCAACAGATTGGTACACGTGTGCTACAATTAGACTAATATACTAGTTAAAATCCGAAATAAAATTTTAAAAAGTTAACGGAAATATTGGCAAAATTTGCCGTTTTGGATGTTTCATTTGTTTGCAAACAAAATGAAACACCCGAAACGGCAAAGGCTGCCAATATCTTCCTTAATTTTTTAAAATTTTATTTCGGGTTTTAACAGCTTGATTAACTGGTATATTAGTCTAATTGTAGCACACGTGGACCAATCTATTAGTGCAATAAGTATTAATAAAATCCGTTTCAATGTGTACTAGTGAAACACCCGAAACGCTGGAATGGCACAAAGGGTAGATTTCGAGAAAAATGAGTTTAAAGTTAGGGTAAATTAAGGATGTAATATACAGCCTGTTCCAGAACTCGCGTACCGAAATTTGAGGGTATATTAAAAACCCTCTGGAAAATATGAAAAAAAATAAAAAAAAAATCCATCTTCAATACTAATTAAAAAGGAAGCTATTTAATCTGACCAATCCTGTTGCTGATGTTAAATTACCTAAAAATTAGTTTTTCCCTACTTATTAGTAACTATGGTTGCATTTTAATGGTTGACTCGTGCATTGTTTAAGACTTTCAACTTTAGAATCTTTTTAGGTTATTATATTTTGACAAAAGCGACAGAGGCTATCAAATATTCTATTTTTATAGGGTCACTCCATCCGGCGGTGGTTTTATGATACCCGTCTTAGACGGCAGCAACAAACTGCCGCTGCAACTCCATTCAGCGCGCTGAATGTAGTGTTTTTTTTTATTAGAAGCTCAGATCTTTTAATTGATTTACTGGCTATAAATTCTTAATACAAATTAATAAAATAAAAATACAATAACTGAATTTTATTTATTTATTTCAAAATAATGAACATAGGAAAATTTTTTATCGGTGTTCCGAAAAGAGAACATATTAGCTAGAATGTAATTTTAAGATTGGTGCAGAGGTCAAGGAATTTTGGAAGTTTAAACGCAAACAGAAATTTGGTTGGAGACACTTCGCGAAATGCAAAAACTGTTGATAATAAAGAAGCTGTCATTTAGACTTTTGAAGAATAATCTGGAACAAGCATTAGTATGGTGGCAAGAAATCTTGATATGTCTGTCCTGTGTTTAATGAACTCTAAAAGATGAAGAAACGTATTATTTTTAGCAAACTCGCGTTCAATGTATGAAGCATGCTAAAGAATATGTTCAAAATGACCTCCACCAACTTGAACACATAAAGCAGCTCTTTTTAACAGACTTCTCCTGGCATTAATAATCATATTTGGAGTTACTGACTCAAGCGCTTCATGTATTCGGTCTCCTAGTTCTTCTACAGTGTCTGGCATATTTCTATACACTAAATTTTTTACATGGCCCCATAAAAAGAAGTCCATTGGAGTGAGATCAGGGGATCTAGGAGTCCACCTTCTGGGACCCCCACGGCCTATCCAACTGTTTGGAAAACCGATGTCGAGTTGGGTTCTTGCCGTTTCTGAAAAATGCACTGGACAGCCATCATGTTGAAACCAGATGTTATCCACATTTGCCAACCTTTGAAGTGGGATGTCATCAATAAGATTTTCCACTTCATCCCTTAAGAAGTTAGTGTAGGTTTCGCCATTCAATCTGCCAGGAAACTCATGGGGTCCAACCTAAAAATAAATATTTTAAGCATTTTATGGTGGTTTATTTCTCAAAATAACTTACTATAGCATCTCCCAATATTCCGGCCCAAATATTCAAGGAAAACCTTCGTTGGAGATTTCCTTGCCTGAAGGCATGGGGATTTTCCTGTCCCCAAACATGAGAATTCCTTGAATTAAAAAAACCATCTCTTTGAAACCCAGACTCATCCATAAAAAGAATGCTTTTTACAAAGTTTTCATTTTCTTGATGTTTCTGCAACAGCCATGTGCAAAATTCGACTCGTAAAGGATAGTCCTCCGGTGTCAAGCATTGTACTCGAGTGTATGCATTTTTTCATCTTTTAGAATTCGTTGAACAGAGGTCTTAGACATATCAAGATTTCTAGCCACGATACTAAGGCTTGTTTCAGGTTCTTCTTCAAAAGCCTGAATGACAGCTTCTTCATTATCAGCAGTTCTTGCAGTTCGCGGAGCGCCTCCAATCTCTTTTTTGTTTTTTAAATTTCCCGAATTTCTTGCCCTTTGCACCAATCTTATAATAACATTTCTGCTAGGATGTTCTCTATTGGGAAAACGAATAGAATATTCTACAGATGTAGCTGAAGCACTCCGGCCACACTCGCCATATAAAATTAGCATTTCGCAATACTCTGAAGTAAACATCATGATAGTTTTGATATTTTTTATGACATTAATAAATATTTATGTCACATTAATTACCATGTCAACCTACAGAATATGTACCTGCAATAATTAAATTTGCTTCCATAGCTACAAATTCAACCTTTAATGGTAATTTATAATCAGCAACAGTATTGGTCCACTTAAAGCGTTCTTATTTTTGAATTGAACGAAGATGGATTTTTTTTGAAATTTTTTTCATATTTTCCAGAGGGTTTTTAATATACCCTCAAATTTCGGTACGCGAGTTCTGGAACAGGCTGTATACGTTTTTAGCGTTTTAATTTTTTTTCTACACACCAAAATTTTTCTATATTAATCGATTAGTAATGCCCCTAGAAACATTTATTCTTTTAAAGATCTTATACATGTGTGTATATGACGAAAAAATCGAAAAAATTAAATTCACGTTTTTTTTTTCTGGTACAATATTCTGAAATACAGAACCGATTTTAAAACGCAAAACGTTGTTTTATCATTAAATATCGTTTAAAATGGTATGTAACAAGGCGTATCTCAGATTTTACCAATAGTAGCTTTTACAAAAAAAAAATAAATATATGACCATAATTACAATTTTATAAAGTCAAATGTTTCGAGAACGTTTGGACCGATTTTTAAAAATTTAACAATAATAATATGCACAAAGAGAGCTTTTAAATGAGTTATTACATGTCCCATATTACTTTTTTCTAAATGCCTATTTTTTCAAAATTACAAGTTTTCAAATAATTCAACTATTTGTGGTTCATTATCTTGGGATACAGTAAACATTATCTTGGGATACAGTAAACCGATTTTTTATTAAAAATGGAATGAAAAAACCTTTAAAATGACATGTAACATGTTCTATTTTCTTGGATCCTTAACAACGCCAGCATAGCTAATCCGAATTTATACGTTAAAAACGTACAAAAAATCAAATTAAAAAAAAGCGCCAGATAGATTTTTTTAATTTTCACCCAAAATGTTCCTAGCGGCATGCCTAATCAATTCATAAAGAAAAATGTTGGTTTGTCGAAAAAAAATTAAAACGCTAAAAACCTATAACGATAGGCTTTTATAGTGTTATAGCTGCAGTTTATGTTTCTTAAGTATAATTCAACCATCCTGATCACGAAAGTAATAATTACTCTTTGCAGAAATGCACCGTTTGGATAAAATTTTTTTTATTATTATTATTATTATTAAAAGTTTTATATAGTTTTTAAACCTATTTTAGTTATTTATGGTTCATATCGGCCCAAAATCGGTATCGGGTGGTTTTCGGGGTCAAAGATTACAAATTTTCAATTTAAAATTAAAAAAAACAAAATGCTGGCGCCAATATGGCGGACGACGTGTGTGATTTCTGGCCGATTCGAACCAAATTGGTATCAGGGGGTTTTCGGGGTCGTAGATTACGATTTTTTTTCTCAAAATTAAAAAATCTAAATGGCGGCGCCAACATGGCGGACAATTTATGTCATTAATGGCCTATTCGAACCAAAATTGGTATCTGGGGGTTTTCTGTGAAAAAAGTTTGGTGCAAAAAAGTGAAAAGGTCCCCTCATTTCAGACTTTCCTGGTTAAGGTACCTACATGCAAATGGCTGGGTTTACTTTAATTTTCTGACCAGATGAAGTTACCTTATTATTGCCATTTGCTATTTTTTAACTGTTTCAGGGGCAGATTTTTTCGATGTAAAAATCCCCAATTGCGCGCAAAATTAAAATTTTGTTTTTAAATTGGAATTATTGAATATAATGTGTAAAATTACATTCACAATGCGGAATAATAACCAATTTTCAAAAAAAAGATATATCGAACAAATAGATGGTTAAAAATTTGCACAACCGTTGTTGGGCCGTTTTCTCGGTTATACTTTTCATAAAAAACTTTTAAAAGTTTTGATTTTGACAAAAGGAAAAAAGTGTTAGCGAAAATCAAAATGTGGTACTAAAAATCCAAATTTTATAAAATATTTAAGGTTTGGTCATCTCCTAAAAAGATAGAAGTCACTGGGTACAAACAGTAGTGTGAATGTGTTAAGAAGAAAATAAAAAGGTTTGATCGTGAAACAGAACAGATAAAAAATTTAATTTAACCCTAGGAGTGACTCGTTAGATTTAAAAACATTTTTTTTAGTATCTTAACATTTAGATTTCTATAAATATACATTTTACAATAAAACTCTATATTTTGCGAACAGTTTTTTAGTAGAAAATTTTGATTTTTACTGAAACTTTTTCCATTTTTCAATAAATATTTCAAAATCAAAGTTTTTTTACAGATTCTCGTATGAGAAGTATACCCGAGAAAAGGACCCAAAACTAAATATTAAAAAACAGAAATGCGTACTAAATATATCAGATTTAGAAAATAACGATTTGCTGAATCCACTAAAAGAGTCATTATCGCGTCCGGTTTTAAAGAAATGACCACACGCCAATAATTTTATTTTGACGATTTTGACCATATTTTTACAAAAACTATGGGCCTAATTTTTACTTATGGCACTCTTTACCATTTATGCCCAAGCTTATTCTTTACTTAACAAGGTTTTTTGTAATTTAATTTTAATGCAAATAGCTAATAATGCATTTTTGTTGGTGATACAAAATTTGTACCACCGCCCCTGGGGCAAGCTTCTTATTTCACTTAATACTGAACAGGGAATAGGTGTTTGTGTGCCAAGGCCCGAAAAGTATTTGCTGGATCCATGGACAAGTAGGATTTGAAAAAAAGGCGAGTCCAGCAAAGAATTCTTTCTAGAAGTAGTATTTAGCCGGCCACAATAAAAATAATCCATTAAAACTGAAAATTATAATAATTTCAATTGTTTGACATTATGTTACTACTATGTACGGAGACGTATTTTGTTTTAAAAATAATAATAATAAATATTTATTTCAAAAATAACGATACAAATAGACAAATATGCTATACAATGTGAATAAACATATTCAAATTTCTACAGCAATAGCTTTTGTAGTTTGGAAACAGAGATTTGTTTTTGAATATAAAAACTAACAACATATAAACCCGTTACGGTTAATATGTTGTTATTTTTAAAGTAACTTCGACAAGATTCGGTACGATTCAAGCCTAAAATCGTACAAAGCGCCCGCTTCTGAGTCTTAAATAAATCATGCACATGGGCACACTGACCCCAGAAAATGATTCCATATTTTAGAATGGATTGAAAGTTGTAAAAATAAACTGTTTTCAAGGTATCAAAATTCACATATGTCCTTTACTTTCGGTATAACGAAAATTGACGCCTTACGCTAAAAAAATAAGTACCGAACGAATATACTTTCGAGTATGACCATCTAAAAAATATATTTATGAAGACAACTGCTGCCTGGAAGATCAACATACTTACACTTCTCCCCAAAAACTGGCTGTTCCTGAACATCTTTAAATAATAGGCAATGGCAAACGTCCCCAACGTAAGAATCGTACAAAACAACGCTGTGTTCGGCTGGTTAATTATACGTCCAAACTCATCCGTCTCCACAAGCAAATTTTGCGTAACAACCTTGGTCGTAAGATTTTCTTCAATTCTCAACAAGTCAGTTGTATTCAATTCTTGTTTTGGGGAAATTTTGTCTTCACTGCCATTTAGATGAGGAACGTAGTTGTAGTCCATCAAAAGAGGATGTATTCCATACAAATACTCCACCTTGGTAATTACATAAAAATAAGAAAAATTGGTAAACTTTATCACATAAAAGACAGGCTTGTGGTCTAGATGCCTTTTTACATTACTAGGATGAGTTAAGTGGCGGATGAAAATAATAAATGGAAATGATTCCAAACTATTAATTATCAATTACATGGATCAATTATGAAACAATATTTTACTAATATATAAAAATTATAAATATTTTTTATTTTAGTTTAAACTTTTTAAATTAAATTACATTTAAAAATTGTATAAGCTATAGTTTTAAAAACAAAAGCTAGGACTACAAAATTTTTGTTTTGGCATACTTGTAGCTTGCTCACGGATAATGCGATGGGGGGGGGGGGGGGGGGTGATAGAGGCGCCAGCCACTAAACCATGCTCTAGTTGGGAAAATGATTTTCGAAAATCCCAATGAACTTCATACCAAATTGTATCCAAAACAAATAAGTTTACCCGGTGCTCCGCGGCGCGCCTTGATTTTAAGTTTAAAAAAATTACAAATATAGGAATTCAAAAGTTTAGAACTTACTTCTTTCAAAGAGGATAATATTAAAATATATTTTACTGCTGTAGATGTCAAAATAACTCCTAGGTATATAGTAACTAAACTATATGCGTATACGTATAAAATTTAAAAAAAAATACAGTATCACTTTTGACCCAAATGGCATTGGTTAGGAGATATTTAACTTAATTCGTCAGAAGCCACTCGAAATGTGTGGCGATTCTTAAAATTGTTGTTTTTTTTTTGTAAAAAGTCTATTAAAAATAATTAAATTGATTTAAACAAATTACTTTTAGCAATTGCTAAAGTGATTTTTGCACATTTCCAATATTTAAGAATATTCTTAAAAAATTATCTAAAAAAGAAATCTGAGCGAGTTAGGGTCACTCGATCAGTTGTTGCTTTGTCTAGTGTTTTGGTGGTTAGCCCTTTGGGTTTCTGGTAGTTTTCGCCTATAAAAAGCCCAAACCAACCAACCACCAAAACACAGTGTTACAAAGTAGACAAAGCAAAAACCGATCGAGTGACCCTAGAGCGAGTCTCATTGAAAACTCAAAAACATTTGTTTTCTGGCATTCAATACTCACCTTCATCATACTTTCAATTATGTAAAGTAATACGATAAGGGCTGAGAATATGTCCTCGGTGAAGCGGGTGAATAGTTTAACTAGGACACTGCCTTCCATACAGGAGACCAACAGGCCGATAATGCCCAGCCAGATGCCTATAAACACTCGTGTCGTAAGAAATTCTATTCCACTGGATTTGCAAAACTGGAATAAACTTTCGTCGAATAGGAGGAGGGGACCTGTAGAGCCGACTATCACAAGGGGTTGCCCTGAAAAAGATATTCAGCAAAATAAAATACTCTGCAAAGATAAAAAGTCTACCCATCCAGAAATTTTGGACGAAAAATACTTTTTTAGACATAATATACTTGTATAAATTTTCTAAAAAGGTATTTTCCTTACTACTTGTAAGTAGTCCAAAAGCCCCCCCCCCTCTTAACTTTTGAACGAATTGAAATCACCTTTAAATTTGGAACACGTAAGTGCCTATTCACAGGCTCGCATAAGAACATAAACCATAACAATGCGATGCCGTGATTGGCTTAATGTGCCGCCATGTTTCTTGTAAGCCAATCACGGCATCCCATTCTTATGTTTTATGTTCTTATGCAAGCCTCTGGATATGCCTTAAATAAGACAACTTAAGATATCTTTTGGCATATATTTCATATATTTATCTTTTAAAATGTGGGCAGGGGAACATAGAGGGGATTTTTTAAAAGGAAAAAGGGGGACGTGTGATAGATTTTAAAGCAAATAAAATCCTCTAATCCGCCATATATTTTTTAATTCAACTTTTTTTTAAGGTTTGAATTTACATTTTTTTGACAAAAAATGCGATTTTTCAAGATTTCTACGAAAATATTTATTTATATTTTTAAAAATTAGTTTAAAGGTATAATTTACATTTTTGCATCATAAAATTAATTATTTATAATTTTTTTTTTCATTTTCTAAAATTTTCATGAAAATTTACATTTTCAGCTCTGTTTTATTTTGTGCACATTTTTCGGAAAGGATTTTTTGTTTTTGGTAGTGGTAAAGTGTTTGAGATATTTGTTTAGCCAAAGTTATTTTGCAAAAATTTATCTGTGAAATTTTATTGTTTTTTTTTTAATAATACCGATTTTCAACGTGTTTTTTTAAGGAATGTTTAAACCTATTTTTGTATAAAACTTGTAAAATGCCAAATGCTAACACGTATTATTTCGCAAATTCGAAAAAAAATTGCGGTTTTGGTACACCACTCCACATTTTCGAGTCCCCTCTTTCAAAAACCTGAAATAAATTAAAAAGACTTTTATTTGTTACCCTCACTCTTGGGTTTGTTTTAAATGCAGCTGTACCACCACGGGCAACTTTAACCCTTATAGAAAAAAACTGTCCGTTTTGAGGGTTGTGCCAATTTTAACTTTTGATTAGGAAGGGCCGAAAGATATTTGTAAGTTTGTGCGGGGTCATTTGTTAATAGCATTTCTTCTAAAAAATGTATATACTCACCACACAGCAAAGCAAAAATAATTCCAGCCATACTGCTCGCCAGCAAAGTCTCCGACGTCCCAATCAAATTATTAGTTTTATCACTCATTAAACCCCCAAATGCTATAGCACCAGACACGGCGGCGAAATACATAAAAATTGCCGCAGCACCACATTGAGCATTAAACCCGTCCAAAATATCACTTTTGTAGTATGGATACCGTCTTTTTAAATCGTTTATCAACCCTCCCCAAGGCTTTTTTGTCCTCTCTAGAGGATTAGGATAAGGAGGCTTCTTTTCTCCTTCCAACGCAAGCAACGGTTTCGAAATTCCTTGAGCTTCAGCTGCTTTTTGTAGAGCATTTTCCTTGCGTTTTCGAATCGCGTCACTTTTAGCTTTTAATTGTTCAATAGGTAGTAATGCTTGTCGTTCCCAGTCACCTGGTGGCAGCACTATACTATCGTCCAAAAATTCGTTAATTGCTGACAACAAAGCCTTCCGGTTGTCAGCTCCGTAGGCTATGTTGTGGAACTGCTGGTTTGCCATGAGTGTAGCTATAGAACGACCCACTTCATGGTAATCTATGTTTGCCCGTTTAGGCCCGAGCAACAAAAAAATAAATCTTACAGGTATATTGACTTCGATTAAAGTAGGCATGGTGACTCCTTCTGCTAGTCGGATGAAAGCTATGGCGGGTTGTTCAAGGAAGTCCACTTCGCCCACAAGGACACTGGATCCTTGGGCTCCCTGCGGGATTCGTTTAAGGATTGCCTCATTTCGGGCTTTCCGGACGTCCTCAGTGCTCGCCGAGTACGTTTCTTCTTTGATATCGATAACAAGACTATTATCGTTGTTCAAGAATCCGTTTTCTGCATCTCCATTTTCCTTTTTCTGTCCGTCCAGTGGAACACTAATTTTTCTTTGTATATCGTACAGATTCTAGATAAGATATAAGAAAATTAGTTTTGTATCGCAATAATGGTTGGTATCTAATAAAACCTAGCAAAAACCTAAATGTTTTTTTTTATGCGAAAATCCAGCCTGCGGCGCTAGTGAGTCATTATTATAGTAATGCATCATAATGCATTAATTTTCAACAAATTTCCGAATTTCATGAAATTTGGCCATAGGCCAATTTTAAAGAATTTTCTGCCTAGTAATTTTTATAATAAATTCCTATAAAGGAACTGAAACTAATGTTAAGCCATTAGGGTTCATGTAAATATTCAAGGCATTCTATCTATCCAGACGTGAATCACCATGCTGCCCTCCTTAGTTAAAACGTCCTAATTAACATTGCTATTTTCCCTAAATTTTTCGAATAAATGGCCAATTTCCCTGACTTCCAGGTTTTAATTTCAATTTCCCTGACTTCCCTGGTTTCCCTAACTGGTGGGAACCCTGAAGAATACATAAATATGGCATAGAACAACAGGTATATGCAAATTATTACAAATTCCTAGTTATTTATATTACAATGTAATGTAATATCATTAAATATTCATAAGTTGTTATTTTAAATATTGTATGTCAGTTTATTATTATTATTTATCCACACCACAAAAATTGCTCCAGCTTCAGTCTATGTTTATAAAATCAGCATAAAGGGAACATCCTACGTTTTATTTTCTCAGCATTGTACCAAAGTTTGTACCAAATTATGCATATTAAATAAATATTATCATTATTATCCTGAGTTTCTTATTGAAAAAATGCGTGCGATGGGCATGCCGGAAAATATCTTAGATTGGATTCGATCATACATGGAAGGTAGATCTATTAGAGTTTCTGTTGGTAACTCAAAGTCAAAAACACATAAAATAAATGTAGGTGTACCACAAGGTTCCATATTGGGAACACTACTATTTTTAATATTTATTAATGATTTGACAAATTTTATTTCAAAAGGCATTGTTATTATTTTTGCGGATGATACCTCAATAATTTTGTATGCAAAAAATCTTGATGACCTTAGAAATTTTATACTGCAAACCATTAACGAATTAAGTGCTTGGTGTCAGAGAAATAAATTAATTTTAAATACAAGCAAAACTGTAGCGGTCAACTTCTTTAATAGAAAGCCGATTCCTAGTTGTTTTAGTATTCCCGACATTAACTTTGTAGATAATACAAACTTTCTAGGGACAATAGTGGACAAAACTCTAACTTGGGAAGCGCATATAGACAATTTATGCAAAAGGCTTAATAGCGCCTATTTTGGTATTCTTCAGTTAAGAAACTCTCTTGATCTGTCAGGTTTATTAAAAGTATACTACGCTTTGTTTTATTCTCACATATCATTTAACATAATATGCTGGGGATCTTAAATTCATTTTAAAAGAGTTTGTTCTACAAAAAAGAATATTAAGACTTATGTTTGGACTTGGTAGAATAGAAAGTTGTACAGAAGCTTTTAAGAAAAACAAGATCCTTACCGCTCCCTCAATTTTTATTTTAAAATGTGTGTTATTTGCCAAGCAACATTTTCAGAATTTATCTGTAAACGGGGAAACGCATAATTACTTAACTCGGCATAATGAGCTTTTAAGAATCCCTCCACACAAAAGTGCTAAATTTTAAAAATCACCCCTATACAGCTGTATAAGCCTGAACAATGTGCTACCAGAAAACATACGTGAACTATCAAATTTTAACACATTTAAAAATAAAGTAAATAATATTCTTATTGATAATTGTATATATAGTTTAGACGAGTATAATTCATGCAATTTTAATCTATAACTTTTTTTTTTCTTTTAATTTTACTTTATTATTGCTTTATTTATTTCCATTTTATTTGTATATATTCTATGTATATCTATTTTTTTTTTATTTTAATTGTATTGTATTGTGTTCACTAATCTTAATATTAATTTTAATGCTGTATATTTTAATTCTGTTTTTGTCTTTTATACCTTTTTATATTTTATTTTATTTATTAGTTTAATAATGGTTTTACTTAAATTTTATTTATTTATTTATTTTGTTTTCTAGATTTTTTGTTAATTTATTCACAATTGTAACTGTATTTTTACATTTTTATATGTTAGTGTACACTTCTGTATGTAGGATTTTTTTTTGTGTTTTTTATGTATTTTCACTTTCTTTTTTTTTACTTGCATACAGACTATTTTATTTTTATGACATACCATATATACTTATGTATCAACATGGCGAAATAAATATTATTATTATTATAAAATACAGTCCATTAAGACGAGAAACCGAACCACATAATTCTGATATTTCATTGGTCAAATTTTTAGTGAGTTTTGTGGTAATTGCTGGTAAAATCATCCAATTATCTTTAAAAATTGATAATAATAATAATAATTTTATTTGGAAAATTCCCTGACATTTTCCTGATTTTGAAAATTTTCATATTTTTGCCTGACATTTTTTGGCTTGACTTTTTTTGGTTTTTAGGTAAAAATTATATGAAAAAAAGGTATAAAATTAAAAAAAAAAACAGGTTTTTCAATAAAATTCCCTGATTTTTATTTTTTTTCAATAACATTCCCTGACATTTCCCTGATATTTTCCTGAAAAATTAAATTCCCTGACGTTTCCCTGACTTCCCTGATTTCTCTGACATGTGGCCACCCTGCGACTGCAATTAACAATACTAATGTTTTAATTTATTTTCGCAAATTGCTTTATCTGAGTTTAAGAAGTAAAAAAGGTCCATCCAATCTAACGCAAACGGTCCTATGAATTGTTTAATTTAGTCAAAACGAAAATCCCATCAATAAAGTAGGAAATTGTTGGAAATTTTCACCTATCAGCTAGATAGGTTTTTATGATTTTTGATAAACTTTGGTAGCGTTTTCGTCACTTTGAAATAGGAATTACTATTCCTTTAAAATCTTACGAAAATACGGTTCCATCAAATCCTACCATCAAAGACCATTTCATTTTATTAACACGTTCGCGACGACGTGCGCCACCGGTGGTACACTATTTAATTCAGTTTCTATACGCCTTTAAATCCACTGCTTATCAGTTATACTTCCGATATTGGATTTGACTATACATATAATGTATATACACCTGTGTTCCAGGGTTTTCGCATTCGGCCGAAAATGTGGATTATATACGATGTTAATAAAATACAAACAATTGTATAGTTGAGTTTTACCGAAAACACCATCGTCGCTAACGTGTTAAAATCCCATAGGATTTTGAAAAGATTTGGCAGGACCGTTTCTACAGGGTTGTCTCATATCAAACATATTTTTTTAAGCTTTATTGTAGCTTTTAAAGAAATTATACATTAAGATAATTAAATGTAGAACTGAAATACTTAACATTTATTCAACGCCTCGTTATAAATCCCCGTTCACTGCGGTTATTTTAAATAAGTAAAGTATGGCCAATGTCAGGTAATTTTTTTAACGTACTTATTTGACAAAAACAATTGAAAAAGCTAGTAAAATACAGATCTAAAAACTTCTAACTATGAAGTTTCAATGTCAGTTGTAAAATCTATTTAAAACATATATTTTCAGCAGATTAAACGGACGTTGGATAAAATATTTTTGTCACTTGTATTCTAAATAACTATTTTCCACTTTAAAAATAATTTATAGTGGGGTAGCCAACTTAATGGTTTAGTAACACGGCCTGGAATTATAGAACGCCTTGAAGTATTACGTCGTAAGTATACTAGGGATATCAGACTATAGCTTATAATGTTTACGTAAGCATTTAAAGTAGTAATTTTAAGTAAATCAATATTATTACTAAGCTACTATCGAGGCTACTATTAAATTGCAAAGTTTTAATGAAATTTCGAAATTCGAATATCTAATTTGTTAAATATTAAAAAGCTATTTCACTTAAAATATGAGGTAATCTATATATTTGTTTTGCTTTAAACAGAAAAATTGCATTTTCATATCCAAGAAATTTTAATTTCGATATTTCAATACAATTTTAACAAAATTTCGATATGTAATAAAAATAGTGATAACATTATTATTATATTACTCACAGCGCCTGCGCTAGAATAATATTTCACGGTAGTTTCGAAATAAAAAAAAAAAAAAAACTTAAAATCATTCTAGACAAAAAATTCTTGAATATAGTTTCATGAAAAAATAAACAACTTTTTTTTTGAAATGTCCGTCCGTTCGTCCGATGTCACAATTTTTGTGAACACGATAACTCAAGAACGAATAATCCGATCGACTTTTTCAAGAAAAATCTACGAGTTCTACGAGGGGAAGATCCCTATTGTTTTGAAAGTAATTCCCCCAAAAACAAAAAAGTTTTTAAAAAATCGAAAAAAGCTGAAAGAAAATTCCGATTAACGTAACTTTTAAGAAAAAAAAATTTTTAATAAGGATCAACTCTACCAATTTTGAAAGTAATCCCCACAAAAACCTAAAAGATATGGGGGTTTAACTTTTTTAAAAATAAAAAAAAATCAAAAACTTTTCGTTTTTCGCAAAAAGAAAATTAAGAGTTTTCTTTCGAAACATTTTTTTATTGAATTTTTTTTTAATTTTTCGTTTTTACAAAAAGAAAATCAAAAAAATTGTTGAAAAGTTTTTTTTTATTATTTGGGAAATGCAATATACAATTTACTGTGAATAGTATATAATGGAATGCGTAGCATTACATATCTTCACGGCTTGTCTGTAACATTTTAACATCATGCCGATTGAGAAAATCTATACATATCAAATAAATATGTATATACATCAAATTCTTAACAAAACTCGTCACTCTAATGTATGTTTCTCATTAAGAGGAGATGGACATAATCATAACACTAGACACCAGGCAGATGTAGAGACTATCCGCTATTTGTCCTCACAAGATAAAAACAGCATATATTACAAGGGGGTAAACTGTACTGACTTTCCTAGTCATATAAAGGGTCTGGAAATAACTTCTTTTAAAAAATCATTTAAAAAAAAAATTAAAATAAAGGGCATTGCAATTCCGTCTTATGTGTTATTTTTCAATGTATAACTTAAATGACAAAACCAAATGTAAAATAAAATAAGTAGAATAAGGAAAATAAAAAAAAGGAATTTAATATTGATATAAGCAATGTAAAATTAAATATCTTTTTAAATTCGAATGACTCAATAAATTATTTTATTATTATTATTATTTTATTATTATTATTATTATTATTATTTTAAACTACTAGTTTATTATAGAAACTATACAAAATGTACCAATGTTTAAACCTTAGTAAAGCGGAGGGTTTAAACTCGGTTAAAAATGAAAATTACTTTTTTAGTAATATTTAGGGGATTTTTTATTGATTGCTTCGTTTAAAAAATGGCAAAACATGCGTTCCGTCGTGTTACTTTCTCAACCTCGTCTCCAAAAATCGATTTTCGTATTTTTGCACTAATTAACTTTGTACATGATAAATGCTAACCACAGAATACCGATAAAATGATGATAACTAAATTTACGACTTCATGTTTAACCTTTAGAGGGTGCGAAAATTTCATTTCAAATCGAGTATCGATTATCCCCGAAATTTTTATAAATCTTCACCGAACTACTCAAGACAAATGCCCGACTTGACAGGTGGTAGAAATTTCTACCACCCCCGTCCGCAACGGAAAAGCCAATGTAATTTTTTTTTTGCCATTTTAGCCTCAAATTTGGTATACCCACGTTTCTTGGTGCGCGGAGAACGAAAAAAATACTGAAGATGCTGGAGGTTCCATTGACCTTGAAAATCGCTATTTCGAGATTAAAATTGTTTTTTTACTGTTTTAGCCTCAAAGTTGGTATATCCATGTGTTTTGGGGTGCTGAGTACGAAAAAAATAGTGAAGAAGATGCTGGAGGTATCCTTGATCTTGAAAATCGTTATTTACCTAAAGGCACTACTTCCGCTAAGTCCTACTTTCACTCTTAGCTTTACCCAAAATCGACGACGCAGACGTGGCGAAATAACGATCCCTTTGGGGTGCTTGATTTTCGTTTGGCTCTCACGTTGGGGTTCTTTATTTCCGTGAGCCCCTTGCCTCTCAAGGTTACAGGTTACAAGGTCAAGGGAACTTTCAGCATATTTTTTTCACTATTTTTTTCGTACTCAGCGAATCAAATGTTGCTTAAAAAACATATTGATGTACGCAAGGTGGCAGAATTTTCTACGATCCCCGCCCTCTTAAGGTTAATTAATTAAAATTATGAGGTGGCAATAACGGCTGGGTCCACCTCAGCGCACTATAAAATTCTATCAGTCGCCGCCATTTTACATACGACTGGTACCCCCGCTAAAATTTCAACGCGCAGAGTACCAATCAATGTAAAATTGTACAGCGTGATTCACCTAACACAAATCACGAGTTTTTTTTTACGTTTTTATTAAGTTATGACGGTAAAAATTTTATCAGTTAATTTGGACCTAGTTACCTACAATTTCCTGTAAACAAAAGTTTTATACTCTTTTTTGTTATTGAACTAGAGGTCCACACATGCATTTTTTTAGCATAACAACATTTTTAAATGCAAAAATTAAAAAAATATATTTATTTTCTTTATTATATAATATTTGTTTTTACTAAAAACGTTAATTTTCTATTAAATTTTTTAATTTTAAAAAATCTTAAGAAATGTACCTTTCTTTTAGGAATGACCTGTTAACGTAAAATAGTAGATTGCCGTGAGATTCAAATATTACGTAGGGTTACTCCTTTCTGCGGTAGCTTTCTGCTACTGTGAACGTTAATAAAAACATGTCAAATATAACATCCAAAATTTCAATTAGATTTATTGTTAGAATGAAAAATTTAACAAAGCGAGATTTTTGGAAATGTTCGTGAAGAAAACAGTTATGTAGATAACACATTTGGTTGTCCAGAAACTTAAAAAAGGTGGAAGAAAATACCATATCGTTAAAAGAGAAAACTTTCTGGTTAATGTGGCAATTTTTTCAATAATTTTATTTTAATCTAATTAATAAGGTACATTGCATTATAAATTGTCTATTTGTTTAATTAAAAAGTATTTTTTTTATTATTTAACGAAATAAATGTCTCCATGTTAATTATTTTTTCACTGTGTAAAATTACAAAGCTACTTTTATAAAAGCCATATTGGGATCTTAATATTTTCCCACAATTTGTGTAGTTAAACCAATTTTAGGTACTATTTTTATTGTAATTTAAACGGCCCAATTCCGGTCCCACTCCTGAAAACCAATCTTACTTCTACAAAATGCCATGCTTTTGGAAATATCTAACTAAGCCTTGCCCAAATCACTCCAGTTTTGCAGAGGATATAAATAATAGTTTACAATATTGATAAATTTCATTATTTAAATATTATCAAATAAATCTTATTCTTTGCGAGACTTCAGAAGAATCTATCAGATTTGACATTTAATGTCATATTTTATGAAAATCGTATTTAAAAATTATTATTTCACAAAAAAAAACTATTTTTTTGCGGTAGCGTCATTCCAAAATGAAAGAAACATTTTCTAAGACTTTTTAAAATTGAAAATTTTAATATAAAATTAATGTTTTTAGTTAAAAATTTTTTTTAATATGTTATATGATAAATAAAATACATATATATTTTTAATTTTGACATTTAAAAATGTTGCTATGCTAAAAAAATGTATGTGTGGACCTCTAGCTCAAAAACAAAAAGCAGTAGAAAACTTTTGTCTAAGTGCAATTGTAGGTAAAAAGGTCCAAATTAACTGGTAAATTTTTTATTTTCTTAATTTTATTAATAACGTCAGAAAATGCGTTATTTGTGTTTGGTGAATCACCGTGTATAAATCACCAAAGTTTCTTTTTTATCGAATGAAGATTAATCTTAATTTTAGGGGTGGATATAAATAAAACTCACCCGGTATGTACAATAGCGGCGATTGATATAATTCTATAGTGCACGGAGTCCGTCTGCCAGTAGTGTCATCTCCTACAATTTTTGTCAACTTTTAAATATGGCCATCGCTGAAGTGGTCAATCAGTTTATATAAGTTCTATAAGTTACCTGTCATCAATGATGACTCATCATGTAAAGAATTGATTAGCGGTCAAGAAAGTAACACGACTATACTTTTTGGCAGAAACATGCAAATGTTAATTTAAATATCAAAAAGCATCTTTGGGAGTTTCCCCACTTATGAATACACAGGGCCACAAAATAAAAAAGTACCCTGATCTTTTGACGAGACAGGTCTATTCTTATGTATTTTTCATCACTGAATCCAAATCCGAAGTCAGATTAGGGGGTCCCGCAGTGATTTTTCGAGAAAAATGTAAAAAACATGATTTTTTATGGTTTTTGTATGTTTTTTTGGAGAATGATAAAACCAATCTGACTTCAAATTTGAATTCTACGAATTAAAATACATCGAAAACCATATTTTGTTTTTTTTTTTCACGAAATTTTTAACCTTGCAGGGCTTTGAAAACGGTAGCAGCGAAAGGTCAATTTTGGCGATTTTGAGGTGTTTTTTGAGGTTAGAGCCAAACCAAGACCCGTTGGGCCAATTCTGGTGGCGGATTCGGATTCAGCATGTCATAATACATAGGAATATATATATCTCTCGTCTCGAAATCAAGATACTTTTTTTTTGTTCGGCTGAAGCGCTGATATGCGCTGCTACAATTTTCAAAATTTCAAAGTTTCGTAAAAAAAAACACTAAATATGGGTTTCAATGTATTTTAATTCGTTTGGACTTTTTTGTTTTAAAACTACATGCCGGTCCACTGCAATTCTCACGATTATTCGTCGAATAATCTAATAGTGTGGGAGCTCCCTTAGGTATAACATGATATTTTGGTTGTAAGCGTAGATGTATAAAGGCAACCTAACTATAGAAAAATAAGCCAATCGAATAGCAAAATTATGTTTAAAAAATAAAAAATATCGCCTTTTCTCTACTGGGTAATTCCATGGTAACTGTCGTTACAGCCGCAGAAAAAATTACACTTATATATTTTATTATATTATTATTAAAAATTGTTTGTTATTTATTATTTTTAAAGACTGTGAAAAAATGATAATATAATAAAATATTGAAAAGAAAGTGTAATTTTTTATGCGGCTGTAACGACAGTTACCATGGAATTACCCTACTACTCATTTCTAAAATTATTTGTTAAAAGCATGGAAGCTCCAATTGGATTTTTCCGAACTTACGAAAAATACTAATTAGTAGGCATAACAAACAAAAACCAAACAAACAAGTAAACGAAATAAAGACCAATATATATAATTTATGTATTTTTAAAAAGTACTCGTTTTTATTTTAAAAAAAATTGACAAAGTTTATGCCTTTATTAGACAAAAATCTAATTTTGATTGATTTACTGAAATTTTCATATTAGACTTTTTGAGTAGATTTCAAAAAAATATATAAATCTTACATGGTTCTCTTAGATTATGAGGTACTAAGGTAGAACTTTGATTTTTTACCTATAATCGTAATCGTTGATATAAGTGAAAACCAAAGTTCTGCAGCGGTAACGAAAATGACAAATATCAGAATCTTATTTAGCCACGAACGCGCCACAGTGATCCGCCCAAAATGACCACTGGATGGAGCGATCCAAGAAAATACTGGATTATTGGATGGAGGGTAGTTAAACTAATTTGATAACTAACAAATTAAGAAAAAAACTGTATTAATAAACACTAAACTGTGAAAAAAATCAAACAAAAATTAAGACAAAAATACGAAAAGAGTAAAAAAGGAGGAAGATCAGTAAAAAAACAAACGTGTGGAGGCATAATTACGTTTGAGAACGAGTAGAACCGAGGCCGGGCATGCGGTTTGCACAGCGAGCCTTGTGCCGAGCACACAGAACATCGAGCCATCATCACAGCATCGTAGCTAACGCCGTCCTCTAGCCATAGTGACTGCAAATTATATGGATTTATTCTAAATGAGGACAAAGAAAGCTGTGATAGATGATAATGATATGTGAAGAATATTGTGATTGGTTTTATTTCGAAGATTTAAATGGCATACTTACCATAACTTTTGAGCTGTTTTAAGGAGAATTAAGGAAAATTTATTATGAGGGTAAAATAAATACTATTGGACAAAAGCCATTATTTTAAATTATACTTATTTTTATGAACATGGCATAGCTTTTTCTGTAATAATCTCAGTATATATTTTTTTTTGAGTAAGGATGTAAGTTCCAGTTAAAACATCAACAAAGTTTTAAAAGCCTGTGTAACATACAGGCTTTCAAAACTTTGCTAGAATTTAAATTTCAAGCAAAAATATATATTTGTTTGGTGAAACATATTTTTTATTTATAAGTAGAATTGTATACAAACAAATATTTCCTGCCTTAGATCACCCGTTTTTTAAATTATTATAAAAATTATTTAATAGTTAAATATACTAGGTACCTTATACATATAAACAAAAAATTATATAATAAATAAAAACGATTAAAAAAAGTTCCTTATCTGTAGTAGTAAAGTCCTTTCAGCAGTAAAACAGAATGTAGAGTGTATCCGCGGGCCAGAGTTTGCACAAATCGACCGGACTCGATTTCATGGCGGAACAGCCTTTGAATTTGTACCAATTATGGCTATCACGAAAGTGTATTAACGTTCGAACTGCAGCGAACTACCATGGCGTAGATTTAGTAACTCTTCTGACAAACTGATGTTTATTCAGTCACTCGGTGAAGAATTTTGGTTTTATGTTGAGAGAAGGGGTCATAGTGGAAGTTTTTCAGTTTTAGAATTAACCATGAAGGCACTTTGAAGATCTGATTGCCAAACTTATCATCCGTAACCCGTACGTCACAGCAGTACTGATTGTCTACATGGAGTTTCTCTCGCTAGAAGCAGTATCTGAGTAAGGTTTGCTGGCCGTAGGGTAGGAAAAGGACAGCTGAGTTGACTGAGATTGTAACGGTTTCGCCGTCAAATGACTACTGCTAAAGGGATTTGTAGGGTGAATAAGGTGGAAGCCTTCCTTTCTCAGCAGATATCTCACAAATCGGAGCTGTCTTGCTGGTGGCCCAGCAGAAACCCAGTGGGACAGCGCACGAATATTGTTCGGACTGAGTGAAAAATAGATTTTAACTTTAATGTTATTATTATAATCTTCCAGAATTCCATTTTCATTTCGGTAGTGCTAAAAATTATTTTTAAAAACAGGAGTGATTTACCTATGTTGCAAAATCTTTTCAAAGTTATGTGTATAAACAAACAATTACGTTATCTAAGGGAAATAGATCTGCTGCCAAATAAGTGTTTTTTCTTTTGCGTTATCAATCAAAATTGTACTATCCTGAGATTAGTACAGAAAAAATAGTGCTTTTAGTGCGCTACCAACAGTTAGAGACCATTTAAATATTGACACTTTTTTTGGTGGAAAAAGTGTCAAAATATAAAGTGTCTTTACCACCACCAATAATAAGCTTATACGAAGTAACTTACTTGGAGCGACGAGTAACTTTGTTTCTTTGTAAATCTAAAACGGGAGTCGTGATGCTCATTAACGTGTCTGTGTCTAAGTAGTAGAGCCCTCATTATTTTCACCTTGTCCTCTTCTCGGATCAGGTCTTCCTTGAATAGCTCCTCCGTCACTCGGTAGGCTATTCCCGGCAAATCTTGTTCTTCCATATCAAGACATACCTGCAAGCATAAAGGGAGAGTATGCTTAAGTAGTGTCCAGATGAACCACAACAATAATATACTTTTAACAATACAATTCATGTAAACCAAATTTTTGTTGATACCACAGATGTTTAAAATGTTATAACAAAATTAAAATCAACTGTATCGTATGGTCCAGATAAAATTCCCAATTTAGTTCTTCTTAAAATGTAAAGATGTTCTTGTTGAGCCAATCACTAAATTATTTAATATATCTTTAAGTAGTGGGGTATTTCCAGAGTATTGGAAATCAACTTTTATGACACCAATTTTGAAATCGGGTGATAGAAAGGATATTTCAAATTATCGTGGTGTTTGCATACAGTCCGCTATTTCCAAAATATTAGACGAACTTGTCACAAATAAGCTAACTTAGTTGTTTAAAGATAAAATTACAGAATTTTAACATGGCTTCTACCAGGGTCGATCTACTGTTACTAATTTGCTTATGAGGAATATATATTAAATGCTTTTGAACTAAAATTACAAGTTGACGCTATTTACACAGATTTTATAAAAGCATTTGATAGTGTTCCTCATAATTTTCTATTTAAAAAGCTAAAGGCTCTTGGTATTACTGGAGTCATGTTGAAATGGATCAGTAGTTTTCTTAGTGATAAAACACAACAAGTTAAAATAAACAAATTTATTTCCTTTATTATAAACGTAACTACCTTAGGGATCTCATCTTGGACCTCTTCTGTTTTTATTATTCATTAATGATATAGTTACTGTTATTAGATTTTGTGAGATATTGTTATTTGCAGATGATCTGAAATTGTTTAGAGTTTATCCAGTCAATAGCTGATCAGTACTTGGTTCAATGTGATGTTAATAATTTGGCTGCTTGATGTAAGTTAAACGGTATAAAAAGCCGTTTGAATATCAATATGATATAGAAAGTGTTTACTTTAAATCCGTTAATGAAATCAAAGACCTTGGTATTATTTTTGATAAGCAGCTAAATTTTAACTCACATATAACTGCAATAACAAATAAAGGTTTCCAGTTACTAGGTTATATAACCAGATTAAGTGCTGATTTCTCGACTGACACCTTTAAAAAACTATATTGTCCGATTGTAAGATCAACTCTTGAATATGCATCTGTGATTTGGAGTCCATTTTATCAGAATGGTAGTGATGCTATAGAGGAGGTTCAACGGAGATTTCTGAGAACAGCCGGTTACAAACTAGGCATACAAAGAGTAAACTTTGTTTATGACTACAATACTATATTAAATAAAGTGCTCATTGAATCATTAAAATCGAGGCGAAATAAAGCGGATTTATGTGTGCTACACAATATTTTGTCAGGAAATTTTCAATGTCATAATCTGCTTTCTAAAATAAATTTTAATATTAACTTTTTAACAAGAAACTCTTACTTATTTTACATTAATTTTCACAGCACAAATTATCTTTTAAATGGTCCTCTAACTCGAATAGTACGTTTAGAAAATTTGAACCCAATTGGTGTGTCGCTTACCCAACTTAAACGTTTTTTGAAGCATACTAAACTCGTTTCTTAAATTCTAAGAATTTTACTATATAGTTTGTAAATTAATTTTAATTATTTTAGTTATTTATTTTTATGTATTTTTTTATTATTATTTACATATATTTGTGTAAACTTTATATATGTATATATTGTCATTTTTAAAAAGGGGTTATCCCGTTAATAAATAAATAAATAAATAAATATATATGAAGAGTGCAACTAACATAAGGGCATAACCCACAAAATTTTTATTTTACAGGAGAAGCAAAAATACGATTATTTTTTTTCTAATGATATTCATACTTAATAATAATTATATTTTAATAGTGTTTGTTTGTTTACATCGTTTTATGTAGTTGAAATACGGGCCTAAACAATGCCCTTAATTATCAAAAAAGGCCTAACCCACACATTTCTTATAAGGTTGTTTTTGCATAAAATCTTCTCTTTGCTAGTCTTAAATAGGTATATAAGCCTTTTTTAATCAAGAATAGTTAACAGTAAATATTTGGGTGGGTTAAAAAAGCAAATTATTAAAAAAGTCTTACCCACACGTTTATTATAAGATTGTTTTTTTTTTATAAAATCTTATCTTTTCTAGTTTTAAATAGGTTTATAACAATTTTTTAATTAATAATAGTTAACGGTAAATATTTGGGTGGGGCAAAAAAAAACAATTTATTAAAATTTGCGCCTATCCTTATTTTCTAACGTATTTTTTGCCACTTCTAGTAACATATTAGGAACTTTTATTAACTAGAGCGATAAAGTACGTTAAGTAATACTTTTTCTAGCAAAAACCGAATTTCGAAAAAAAAAATGAGGGTTAGTTGCACTCTTCATATGTTCTTTGGTAAAGGCCAAGATGACTGAAGGAGCTAGTTCCCTGGTGTTATCACTCAGTCAGTTTTTGAGGTTACTAGCCAGAGGACGCCAGGACTAAAGCCTCCAGATATCTTGGTAAAGGCACACAAACATTTTAATATGGTGACCTATACTGCCATCATAGCTTAAATTAACCTATTAGTCTTTATCATAGGGGGCCCTGAAAAAACGAAATTAGACAACATGGTACATCAATAAATCGAAGTAAAAAAGATAGGTTAAGAATGTGTCGATATATTTGACATCCATACGTTTTATAATATGAAGCAAACTAAAGTTTAATTAATAATTAATAAATACACTTAATTTCATAAGAAAAAAATATTAACAATGCATATTATAACCCTAAAGATGATTTAGTAATAATAATAATTTTATTTAATCTTCTGACCATATTGAATGGCATGGGAAGTCAGAGTACAAACATTTAAATAAATAAATTGCAATAAATAAATACATGAATAAATAAACACAATAATTTGCAGGTAGGTCCAGGCTAATCTAACATAAATTCGGACATCTTGTAGTAATGTTTTTCCCAAATATACTCTTTAAGTTTTTTGTTGAAGGTATGGTATGGATTGATACTAAAGGTGGCAGGTTGTTAAATATTTTAACATAGTTATAAAAGAGAGACCTCTCATACATTGTAAATTGATATTTTGGTATCCCAAGATCTTCATTTTTTCTTGTTCCATAATTGTGGTTTGAAGAGATTTAGGTTTTTTTAGGCATAACTGGCACATTTTAATATATAGATGCAATATATCGTTAATATTTTTTTATCCTTAAATATCGATTAACATGATTGGATTGGTTTTAAATTGTACATTAACCTGAGAATCCGCTTTTGCGTTACAAAAACTCTTTGTAGTTCTGTGGATTTTCTCCATTGTAAAATATTGTAAGACGTGTATATATGCCAGTGCGTAATATGTAGTTCGTAGCGTATTTTCACAAACGTGTTGTTTTAGTTTAAGTATGGCATAATAGACGCTATTAGGTTTTTTATACACATGTCGGATTTGATCTTCGAATATGAGTCTATTATCTATCTATCTCGAAAACTATTTTTGGTTTCTTTTTATATAAGTTTATGTATACCGTTTTGCTTTGATTTAATATCAGTTTATTTTTGTAGCACCAGCTATTCATTTTTTCGATGACTTGTTGACCTTTTAATTTAAGCTCTTCTATTGTTTTTGCAGTTAAAATTGCTGATGTGTCGTCGGCCAAATTAATCATGAATTGGGACAGGTTTAAGTCATTGATGAAGAGAAGGAAAATTAAAGGAGCTAGTATTGAGCCTTAAGCAGCTCCAATATCGATGTCGTACATATCCGAGTTTGTGTTATTGACTTTGACAATAATCTTTCTGTCCGATAAAAAAGATAAAATCCAATCCAAGATCATACCCCTGATTCCTAGATTAAGGGAACGTTCAAGTATTACGTAACGCAAATTTTGATCATTTTGGACCCCCCCCTGTAACGCTATTTTCCTATAACATTAACATGGACGTAACACTCCAAAATGACTCCCAACCCCCCTAGGAGCGTTACGTAATACTTGAACGTTCCCTTATATAATTTACTTTCAACAAGTTTTGGGTCGAGGGTGTTAAATGCACGAGATAAGTCGAAGAATAACGCCATAACTATCATATTTTTGTCCAGACTTTGATAAATTTAATCGAAGAATCGAGCTGACGCAGTTTCAGTGGAACGTGCTGATCGAAATCCGTGTTCATTTTCTGATAGAATTTGGTGTTTTTCGATAAAACTTATAAGACAACTGTAAACTACACGCTCAAATATTTTTGAACATATGCTTAGGAGTGATGCCGGCCTGTAGTTTACAGTTCTTGTGGAATCTCCTTTTTTATGTACTGAAATTATGGACGCGAGTTTCAATGAAGAAGGAAATCTACCATTTAATACGGAATTTTTTATTAGTGTTACTAATGGTTCAACGATTGAATCACATACGCCTTTAATTACTTTCACTGATACTTCGTCCGTTCCTGTCGAGTTTGTATTTTTTAGATTTGTTATTATATTTTTTAGTTCATTTTTTTCCACTGGTTCAAAAAAAAATGAAGGGCCAACTCTTTTGGATGTTGAAAATTCTTCCGAAATATTTTCGCCGAAATTTTTATGCATTTGTGTTTTTGTGCCTGTAGAAAAGTAGCTTCCGAAGATATTAGCAATTTCCTTTGGGTCATCGATCATTTTATTTTCGTGTTTTAGAGTTATTGGGGTTTTTGTTTTGTGACGTTCAAGTTCTTTGTTCACAACATTCCAAATGCCTTTTGATTTGTTGGTACTTTTTTTAATTTGTTTTCTGTTATAATCATTTTTTTCGTTAGATATCGTTTGTTTATATAACTTCTATTTGGCTTTATATAGGTTTTTGGCGTTGTTTTCTTTCATCATTTTAAACAAGTATTTTAAATCCTTTCCTGTCGTATGATTTCTGGTGTTATCCATTTTGTGGCGTGCTCAGTGCCTTTTTATTTTCTTGTTACAAGAGGACATTCTTGTTACTATCGGTTATCATAAAAATCCAGGACACTCAAAAAGTGTACCATTTAAATCTAACTTGTCACAAAAGTCAAATGATGACTTAGCTAAGTCACGGATATATGAAACTAAGTATAGTAGTCATTTTGTTTGATACGTATTTTTTTAAGTGTAACATTTCGCTTTCTAAAAAATTAATAAGGTATTTATTTAGAACTTTATTAATTACATATAAACAAGAATAAGTTCTCGGAGCCCCGGGCTCTCTATTAATTTTGTTACAAATATTTCAAATCGTATGTGTTCAGTTTACAATAATTTTTTCTTCAAATTTAATATTTTCCCTTTCCTCCATTGCTACACATATAGCTCTTTCCCTGTATAAATGTATGTACCTGAACTCTGCAAGAAAACCGTTTTATTAAAGTAGTATAAACTATAAAACTGCAAAAACAGTAGTTTTAACATGTATGTTTAAGCTAAAACAGAATTTTCTCGTTCGTTTTCATAAAGAGAATTTCACTTACCAAACCGTCTTCAAGGCATTTCCGCAAATTGAGCAAAGAATGAAAACTCAGCGATGCCACGTGGGGTTTTCCCCATCGATCTACGCCTTCTTCGACATCTTCTTCGTATTTTATCCAGCGAGCCGTTTCTTTCCACTCCTTTTCCTCGGTGGACGTAAATAACTCATCTAATTCTACGAATATCTGAAAAAAAAATCATTACTTTTAATAATACATATAATATAATATAATATACAGGGTGTATCAGAACTATGGTTAAAAAAATTACATATGTACTTATACAGCAATAAAAAGAAATTGAACAAAATTTCAGAGGAGGGTGTATGTATGAAATTTTGAGATAAGAACGTTTTGTTTCCACCAATCCCAGAAGCTGTTACAATTACCTATAATAGTGGGTAAATCGCCCAATTGGTTTCTATGGAGACATACCAGTAGTTAAAGGTATGCATTTTGAAAGTTTGATGAGAATGTCAAATTGAAATTTTTCATATGACAATTTGTCAAAAATATTTTTTAAGATGTAAACTGTTAAATTACTGGAAGATTATGGATTTTTGAACTTTATTTAATAATTTTGTAAATTCAAGTGTTTTTTCTTTTTTGTAATCCTATTTTAATTTTTAGGTCCAAATTAAGAACCGCTGAATAATTAAAAATTTTACATGTGCACATAAACTGCAATGGAAAATGTACTATTTAAAATATATATCGACATACAAATGTTTAAAATCCCCTAAATTCATACGATTAAAAAAGTAGAAAACCAATATACCAAATTGTAGTTTAACGAGTTTTTTTTAGGTTTTTTTATATAATAGGTAGGATTATTATTAATAAAATATAAATAATAAATCACTTAAGAAACGTGTTGTTTAATAGTTTATTTCGTTACAATTATTAAAAAAAGTTCAAACTAATGCGCTCCTATTACATTCACCGTAAATAATTAGCATTTCTGTGTAGTCCACTGAGGTATACATGTTTTAATCTTGTCAATTAGTTATCTTTATTTACAGAATATAAGTCTTAAAAGGCCGATCTGTAACAGTTGGGCCACAAGAAACTATCCTTGTTGCTTGATGTTACACATTTCAAACAGTAATAGAGATTCCACACTATAATAGTTAAATTGTCTTCTTCTTCAATCTTTTTTCTTTTTATGTAAGTCCCATTTCAATTCTTTACTTTTTTCTAAATAAGATTAAAATGAGTTTAGAAATATTTCCTTAAATAGTATCCCATTTAAGTGTATGTGCACATGTAAAACTTTCAATTATTCAACCGTTCTAAATTAAGACCTAAAATTAAAAGTAGGATTATAACAAAGAAAAACGCTTAAGAAATTTAGAAAATTATTACAATAAAGTTAAAAAATCCATAATCTTCCAGTAATATAACAGTTTACATCTTAAAAAATATTTTTCAAATTGTCATATGAAAAATTTCAATTTGAAATTGTCATCAAACTTTCAAAATGCATACCTTTAGCTACTGGTATGTTTCCATAGAAACCAAATGGGCGATTTATCCACTTTTATAGGTAATTGTAACAGCTTCTGGGATTGGTGGAAACAAAACGTTCTTATCTCAAAATTTCATACATACACCCCCCTCTGAAATTTTGCTCAATTTCTTTTTATTGCTGTATAAATACATATGTAATTTTTTTAACGTGAGTTTTGATACACCCTGTATATATATATATATATATATATATATATATATATATATATATATATATATATATATAATATTAGAATTTTCATTGCCCTACGCCAATAATATTCTAGCATGTCACTGGCCTTAAATAATGAAATAATGAGACGCCAATGACATATTAGAATATTCACGAAAATAATAGATTCATTTACACAAGGGCTTTAATGTGGAAATTTTACTTTAAAATAGAAACCTGAAAATATGTAGTATTTTTTAAAATTAAAGAAAGTCTTAAGTTGATGCAAAAAAAAAATACTTCACTTCATTTTTCAACACACTGTATGCTATTCATTTTTCTATAACATATAATGCTGAAAATAATAGTCAAATAAATAAACTTTGACTCATTTCAAGAATAAGAAAGATCCATTTAATAGTTTTTGAAATATTGGAATGTTTTGGGTCGGCGACTTTAATTGCTGAGCAGTTTATATGTAAGTACTATGTGAGAATGAATAAAGGTTAATATTAATTCTAAATTGTAAATTGCTGATCTATCTAATCAATTAGAACAATTTGACTAATCTATAGAGTAGATATACAATTATAGATTTAGTTAAAGGTATCATCAATTGATAAAATTAATCCCAAAGATACCCCTGAGAAAGCGTTCTCAGTAAAGTTAAAAGAATGAAATTTGAACTAAAAATGCTCTCAGAACATTTCAAAGTATGGTGGACAAAAACATAAAGAGATTTATTGAACATACAAAACAGACGATTATACTTGTCAGATTTCCGAGAAATTATTAACGTGTTGGAAAGGGAAAACAGCAAAGCCGCAAAAAAAATGTTGTAGATATTTCTATGTAAAATAAAAACTAGTGGTACCTGCCCAATTATAATATGGTACGAAATTCATTTGAGAATTATCTTTGTCTGATTCTATTTGGATGGCGTGAAGGTAGGATGTGAACCTTTAATCCATGCGTTCATAGTTTTATTTGTGAAAAGAAATAACAAAATATTTTGAAAAAGCAATGTTTTATATCAATCTTTAAGTTTTGTAATATTTTAAGTTAACTTACCGCATGCGGACTGTGATCGTAAAGCTTTTTTAGCGAGGGATGCAGTTCCAGTCCTTTTCCGATATGCAACAGAGAGGCGTTGCTAGGCCTAGACGTTTTGTGCCTCCGAAAAGCCCTAGGATCGTCCGACCTGTGGCTGTCCAATTGGTCCATGTCTGCGTCTCCCAGGAGTTGGTCCTCCGGCTGGGCGGACACCCGACGGTTCTTGTTGAAGCTCTGCCCGCCATCTTTGTCGTGGTGACGTCTTTTTTGGTTGGGATCGTCCGGCAAAGAATATTTACGGAATTTGGAATGATGACCATGATGGTGACGCCTGGATAATAAAAGACAAAGAAATACTCGATGAAAAAAAAGTATTTTTTTTAATGTTATGGCGTTATTTTATACAGATGAGCGCTTTGCGCCTCGTATTTTATGTTATAGATATAAACTTTGACCCTAGGCGCCTTTAACTTTTTTGGAAATTTATTTAAGTTTTAATCAATAAAAGAAAATTTTAAAATAGGATCAGCTGGGATTTTGGTAAATACATTTTTATGTTAACAAAAGGGTTTATAATCAGAATATGCTATCAGTTTTGGTAGGCATCTTTGTTCGTCCTATACCTTAGTTTTGACCACCGGGGTAGGTATATCAAATTATATATGAATGGATGGTTCTCGTTATATCCGTGTACGTTACACACCATGCATGGTGTGTACTAAAACCACAACATCCCATAATCAGTGTCCACTGGACACTGTCCAGTAAGTGTTTTAATAAAAGACAACACGGCAAATTAACCTCACATCAAATCAAAGCACGCCTTTAATTTCTTTTAAATCCGAGACATATGCTAGGAAATCATCAATTAATATTAAGCCTACTTTCATGATTAATAAAAATAATTGTAGATAGGAAGAAAATGACATAACGCAAACAGGACGATAACACTACAACATGACAAACACGTCACTTTGATGTCGTGTTAACGTCGTGTTTGAGGTGTCTATTTCCCTAGGAATTCCCCTAGAACATTTCTTTTACGCTTTCAATCATATATATATATATGACGCCCTCTAAAATTCTCTAATCTCTAATATAGCTAACCAGATAATTTTAGGAACTAACATCGACCCCTATCAGCCAGCATAGATGGTTACACATTTTGACGCACAACGTGCATTTGCTTGAAAACAGATGATAACCTTTTTGGGTTTGGACTTTTTGTTATAAATAACCTAAGCTGCCTCAACCCCCATTCTTCTTTGTACTTCTTTGTAATTTTGCTTTCCCATTTTAAAAATTTTCAAAATTTCGGAAAGCTTTGTATTCGTGTAAAGATTTTATATTTTTGCGTTTTGTGACGTTTTATGTCGATATAAATCAATTTCAAGCAAAACAAAAAGTTTGTCGCTCGGTCGATTGGTCGATCGAACAATATTTTAAGACAATGGAAATTTTTTTTGTGCTGGTCATTACGCCTCACGGCGCCTGTCTGTGTAGATTTAGTTCGATCATCTTGCAACCCTATTTTTTTTCATAAATTCATTTAGGGCGTTTGGACTGGGACGACAGCAAGACGTCATAATATGACGTCATGTAGGTCTGTTGGTGCCCAATAATTCACGTCAAAAAGACGTCTTTTGATTTCCTGGGTTTTGATGTCACTTTCATTAATTTCTAATATTTGAATCTTATTTAAACGGTAATTGCATAACGAAACTGGAAATTTAGGATTTTCCAAACTAAAATGTTGATTTAAAGTAAAGTTATCCTTAATTAAAAATTGGCTTAATTTCCTTTTGCCCATAAAAAAAATTTGTCCGCTTCCTACACATACCCTTTTTCTGCAGTCTTCGTGGTCAAATTGTTGTTGTTGTTAAATCACAAATACATATAAAACTTATTAGGAACCGCTTTTATAATAAAAATATCAAAATTGACGAAAATTATATGAAAACATCAATACCGACATTTTACATTTTCACACAACTAACATTTAAATAAAAAATTAAGGATTTTTTAAATGATTATGAGGAACAATGTATTAAAAAAAGTGTTATTTACTTCTTGAATCTAAAAGTAGACTATCAAAGTAAACATTTTTATCTATATTTGTACATGCATCCGTTAAAATTAACTTAAAAATTGTATTTTAAAGTGACTCAAGTTTAAGTTTTATATTTATTAATTTGTATTTTTCTCGAAAACGGTGAAAATTGGGTAAAAATTGTAAGCGTATTTTGATCCTGCGTTTATAGTTGTATTAGAATCAACTAACTTAAATCTTGCAGGATTAATTTAGTAGTTCTTTAAGGACTGTCCTTAAGCCCTCCTGAAGAAATGTTAAGATTATGTCCAAGAGGGAAAATGCATGATTTAACGGGAAAAAAATCTGAACACTTTGCAGTACCTAAATATGCTATTCACCGTGCGTACATTTTTGTTCAATCTTATCAATGCTTTTAGCTCACTGTGTTTACGAAGTTAACCCGTCCTTTTCCTGTTTAAACAAAAATTATATATGAACATGCCAGATTTTTGTAAAATTACACAGGCCCACAAAATAAAAAAAGTGGTCTGTGCTGGGGTTGAGACCCACCTACTCTTATGTATTTTGGGATGCTGAACACGAATCTGTCATAAAAAAGGCACTTCATGGGATAATTTCTTTGCTACACTGAAAAAACTGTCTAAAATGGTAAAAATCTCATATTATTTCAGTGTAACAAAAAAAAATAAGCCATTGAAGTGCATTTTTTACGACAGATTCTTGTTCACCATCTCAAAATACATAAGAATAGGTGGGTCTAAACCCCAGCACAGACCACTCTTTTTTTTGTGGCCCCAGACAGTTTTTCCAGTGTAGAAAAAAAATGAGCCTATGAAGTGCCTTTTTTTATGACAGATTTGTGTTCAGCATTCCAAAATACATAAGAATAGGTGGGTCTCAACCCCGGCACAGACGACTATTTTTTTTTGTGGGCACATGCTGTTTTTTCAGTGTAGAAAAAAAATTAGCCGATGAAGTGCCTTTTTTAATGACAGATTCGTGTTCAGCATCTCAAAATACATAAGAATAAGGAGATCTCAACCCCAGCACAGACCACTTTTTTTTTGTGGGCCCAGACAGTTTTTTTTAGAGTAGATACAAAATAAGCCCATGAAGTGCTTTTTTTTATGGCAGATTCGTGTTCAGCATCCCAAAATACATAAGAATCCGTGGGTCTTAACCACAGCACAAACCACTTTTTTTGTGGGTCCAGACAGTTTTTTCAGTGTAGAAACAAAATAAGCACACGAAGTGCCTTTTTAATGACAGATTCGTATTCAGCATCCCAAAATACATAAGAATAGTTAGGTCTCAACCCCAGCACAGCCCACTTTTTTTCTTTCGTGGGCCTGTGTTATCTATTAAACTAGTAGTTCTAGATAGTTTTATAGATGTATTTGAAATATTAAAAAACTGCTGCCAACAAAATAATACTTTGCCCTATAGGCATAGGTTCATTAAAATTAAAAACAAAAACAAAAAATTCAAAAAAAAATCGCAAAAAATTTTTTTTTTAAAAGTTAATTTTTTCGTAAAACGCAAAATAAATTGAAAAAAATATATTTTTGAAAAAATACTTTTTACCCCATTTTACCCCAACTCGACTTTTACGAAAAACAATCCCAGTCTAAAACTTTGGATAATCAACCTGTAGACCAAATTTGAAGGCTTTGGCCCGAAGCGTTCTCGAGTTATCGTGGTCACAAATTTCCCGGACACACAGACCGACAGACGCGAATCATATTTTTTGAATATAAAACGTCCAGAAATGTAAAAAAAAGCAATAAAAATTTTTCTAAATTTTTTTACTAACGCAAGATTTTACTTGGAGAAAGTAAAAAAAAAACAAAAAAAGAGATAACTTTACTCAAAAATTAAATTTGAACACAAACACACAAAGCAAAATGTGATAGTTTTACTCAAAAATTTCGTTTAAAATTTTGAATTCTAAAATCCTTTACCATAAATATTTTTCTGTGGGTACTTGAAGGAAACGATTATCATAATCCATAACTAAAAAACTATTTGGAAATTTAACATTTTTTAATCAAACACAAACTACACAAATAATACAAAAATAAATTAAAAATACACCTATTTCACTAAGGAAAAAAATATTATTTAATTATTTTTTTAGATGTTAAGGTATAATACATACTTAGTTATTTTACATAATAGCAGGAATGCTTGCATTAATTGTCGTCAGTTTTGGCGTGGTATTAAATATATCTCAAGTGCCAAAATTAATTAAAATAGTCTACAGTCGTTGCCAAAAAAATATATGCTTAACGTGTGAAACAAATAAAAAAGTTTAACAGCCTTTCATCGTCGTAAAAATCTAACTATACTTTTGTGTTTTACCGTTAGCATTTTAATGTTTCCTATATGATATGCGCAAACTGTTGCCAAACTATAGTAAACTAAAATTATTTTACTCACTTTTTAAATGTTGTACATACTCTTTGGGTAGATACACCAAGATATCCAAACGGCCTATTTGTATGTAGTCTAGTAAGTAAATAGGTAATTTCAAAGACACCGCAATTCCATGCCCAGGCGGGACTCGAACCCGCAGTCCCGAGTCAAATGCGATCCGCACTGCGCCACCGAGACAGCGCACTTTTTTTTCAGAAGTACCAACCAGGAATTTTATTTGTTTTATTTAAAATTATGTAAATCCCTTACAAGTCTTTTTTGAAGCTCTCCATGACTATATATTTATTTAGGCTGGTATAATTGTGGAGAAAACTTGCAAAAACCGATAAATCCACTTTTTGCATATTTTGACCTAAGTATCGATGCATGTGGACAGTTTAATTTCGGCCGTGTGAACCTGGCCATGAAGATGGGGCACTTACGAAATAAGGGTCCTTTCATAAAAGGGGACCCCCTAGAAAGGTTAGTGCCCCAATTGGTTTCGTTAGTGCCCCTTTGGTTCTCGACTTATAAGGTTGGGAAAAAAACACCTGTTCTTCACAAAAGAGAAATAACGATTTTTTCGATTTTTTTTTGTTTATCACTCGAAAGCATTTCGTTAGTGCCTGTTAGTGCCCAGAATTTTTTTTCTCCATCCCCAAAGGTTAACTCTCAGGGTCACCTCCAAGTTGATAATTTTAAACCGTCACACTAACAAAACTAAAAGAAATATATTTGTTTTTTTTCGCACATAGGAGCTCTCTAGCGTTGGTAGAGGTTAGTGCCCAATCAAACTCTCCTCAGCCTTTATTATGAGGCTCACCTCAGGGTTCCGAAAAAGTGAACAAAAAAAGTGTATATTATTAAAGCCTCGATTAAAGCATATACGAGTTCTTTGTCGTTAGTAGACGTTAGTGCCCTCAAAAAAATGACATAACGTCCAAAGACGACGACTCCAGAGGCTTTTAACTTTCCCAGATTTTAAGACAATACCTATACAGTATAACACTATATAACTTAAGCCGGGAAAATTATTCTAACCAAACTTTTGATCATTCAATTTTTGACATAAAACTTGATTTCCTTAGTATCAAATTATTAATTTTGCTTTCCCATTTTTAAAATATTCAAAACTTTGGGAAAGCCTTGCATTCGTGCAAAAGTTTTAAAATTTGTTTCGGGTATTTTTATAACGTTTTATATATAAATCAATTTTGAGCAAAAAAAAATCGGTCGGTCAGTCGTAAGATTGGTCTGTTCGGGAAATTATAGGGACTTACCATAGAAAGTTAGATTAGATTAGGTTTTCTTTGAAGATCGTCTAATACTGAAACGAGTAAGGAAAGGAACTATGGCTACTATACCTATGCTGCCCGGCTAAGAAAAGTTTTCCTATCTGCAAATAATTCTTACAATAAAATTAATTTTTCCTTAAAAAGATACGTTAATAGGAATTTTCTTTTAGCTTTTTTCGATTTTATTACAGTTTAACCCCCCATAACTTTTTTGTTTTTGAAGGGATCACTTTTAAAAACAATAGGGATCTTCCCCTAGTGAAATCTGATTTTTCCTGAAAATTAAGAGAAAAGTCGATCGGATTAATCGTTCTTGAATTATCGTGTTAACAAAAATCGTGACATTGGACGGACGGACGGACTCTTTCAAAGTTTCTTATTTTTTTCATGAAACACATTTATTTATTTATTTTTATTTATTTATTTATTTCCATCTAAAATATTTGTATCCAAGAATTTTTTGTCCAGGACGTTTTTTGACGATTCGAAACTACTGCTAGATGGCACTTCTTAAAAAATCGGCAATTAATTTTTTGATACTAAACAACTCAAGTTTTTTAATTCATGTCAAAGATTGAAAGATATCAAAAGTTTGGTTAGAATAATTTTCCCGGCTTAAGTTATATAGTATTATAGTCTATGGTATCGTCTTAAAATCTGGGAAAGTTAAAAGCCTCTGGAGTCGTCGTCTTTGGACATTAAGTCATTTTTTTGAGGGCACTAACGTCCACTAACGATAAAGAACTCGTATATGCTTTAATAATATATACTTTTTTTTGCAATTTTTCGGAGCCCTGAGGCGAGCCTCATAATAAAGGCTGAGGATAGTTTGATTGGGCACTAACCTCTACCAACGCTAGAGAGCTCATATGTGCGAAAAAAACAAATATATTTCTTTTACTTTTGTTAGTGTGACGGTTTAAAATTATCAACTTGGAGGTGACCCTGAGAGTTAACCTTTGAGGATGGAGAAAAAAATCCTGGGCACTAACGAAATGCTTTCGAGTGATAAACAAAAAAAATCGAAAAAATCGTTATTTCTCTTTTGTGAAGAACAGGTGTTTTTTCCCCAACCTTATAAGTCGAGAACCAAAGGGGCACTAACGAAACCAATTGGGGCACTAACCTTTCTAGGGGGTCCCCTTTTAGGAAAGGAGCCTTATTTCGTAAGTGCCCCATCTTCATGGCCAGGTTCACACGGCCTTTAATTTCCGCGGTTATTTCAAGGTTTATACGTTTGAAATAAATATCATAAATGTCATTTATAATGCAGTGTTAATTCTTGTTAGTTGAAGTTTGTATTGTCAATAATTTATTGGTTGTTTAGTACGTGCTAAAGTAAATTTTTCGGGATTTGGTAATTTGACTTATTCAATTAAGTAGAATGTAAATCTTAACAAATTATATAATATATTTTAATGTACACGAACGTGTTGTGATGTGTTATCCTTAATTTTGCTATAGAATTTATATTTTTAGTTTAATGCGCCACTTAACCTAAAATTGTAACATGGGGCACATGTGGAAAGCATAATTTTTTGTGGGCATTTTCATTTCCCACTACAAGCGACAAAAGTATCATTAGGAAGAGATGTAATTTTAAAGTTATCCAAACCATTAAAGTTAAAAGGAACAGCTAGAACTTCTGCAATGATTGAATTTTCTATCTGTTTAAAGAAGTATAACTATAACTTTATATAAGTTATATTAAAACAACTTACACACATTAATAAGTTTCTACAATTATAGTTTAGCTTCAGATAATAGTTTATAAACGTTTTGTGTTCGTTACAACTGTGACTATTATTTGTATAAACAACACCCTTTGATTTGTCCACATGCACATACACTTGGGGTAGTGGGGTAGTGGACGAATGCACCTTTTTTCTTGGCGGTTTCTACCAAACTTGGCGCTCCTGCAAAAAAAAATGGTGCCCAAAGGTAGGTGACTTAAAAATACCAGGGGGGCTCAGCGAAAACGCCAGGGAGCTCAAATCAAGGCCAGGGGGGCTTAGCCCCTCCTGACCCCCCTAATTACGGCCCTGGTCAGCCCGTACCCCGGGGAAACTTTTTAAAATTTCATAAAAATGATGGAAGCTCTGGCGCCGCAGGAAGTTTTTTTAATTTTACGCGATTTTACGCTTAAGTTTTACAGATTTCATAGCCTAATTTTAGAAAAATGTTACAATTTTAAGTTTTATATAAATGCAAGAGGGCTCTAGCACTGTAAGCAATTTTTTTACATTTTGGTAGTCTATATTAATATTATAATATATATTATTATATTATGTATATATAATTTTAAAACACTAGTAACAGTATAGTGTTGTGCCGGTCAGTTTTTAAATGATTTTTAATGAAAGAATTACAAGCTTCTGACATACAATGCTAGAATATTATATTATCTACATTATAATATTACTAAGGGCTAAGCACACATTTCGGTTTATTAATGTTTACATTAAAAGACTAGTGCTTTTTCAAGATATGATGAAACCCGAATGCTTTTGATTTTGACACAACTTTTTTCTGTTGTCAAGTAAATGCAAAGTAATGATAATAAATAATTTTTAGATATTTCGGTTATTTGAATGTTTGCAACGCTTTGGGCTGTAGAACGTAGATAAAATAGTATGGCTTTTAGTGCACTCGAATGATTTTTCCACTCCACTGGCGCGTCGAGACGCGTCGTGGGAAAACTTTTATTCTCGTCCACTAAAGGCTTAACTCACAATAGTTATTTATAATACAAGGGCGAAAAGTTAAGTTTTTCGATTGAGTAGGTTTTTAGAAGCCGAGGGCCGGCCGATAGGGCCGGCTCGAGGGTAATAAACCTACGAAATCGAAATTTAACTTTTTGCCCGTGTATTATACAATATTTTTTATTCGATTGTTACTAATTATAATAAATTATTAAAATATACTTAATTTTAAATTGCAAAAAATATTTCTTTTTCCTGTCTTATTACTTATCTAGTTATCCAATCAAATCCCTAAAAAAACAATTGAATCGTTTCTTTTGCGAGCAGTTTCATTTTCAAACTAAAAAAGCTATAGCTTGGTGATTAATTTCTGGTAAAATGTGTCTGTTATGGAAATAATATTACTTCCAAAACTGTTCTATGAATATTATAAATATTGAAATTGATTTTACAATTGAAATTTTGAGTTTTTAAGTTATTTTAGTGGATAAAAACAGATTAATCAGTGAACATATATTTTGAGGTTATGTTATAGAAGAAATTTTTATTTTGTATTTAATGATTATAATAACTGTATCTGGTCAAAAAGAACAGTTAGTTCAAGACTAAAAGTGACCAAAAGGTCTTATTTCTTTATAAATATTATAGTAAAGGTAAAGCGTATTCTTTTAAAAAGTTTAAAAATAACAAGTTTTAATTAACGGGCGACATTACCCACTCAAAAATAAAGGTATTAAGCCCTGGTGGGCCTGGAGAATCAATTTTTCTCCTGGGTTATCACACTATCTCTCAATATTCACATACCTTTTCCACAGGAAAAGTCACACTACAAAAAAATACGACGTCCACAAAAACATTTTTATAGACATACCGTTTGCGCGCTACATCACTAGATCTTTCATAAGTTACAGGCATTTTTCTTAAAATATAACTTGATTCTTTAAATATAACTTAATTTTATAATAACATAATTTTATATAACTTCATTATATATAACTTAATTTTATAAAATAAAATAACTAATTTTAACCTTAATGATAATCAATCACGAAACAATAGCTATTGCTAGACCTTCCTCCAAAGTTGGCAGACGGTGGACGCTCAATTTTTTTCACATGAGACGTGACGGATAAATATTTCTAGTTTATTTTTAGATCAAATTTAATATTTGACAAATGTACCGAAGAGTGTGTCCACGGTAACTTACCCCCTGCTCAGGACCGTGTCGAGGGGTGAGGCAATGACGCGGATCTGCCAGGGTGTAAATTATATGGAGTGTTTCATATGGCAATTTGAAGGCGCAAAGTTGGCCATGGCAGCAGTTGATGGAATCTTTCTTTTAGTCTAAGCCTCAGCTTTTAATAGTCTAGAGGCGTAAAGTATGCGAAGTTGAAGCAATTTACTTTAGTCCCTAGGAATGCGTCTGGGCTTAAAATTTGCTGGATTGATGACCTTTTTAGGGTACCTTAAAACGAAAAACAATCCTTATAGGATCGCTCGGTTGTCCGTCCGTCTATAACAGCCATTTATGCCAGGAATGATATAACCTAGGATTCTGAAATTTGGCATAAGAGTAGGTTGCATTAACGAGAATCTGGTCCAGGTATAATTATTAATTTAGATTTTTTTCCAGAAGTTTAAAAATTAAATAAATATTAAAGAACCGAATTTGAAGTGGCACGTACGTCTATGGTCGCTAGAAAGTCAGCAAACCCCAAATATGTGTGCTAATTAAAACCGTTTATTTTTTACGAGTGTTTAAAATATTGATATTTTGCGCGCCTGAGGCACAACCCGGTTGAAATATCCTCCACCGTAAAGTGTCTTCACTTCAGATTTTTTGACGTTTCCTCATAAATAAAAAGTTCTAGTAGGATAGAACAAACTTTTATTTAAAATATTTTGTAGCCTTTTTTTTTAATGGTAACAAAATTCATAAAAATTCATAAAAACTGAAAAAAAAAACAAGAAAATAAAACTTTTTACTTTCCCTTGCGTTAGCAAAAAAAATTCGAAAAGTTTTTATTGCCTTTTTTACGTTTCTGGACGTTTTATATCGAAAAAATATGATTTCCGTCAAAAAAAAATTCTGTCTGTCTGTCGGTCGTGTGTATCCGGGAAATTTGTGACCACGATAACTCAAGAACGCTTCGGGCTAGAGACTTCAAATTTGGACCATTGATTGATTATCCAAAGTTCTAGGCTGGGATTGTTTTTGCTAAAAATCGGATTGGGGCAAGGGGGTAAAATAGGGGTAAAAACAATTTTTTTCGAAAACCTTTTTTTTTATTTATTTTTCGTTTTACGAAAAAAGAATGTTTTTTTTTAACTTTTTCGTTTTTGATTTTAGTGAAATAGGCCTATAGTGGAAAGTATTATTTTGTTGAAGCAGTATTTACCCTAAAACGAAGTTGAATATTTATTGTTAAATTGTTAAAATTTAATAATTTAATATTTAATATCAAGTTAAATAATATGTATAACAATCGAGCGAACAATACACTTGCACTATACAGTGCGGTCCACCCTCCCCCCTCTTAACTTTTGAACGAGTTGAGATATCGACTTCAAACAGACAGGCACGTTTCTTATGGAAACTGGCTTTCGGTCAAAAATTCAAAATTTTTAGTATGATGTAGATTTTATCTTTCTGATCAAAAACTTCCATTGACCCAACTTGATCTGACGGCTATTTTTTGAGTTTTAGGTCAAAAAGTCAAAAACAATAAAATTAATTTTTTTTTTGTTTAATAAACTAAAATAAAAAAATTTTATATCAAGTTTTGTTCTTATTGTATAACTACTCGTAATAAAAAAATATACATTTTTTTTAATAAAGGTAAAAATTAAGAAAATCTTTGAAAATATGGCGAAGGCGCCACTGCGATATGAAAAAAACCTAATTAGCGGTGAGATTTTTCTAATAATATATAGAATGAAATAATTTACATTAAAGTGAAGTATAAAAATATAAACTTTCAAAATAATGTATTTTTTTTAAATTTGATATGTAGTTTCTTTAGAACTATATTTCAGCAGACAATAGAGTCCCTTGTGGCGTAGTGGCTAAGGCGTTGGACTCTTAATAAATGGTTCCGGGTTCCAGCTAGCAGCATATAAGCTTTTTATTTTATTTTTTTTGTGTTATAATAGCTATAATTTTTTCTAATAGATATATTTATAAAAAAATTGTAGAAAAATAATAAAAAAAAATAAAAATTTCATACATTAATTTGTATACACTGTGAATTCGTTATCCTAAGATAACTCAACGTTTTTGCATATTTGGAACCCCAGGCAACATTTTTTATTGCAAGTTGTTACAGTAAAACATAACGTTATTTTTTTACTGTAACAACTTGTTATTAATAAAAAATGTTACCTGGGGTTCCAAATAGACAAAAACGTTAAGTTTTTAGTACAATAACGACTTCTAAAAATTTTTCTAATTTAATTTTTTATTAAATATTTCTATTAGAAACAAAAATGATAGGTGTTATAACACGAAAAAATAAAAAGCTTATATGCTGCTAGCTGGGTTCGAACCCGGAACCATTTATTAAGAGTCTGACGCCTTATTGCCTACGTCATAAGGGACTCTTATTGTGTATTGAAATATAGTTCTAAAGAAACTACATATCTAATTTATTTTTATTTGTTTTTTCAAAAAAATTACATTATTTTAAAAGTTATATACTTTTACTTCACTTTAATGTAAATTCTTTCATTTTATATATTATTAGAAAAATCTGACCGCCAATTAGGTTTTTTCATATCGCAGTGGCGCCTTCACCACATTTGCAAAGATTTTCTTAATTCTTACTTTTATTTAAAACAAAATACTGTTGCCAACAAAATAATACTTTTATGAAATTCTCTTTATATTTTTTTAATTTTTTTTTGAGTGAAAATGGGTATTTTTGTCAAAAAATTTCTAAAAAAAAAAAAACGTAAATTATACTTTTAAACCAATTTTAATTGAAATAAATAAAAATTGAAAAATCAACATAAACAAAAATTTATAAAAAAAAACTTAAAAAATCGAATGTTTTAGCAAAAAAAATTGAAAAATCAAAACCTTAAAAAACATTTTAAAAAAATTTAAAAATGTTAGTTTAAATAGAGAATTTTATAAGCTTTAAAATGATGTATCACACGACCCCCCTTTCCATTTAAAAAAATGCCCCCATGCCCCCTGCCCACATTTTACGAGCTGAAAATATCAAATATATGCTAAAATATAGTTTAAGTTGTCTTATTTAAGAGTTCTAAATTTGAAGTCGATATCTTAACTCGTTCAAAAGTTAAAGGGGGGGGGTGACTTTTGGACCGCACTGTATATGTAAATAAGTAATTTAAAATTACAATAAGAAAATAGTGTCACTGTCGAACCCGCTATTATGGACACACCCCGAAATTAATTAACTCCGAAGTTAAAATGTCCGGTATAAAATTGCTTTTTAATCGCCTAATTAATCGTTGATTATTTTTTCATTCGTTTAAAAGCACAAACTACGCTGAACTTGAAAAAAGTGGCGCACAATTTTATCCAAGTTTGATATCCAATTACTCCCGAACCGGTCGTTCGATTGTAATGCCCGCAAATGAAAAGCCCCTACCCCCAAATATTAAATTTATTTAAAAAAAACATATGCTTAGGAACCAACTAGACAAAGCAATAACCATAGACATACGGAACAACCGATCGAGTCCCCCTCATGAGGCCTCAGTATTAAACAAGCTGTAAAGATATGTAATGCTACGCATTATATATTATTCACAGTAAATGGTATATCGCATTTTCCCAAATATTAAAAACAATATAAAAAAAATATCTTTTTTTGAAAAAAAAAAAAACTATTTAAAAAAAAAATTTTTCAAAAATTTTATCTTTTTTTAATTTTCTTTTTGCAAAAAACGAAATTTTATTTTTTTTTGAAAATTATAGTTTTATTTTTTTAAAAAGTTTAACCCCCCGTAACTTTTTTGTTTTTGGGGGATTACTTTGAAAAACAATAGGGATATTCCCCTCATAGAACTTGATTTTTCCTGAAATTTTCGAGTCAATGAGATAATTCGTTCTGGAGTTATCGTGTCTACAAAAATCGTGACATCGGACAGACGGACTGACATTTTCAAAGTTTCTTATTTTTTAATGAAACACATTTCTATCCAAGTATTTTTTGTCTAGGACGTTTTTGATTCTAGCTCTAGCGCAGGCGTTGCCAATCATAACGAATCATAATTTCAAAGAATAACTTTACCAAATAAAATTAAATAATTTAATTCTTTGTAATCAAACAAAGGGTTTGGGATTATCGGCCATTACCAATGTCCCATTAGACTCGGGAAAAAAATTTAAGCACGCCACTTTTTTTGTTTGATGTATACAACCTTTCTATGCCCTTGACACTGAAGTTAACGGCTTATAATATAGACATATCTAACTTTTACGGTTTTCTATAGTATATTCAACTTCAAGATGCAGTAAGTGTAAACAAATGCAAGGATTTAGTGACAGGGTAGGACTCAAAACAAAATATTTATAATGGTTCATTGCAATGGATTGTACGCTTCATCGCAAGTGCTCACGTACTGACCTGTTTCATTTTCTACATCCCTACTCTAGCAACATCGAAACCACGCGGCAGCTGCCGCCGGCGCGATTTTTTTTTTGTTTACTTCTACTGAATCTTGAAGTTGAATATACTATAATTTCCAATAATCATAGGATATGAATTACAATTTTATCCTAGACAAAAAATTGTTATATACACTTCGCGCAAAAATTAAGGGAGCAGAAAAAAATTCTAAATTTTTCGGTGATTTTTGACGAGCTGTATCTCAGTGAAAAATGGTCTTAGAGACTTTAAAAAAAAAAGCATTTTGTAGCTCTAAGATTCTAGTTTTCCCATTTTTTAGCCAAAAAATTTTCTGAGCAACGGTCCCAACGCAATTCGAAGAAAAAGCAAGAAAAAAAAAATTTTCAACATTTTCAGTAAATTTTTGTCTTGCTCCACGGGCTCGGATTTTTTTTTTATTAAGCGATCATATGGACCAGATAGCCTGTTTATTCAGCTTTAATTTGACGTTCGGCGATTTTCTCTACGCTAATTCCTCACGGAGATATCCGATTTTTAATGAAAAAGGATTGTCAAAAAAGTCGTGAAAAAACAATTTTTCCATTTTAAACAGATTGTTTAAGAAACAAAATTTTGATCGATCGGTCCAGAAAAACCGTTTAATGTATCGATAATAAATCGATACATTAAACGGTTTTACATGGCTATTGGGGGTATGATGAGGTAAAAAATGTCCTGACAACATTAGTGGTTCCTTAAAAATTAGCAAAGATATGGTTGATTAACCAAAGAAAGGGAAAAAGGGACTTTTTTCGATACTTTTGAAGTGAATGTGAAGGATAAAAAAAATTATTTTTTTTTAAACCATGGCATAATCTTGTAGAAAATTTATTTCAGTTTTCAAAACTGCCCATAAATTTTCTGTATGACCATTGATTGCTGAGATAGGACAAAAGGATCATTTTTCATTAAAAATCGGATATCTCCGTAAGGAATTGGCGTAGAGAAAATCGCCGAACGTTAAATTGAAGCTGAAAAAACAGGCTATCTGGTCCATATGATCGCTTAATCAAAAAAGAGAGCCCGTGGAGCAAGAAAAAAATTACTGAAAATTTTGAAAAATTTTTTTTTGGCGCTATTTCTTTGAATTGCATTGGAACTGTCGCTCAGAAAATTTTTGGCTAAAAAATCGGAAAACAAGAATCTTAGAGCTACAAAATGCTTTTTTTTTAAAAGTCTCTACCACCATTTTTTACAGAGAGATACAGCTCGTCAAAAATCACCGAAAAATTCGGAATTTTTTTCTGCTCTCTTCATTTTTGCGCGAAGTGTATTTTAAATATAATATTTACACGTGTTTTTATGCCTTTTTTTAGGTCCTTCTGTTTGTTTTTGTAGTTCACATTTATTTTTACCAAAAACAAAAAAATACTTTCAAAAACAATAGGGATCTTCACCTCATAGAACTTAATTTTTCTTAAAAATTTCGAGTAAATCGGATAATTCGTTCTGGAGTTATCGTGACATCGGACGGAGAGCCGAACGGCCAGACAGACGGACATTTACAAAGTTTCTTATTTTTTCATGAAACGCATTTGTATAGAAAAGAATTTTTTATCTATGTTGTTTCTTGGCGATTTTGGGAAATTCTAAACTACCGTATAATACTATTCTAGCGCACGCGCTGTGGACAGTACAAATATATAATTATTTTTTTTTACAATTTTCTAATGAAGTAGGGCTGTAACTCCAAAACAAACGCATTTGTCAAATTAGTAACTTATTTAAAATAAATAATTTATTTATAAGCTTTAGAAATAACGCCGAAACATGACCTACGTACACCTGTTATAATACGAAATTCATACAGTATTTGATAACTAAGTCATTATAAATTTTTAGATCTAAATTTTGGATCTTACCTTTTTTTCTTTTCTTTCAGCCCATCAATATCAAATTTATCTTTATTCTCCAAAAAGGACACTTTTCGCTCCGGGGACAGCTCATCCTTCCACCCGTAGTCACATGGATCAGAAAGCACGCGACCCGACTCTGACTCGTCAGTATCTGATTCTTCCAAAATGTTCGAATTTAAATGAACAGTACGATCGAGGGACGGAGGTTTGGAAAAATATAGTTCTTTGGGAATGGGTAAGGGGGTAGTTGTGGGAGTCACTTGCTGCGAACGGCGTCTCATCGACTTTGTTGAGCTCTTAAGGGGTGCATACATATGGGGGTAAGTCTTCTTACGGTGTTCTGCAACAAAAAAGTATTTTAAACACTCGTTAAAAAAATCGTATTATTTCTTTTATTTTATCATAGTAGAAAATAACTGGCAAAGCTTTGTAACTTTGAAAGAAGTTGGCCAAGAGCAAGCAGGATTGCACATTGGACTTCAAAATGGCTGAAGGTCAATTTCGTTTAAATTTGACAATGAAAAAATTGTATTTTTAATTCGCCGTTTCCAATTTAGGAAATTCGACTACTGACTCACATTGATTCTTAAAATAGGGCCACCCTAATGTTGCGGACTTGCTTTAAAGATTTTTCAATACGATACTAAAAATCTGCGGTGTCAAAAATAGCTGTATGAAAAAATTTAGATTTTTGATTGTATTTTATTGTTTATTGTCATTTTGGGACCTAATATAAGAAAGGCATTTTATACCACAGACAGTTAAATATTACAAAAAATTTTGATTTCCTGAATCCCTACATCCAGTGTAGTTTTAAACTTCCCTTTAAAAAAATCGTGATGAGAATCTTAGGAGAAAAAGTTATTAGCGTGTAAGCAACAAAATCTAAACTCCCAAAAACAAATTTTATGCAAGTAACTATTAAAAAAGAAATGATATTATATATTATATCATATTAATAATATGATATTATGCAAGGTTATATGGCAAGTGTAGCCAATATGTGCAAAAACGTGAATTTGCATGTGACTAAGTTGTTATGGATAGATAGCTCTAGATGAAAGTATTATTCGATGGTTTTTAAATTAACAAAATCTTCAAAAATTAGGCTAAGTTAGAAAAGTAGAAAATTTGAAAAATTTTGCACGAAATTTTGAAAATTTTCAAAATGGGAAAGCAATATTGAAATTCTACAAAAGAGGTCAATTTAATTTATCATTAGGGCAACTTAAATCTGTATTTTTAAACATTGTAAATTTTACCCCCATTGGGGGAACTACCCAAACACCAAAATCTTAAATAGCAACCGCCTAACTTTTATGTCATATATTAAGGGGTATCAAAAATGCTATATACTGGTACTAAAAAAATTAATTGCTTTGCCCCTTCTTACCCCGAGTTAATTTTAATAAAAATTTAAGTAAGGGGTTGGTCAATAATATTTAATTTAATTTGTTAATAAAGAACTGTATTTTCACTTTAATTTAAGGGTATAAAAATAGGTGTTGGTTATTTAAGATTTTCATGTTGGGGTATTGGGGGGTATGGGGTTAAAATTTATAACCTCAAATTATGCAGATTTGGATTGCCCTAAGTTAAATTGACCTATTTTTTATAATATTAGACTTAATTCGAGAGTTATTAAGGGAGGATTGTCACATCCATTAATGATTTATTAAAAATTTAAAGCTATTCAACCCTTCAATATCTTGAAATCAAAAAATAAATACACCGTTGGATAGACAATTGTAAGACCTTTCAAATGATTAGCCACACGACGACCCACCCTTCCATTTAAAATTTTTCTCCCCATCGCTGCCCTAGTGTTATTTTAAAATATAAAAAAGTGTAATTTACGTAAAAATATAGTTTGTATTATGCAATATACAACTTCAAAATTTTTATTCAGTATCTTACGCCGTTTAAAAGTTAGAGGCACTGTACCATTTACCTGTAAATTATATTGCGTTTTCTCTCGATATTCTTCCCAAAATATAATTGGTTTGATTCCGTGTGCGTACTTTATTTTTATACTGTAGGTATTAAAAATTTGCGCCCTCTAGAGGCCTTTACAACTTTATGGATGGATTTTCGTTTTTGAAAATTTGGAGTTTATCGAGTTTTCCCTTCTATTTTTTTTATAATTAAATATTAGCGCCCCTATAACTTTTGTATTTGTTAAAGATTTTTTTCAAAATTGGTAGGATTGTATTTTATGCGCGCTGTAAAAAGTACAATAATAAATAGGAACAGGCTATTTCTACGCCCGACGTACACGAAGGTGAGTGTACGTCCAGTATCTTTTTTGGCTGACTATAGGGTTTTTAAAACTTTTAGGGTATATTTTTGTCAGAATTGTATTCTCCCCGTTTAAATGGGGGAGTTAAGGCCCCCATTAGCATCAAATACACCAAACTGGCGCCAAAACCGACCTAATGTTATGTTATGTCGGACGTATAAATAGCGAGTTCACATAGAACAGGCTATCTCTACGTACGACGTAGACAAAGCTGACTGTACGTCCAGTATTGTTTTTTGGCCGATTTTTAGGGGTTTTAAAGCTTTTAAGGTATATTTTTCGTCAGAATTGCATTCTCCCCGTTTAAATGGGGAGCTACGCTCCCCATTAGCATCAAAAACACCACAGGCGAAAAAACCAAACCAAAGAATTAGGTTATGTTACAGTATTGTACAAAAAGATAGCAATAAATAAAAAATTAAAGTAATAATTTTACTATCAATATTTATTGTATACAAATTTATCCAGTACGTGTCTTTAATAATAAAATAATAAAATTTAAAATACATGTTGGGATGTAAATAAAAAACTGCTGTTTTTACATTTTTTATTGTGCAAAAATATAGCAACTAGATATTGCTGTTTCTTATTTTAATATAAAAATAAAAAATTAAATTCTGTGATTAATATTTTGAGTAGTACCTATTTTCCCTAATAACTTTTGAAATTTTTGAAATTGAAATTTATTTATCGTGATACAATACAATCGTCTACACTTGTCAAATATAAATATAAAATATAAAAAATGTAGACAGCAAGGTCCAGTAAGTATTACAATACTAAAAAAATAAATTAAATAAATTTAAAACAGTACGAAATATAAAGACATAAAATTAAAATTCTGTCGACAGGTTGAGTCTAAAAAAATCATTCGTACTGTAACAGGCTTTTTTTAACAAAAGAGCTTTAACTTGCGTTTTAAAAGAACTTAGCGGTAGGTTTCTAACGCGAACTGGCAAAAAATTTAAAAAAAATTTGGGCCAAAAAAATTTGAACCGAATTTACTACTCTCAAGTCTTATTTTTGGCAACCTAATGTTGTTAGACCTTGTATTTTCAAGATTTTCAGACTGTAGAGTATATTTACCTAAATTTTCTTTGACATACACTAAAGTTATAAAAATGTAAAGAGATGGTATGGTTAGGATATTTAGTTCAATAAAAGCTCTTTTAACCTAAACTCTAATAAGTTTTCTTTGCAGTCCAAACAGCCTTTCCACCCCAGATGCATGACACCAGACCATCAGACCATAAGTTACTTTTGACTCAAATAAAGCAAAATAGGCCGTTTTAAGGACCTCTAAGGAAACCATCTTTACAAGCGATCGAAATACAAAAATTGATTTTGATAATGATGCTGCAAGAGCACTAGTGTGCTGCTTCCAGTTCAAGTTTTGATCAAAGTATAGACCGAGGTATTTAACTGTATCTGGGTTTGAAAAATCATGAAGAGGTCTAGGAGTAAAGAATATATCAAGGGTTTTATTATTATTTAATGAGCCTGTTTGCCAGAAACCAATCTTTTGCACTCGACCGCCCCTCATCCATGAGCTGCAGAGTCTGCTGAAAATCTTTTGAGTTTGATATAATATTTGAATCATCAGCAAATAGAAGGTTTTCAAAATATGGTAACGCAGCTTTAATATCATTTATGAAGATCAAGAACAGCAGCGGACCAAACTCAGAGCCTTGTGGCACGCCACTGTTCACCATCCTCATATTTGACTTTTTACCATTTATTGCTGTGTACTGCCTTCTATTGCTGAGATACGACGCTATTATTTTCAAGCTTAAGGGGTCAAACTTGTAGAACTCGAGCTTTTTCAACAGCTCAGGATGAGGCACACAATCGAAAGCCTTTTGAAGGTCGAAGAAGGTCACTCCCACATATTCCCCTTTTTCCTGTCTCTCTGTAATTATCTCAAGAAGTTTTATAAAGGCATCTCTTGTTGATCTATTTGAACGAAAACCAAATTGGTTATCATAAAATAGGTTGTGTTCTTCGAAATGATTTATAATTTGTTCCTTTAAAATATTTTCGAAAATCTTAGAAAGAACAGGAACCAGAGAAATGGGCCTAAAATTTTTGGCTGTACAAGGACCACCCTTATGAATGGGAATGACCTTCGCGACCTTCAAGGAATCTGGAAACACGCCCTCACTAATGCAATTATTAAAAAGTTTCGTTAGTGGTGAAATAACAATGTTTTTAATTTTTTTAATAACAAAAGAAGATAGATTATAGTGATCTAAACTTTTTTTGTTTTTTAAATTATCAATACTATTCCTTACTTGAATTTCGCTAACCTTCTTAAATTTAAACACACTAAAATCACTATCACCTAGATATGAGTGTATGCAAGTAATTCCCCTTGGCATATCCTTCACTAGGTTTTCAGGTATTGACACAAAAAAATTTTTTTAAAACATTCAGAACATCGCCTTGGCATTAACTCAATTAGCTTATTAATATACTCTTGATCCAACTCTTAACGGGCCTTAATGTTCTCCTTCAAAGTAAGGGTTTCTTAGCAGAGCGATCGGCAGATAAGTCAGCATCAAGTAGTCTTCTTCTTAGAGTACTTAAACTAATATTTGAATCACCTGCTTCTTCCAATTTGCTCAAAACGGGCTGGGATGTTAAAAATAGATGTTCTTTTGAAATAAAGGTCCGTTCTTGGGGTTGTTTTTCTAGGTCTACCGGGTTTAAGTGCAGGTCCACAATCCCCAGAAACATGAAACATCTTATTAATTCTAGATACTATTGACTTATGAAGTTTTATTTTTTTTGCAATGTCACATTGCCGTCCCTAAACTGCTCTACAACAAGTTTTCTTATGTCCTGTGACTCCGTTTTTGTACGCACCATTTTAAAATATTTCAAATTAAATCAAGATTAACTTTTTACCAGCCAAAATAAATCTTAAATGATAATATAATATAAAAATCACTTGTTGCTATATTTATGCACAATAAAAAATGTAAAAACCATAGTTTTTTTATTTACATCCCAACATTTATTTTAAATTTTATTATTTTTGTAAACACCTATTAAAGACACACGTACTGGATAAATTTGTATATAATAAATATTGATAGTAAAATTATTACTTTAATTTTTTATTTGTTGCATCTTTTTGCACAATACTGTAGGTCGAACGTTTAAATCTCAGTTCGTAATAAATAAAGTTAAATAAAAAATAAAAAAGTGTAATCGAACATGAGCTTCGAACCTAGGCCCGGGTTCGAAGCGAGACATCTGGCTTACCAACCTTATACCACTACCGCTAAAATTATTCATACCAAAGGACAAAAAACTATTCAAAAATAAAGTTATATTTTGTTAATTTTTTTTCCAAAAAATACCTAGTCATTATGAAGAGTATTCTACTAAATCAGCAGCATAACATCTTTACAAATCGTTTTAACTGGTCGGGTGAGAAAAATTACACGAGGCGCCCCATACTGATTTTGTTTGTAAACGATATAACCAAATCTGGCGCCCAAAGGTCTATTTTTTGTTAAAATGTCCACTTACTAAAAGTTTATTATACGTTTGTGGCACAAAGAAACCCTAGTGTGTAAAAACTAATTTTCTCAGAAAACTCGTTTAAAGTTTACATTTTTTATACTTAGCTACTATGCTCGATATATACAATTTCCTCTAAACATCGAGGATCTGCTCCTCGATAAGCGAGAGCTCACGTGAAAATTCAGGCATACATAGGAGTCCGAAAAAAAGTGAAATGCTAACTGCGTTTCTTTCTTCAGGGTCACATACTTAAATTTACGAATAATAAACGTTTTTAAACGGAGATAAGCTGAGATTTTAACAAAAATAGACCTTTATGTTTACTGGGAGGGGACCTTTTTTCAGTCATCATTTCAGGACAATAAAAATTGTAAACTTTGCTCAGCTTGGGGGCCTCTTACTTTATAAATGTCACCAGCCCCGAGCTGCCCAGTCCGGTACTGCAACTGGTATAATTAATATTTATCTTTTAGTCTAATATAATAAACGTTTAAAAACATTTTAGTATAAATAAGAGTATGTTATGGAATGCGAAGCATTACATATCTCCACGTCCTGTTTTAATTAAATTAAATTTACAACTGGTAAAATTAATATTTAATCTATCAAAATTTAGTCTAATATTAAACTTTTTCATGTCATTTTAGTGTAAATAAGTATAAAACATGCACACAAAAGTGAAAGTTTTGATCTTGAATCTGTTTTTCAATGCGCTGTAAGTATAACATTATTTAATGAATAAGAAGGTTATCGGCACAGCGGACCATGATTTAAAACAATAGTATTAGAGTTAAATAGTTAGTATTACTTCATTGCAGGCTATGCCAATAACCTCATTACTTTATTGAGATAGAAAGAAAAAAGTGGCCCTGGGCTTGTAACAGGGGGCTTAGCGGCTCACTTGGAAAATTGTCTATACTTTTAAATATTATAAAAGCTTCACAATTTTTAAATATTTTTTGATCCTTTTTTTTATTTAATAAAAATTTATAATTTTTATGTGTTTTTTTTACATCAAAAAAATGTAAATGTAAACTCTAACCACTAAAATATACAGGGTGTATTTGAAATAGCGTCGGAAATTTTAACAGGTGATTCTACATGATAAAATATGACAAAAAGTTCCTATAAACATATGTCTAAAAATGCGTCATAAGGGAGCTACGCCCCTTTGAAAGTGGCTGAAAAAATCGGTTTTTATTTAATAACTCAGGAACCCTTTGAGATATATTAACGAGGTTTTGCACGTGAATAATTTCTAATAAGGCCCATCTTTGTATGTCATTTTCACGTACTTATTTAAACCAGGGGTGTGCGAAACGGGGGGGCCTTATCAGTTTTTTGTCCCAAACTTTTTTCTGTGTACCTTCTTTGCAATTTTATTTTTGAAATATGATTTCTCAGGTCAAAATACATAAAAAAGGTACTCTTGTTGTAATACTGTAGGATTAACCGTTTTCGAGAAAAATTTGTTTGAAGGTAAAATTCCACTGTTCGAGGACGAAAAATTAAATTCTAAAATGTCGAAAACCAAAATTTTAGTGATGCAATGTTATTCTACATCAAAAACTAAGAAAAAAAGTTTTCATACATGTAGGTCGAAAAAACGCTTTTAAAGCTACCATGGCCCTTTAAAAATGGTGCATATTTAGGAGACCATAGCTCCATTAGGATTGATTTTTGTAAGTACCTGTATATGAGGTTTTTTTCTTAGTTTTTAATGTACATTCGCCCTGCATCATTAAAATTTTGGTTTTCAACATTTTAGTATTTAATTTTTCGTCCTCGAACCCTGAAATTTCACCTTCAAATGAATTTTTCTCGAAAACGGTTAATCCTACAGTATTACAACAAGAGTACCTTTTTTATGTATTTTGACCGGAGGAATCATATTTCAAAAATAAAATTGCAAAAAAGTTAAACAGAAAAAAGTTTGGGACAAAAAACTGATAAGCCCCCCCCGTTTCGCACACCCCTGGTTGAAATAAATACATGAAAATAACACACAAAAACGAGCCTTGGTAGGATTAGTTGACGTGCAAAACCTCGTTGATACATCTCAAAGGGTTCCTGAGTTATTAAATAAAAACCGATTTTTTTAGCCACTTTCAAAGGGGCGTAGCTCCCTTATGACGCATTTTTAGACATATGTTTATAGGAAATTTTTGTCATAGTTTATAATGTAGAATCATCTGTTAAAATTTCCGACGCTATTTCAAATACACCGTGTATTAAGAATAAATCAGAATGTATAAAATATATGTATACTATTGATGTAATCTAATTAGAGAAGTCCATATTAATTGTAAGATTTATTGTATCTCACTTTTTATTTGTGATATCGTGAACCGAAAACACGAAAAGCAAGGTTATGTATGAAAAATTTGGCAGCGATCTGTTATATCAGTAAGATTCAACAACTTATTTTTGGCCTTAACTTTAACTTATCTATGAGTTTAGTACATTTTTGAAGCACATAAATGCTGGAGTGTCAATACTTATATAGATTACTTGGGTCGGAACTTTTAGCACATGCGGCGATTAAACTGCTGAATACAGGTATTATATCAGTCGCCTAGTTGCAAAACCCGACATGTCACAACTTTTTCAAAAAGGTGTTTATTATACCAATAATACATACAGTAAACATATTTTATGCAAATCGCGACAAGTCCAACGTTATTGGCTTCCAAAGTGTCTTCTTATATGCAAAAAGCGACAAGTCCTTAGATAACTTTACTGCAAAACCCGACATTTCCAATTCGCCAATTGGAAGTACCTATTACGAAAGATAAAAAAGAGAGTATCAAGAAGCTTTTGGAATGCCACTATGGGAACAAATGGGAAAAAGAAGAAAGCCTTAATTTTTTTAAACAAGTTTTCCAAAACCACTTAGGGAACGTTCAAGTATTATGTAACGCAAATTTTATTTATTTATTTATTTATACAGCTTTGGGGTACAAACGGGTCAAACCCACAAGGAGCACCCACAACTTACAAAGTTAGTAGTAAAGAAAAGAAAATATCATATTTACAGAATATTTTAACAAATTACGAAATAAAATTTCAAAATAAATGTATCATTAGAACGTATTTACTTAAGAATTCAAAAATGAATTTTTAAGAATATTTTTTAAAGAATTTATGGAGATATTAAAAATGTCTACATCTTGACATAGGCAGTTAAACGATTTCATAAGTCTACAAATCGGAGAGTTAACATTATGTTTTCGAGTAAAAGTAATACATGAACACTTAGTGAAATTAAGGAATAACGAATTTTGTTTACAATAATCATTAAAATTTTGAAACTGCAGCAATAAGCAGTCATTAATGGAAGCAATTCTACGAAAAATCTTCATATCATCTGCATAAAGAAGAAAATAACAGTTTTTAATAAAACTCTTAATATTATTGATATAAATTATAAAAAACAAGGGACCTAAATGCGACCCCTGGGGGACACCAGATGACGTCACATAGGTCCTTGAATGAAAACCATTAATTGCTACAAACTGAGATCGGTTTTTAATGTATGACTCAATCCATCTTAGTAGAATGATCATTTTGAACGTTCCCTTAGAGGGGGAAGTTGCTAATGACGATGACCACTGTGAAGAAGAAGGTTTAGATTTTGGCATATAACTTTTTATATGAAATAATAAGTTGTTTTGAAAAATAAAACTAGTTTTTACAGTAAGTATCCTTGCTTTTGATTAAGTAATTAACCTAATTTTTATTGCAAAAGCAGAAAAGTCCATTTAAGTTGTGGGTGTTAAAAAATTCCTGAAAATGTGTGATTTTTTGAAACATGCCCTTTTTACAACTTACCACAAAAAAAAATCACCAAAAAAACAATGAAAAATAAAGACTGCAAAAGTTTTTCTGCATTTTCTCAGTTTCTTTTAATGTGAACATGTCGGGTTTTGTAACTAGGCGACTGATATTAGGGTGGACCTTATTTTTTTTTACTGTTTTAAAATAAGGTCCACCCTAGTATTATACACGGTGCCCGTTTTTCGACCTCAAGCATGGGTATCTCGGTTATTATAAGAAATAAAAGATCGGTTAAATTAGAAAAAAGTTGCCCATTTCTATGCTGAGAAATAATCTAAAGGAAAATTTGAACTGACAATTTTTGTTTTTTAATTATCGCGAAAAAAAATAAAAATAATTAAACCTTAATATTATGTAAATTTAAAAATATTTTAGCAATATACTTTAAATACAGAGATAGAGAAAAATTTCATTCACTTTCACTCCTTTTTTTGTAGTAAAATGAAAATTTATAATAGTTTTGCCAAACATTTTTGTTATCTAAATAGGTAAAAAAGTTCACTCAAAAAGGGAGGAGTGAAAGTGAGTAAAACTTTTAACTCTCGGTCCCTGCTTAAATATAACAGTATTATTTCAAAACCTACCTTAATATAACAGTAATATTTCTGAAACATTATACTAATAATTCTGCGCAATTTCTGAAATATCACAAAACATCACATCGCCAAAAATCTTGGCCCCCCAACTTATTTGAAACGTAAACAAAAATTATTCTAACAAATATGTGGGTTCAATTCTACATTTTATTGAAATGATTTATCACATGTAAGGGAACGTTCAAGTATTACGTAACGCAAATTTTGATCAATTTGGACCCCCCCTGTAACGCTATTTTCCTATACCATTAACATGGGCGTAACACTCCAAAATGACCCCCACCCCCCCTAGGAGCGTTACGTACTACTTGAACGTTCCTTAAGCTTATTTTCATGGAATTAAATTTAAAAAATTGCATCAATTAATTTTTATTGAAAAAAAATAAGTCTTTAGAAAATGTGAGAAACAAACAAGATGTCAACAACCAGTATGTCCTCTGTTCTTAAGCAAAACATTTACGTCCAAAACATTATTTAACAAATCGCCCTTTCATTGCGAAACGAAGTTGAACATTATTTTATTTTGATGGACGATAACGTCACAAGAAGGGTTACCAATTTGGTACAGCAAGGGAATGTTCAAAGAATAAAATAGCCAGCAAATTCACCTGACATGAATCCTTGTGAAAACGTGTGGGATATGCTAAAAAAGGCCATTTTGAATAGAGATAACCACCAATTTAGCCTTCAGGAGCTAATTGTTGCTGCTCAAGAAGAATGGCGCAACATATCGCAGGAAGCCATTAACAACATTTTTATTGGCATGCACAGACATGTTAATGTTTTGCTAAGAACAGAAAGGGAGATTAGCTCAGCGGTCTAAGGCATCGATATAGCATTGACACTGAGCTAATGATCGTGAGTTCAAACCTCACTGGCGCCGATTGCCTTTTTCAGTTAATTAATAATTAAAATTTGGCGAAGGCGTACTCCCTAGATATATTGGTTCGAAAGTCAATTAAAGCCGGTGGTTCCCTCTATTACTAGCCCACAAGTCCTGGACTTAGGGGATGCTTAATTAAGTAGAATAGTACGAGGATAAAAATAAAACATAAAAAAAAATATGGAAAAAAAATATATGGCTATTGATATCTTTGTTTCTCAAATTTTGTGACGACTTTGATTTTTTTTAATAAAAATTAATTGACACAAATTTTTAAATTTAATTCCTGGCCGTGTACTTATTCTATAAAAATAACTTTAAATGTGATAAAGCATTTCAATAAAATGTAGATTTGTTTCCACATATTTGTTAAAATAATTTTTGTTTACGTCTCAAATTAATTAGAGGGGCCAAGAATTTTCGCGATGTGTATTACAGAAATACTCGTATTAATGAAAGGATTCAGACACATTTCATTAAAATATTATTCGGACATTTAAATATTTCAGAAATATTACTAAAATCTTTCAGAAAGATTTCAGTTACGTACATATATTATATTTGGTCGTCTATTTCCAATACCGGGTATATCTATAGGAAATCCGTAGAACATACCGGTATGTCCTATTGGAAATAGACGACTCATTTCAAATGAAACATTTCTGAAAGCCTCCAGAAACATTTTGTGCCGAGTGGGTTAAAATATATTAGGAAATTTATTATTAATAGAGCTATTCAAAACACAAATAGAAAAATTACTATGTATTTTTATTATTCAATTTTTGATATTGATAAATATAGTTTATATTTATAAATAGAAACACTTTCGAATAACTTGAAACATAATTTTATTGTGGTCGACAAACTTAAATGTATTTTCTATAATTTATATCACAAATAACATAAAATTTTGCCAAATTATCATAGTAAAAATTTTTTGAGGGTTTGAGTTTAGCATAATATAACCAATACGCTAATTTTAAGATTCTATATTTAATATACAATCTTAAAACTAGCGTTGTTATATTATGCTAAACTCAAACCCTTCTGCTAATACTGGTATTAACAGAAGGGTTTAGGTACACCTACACAGAAAAAAAGGTTATCTTGTTAGAAGATTATAAATTATCTTGGATTTATATTATCTTAAATCGAGGTAATAATCTTCTTTTAAGATCACGTATCCTCGGTTTAAGATTATCTGTGACTTTGGTTTCCTTTAATTATTCTCTTGGTAGAAAAATCCTTGTGTCAAGGATTTTTTCCTTAAATAAATGACATTTAAAATAGTAACAGAGAATCAAGAGTTATTATCTTGACTCAAAGCCCCTGTTGTCTTACGGTAAAGAGTTTGCCGGCCTCACCCCACGTAGATATACAGTAGACTCGCCCGTTGTTATTGTTGGCTGGCAGACAATTTGCGCAGTAGTTCAAGAAAGGCTCGGGAGAGAAGTAAGGTTTGTTTTTTTTTTGCCGTCAGTTGTCTTTAAATGTGTATCATTGTTTTTATCTGCTTTAAAATGAACGAATTTGTATCTGTTACCCTCAAACGATGGGGATTTTCAAATTTACTTAAAAAATTCACGGGTAAGTAGCTTTAAATAATTTATACCTATAAGCGCCATTTTGCAATGGCGTTGCAACAAGTTTTTCTTTAAAAACAAGTGCTTTTTCCTACGACCACCTATGAAACCAAATTTCACACGATTAACAGAGTAAGAAAGTATCATATTTCATAGGCGTGCGAAATAATATTATACATGTGTGGGAAATTTTTTCAAAATATTTACCATTCTATTAACCCTGGAACCTGACTGTGGGGTCAATATGATCTTGAATCAAGAGAATCATAATGTTAAATCAAGATTATAATTCTCTTCATTCAAAATTATATTATCTTAAACCAATACTTGGTGCAAGATAATATGATCTTGGATAAGGATAATATGATCTTAAATCAAGATAATTACATACTTGGTTTAAGATAATATGATCTTGAATAAATGGTTTAAGTGGCTTTGATTAAAGGAAATGTCCTGAAATCTAGAACCTCAAATGCCAAGATCACGGCGGACTTGATCCAAGACAGTCATGGCGTTGAACATATCGAAAGCCATGGCGGCCTTGGTTCAAGATCGTTTTGATATCCTTTTTTTCTGTGTACTGTAAAAAAGTTTTACTAAAAATAGGGAAGTTTTGCTTTTGTGACATATCAGCTTGTCATTTAGTAAACAATACAATTTGACTGTCAAGTAATTGACTATGTCACAAGGCAAAAAATGCGTTTTGATTTTCACCTCCTCAGATAAGAAATCTTTCCCATTCATCTAACAACTCAATTATCCTTGAAAATTGTGATCAGTTCTAAAAGTTCTAGATAGTATTTACTTCTGTAATAATTAAATACCATACTGTTTTTTGGTCTGATAATATTTCTTTATCTAATAGACGAGTTTAAATGGATTAATTAGATCTTTATTTCTTTTTCGATATCAAGAGATAATAAATATTTTACTTTAAAAATTTAATAGGTCCGCGATTTCTGGGACACGCTTTATAAATAAATAAGTATTGCTCATTTTCTTATCAAGTATTACTAATTTTCTTATCATTGCAGATTAATTAACGAATTACATGCTTGGGATTATCTAAAATTGGTTCAACAATGGCCAGCCACCACATGCAGAGAATGGAAACAAGCCAACCCCCGAAACCAGTGCAATGTACCCAATTCCGTATGGACAATTCATGGAATTTGGCCGTCCAACAACCGTCCCCCAAACCCACTGGCTCTACGAAATGCTACAAGATTCAGCAGAGGAGCAGTATCTGTTTTAAAGAATGCTTTGAACCGACAATGGCCCAGTGTTAAAGTATACGACAACGCTAATATCGAAACTAATAATTATAATTTTTGGACGCACGAATGGAATTATCATGGCAAAGTATCCATGGATCTGTATGAATTAAATTCAGTTTATAAATATTTTCAATTTGGACTTAACGCAAATAATGCTTTTAACATATTTGGTATTTTGAGTTCTCGTAACATAAGACCGCAAGCAAACTCTGCAGTTAACATTGAGCAAGTGGAAAATATTATAAAATCGGCTACACAGAGAAAACAGATTGAGATAAAATGCAAGACTATTGCTAACCAAAAGTTATTAAGTGAAATAAACATTTGTTTTGATAAATCTTTAAAACTGGTAGATTGTCGAGGAAGATCCACTTGTGGAAGAAGAGCATATTATCTACCCTAATTATTAATTAATTAGTAATTAATGATAGAAAGGGTACTTACGTTCTAGCTCATGGGTAATAGGTGTTTAAATGTTTGTAGTTTGATAATATAAAAAAGTATTATTTTTATTATTAAATTTTAAGTTTCAAAATAGTTTTGTTAATATTATAATATTAATTATTCAATCCATATGTAGGAACCTTTAAATCCATAATGACAAATCGTCCTTGATAATGGCCATAATAAATTTTGGCCAAAAAAATTAACAAAAGAAATTGTGGCCTAAAGTAATTTTAACGAAAAAATTTTTAAAAAAATTAAAAAATGCACAATAATGTAAAAAAAAAAGATTTAACTAAAAATGCTGCAAAAAAAACTAAAAAAAAGTAAACAAAATACACTGCCCAGTAAAAAAGCGTTCCCATTTTTTACCTCCGCGCGTGAAATGGTTTTTTTTATTTCCAGATTCACTTTCAGCAACGTTAAAAAGTCCAATATATCAATGTTCAAGAAAACTACCCCCCGCCCCTCAGGGAGTGGGGTTAGTATTTTTTTATCAGATTCATTTTCAGCAACCTCAAAAGCCCCAATATACCAATAAAAAGTCCAAACCAAACGAAAACTACCCACAGACCCTCAGGGGGTGGAATTAAGGAAATTTTATAATCAGATTCAGTTTCGTCAACCCCAAAAACCCCTATTAACCAATTTGACGAAAATATTGAAAATATTTAAAAATATTTACCCCCTTACCACTGCGAGGCGGAATTAGAAGAAAAATATTATCAGATTCAATTTCAGCAACCTTAAAAAAACCCTATATAGCAATTTTTAAATTTTTGTAAAAAAATGTATTTTTCCCCATTTGCCCCCCTTGCCGCATCCCACTGTTCACCAAAAACAATTCCGAGCGAGAACTTTTGGTAACATAAATGGAATGCCAAATTTCAAGTCTCAATTTCAGCAACCTCAAAAGCCCCAATATACCAATATTCTCGAAAACTACCCACAGACCCTCAGGGGGTGGAATTAAGGAAATTTTATTATCAGATTCAGTTTCGTCAACCCCAAAAACCCCTATTAACCAATTTGACGAAAATATTGAAAATATTTAAAAATATTTACCCCCTTACCACTGCGGGCGGAATTAGAAAAAAAAATATTATCAGATTCAATTTTAGCAACCTTAAAAAGCCCTATATAGCAATTTTTAAATTTTTGTAAAAAAATGTATTTTCCCCATGCCCCCCTTGCCGCATCCCACTGTTCACCAAAAACAATTCCGAGGGAGAACTTTTGGTAAAATAAACGGAGTCTTTAGCTTTAATAAAGTGTTCTTAAGATTTCCCGGACAGACCGACCGACCGATATTTTTGTTTGCTCAAATTGATTTATATCGACATAAAACGTCATAAAACGCAAAAAAAAGCAACAAAAAAAAAATTAAAATTTTTGCACGAATACAATTTTACCGAAAATTTGAAAAATTTCAAAATGGGAAAGCAAAATAACCCCTTTCCAGTGGAAAGTTTCCACACTTTTTTTGATAAAGTACAATACGTATAATAGACGAAGCCTTTTTACCCACAGACAGAAAAGTCTTAAAAGTCTCTCAAATATCGTTAAACGTCGGGAATAGTGAAAAATTAAAAAAAAAAACAGGAAACCACTCTCAAAATTTTTAAAAAAGAAAAAGAAACAATAAAAATTAAAAAAATAACCAAAAACCCAAGCAATATAAAGGTATATTTTAAATTACAAAATTTACCTTTGATAAATTTTTAATATTATACGAAGCGTGTCAAAAGTCCCCCCTTTAACCTTTGAACGGCTTAAGATATCAACAATTTGAAACACGTAAATTTTTGTTTATATTTGATATGCTAGGGGCACAATGGAGACAAGGGGCACATTTTTTAACTAGAAAAGGGACCGTGTGATACATCATTTTAATTTAAGAGGTGATTCTACGTTAAAAAATATGAAAAAACAGTTCCTATAAAGGTTGATCCGGAAATGAGCCCTAATGTAGCTGCGGCCCTTTGAAGATGGACATATTGAATGGGAAACAAAAATAGCGCCAATAAAATTTTAATGCTGCAGGGCGATTCTTTATTTAAAACTAAACAAAAAAGTATTCTTTACCAAAACACATAAATTTAATATTAAAGGAGCAATAGCCTTTTAAAAAGTAACATTTTTAGTGGCACAAAATGTTACTTCCTCTTAATTGCATTTTTTTAACGGTTGCTCCTACAGTTTTACACTATATGACATTTTTTATGTATTTTTACTCAAGGAATCTATATTTTTTACCAAAAATCCAAAACAAATATACATAAAAAAGTTTGGAGGCAAAAATGTGTTAAGCCTCACATATTTTGTCCGTCTAGGCACGCCTCTGGATAAATTCATTAAAATAAATTAACATAAACTTATTGCCCTTATTAATAATAGTATACATGTAAAAGCTCGTTGCTCTAGCTTACAGGGTACAAAAGTTATTAATATCCTGCGAGAATGTAAATGGATTTATAATTATTTCATTACCTAATTCAAAATTATTGTAACATGAAACAGTGTTAGGTATAAACTACCTTCAGAAGGAGGTCCCTATATCACTATAATAAATACAATACAATACAATACAATTAAAAACATTATTTCTATTGCAGTTTTAAAGGACTCATTTCCAGACTTTATGGGAACTTTTTTTCATATTTTTTAACGTAGAATCATCTCTTAAATTTCTCGAACTTATTTCTTATTAACCCTATATATTTTTTTATTTTTTTGACATTATTTTTTGCACTTTTTAAAGGTTTTCATTTTTCAGATTTTTTAGTGCTAAAAAATGCGATTTTTCAAGATTTTTTTTAATTAAAATTTTATTTATAATTATAATACATGTAATTGGTCGGTCTAAAGCCAAAGTGAACTAAGCGCCACTTTTTCAAAAATTTTGGTTTTTATTGCAGACCGTAGGATATCAAAATCTGCACCATGGACTACCAATAGTAAAAAAAATGGCGCTTAGTTCACTTTGGTTTAGACCGACCAATAATGATTATAATCAATCAAAATTAATTTAAAAATATAAATACACTATTTTTTAAAAAATGGTTGTTTTTTTTTAATTTGACGAAAATTCCCTTTTGAACTAATTTGAACCCCCAAAAATTACTGCAAAAAAATTAAAAATATGTGTGCAAATAAAAAATTTTATAAGCTTTAAAATATATCGATGGCCTAGCCTACAAATGTGCTAAGTAGTGATAACGGTAACTGTGCTTAACACATTTGTACGCTAGGCTATCGATATATATCGCACATTTAAAAAAATGACCCCCTTGCTAACATTGTGCCCCCTAAACAAATAAAATATATACCAAAAAAGTATTTGGATTATGTTATTTATGTGCTCCAAATTTCAAGTTGATATCTTAAGCCGTTGAAAAGTTAAAGGGGAGGGACTTTTGACACGCTCTGTATAATGTCCGCTTAAAGCGTGATCAGTTGTTTTGTGTTTTGGTGGTTAGTCGTTTGGGTTTCTGATTTTTTATTTCTGAAAAAAGACCAAACCGATCAATCACCTAAACACACTAACAAACCGACTAGACAAAGCAACAACCGATCGAGTGACCCCACCTATGGATCCCACTTTTTGTTGCTTGGGAAGTAACAATTAATTTCAAATTAAAAGTATGTCCTAATTATAATAATAAATATTAATGTCAAAAATTATTATAATAGAATAGGATAGTTTATTAGTCATGTATGGCTATATAAAATAGATATGACAAGTCATACTTAAAAGCTAAACTACATAATGGTACTTAAAAATAGTCAAAAAAAAATGTAAATTTAACTGTACATACACTTTTAAGTGTTAAAAATAAATAATGTTACATACACAAATAAATATAAAAATTAAGACAATACATATTCATTTACAGAATAAAAACATTTTTCCAGAAGAAATCTTTTAACTTCTTTTTTAAAATTGTTAGGATTAGGTATATCCCGTAATTTTTTTGGTAATTTATTATAAAATTGTATACAGTTGTATAACGGGGATTTAAAAAAAAGCTAGTTTTGTGCTTTGGAATGCACAAATCGAAACCAGATCTGGTAGGATAGAAATGCACGTCCGAATTAACTACAAACTTAGTATAATTACGTTTCACGAAAAGGACGCATCTGTAAATAAACAAACTAACAACTGTAAAAATATTTTTATGTTTAAAGGTTTTTTTGCAAATTTCCCTAAACTCCAAATTAAAAATTAAACGCACAAGCTTTTTTTGTGCAATAAGGACTCTATCAATACTCTTAACACAACCCCAGCTGATTACATTGTAAGATAAATATAAGAATGCTAAAGAGTAATAAATATTTAACAGTCCTGCCTCATTTAGATCGTCTCTCATCTTTGAAATAGCAAAGTACGCACTGTTTTTTGCATACAAAATTAATGTGACTCTCCCAAGAAAGATTGCCATCAAACATTACGCCTAAGAATTTGGTATTTTCACTAAATGTAATAGGTACATAAAAGTTAATAATGCTATTGTAAAAATTAATAGCAACAGTTTTGTAATTGTTTAATATTAATTCATTTCTTTGACACCATGTTTCAAAGTCTTGCATTACTTGCCGTATTAAAGTACGTAGCTCTTCCAGAGATGTAGCAGAAAGTAAAATTGTTGTATCATCCGCTAACAAAATTATTAAACCATTGCGTATATGAAGGGGCAGGTCATTAATGAAGATTAGAAACAAAAGAGGACCCAAAATTGATCCTTGAGGTACGCCTAATTTTACACAAAATGTTTTGGATTTAATTAATCTATCCAATTTTATAATGAGTTCCCTATTTGACAAGTAAGATTTTAGCCATTTTTAGATATTTTTTGGTATGCGCATTTCTGATAGTTTAATATCAAGAAACGATGGGCGAATCGTGTCAAAGGCTTTAGTCATATCAAATTGTAGTTGCACAACATACTTTCCATCATCAAGTTCGGTGTAGACAAAATTTAGTAGATCAAACGTAGCAGTTTCCACAGATTTATTTGCTCTATTATTTTTGACATTATTATTTATAAATTTATTCATCTAGCTTTAAACTTACGTATGTATTCTTTTTCTCCATATTGCCTTGGTTGACCTGGAATAGGGGAATCATGGAACTTGTGAATGTCAAAGGCACCGACATCACTGTCCATGTTGAACACTTTGGCACATTCTTCGTCGAGCTGGACTTCTTCATTATTACTGCCATCGTTCTATAAAAAAATTAAAAAAATTAAATGTGATAATTTTTAAAACGAATTTTAATAGCACACTAAGCCTTAAGCAAAAATAGGTTTTATGAAAGAAACGTCAGAAGCGGACAGTTAAATCATAATAATAATAATAAACTTTATTCATAAATTAAAATGAAATATTCACAGGAAATACACATTTTGAACTTAAACATTTGTCATAAAGAAAAAAAGTATAGAAATATAAAGTACCTACACAAGTAAAGAGCAACCACAAGTAAAATACAAGTAGAATACAAGTAAAATAAATTATTAAAAAAATAAATAAACAGAATAATTTAAATTACATTAAAATAGTGAAAATACTCTAAAAATAGTAGTTTATCCCGTGTAGTCACTTAACTGATACGGTTCTATCAACCAAAAGCTGAAAAACTTTTCTTTTAAAGGTGGTAAAGTTTTGAGTTGACTTAATATTATCAGGAAGTTTACTGAAGATATTGCAGAATAAAAGCTTCCTTTTTCAAAAAGTTAATCTATGTCTAGGGATAATATAGTTGAAGTTTCTGCTACTTACTGTTGTCATGCTATTAAAAAGCTGATGGTTTTTAAATATAAAAATTAATATTTCATAAAGATAAACACCAGTGAGCGTTAAAATTTTATTATTTTTAAAAAGTCCTTTTAATCGCTGCTGACCTTTTTGGAAGATATTGTTGAAAACTCTTCAGAGGATCAATATCCAAATACAATAATAATTTATGATTGTAGATTTTAAATCTTTTTGTAGAATTGAAGTATTTCTTTCCGTTCTTCAGAAAAACATAATGATCTAGATCGAGAAACGTAATAATCCCAATCGAAAAACGTAATAATCTCAATCGCTATGATACTGTAGTAAAGCTTAAAAAATAGCTGCAAACTTTCACTTCAAAAATATAAAAATAAACAAGCCGTGAAGATATATAATATATAGCATTACATATTATGTAACGCATTGCATTATATATTATTCACAGTAAATTAGAGGTTAAGTGGAAGAACGATCTCGAATCAAACTTCGCCATTTCGATCTATATTTATATCAAGACGTTTATTATTATTATTATTATTATTATTATTATTATTATTATTATTATTAAATTAAATTTTCCCAAATACTTAAAAAAAATAATTTTCAAAAAAAAATTGATCTTTGATTTTTTTTTGAAAAACCAAAAATTAAAAAAAAAAATAAATTTTTTTAAGATCTTTTTTTTTTAAACGAATAATTAAAAAAAGTCTAAAAAAAAACTTTTAAAAAAATCAAAATTTTTAAATTTTTTTAATTTACTTTTTGCGAAAAACGAAAAATTAAAAAAAATAGATTTTTTTTTGAAAATTATAGTTTTTTTATATTTTGAAAAAAGTTCAACCCCCATAACTTTTCTGTTTTTTTTTTATTACTTTTAAAATTGGTAGAATTGATTATGATTTTTCTTGATTACATTTTTTTAAGATCTTTTTTTTAAACGAAAAATTAAAACAAATCTAAAAAAACAAAAAAAAATCAAAATTTTTCAATTTTTTTTAATTCACTTTTTGCGAAAAACGAAAAATTAAAAAATAGATTTTTTTTGAAAATGATAGTTTTTTATATTTTGGAAAAAGTTCAACCCCCTTAACTTTTTTGTTTTGGGGGGATTATTACTTTTAAAATTGGTAGATCTAGATTTTTCCTGAAAATTGGTGACGGATATTTAAAAAAAAAGTTGCTTATTTTTAATGAAACAAATTTATATCCAAGAATTTTTTGTCTATGACGATTTTTGAATTTTTTTTGAAAATTCGAAACTACCGTATAATATTATTCTAGCGCAGGAGCTGTGAATAATATAATAATACGATTCCCTGGTTCTTAGGAAGTTCTTTAAAATTCTCTGTTTTGACGCGGGCTTAGTTTTACTTGTTTGGCCAGTTTATCTTCCTAGATGTTCCTAGATGATATGGAAAACACTGAGCATCGAGCGGAGCACCAAACAAAAATAAGTTTTATGAAAGAAACATCAGAAGCGGACTGCGGATTCTGGTAGCTGAAGGTTTAGACGTTATACTGCCAAATTGCGAGAATATATATTTTTTACTTTTATTTTCACTTGTTATGATGGTGGAATGGTGGAAAATAGGCTTTTACCTCAATTATTTTAAATTTGACCAACACATACAAGGTGGCACCTACTGAATTTGAATTCAGCATATCCAAATTAACCATTAAAATATTTTGCATATACTGAAAAAATGCGATTCTGTGATACAAAAACCTATTTACTTATCGAAGTAGGCTTTGACTGTTCAACAAGTGCGTGTCTTCAATATATTTTTTTCTATGAAATATATTTATTTATTCATTTTTTACATTAAAGTAGATAAAAAAATCTATTTCTCTCCTACTAAGTACACCGTGAAATCTCCGTTGTTATCCAGAATGGTTTGAACCTTTTTGGCATACTTTCTTCGTATTTTACTGCCAAAGACCTCATTTATCACAAATGTCTGCTGCGAGCTGCTTCAATTCAGCAGTTTTGTTCCTTCAAGTTTGGACATCTAAAGCCCCCACACGTTTTCAATCGGATTTGCATCCGGTGGTTGTGAAGGCCAAAGTAACGTCGTGATGCCATTTTTCCTCTTCCAATCGCTGCAGAGTCGACTGCGGTGTTTTGGATCATTGTCCTCTTGCAATATCCAATCTTTGTTTTTGGATCTAAACATCCTTTTTACTGACTTTATAAGTCCACGCTGGTAAATTTTCAAAATTTTCTGAGAGTTCAAATTCTCAGTAAACAACTTTAGGCAACTAAATCCACGTTCTGAAAAGCATCCCCAAACATGAATTCTTACGGGTTGCCTAACTGTGAGCTGGGCCAAATGCATTTCACACTAAGACCAAGTATTTAGACTCTTTAATCACTTTTGATGCATTGGCGACCTTTAAGTTAGGTTCTCGCGGATGCAGGCACAAAAAGACCGCGGTCGACTGCCTCAAATCTCTTGGCGTAAACCGAACTGATTGTCTTTAACGTGGGCTCGTCACGACAATTTGACTACTGCGGTAACAAATCAGTGCTACAGAAATAGTACATAGGATAATTACGCTGTAAAATATGGCGGAGTAGCCTTTTAAATTTTTTGAATAATCAACGACACGCTCTTGTTGAACAGACTGTATATGAATTTCCTTAAGAGTTACGAGGTTGAATCCACCGATTCGGATTCAGCGCACCCAAAATATTTAAAAACCATTAACATAATTTGTATGTTACACAAAACGGTATTTTGTGAAATAGAAATCATGTATTTGAGTCATAGCTGGCTTTGACCTTAATTATCTCAAATTCCTCAATAGATACGAGGTGGAACCCGCCTGATTCGGAATTAGCGCACTCTAATTATCTAAAAACATTTTGTTTATACTACAAAACAAGGTTTAGTAAAAAATAGGCATTTCGCAACCGGACTATATACTACGATATTTGGGGGGTTCAGAGCAGAAGTGGATCCATCCATAATGACTTTTTTTCGTCTGAGACCTATTCGTTTCCGACATAAAATGGATCAAGTCCATAAGGACTTGAGCCACTTCTGCTCTGAACCCCCATTTGAAGAATGCTTTGACAAAGAGGCACACTGGCGGAATTTGGACAAAAGTTGGAAAAAACCCTAAACAAACTCTGTTTTATATTAAACTTGGCATTATGGGGTTTTTAGGGTCGCTGATTACGAATTTGATGTCAAAACTTGTTTTTTCAAAACATTAAGATATTCCATAAAAAATGATCATAGAGGGTTTTGAGGTTGCTAATTACAAATCTAATATTTAATTTTAGTTTAACAAAATGGTGGGTCATTGAGGTTGCTGATTACGTATATGATGCCTAATTTATATTCTAACAAAATAGGGGATCCAATATGGCGGACATATTTTAAAACCAATATGGCATATTTATAACACGCAGTGCATGATATACAATTTTGTTACAAAATCATGTCAAATCCTGTCTGTGAAGGTTTTTTTTTTTCTAAAAACTTAGCTACTGTGCGTTTCGGGGCATATATGAGGGGTATAGAACCAAATGATACAACGTCCACTCATGTGAATTTTACACCAGAAGCAAAAAACGAATTAAAAACACAAGGTCGGCAAATTTGTATTGTTTTGCATAATTTGATATTCTTTGACGTAATATTTCTTAATTTTAATAATATTTTGATTAATAGGTTTTTAATTATGGTTAATAAATAAATAGACATTGCACCTATTGAAACTTACGAGGTTGGACATAGTATGAAGCTGAAGTTTGCAACGTTTTTTTGCATCGAAATTTCAAATAGTATATTAAAGCACTTATTCCATAACACGTTTTTAGCGCACGAGTACTTTAGAAAACTCGCCGAAAGCGGCTTGTTTTCTAAACTTGTACTCGTGCCTAAAAACGTATGTTATGAAACGAGTACTTTAATATACTATTTAAATTTTCGTTCCAAAAAAACGTTGTATACTTCCGCTTCATCATAGTACTATTTGAAATTGACATCTACCAAGAAGAGTCCTAATTATGTGTAGAATTAAAAAACAAATATCCCAACAGTATTGGAAACTTTATTAAGAAGAAATAATTATTAAACGAGCTTGTCCGGAAACTCTTCCGTCAATTCACAAAGTACATCATTTTCATTTATGTTTGGATCTTCAACGGCTTCTTCGGACTCTACGATTCCGCGATAGAAGATTAAATCTTCGTCGGTTCGCCATTTCTGTCCATAATGACAAAGAAGTAATGCATTAACATCCACTTTGTTTCGATTTTAAGAGTATTCTGACTAACTGATGACTGGACATTGTACTCTTTGAAACTTTTATATGGGCGGTGGTTTTGATAAAAATATTATCTGTAGTACGTTTCGGGGTCTATATGGGTAGAAGTATTGTTGATTCATGTGCGTTTCGGGGCATATATGGGTCGAACTCAATTTATGTACGCAATTCTGTCATTATGCCTGTTCGAAAAAAAGAAAAGAAGTTGTATTATGTTATTGGTTTGTTATAGAATGCAGTCTCATCGGCTATGCCGCTTACTGTTGTAAATAATAATAATAATAATAATAATAATAATAATATTAATAATAATAATAATAACAATAATAATAATAATAAAGCTACAAATAATTTTAAAATATCTTTAAGAACGCATTTTTTAAGGCACAAGCACCAATGGTATTTCATAGAAAAGTGTGGTCGCATTCTGTGCAAAGAAGATTCGGAACATATATGCCCTGAAACGAAGCGAACGTGTTAAAGCAACATTTAACCACATTTAACTAATTGGTAAATATAAATTAAAATAAGGCTTATTATTATTACCGAAATCTAAGCTAGGGGCGGATTTTTAATTATTCTTGGGTGGCCGTTTTTCAAGTTTTCCATGGCGGGCAAAAGTCTAGTTTAGTAAACACTGTATGGTAGACCGACCGAATCAGCACATTTCTAATGTACGTTTTAGGTCGATTTCCGAAACGGTTAAAATAATGATGTCATTATGATGATATCAGCATAAGCTATGATATGGACAAAACTATCTATAATAAGCAGTGATCGGACTTTGGATTTTTTAATAGGTCCGCATTAAGGAAAACGTGATTTATAAAATTTACTCTATTATCAATATTACTTGCATTATATACAGATATTGTTTTTGGTATTAGGTATTATTACTATAGTAAATAAAAGCGTTATGTAAGAAATTATTCAAGTATTTAATTTTCAAAGTAAATTACATTTCTTTTTGTATTAAAAATCCATTTATGTAAACACGTCTACCGGTGTAAGTGGTGCAAAGAAAAACGTATTTTCCTAAGACCTAGTTTGTAGTTGGTGCCTATTTTCCACCCATTGCCTATTACAACGGTTGGAAAGTGACAATCAGCTGATTTTAAATGTTTGCTGTCAGAAAATTAGTAAACGTCAAACAAATAACCTCAAATTGATAAATTAATTTTAAGATAATTTTTGCGTTTTTTGGATGTTTAAAAGCCTGCGTACAAGACACATGACGGCACATCAGGCCAATTGCGGCATTGTATGTTATGTTTTACGCTAGTTATGCGAGTCTCTGGGTGGCGCTTTAGGTATTAGTCACTACATGTTTTATAGGTTCATAAAACAAAACATATTGTTTTTCAGATTTTTCTTTTAAGCATTCATTTATTCAAAGAACGAAAAAATTGAAAAAAAAATAGTTTTATACCATTTTACCCCATCCCGCTTATCAAAAGGAACCTATGGTCCAGATTTTAAATCCTTAGCAAAAAGCGTTCTCGAGTTATTGTAGTCACAAATTTCCCGTTCGCAGAGATAAACAGACCGACAGACAGACGGACTGACAGATCTTTTTTTACGGAAGTATTTTTTTTCTGTATAAAACGCAAGGTGGACTTGCAAAAGAGTTTTCTACCTGGCTGCTTTTCCACTATCTTCCAAGCGGAGGTCTATGCCATACAGGAAGTGGAAAATTGCAGAGAAATAAGGTAGTACTGGGGGCACGATACATCGCGATGTATACATCTGATCAAGCTGCTCTAAAGGCATTGTTCAATCCCAGCACTAGGTCACCTCTAGTCAGGGAGTGTGCAGAAAGAAGCCTTAGAAAAGTTAGAAAGGACCAAGAATGTACAACTGGTATGGGTACTGGGTCATAGTGGAATTCCCGGAAACGAGAAAGCAGATAAACTTGCAAGACTCGGATCAGGGATGGCCTTTGGGAACGACTCGCTAGAACCAAACGAGATCATGAACACTCCCCTGAAACCGTACCTGGAGTTTATAAAAGAAACAGGGATGATATGAGAAGGTCTGTGCGATTAACACAAAGGTCCCTAGGGACCAGGTGTTGGGGGCTATGAACCCCACACTAAAATAACTAAACTAAAACTAATAAAGGGCTGAGAAAAAATTCTTGAAAATGTGCTTGTTTTTGGCCTTCTAGACGGCAATAATACCTTAAGATCTTGAAATGAAGATTTTCACGAAAATAGGGGATTAAATGTATTTTTTAAGTTTGATCATATCTTTATCATATTCAATAGTTTAATTTTAAGTATTTCTGCAAAACTGACGACTTTGCAAAAAAAAATGCCATAATTTCGTGCAAATACAGTTAAGGTTAATAAACCGATGCATCATATTGACTCCGCCATTTTGAATTTTTTAAGTTATGTATATTGGTCTACATCAACATAATCAAAAGAAGCCATTTGACACATTTTTAGTTCGAAAAAAAAAATAAATTTTAGACCACCCTAATGGCGCAGAATTTTTTTTTGATTTTTTTTCTTTATTTTGTTCGAAATCAGCGGTATCAAAAATAGTCGTATGCATAATTTTGTACATGTTTTTTTTTTGGCCCACTTTGCAGTGGTTCTATTTATAATAATTTTAAAGTTATATTTCTGCATTAATTTAGGCATAAGTCGCTAGATGACACGACTTGCGTGCAACTTGAACATAACCTGCCATGCAAATAAGCATTTAATGTAATTGAATGAATTTGAATGATTAATACAATTTAATAAATAAAAAAAAAGAAAACCTAACGTGGTAAAAATTTGGAATGTGGATGTGGAAGTCAGATTTAAAATCTACAGGGTAGAATTAGTAAAAACATCTGAAACGCAGGGTATTCGTTAATCTAAGTTTTTCTAAAACTACTAATATACTATTATAACCTACTTAAACTTTACAACATGAATTACCATGATATACTTTACGGGCCAGTGCGAAACTTAAAGAAAAAACTGTTTAATTTATTAAAACTGACCTGATCGGAATTACTAATAAAAAGAAACATCGACGGCTTCACCCGCAAAGTCCATACAAAATTTACAGGGACAAGAGAAAACCTCGGAATAAACTGTCGCATTATTTAAAATAGAAACTATGTAGTTATTCTAAAATTCCGCAGATCTGAGAACTTCAACAGAAAAATAAAATATAATTATAACCTCCACAAGGAAAACATTCAAAATTTAATATAGTATATTGTATAACTAGTATAGAATAGACAATATTCCGCGCGAGCGGCAAGCTTGTCACACGAGCCGGCAGGCGAGTATGACGGTCCCGCAAGCGCGCAACAAATATTCCAAACGTGTTATAGACTATACTTTTTCTTCGACTGCAAATATGAAACACTTGATGGCTTTAAACTGCGAACAAGGATGAAGACAATACCTTGTTAAGTACTAGAAATTGTAAATGCAACGAAACACATATTTTTAAATAAAGTACTTAAGGGAACGTTCAAGTATTCCGTAACGCAAATTTTGATCATTTTAGACCCCCACCCCCCCCCTGTAACGCTATCTTCCTATACCATTAACATGGGCATTTAATTTTTTTCACCTAAATTGATTAAAAACTGGTCAAATATTAAGAAAAACTTTATGTAATTTTAACGCAAAACTTTTAAGTGCATTGAATTATTCAATATTTCATGGTAAAATATATATTCAATTCAATTATTCAATATTTCATGGTAAAATATATATTCTTTTGCTACAGTTTTCTTTACTTTTATAGACAAGAGATGGTACCATACGTGCTCATTTTAACACTATATGGTATAGTTATACCGTATCTAGAGAGCTAAGATTTATTCTATGTATGGAAAGTGTTCTAAACCAGTCTTAAAAAAAATAACTTTCGAGCGAGGGGTAAATCTCCAGCGAAATTTTGTATATACCCTCGCGAAATCTTAAAATCTTACGAAATCTAGCGAAATCTGCGAAATCTTGCAAAATAAAATGTAAAAATAAAAAAATTATGTAATTATATCATCATTCGAAACCCTCAAAAATCTTGCGAAATCTTACGAAATCTTGCGAAATCTTAAGATATCGTGTGAAATATTGCAAAATTCCGAGAAATCTTGCGAAATCCCGCCAAATCTGTAGATTTACCCCTTGATTCTGAGTTAACTTTATTTTATGGGAAATTTGTAACTAAAATTCTTATAAAATAATTTGCTTATATTATGTGCAAATTAAAGCAAAGTACAAATAAATTTTCTTTTTTATAAGCAAATTATAAAATAATTTTTGATGTGTTTAAAGCAAAATTTTAATTTTGTTCAACATAGAAATTGGACACTTTGCGGACGAAGCCGTCGATATGCAAAATATAATTGAATTATGCAGAAAAACGCTAGTATTGGTTACAGAAAAAAATCAATCAATTCCATGATACCCTTGATCTAATATCAGATTCCATTTGTTTTCAATGTCGGTAAGCTTCGCAACAACTATTCAATTGTTATACGCCTTACAGCGCGAATGCGCTAGAAGAGTATAATACCTACAGTATTATATTCTAGCGCATGCACGATGTAAGGCGTATAACAATTGAATATTTGTATTTGTTCGAAATTCGATGTTTCTAAAATCGTCAAAAAAACGTCATAGAAAAAAAACTCTTGAACGCAAATGTGTTTCATAAAAAAACAAGCCGTAAAGATATGTAATGCTACGCATTCCATTAAATACTATTCACAGTGGCTGGTACCTATACCGAGTGTCCCACCAAGTTCTTGTCAAGCTATCTCCGTTATTTGAAAAGATAGAAATTTTTGCAAAAAATAGCATTAAATGGCTCGCATTGAAGATTTTATTGACGTATCCAAAACTACACCTTACTTACTTACTTCTGTTTTTCAAATAGCACCCTCCCCATTTTTATCAAAGAACGTGAAAGTAGATTTCATTCCTAGTTCAACCATATATTATAAGTAGTATCTTATCTCCGTTATTTAAAAAGATAAAAAAATTGAAAAAAACAAAATTAAATGCGAGTAAAATTTACTGACAGCACCCCCTATGTATACTAAAGAATACGAAAGCACATTTCATTATAAATTCAACCATGTATTAAAAGTAATATTTTTTAAGGGGCTCCAAAGTACAGCCCCATCAGATGACAAGCAATATTTTTCATAAAAAAAATCTAAAAACTTAGGTTAGATTATAACTGATTAATGTACCAATAACCCACTCTCTTGGAACCGCCTGCAACTTTGTTCCAAATACCACCCTATTAATAATAAATAGTAGTTGTTATTTAGAGTCCCTTAAAATATAAGATACCATGGGAGGCATAGCGTAGTCATGGGAGGCATAGCGTAGTGGTTAGCGCGTATGCATAGCAAGTTTACTATCGTGAGTTCGATTCTCACTGGCGCCGATTTGCCTTTTTCAGTTAATTAATAATTGAAATTTGGCGAAGACGATAAGTGAAACGGACACTCCCTAGAAACTGGTTCGAAAGTCAGTATAAGCCGGTGGTTCCCTCTACTACTAGCCCACACAAGTCCTGGACTTAGGGGATGCTTAATTAAGTAGAATAGTACGAGGTTAAACAAACATGTAATGTAATATACTTTGATAAAAATTGGGGGTGCTATTTGAAAAACAGAAGTTGGGGTGGTTTCAAGGGGGTGGGAGAGCAAGGGATGGTTTTGGATACGTGAATAAAAACTTCAAACTAAAGTATTCAATGGCTCCCATTTAACGCTGTTTTTTGTAAAAAAATCTCTTTTTAAATAACGGAGATATAGCTTGACAAGAACGTGGTGGAACACCTGGTATTGCATTTTCCCAAATAACGCAAGTTAAAATTATTTAAAACGCAAAATACAATATTTCTGCCAACAAAAGAATGCTTTCTTTGTAGGCGGCCTAGGTTTATTATTATTATTTAAGTAAAAAAAATACAAAAAAAAGATTAAAAAAACATTTTTCGAATTCGAAAGACAAAAAATTATTAAAAAAGAACTTTCATTTTTTTTTAATTTTATAATTTTTTTTTCAAAAAAAAAAATCCTTTTTTAAGAAACAAAAAAAAAACATTTAAAAAAAATGTTTCTCAAAAAAAAAACAAAAATTGAGAAAGTTTTTCATTTAAAACTTTAGTTAAAATGGCCATAATTTTTTTGTTTTTAAGGTAATAATTTTCAAAAACAATAGGGATTTTCCCCTCATTGAAATTAACGATTCCTGAAAATTTCAAGTCGATAGGATTACTCGTTTTTGAGTTATCGTGTCCACAAAAAAAAAAAACGTGACACCGGACGGACGGAATTTTCTTTATTTTTCATGAAACAAATTCGTATCCAAGAATTTTTTGTCTAGGACGTTTTTTGGCGAAATTGGTAAATTCGAAACTACCGTACTATTCTAGCGCTTGCACTGATGATGTGATTATTTGTGCGAAAATGAGAATCGTTAGTAGCGATTCGCTACCCTGGTCCGTTTAATAAAGACGTCCTTTTTTACCTTGGCACAATATTTGTGATACAATAAATAAAAAATGCCAATATTAAATAATATATTTAACTAAAAATCAATAATAACACGCTCGATAACACGGGACCATAAAAAAAATAACAATAAAAAATTTTATTGTGGATTATACACATAATAGGTAATGTGTACAACAGATGATGTAACTAGTACACATCGGTATAATTTCAAATAAACTTCGATCTGCTAAATCCGAAAATTATACCTATTAATATTTTCCCATAACGCTGATTTTTTAATACTTAAGTTAAAAGGTACCGGGGTACCAAAGATTTTTTTTCTCAAAAGAAACTAGGTACCATGTTTTTTAGACGTGCTTAACACGTTCGCGCCGACGTGCACCACCGGTGGTACAAGGACGTCTTGCCTAAGAGCCGACGTGCGCCGCCGGTGGTACACGGTGGCTATGGATGAGTTTTACCGAAAACACCGTCGGCGCGAACGTGTTAAACCGAAAATTGTATCCATGGATCTACATACTCCAATCACGCTGCAGAACATGTTTGTATTGTTTGACACACGGTTCTAAACCGAAAGAATGCGGCAAAAAATGATACTTGAATATAAAATCTAAATACGTCCACGTTTACACTGAATTCGCTTTAATCGGGGCGTTTTTTGTTGGTGTTTTGTGGTTTTTTGCACCTACAACGTAGCTTTCTTACCGTGTGTCAGACTATATTAACCGATATTAACTAACATACCGCATACTGCCCCGTATTTGCATTTTTGTTGTTTTGAGAAAACCAGCAATTTCACAGACATAAAAATATGTTTCAGTGAATACAGTCGGTTAAGTAAGAGCGTGTATCGCATTGTTTATTTAAGAATATATTTATACTATTGTTTTACATTTAATTACAGTTAATGAATGATAGAACAATGCAAATAACTTAGTAACTTGCCCAGTCTTTATTTGCGTCAATGATAGCCTGGCATCGTCGGGGCATACTTTGACCGAGATTTTTTGCATATTCCTTCGGCAAAGAGCTCCATATTGTCCGAATATCTCGTGCTAGCTGCTTTACTGTGTATACCTTTTTCCTGCTTAATGAATGACCACACATTCTCAATGGGGTTTGAGTCGGGCGATTGGGACGGCCAATCCAGCGTGATGATGTTGGATATGCTCTTCCACTGGCTACACAACTTGCTCCGATGTTTAGGTTCGTTGTCCTCTTGGAGGATCCACTGCTTATTTTTATCACCATACCAACGTTTGGCAGTCGGTATAAGAGGTTTTTTGTAAATCACGACCATTTTTTCAGCGTTCAAGTTTTACGTAAAGAGTAAGAAAAATCCGTAACCCTTTATTCGAGAGACACCCCCAAACATGAATCTTTAGAGGGTGTTTCGCGGTTCGCTGGACCAACCGGTTGGTGGAGGATGTCCAGGCCCGGGGGGTGATAACGTAACCCCAAAAGGAAGCTTCATCGGTAAAAATAACCTTGCTCTAGTCTCGATCGATGTTTCCCTTGGCCCACGCGAGTCGTTTGTCTCTTTTTGTTTTACTCAACAAAGGTTTCTTCATTGCACTTCGCCACTTTAAGTCGTGAGCCTGGAGATGAGTACGAATTGTTTCATGTGATATATCCAAACCTTTCTGTATCAGTTTCTTTGCCCCTTGGCGCAGGGTTAATTGAAATTTGTGCGAAAACACATTTCCTTTTGAGCCACGATCTGGTAAGTCGTCAACATTTTTCGAGTATCATTTCACCCACTTGTTGACGAATGTCTTTGACTTTCCCATATACTTTGCAGCCGCTGTAGGCGTCATTTTCGGACCTTTCGGGCGCAAACAGGAAGACAGCCTTGAACCGTGATGCGTACGCAGCACTCATGTTTTAAAATGTGCTGAGTCACTAAAAACAAGTAAGGACAGAATTTTTGAATTTTAAACAAAATTATAAAAATATTAATTTATTATTCCATCAATCTATTTTCTAATCATCAGCAGCCCGAAACTGTCAGTCTACCAATATCACTCTGTACGATGATTAGAAAATAAATTGATGGAATAATACACTAAAAATAAGGTTCAGAAAAAGTCTTTATGTACAAAGCATTGTCGGTCAGGAAGTAAAGTATATCCCCGAAAAAAAAGTAGGGCTCTCTCTTACCGACTACACGTTATAGGCGACACGCTCTTACTTGACCGACTGTAAATCGTTCAAAATGTAATATACGACTTTTATTTGTATCAAAAGAGTTGAAGTAAGGTGTACGGATGCTAAGAAGTTGAAAACTTAAAATGTCAGATGACATTCTTGGTTGGGATTGCAGCATAGGTGGTCCGGACCGGGTGGTCTAGCGGTTAAGGCGTCAGAATACAGATAACAAGCTTGAAAGAGCGTAAGTTTAAATCCCACCAAATTCACTAATTAATAAAAAAAAGCCCTTTTAGAACCAAGCCACATAAATATTTTAATCAATTTTTAATGGCGCAGGCCCTAAAGGACAATGTTAAATTTCTCGGCTGTGATCATTGTTAAATACGTTTGTACTGTACAAGTAAAGCAGAACCGTGATAACATTAATATGTTTTAAGCCTCCAGTTTCAAGAGACGGTTTTCTTTACTTGCATATTTCTTAATATCGTAAGCGTCAAATAATTTTGGGAAATATAAACAAACCGTGAAGATATGTAATGTTGAAATTATATTTAATATTATACAAAAATGAACATCAAAGTCAGCAAATAAAAGATGCAGGTGGCCGGCCATGGCCTCTCGAGTTAAACTTGTTAATATAAACAATCTCCCTCGTCAATACTAGAAATATAGTTCAATATAATATTTTGTCCTCTTTGTTAGTTAGGATTTAACGTTGCTTAGATACGAATATATCATTCTAATTAAATTATATTCCTTTTATTTTTTCCTGCCCACCTAATCTTAAAAACGCATTCCAGTAAATAGAATATTGCTTTTTTCAAATAAAAAAATGAAAAAAAAAAAAAATTAAAAAAAACTTTCAACATTTATTTTTTATTTTCCTTATTGAAAAACAAAAAAGTTTTGATTTTTTTTATTTTTTTATGCGAAAAATGAAAAAAAAATGATTTTTTTTAAATGATAGTTTTTTCGTTTTTTTAAAAAGTTTAACCCCCAATAAATTTTTTGTTTTAAGAGGGATTAATTTCAAAATTGGTAGAATTGATCCTTATATAAAAGTAATTTTTCCTAAAAAAGTTACTTTAATCGGATTTTTTTTTCAGCTTTTTTCAATTTTTTAAAAGTATAACCCCCCATAACTTTGCTGTTTTTGGGGGAATTACTTTCAAAAATAAGAGGAATCTTTCCCTCGTTGAACTTGATTTCGAGCCGATCGGATTATTCGTTCTTGAGTTATTGTGGTTCAAAAAAACGTGGCCTGGGACGGACGGACTGTCAAAAAAAAGTTTTTATTTTTTTTTTCATGAAACAAATTTTCATCCAAGAATTTTTTGTCTAGGACGATTTTTGAATACCGTATAATATTATTCTAGCGCAGTATAATTAACATGATAACGGTGAATGGTCAAACATAAATCGTCTTCTCCGTTATCATATTCATTTTTTGTTACTTTTTACTTTCTCATAAAAGAAAGTATTAAGAAAAAAAACATTTTTTTTGCTTAAATCATCTTAAACGTCGAGAAAAATCAAAATAAGCAACAATAAAAATTATGTCTGTCTGTCTGTATACACGATAAGTTAAGAACACTTTGAGATAGCGACTTAAAATTTGGTACGCACATGTATTTTTATATTATCCTGGAAAACTTCATAATTAAGCAAAATCGATAGGGGGGAAGGGGGGTTAAATTTTTGTTTTAGTTGTAATCTTTTTATTATTTACAATAGAAAAAAAAGTCCAAACCCCATAAAACGTTAAATAAAACTACACAAAAAATGATATTATAATTTTTTTCGGGCGCCCCCCTCTCCCACAAACTAGACTAGACTTAATTTTTTTGGTATTTTGAATAGAAGAAAAATTTAAAAACCACCTAAAAGGTAAAATAAAATTACACAAAAAATGTTACTTTAATTTTTTTCAGCACCCCTGCCCGGGCATGCCCCTCTCCTCAAAATATAATAATTTCGAGAGCTTCATAACATAGAGCGTATCTTTAGTGTTTTTTAATTGAATATGCGCCCCTATGTTATGAAGAGGCTTCAAGCCCTCGAATTGTTTCTGGACATAACTTTTTTTTATGAGAAAGTATTCTTGCTCATTCGAGACGGCTGGTTTATTTATGCTTCGGTTTGCTAAAGGGTTTGAATACATACAGTGCGTGCATTAAGTCTGGAATCACCCCAATAACTTTTTAGTTACAAGTAAAATACAAAAATCCTCGGACAGGTCGATTTATATTTTTAATTCTGCAAATTTTGGTTTAAAAAAAGTTATCAAAATTGGCACCCCCTTGCACCCTCACCCCCCAACTTTTTTTTTCAAATAGCAACCTACCCCTTGTGATACATCATTGGAAAGGTAATTTAATAAGCTTTCCAACAGTGTATGATAAAGCCTAATTTGTTAAAGGGTCTATGAAAAAACGCATGTTTTATTTAAACATTGTTTGTGTGAAATATTACGCATAATATGGTAATTGTTGCCCTATTTCCTACTTGGCACCTTCCTGAGAATCTAAATAAGGTTGTTTTAAACTTATTGTAATATTTTATACCCTGTTGAAAAATGCAATTTTTTTTCTTTTTATTGACCAATTTTATGTTTACTATTTAATCGATTTTAATCCCGTTTTTTTACTGTCCACTGTCAAAGAGCTGAAGGACATCAATTTGAACATTTATAGTGAACTAAAGTTATACTTTACATGTCTTTATAATAAACTAAATTGTGCATTTTATCATTAGCCCTTTACCAAATTAGGCTTTATTATACACCGTTGGAAAGCTTATTAAATTACCTTTCCAACGAAGTGTCACAAGGGGTAGGTTGCTATTTGAAAAAAAAAAGTTGGGGGGTGAGGGTGCAAGGGGGTGCAAATTTTAATAACTTTTATTACACCATAATTTGCAAAATTAAAAATAAAAATCGACCTATCCGAGGGTTTTTGTGTTTTACTTGTAACTAAAAAGTTAATCGGGTGATTCCAGACTTAATGCACGCACTGTATAAGAATGCTTTTTTTACTCTTTCATAAAAGCAATAAGATTCCAAAAAACTACCTTTATATTTTTCATTTTGTTTATATTAAAGGAAGTCATTGATATTTCTTGGAATTCCCGAATTCATTGTACAAACTTTCGATCGAACTTTGTCCTCGGGGAAATTGGTCATCAGACAGTTCAACATTTCAGAAAAAAATTCACAAAAAAATCGACGTGATATCGCTGGTTTAAAATTATAAGGTTCTATGTTCTATAGAAACCCCATATAACATAGAACCTTATAATTTTAACCCAGCGATATGATGGGATATGGACATAATTTTCAAATTCAGCGGATCAAAGCTTATTAGGTTTATGTCTACATGTCTTACATTGTCTAGTCCAGGAAATTAGTTTTTTTTCTGGTCCACTGTTATTATTAAATTAACAAGCTAAATCACAAAAAAATTTTGAAGAAGATTTATTGTTTTTTTTTTATAAAAAGAAAATTTTATTATAATAATATAATAATAATGGTTATTCAAAAAAGTAATAAGGGGCTGTCCATATATTACGTAACGCAATTTTTCAAAAAAATTGACCCCCTCCCCCCCCTGTGTAACAAACTGTAACATTTACCTAGGGTTTACAGTCCCGAAATTCGGGATCCCGAAAGTTCGGGATATCCCGAAGATTTTTGAATCCCGAAATCCCGAAAAATCCCGAAAATCCCGAAAAAAAATCCCGAAAATCCCGAAAAATTAGAATTTATTTATTCAACTCGAATCGGGTTACTCGATATGTAATTGTGATTTGCGTATAATATTTTTTGTTTACGATGGTGAAAATGCACCCCTAAAGAAGGTCATAGTCTATGACTCATAGACCTATCGAAGAAGAAGAAGAATTTCTTGGAAAACGGGTTGAGCATTTTCGAAGAACTGTTTTGAATGACCTACAGAATTTCTTTAAATTTTCAGTCGTTGTTGATCCATGGTGTGTGTATATGTGCTAAAAAAAGGTAAGTTAATTTTTAAACAAAAATTAATTTTAATTTTGATTTAATTATGTTTATATAAATATTTTATTTCAAGTAAGGTCTTATTTAGTTCAGAAAATTACTTATATTCTAAGCTAAATAGGGAATTTTTATTAGGGTGACCCACCAAAATTTCAAATTAAAAAATTTGGGGGTCTCACGGTGAGATTCTCACCCCTTAAATTTGTTCACTGGGGGGTGGTAGGGTTAAGAGTATTATCCCTGAATTTTTTCAGAAGTTTTGAAAAAATCTAGAGGTTGCTCATGGCCATTTCTTTAAAAGATATGTTTCTTAAGCTAATAAAAAACATAATTTTAATTTAAAATTTTTAAGTTTGTTTATATTACTTTTATATATTTTTTTTATATGAATTTATATTTTAATGTTGTTTGTTTTTTTTGTTGGTACTAACAACTTGGTAGTTATAGATGTAACTTTTTATTTAATTTATTTATTTTAACTTTTAAAAAGTATGTTTTTTTTAACTTTTTATTTACTTTATTTATTTTAACTTTTAAAAAGTTTGTTTTTTTTTAATTTTTTATTTAATTTATTTGTTTTAACTTTTAAAAAGTTTGTTGTTTTTTAAATAATAAATATTTTACTGAATATTTGTTTTTTTTTCGTGATGCACACATACAATTTGTATATAAAAAATTTTTTCTTGCTTTATTAGTGTTTATTTTATTTTTTATTTTTCTTAATTAAGTAAAATATAAATTTAAATAAAATATGGTTAATACTAGTTATTTTAATAAAAGTTTTTGGTTTAAATTTTATAATTTTATTTATTTAATATAAGATAATTAATTTCTGATGAAATGAGACATTTTTAAATTTCGGGATCGGGATCCCGAACTTTTTGAAATTTTCGGGATTTCGGGATCGGGATCGGGAAACCTGGATTCCCTACACTTACCAACACCCCCCCCCCTCCCCCCTTTGTAACGCGTAACAATATAAAAATTTGTATTTTTTTTTCTAACATATCTTGATACAGAATTCCGCATAATGCAAGACGGTAAAAAGACAGTGTAAAAATGATACATATTTATTATAATAATACATATAGCACTTAATGTACTTAAACGAAAAAATCACTCAAACTTTAAAAAAATATTCATAATCAATATCACACAGGGAAAAAATTATATGTACCTCTTTTTACACTGAGTGTTACATATAACACGTATATTGTTTAGGCACAGGTACGCAAAATAGTACACACATTGGTGTTCTGTGAGTACACATTCCGCGCGAAAATGTATCATCGCCGATGGTTCATCGCAAGAACAGGTCCGTAAGATTTTTTTATAATGTCAATGTCAACAGTTTTTTTACTGATAGCAATATTATTTAAATATGCATAGTTTCGTCAATTTTTTATTTTATTTTTTTAAAAAGTCCAAACCAACTTTTTTTGCATCTTAGACGTCGAAAAACACCAAAAGCAATACAAGATTTCTAAAAAAAATCAAATTTTTTCAATAAAAAACATTTTTTTTTAAATAAAAAACATTTTTTTAATAATTTATTTATATTATCTATCTACCTATCCTTTTTGAGAACAACTTTTCTCGCTTTCTAATCTAGCAATACAAGTTACCATTTCAGTCGTTAAACTAATCTCATTGAAACAAGTGTCGGTCAATTTACTCTACTTATCAAGCTTTTAGGGTCTCCGAGTAAGCTTTGGCACAGTCAAGTCAGCCTTGACGAGAAAAAAAAAACTCCGAAACACCAGTACTGATGGTCCCGCGGAGTTGTCGTTCCTGCCAGTCGCAGGATCCGACCGGCACTGACCTAGTGCCCAAACGTGCAGGCATACTTTCGGCAGATTCTATAGACTCCTGGTGACTCTGCCGGTCGATACGATCCAGGGCGCATGCAGTGCGGCCGAGAAATCCTCAATACCAAGGTCACTGTCACTTTTGCTTTTGACGACCACGTGGCTTCTGGGTTAAAATAAGCCAGAGACGTGGTTTGACACGTTATGGAGTCAGCTGCAGTATGCGGCATCACCGGAAGGTTTTTTATACATGCGTCTACGTATACCAAAATACACCGTAAAAAATAATTATGTGATTATCTAGCTTATTACACATGATTCTGCATGTAAATAAGATAAAATGTAGATACATATAAAATTTACTAGATTATAAGTAATTTTACAGTTTTATATAAACATTACATGGAAATTGTAAAATTACATGTAAAATCTAGCAAATTTTATATCAGTATTGAATTATATGGGAAATTTTGGTTTGCAACCGGCCGCCATTTTTTAGAGGTACCTTAAAAGTAACTATTACCTATTTTTGTTTGTGATTGTACCCCTACATACCGAATTTCAAGTTTCCAAAACCTCCCGTTCGAAAAACGATACTTTGACATGTCGGCTATCTTGTTTTTTGGTTTTGACGATTTTTGTTTGTCATTGTAACCCTAAATACCAAATTTCAAGTTACCACGACCTTTTGTATTTTCCCCATTGTCCCACCCGAACAAAAAAAAATCCCAAGCAAAAACTTGTCATGGTTCGCCATCATGCACTTTTAGTTCGACTTTGAAAAACACTTTTCTTGTACAATTTGTTTACATATAATGTAAGGGATAAAATTTAATAATGGTATAAATTGGTTTAATAATTATAAATTAAAAAAAATATATTAAAAAAAGAAAAAATTGTCATAGTTATTCTTCATATTGTAATAAAAGATGAAATCCAAGAGGGTTGCACATACAGTTGATTAGCAACAATTTTATTATTCTTAGAGGGACCGTCGTTATTATTTTATAGGGTCGTTGTTCTTAGCAAAGGGACCAAATTTTCTTTTCTAATTAGATTAAACCGTCTTTTGTTTGCAATTACTAAATAAGAAAATGTAATGTTTGTTTATATTAACCTATTTATTAAAGAGTACCGGAGGTCACGTGACCCTTTTCTGCGATTAAATACTTTAGGCCCGATAGATTATTTGATTTTTGGTTCAAAACTGATATTTATAAATAAACAAACTGTACAAGAAAACTGAATGTTTTCCGAAGTCAAACTAAAAGGGAATAACGGAGAACCGTGTTTTGGTAACAAACCTGTAATTTCTATAAAAGGAGGAAACCTATGGCGAAATGACTTTTTGCGGAAGCGTGGTAAAAGGCGAAGATCATATCAGTTCGTACAGGTGCGATTCGCATTAGAAGAAAGCATGAAGCTAAAGTTTGCAACGTTTTTTTGCAACAATAATTCAAATAGTATATTAAAGTACTAGTTTCTTAACATACGATTTTAGCGCACGAGTACAAGTTTAGAAAACAAGCCGCTTACTGCAAGTTTTCTAAAGTACTAGTGCGCTAAAAACATGTTAAGGAATAAGTGCTTTAATATACTATTTGAATTTTCGATGCAAAAAACGTTGCAAACTTCAGCTTCATAAGAAAGCAGCATGCTACAAGTTAGGTATTAGTCACTGCATGTTTATTTGGATTTATACTATAGTATACTGTGGTATTATCCCCCTTCAATGCAACTGCCAACTTTGCTAAGTGAGTCCAACTCGGAAGATTTTTTTATCGAACGACCAACATTAAGCGAGCTGCCGTAAAATGTAAAAGTTTGTATTCCTTCGAAGGGTTTATTTATTGGACAATCCCTGTACACCTATCCAACAATCTTCTAGAATCTTTGACAATTCCTTCTTTCACAATCATCTGCAATCCTCCATATCATCTACAATCTTCCACAATCATCTAAAATCTTTAACAATCTTCATTAAAATTTTGTAAAATCTTTGACAATCTTCCACAATCCTTTACTTCTCACAATCCTTGTACACTTTTTTTCAATACGAGGGGTTTACCTCGTATTCCTTCTAGCCTTAAAACCTTACCTCACCCCGATTTTTACCAAAACAAAACCAGTCTATGGTTCAAATTAAGCTTAAAGTATTATCAGATTATCCTAGGACCCTGCCGTGGGCCGAGGCAACGAGGCCCCAGAGATGATACTTTTGTACTTGTGTGTCATCAACTGTTATACCTGTGGAACGCTGGGAGCTTACAGTTTGCTGATCCATCAGTTGATGGGTTGATGCCCTTTTTTTGTTAGTCATCAATTTAGACCCGAGGCAAACTTAGGGCTGTTAAACAATTATGTAACCGAATTTTTGGTATTTTAAGACGCCCTCCCCCACATGTCATCACGTATAATTGCAAACTTTTTATATGGGCCGTCACTTTTGGCTAGACCCCCTTTCCCAGGTCGATGACATAATTATTGGACAGCCCCGTAGCTAGGGTATAAAATTTTGATGTTACCTCTAATAAAAAACATTACGACAAGGCCCTGTCGACAGTTTTTTTTATTAGCTCAATTTTTTGAATAGGTATATAACTACACTGTAAAAAAATAAATATTTAATTACACATGATTTTGCATGTAAATGTGATTTAATGCAAATACATGTTAAATTCACTAGATTGTACATGTAATTTTACCATTTTACATGTAATTTACAAGTTAATGTATAATTTTACAGTTTTATATGAACATTACATGTAAAATTGAAAAATTACATGTAAAATTTAGTAAATTTTAGTAAAATTATTTTACATGAATCGCATTTACGAATCATGGTTAATTTTTTTACAGAGTAGCACAATACTATAATAGTGTAATTAACGAGGTAATTAAATAAATGCATGCATACCTTAGATTTTTTCTGGAATCCAAGAAACACCAGTTTTCTTAAATTTGTTTTCTGCGCACTATTCATATTAATTCTTCACAAAACTAACCGACACGAAATCACAAACAAATCACACCAAGAATTTTAATCGACAACAACAATTAATAAAGTTTAATAGATTTCAATCGTTACAATTTATTTAAACTGTGTACACTGCGCGACAAAATTACGGCGTACATTTTTTCCTCGGCGACCTCCCTAATCGGGTAATAACGAAAAGCACTTGAAAAATCATGGGGTAGCCCAAGTCCCACGTGACGTCTACTTTCCTTGGGACCCTCCTAAGGTATATACTGGCGGATGCTGAAGAACCCGTTTTGTGTCCTTTAGGACCTGAAAAGAAAAATCAAATTTGGTTTAATACAATAAAATATTTGTGTCTATTATTTTATTTTTTTTTGTGTAAAAGGGCTAAAACGAAATTTGTGACGATATTGTAAATGTGAAATATACGTAAAACCAGCTTTTCGAGAAGTTTAATTTAAAATAATTATAAATTTTATTTAACATTCCATTATTCGACTGTATCTAAAAGCGCCACTTTTTGTATAATAAACCTGTACGAAAAGTTTAATTTAAAAGTAAAATGGTCGACGCTGATTGGTTGTTTGATATTAAAACTGTTGACATTTGAATGCTAACCTCAAAGTTGTCAAAAATACAAATATATTTATTAATATATGAGGCGTATAGTGCAAGAGTGGCCCATATGGGAACGTTCAAGTATTACGTAACGCAAATTTTGATCATTTTGGACCCCCCCTGGTAACGCTATTTTCCTATACCATTAATATGGGCGTAACGCTCCCAAATGACCCCCCCCCCCTAAGAGCGCTACGTAATACTTGAACGTTCCCAATGTGGTTTTTCGAGATTTGCGTTTTTTTATAAATGTAATAAGGACATCTATATCTTTCATTACACACCACCCTCATAACAGAGGGTTGTCTACTTGGCACGATACAAGCATTTAAAGCACAATTGCATAATTAAAATTATGGCTTTTATTAGTGCAAGAGTGGCCCACAGGTATAGGCTACCAGTGAAAACATATCTTGACACAGTTATAACCTAAAAGTCAAAGAAAACCAGAAAAATTTTAAATAAAATAATGCGTCCTAGATCAAACATTAAAAAATCAGAGAAATTTAAATAGCCATTATCTCGATATTTCCATAAAGTGAGATGTGCCACTCTTGCACTATACGCCTCATATTATAGTCGCGTTTTTAGGGCGATTACGGTTGCCAATCTCACTCTCCGAGCTCGGATGGCAATCTCCGTAATCGCGGAAAACAGTACTTTTCGTCCTTGTATCATAAACTACTATTTCAATTATCGTACGGACACAAGTGCAGTTTAGGGCTACTGGTCCTCTTCAGTACCTAAAGTCAACCGTGTACGCTGATTGAGATTTTTTTTTACTTTATAAAGTAAAATTTATACTTCTGAAGTGAATATATTCACTTCAAAAGTATAAATTTTACGTCAAACCAAACGTTAGTGGTACTATAAGCTTGAGACATACAACTATTCAACTTGCTACGTCTAGAAATAGATGGCGCACAAATATACATCAATCCAATTTTGTATAAAATTTTCATCGGAGATAAGCATGTGTACCAAATTTTAGTTTATTCTAATTGGATGAAAGAGAGGGGGTTAGTTTCGCCGTAAAGGTGGGACGACAAGGGGTGTTTAATAAATTAAAAAAAAATATTGTCATGAGCTGAGTATGCAATTTCATTTTAAATTCAAATTATCCCATTTTAGATTTTAAGCTTTCACGGCCATTAAGATATAAAGAACTTTCACTTTCGGGTTTAGACCGTGTTAATGGATTTTCACTTTCCGACGTTTCGTCTCTTACTACTAGAGACATCTTCAGGGATTAATCTGAAACTAAGTTTCGAATCAACTTGTGTCACTATTTATGACGAGTTGTGGTTATTCACCCGTGACGAGGTTTTTCCTATCAAAGACTTCCATATTGCAGGTAAGTGGTAACCAGTGTCCCGATTGATATTGTTAGGATGCTTGATGATTTCTATCGATTCCCGTATCTTCCTTGGCATTTTTCTGTTTTCTGTTAATATTTGTTTTGTTTCAGACAAATTGATTTTATGACCTGTTTCATGTACATGTTCGGCTACTGCCGATAAGGAAATTTGTTTCTTTCTTATATTGCGCTCATGCTCTTGAAGTCTTGTGAAATTTTTCGCTTAGTTTCACCTATGTAAACCGTACCACAGGAGCAGGGTATTTTATATACGCCTTCTGAACTCAGGGGTATTTTGTCTTTTGTTGAAGTCAAACATTGACCTAATTTTTGGTTGGACCGAAATATAGGCTTAATATTTGACTTCTTCAAAAGTTTACCTATTTTATCCGTGATACCTCTTACATAGGGAAGTATAACTTGTGTCTGTCTGTCATTGTCACTATTGTCCTGTTGTTTGGGTCTGGGATTTCTGTATTTGTATATGATCTTATTAATGTCTTTTTTGGTATAACCGTTCATGGTCAAGGCTTTGGTTAGTTTAAGGAGTTCTGTGTCTAGGGAATTCTTGTCTGAAATCATGAAAGCCCTATGAACAAGTGAATTAACTACCGAGCGTTTTTGAGAGGGATGGTGATGTGAAAATGCGTTTAGGTATCTGTCAGTGTGGGTTTTCTTCCTGTATGCCGAGTGTCCTATTGAGCCATTTTCCGTTTTGTAAACCAAAACGTCCAAAAAGGGAAGTGATCCGTTGTTCTCAATTTTCATCGTAAACCGTATAGATTTATGTTGGGAATTGAGGTGATTTAGAAAACCTTGAAGGCTTTCCATGCCATGGGGCCAAATAGCATACACATCGTCTACGTATCTGCGCCAAATTTTATTTCTATATCTATTTGGCCCCATGGCATGGAAAGCCTTCAAGGTTTTCTAAATCACCTCAATTCCCAACATAAATCTATACGGTTTACGATGGAAATTGAGAACAACGGATCACTTCCCTTTTTGGACGTTTTGGTTTACAAAACGGAAAATGGCTCAATAGGACACTCGGTATACAGGAAGAAAACCCACACTGACAGATACCTAAACGCATTTTCACATCACCATCCCTCTCAAAAACGCTCGGTAGTTAATTCACTTGTTCATAGGGCTTTCATGATTTCAGACAAGAATTCCCTAGACACAGAACTCCTTAAACTAACCAAAGCCTTGACCATGAACGGTTATACCAAAAAAGACATTAATAAGACCATATACAAATACAGAAATCCCAGACCCAAACAACAGGACAATAGTGACAATGACAGACAGACACAAGTTATACTTCCCTATGTAAGAGGTATCACGGATAAAATAGGTAAACTTTTGAAGAAGTCAAATATTAAGCCTATATTTCGGTCCAACCAAAAATTAGGTCAATGTTTGACTTCAACAAAAGACAAAATACCCCTGAGTTCAGAAGGCGTATATAAAATACCCTGCTCCTGTGGTACGGTTTACATAGGTGAAACTAAGAGAAAAATTTCTACAAGACTTCAAGAGCATGAGCACAATATAAGAAAGAAACAAATTTCCTTATCGGCAGTAGCCGAACATGTACATGAAACAGGTCATAAAATTAATTTGTCTGAAACAAAACAAATATTAACAGAAAACAGAAAAATGCCAAGGAAGATACGGGAATCGATAGAAATCATCAAGCATCCTAACAATATCAATCGGGACACTGGTTACCACTTACCTGCAATATGGAAGTCTTTGATAGGAAAAACCTCGTCACGGGTGAATAACCACAACTCGTCATAAATAGTGACACAAGTTGATTCGAAACATAGTTTCAGATTAATCCCTGAAGATGTCTCTAGTAGTAAGAGACGAAACGTCGGAAAGTGAAAATCCATTAACACGGTCTAAACCCGAAAGTGAAAGTTCTTTATATCAAATTATCCCATTTGGGTAAAAAATGTATTTTTTTAATTTTAGGGGTGGGGAGTTGGGGGGTAAATTAAATAAAATTGTATTGTCAACCGAGTTAAGCAAGTATACCAAATTTTAGCTTTCTAAGTGGGTGAAAAAGCCTTTGGCAGATTTGAGGACAAATATATTTCTACCGGGTGTATAACTTTTTTGTTTATTAACTTATCAGAATAAAATTTTGATGATGTAAATGATTAAATAAATTGCATTTTTTGACATTGTAAAAAATATTCTGTCACTTGCGGTTTCGCCGGAAATGACCCCAACTTTTGATTTTTAAATGGAACACCCTGTATATTATTACATACTTTGATTCAAAATTGAATTCTGAGTACAACCATGTATAATTTTTTAATTTTTGACAGACCATGTCATTTTTTAATTAAGTTTTAATTTTAAATCTAGTTAACTATGCAATTATTCTTGACATGGTCATTTTCTTAGGAAAAATATGAAACAACGTTTTATTTAATTATTAACCAATTTGGAGCGCTTTAAAACTAGACAAATCATTTTTTTTTTAATAAAACTCATTTTTTTAATGGAAAGGTACTGGTACCGTAGTACCATTAAATCACATATTTTTTTCTTAAAAGATTGATAAAGAAATACTATCAAAAATAAATAAAAAAGAAAAATCAACAAAACAATTTTTTAGTCAGTTATTATTTTTGTTCTAAGTGTAAATTTTTGAAGTTAAATTTTAAAAAATATAGCAATAAACAAAAACAATTCATTTATAAAAGCAGCATTTTTTTGTATTTTAATAATATTTAATTTATTTTAAAGCATAAAACTTAGTTACTTTAGAATTTCTAATAAAAAACAAAAAACGATCGTTGATAGCTATGTACGTTACATACGTTTTATCGTTATTTAAATTATTAATTTCTGATTTTATTTAATAATTTTAACAATTTAACGTATTATTAATTATTTAAAATACCTAATAAATACTCATATCAACGATATTGGCTTGGCTGACGCCTCGCAGGTTAATTTTCTCATGGTCAGTCATCGGCGAATTTCCAGTGCTCGCATAGGCGTCGCGTCGATTCTATCGTTGACGCGAGGTTTTAAATATTTACATTTTTATTTTCTTCGAAAAACACCGATATATTTACATATTTATAGTTAATATGTATATTCAATATTGTTGTGTGTAACAAATTAGTCGTCAAATGTTTCGATTTAGTGACCTCATAATTCGGCAAAGTTATTCCGTAAGCCTATGTTTCTGTGTTTATTTTCAACGTTGATGAGTCATAACTGAATTTATTCCGATTAATGCTCATGGGCAATATCTTACTTTAGCCACTAGTACCATAAATAACTATTTAACGTCCACCTAGCCAAACTTAGCGACCGTGACTCAGATATCGTTTTGCTGACTTTTGCTGCCTTTCGCTGAGCTACATTATTATTATTATTATTATTACTAAAGCTTCGGTTTCCTCCAAAAGTCGCAGTCGCTGACGACCGTGTAGTCGCGACCAGGTCGTCACGACCTTACCTATTTTCCTCGGTTTCGCCAGTCGCTATTCTGTTAGCTGGCCATTTTATAAACAGCTGTTTGTTGGTTTGAGAGTTTATGCATTTCAGTCATTATGAATATATCTAAAAAGTCGGTCTTTTAATGTTTCTGAATTATTAAGCGGAAGAGGAGAATCTTCTCCTCTCATTAACATTACATCATGAAGAAAAAAGTGTTAAAGTTGATGAGATGTTTCGGCTGAGAGAGGTGAAGGAATTCAAGCAATTCTAATTGAGTGAAACAGTGAAAGACACTTATCAAAGCGCAAAACCACCTGTTTCACTGTCAAATTCGTGACGAAATAGTCGTTTGGACTATTTACTCTCAAAACATATTTAATGAGTTTGGTTTAAATATACGACACTAACAATGTTTTTCCTAAATAATAACACATTTTATCACGTGAATAACTCGAAAACGAGTACATATGACATAACCTTTTATTATGACAAAAACTTTCTTAAATTCCATGCTTTTAAGCGATATAAAACAAAATGGTGGTAAAGTTTTAGTTTATGTATATTTTTTGATAAATAACAAGTGCAAGTATTTGAAAAAAATATTGTGTTTTTTTATCATGAAAAAATTATGGGTCGGTCAAGTTAGCCCCCCCCCAGTTAAAACTTAGGGTCGAAAAATACATAGGTAGTTTGCATACAACTTGCACAACCTTGCACAACCAAAAAAAAAGCTTGCGCACTAACCATTGGTTAATTATATGAAAAAAACCGTGGGGGGGGGGGGCTAACTTGACCTTAGCCCCCCCCAGTAAAAAAGTTAAAATTTTTCACTGCAATCTAATAGTAAATAGCTTGCACAAGCTTGCACAACCAAAATAAAAGCTTGCGCACCCTTAACAAGAGCGGTGAGGGGTAAATAATGTTTACCGTCAGCCCCCCCCAGAACTAAAATTGAACGAAAAATGTTGTAGTATGTTAAAAAAAAGCTTGCACAACGTTGCACAACCAAAATAAAAGCTTGCGCACCCTTAACAAGACCGGTGAGGGGTAAATAATGTTTACCGTCAGCCCCCCCCCAGAACTAAAATTGAACGAAAATTTTTGTAGTATGTTAAAAAAAGCTTGCACAACCTTGCACAACCAAAATAAAAGCTTGCGCACCCTTAACAAGAGCGGTGAGGGGTAAATAATGTTTACCGTCAGCCCCCCCAGAACTAAAATTGAACGAAAAATGTTGTAGTAAGTTAAAAAAAAGCTTGCACAACCTTGCACAACCAAAATAAAAGCTTGCGCACCCTTAACAAGAGCGGTGAGGGGTAAATAATGTTAACCGTCAGCCCCCCAGAACTAAAATTGAACGAAAAATGTTGTAGTAAGTTAAAAAAAAGCTTGCACAACCTTGCACAACCAAAATAAAAGCTTGCGCACCCTTAACAAGAGCGGTGAGGGGTAAATAATGTTTACCGTCAGCCCCCCCCAGAACTAAAATTGAACGAAAAATGTTGTAGTATGTTAAAAAAAGCTTGCACAACCTTGCACAACCAAAATAAAAGCTTGCGCACCCTTAACAAGAGCGGTGAGGGGTAAATAATGTTTACCGTCAGCCCCCCCAGAACTAAAATTGAACGAAAAATGTTGTAGTAAGTTAAAAAAAAGCTTGCACAACCTTGCACAACCAAAATAAAAGCTTGCGCACCCTTAACAAGAGCGGTGAGGGGTAAATAATGTTAACCGTCAGCCCCCCCAGAACTAAAATTGAACGAAAAATGTTGTAGTAAGTTAAAAAAAAGCTTGCACAACCTTGCACAACCAAAATAAAAGCTTGCGCACCCTTAACAAGAGCGGTGAGGGGTAAATAATGTTTACCGTCAGCCCCCCCCAGAACTAAAATTGAACGAAAAATGTTGTAGTATGTTAAAAAAAGCTTGCACAACCTTGCACAACCAAAATAAAAGCTTGCGCACCCTTAACATGAGCGGTAACGGGTAAATAATGTTTACCGTCAGCCCCCCCCCAGAACGAAAATTGACCGAAAAATGTTGTGGTATATTAAAAAAAAGCTTGCACAACCTTGCACAACCAAAATAAAAGCTTGCGCACCCTTAACAAGAGCGGTGAGTGTGTACCGTAATTAATACGTTCACTGCCAACGGCTAGTTTTGACAGCGGAGCAATGGGTATGGGCAAGGGAAAAATAGAAAGAATTGATTAATGTTGTTAGGGGCGCCAGTTACTTTAGCTTTTACTCCTTTAGGTAAGTAACAACCTAGTGTAAATACTTAAGCTTTTCAGTTTGAGAAAATATAACCCCTAAATAAAATAAGATAATTCATTTGAGAAATTTATTATAAATAAACTTAATGAAAGCACATCAAGTAATGTATTAATATATATAAAAAATATGTGTAATTATATTAAGATATAATTAAAGAAATCTTAATAAAAATTACTAAATTCAGAAATCATTCGACTTAAATGTATAAAGAAAACATGAAGTTCAGCAAGCACCAAGAAATGTATGTAAACAGCAATCATTTCTTGCAGTGTATAAAAGTCATGCTTAAATTAGAAATCATTTAATCAAAAGTATGATATTTAATAATTAATAAATGAGATTAAATGTTTAAAAAAAAATAAGTACCTAAAAATGAACAAAAGCCAGAAGGGCATATAGTATTAAACAATACTATATCAGATCTGATAAAGTTTACAGTTATAAGAATATTGAAATAAAAGAATTTTAAATATGAAATATTGCTTTCAAAAGTTTTTAGAATGAGTACTTAGCTGGTTTCTGCAAAATCCATGAGGTATGAATTCCATCGTCTCCATCTGTGCAAGTCTCCCCTATGCTGATGAATTCATTTCTCGAATAAAAAAATAGGCTGTCCCATCTACTTTGGAAAAATCATCTTCCAGGATAAAATGTACTATTGAAAATGTTGTCCGGGATAAAATATGCTTTTGAAAATTATGTCCAATGTAAAATTGTCTGCTAGACGGTCATATAGAATTTATCTATGCCGAAAATTACAGAACCATGTTCCAACAGAACATCACTCCATGCGGAGAACTTGTATATCAAATATACCAAAATAAACTTCAACTTAAATTAATGTAATTCCATATTAATGGTATAGAAATGGTGAGTAATGGTAATTAATGGTGGTTAATGGTAATTAATTAATGGTGATGTCATACTAAGTCTTCGATGTCCATCGAAACGTTATAAATGCGTAATTGTAGAAAATAACAGTTACAATATCTTCCGCATTGTTTAAATATTCATTTTCACTAACTTTAAATAAAAATACATGAAGGATTACTTCGATGATTACAGAAAATAAACACTCGTCAGTATAACATCACCATTTTGTATCAAGGTTGCTTCAAGAAGCACGAAAATCGACCTTCTTGACCGGTATGAACCCTTCAGGTAAATAAAATCCTATTTCTGAACTATTAGCGACATCTATGTAAGTCATTATCAACTACAGTTTTACCGTATAGGATTCCTAATAAAGGTAACGGAAACTACACCAAAAATAATAACTAAAAAGAATATTTCCTAATAAATCCGTATTAGTGATATCTAACCTCAAAATATTACTCTAAGAAACAAATATAAACAATACTTATTGTTTATCAGCAAAACTAATAAAAAATACGAACAGAATACTAAGTGTCCTGTGAACTAAGTATAAACAAAATACTGAATCTAAGTGAGCAGTTCCAGCAAACTATTTTCAACAAATTCTGGATTATCCCGAAGGAATAAGCAAACACAACTTTCCAGGAGAGACAAGCTACAGATGAAAGCCAGTGAAATCCAACCCTCAATAGACTCTGAAACATATAAAAACCAGGTAAGTCCATAGACAAATGTATTATAGAGAAATAAGTCATATGATTCTTTATTATTAAAAATCATATTCTAATTATGTTTTCTTTATGTTATTTTCAGGTAGAACTATGGAATAGAGACTCATATGGTTAGAATTCAGTTCCTGCTACAAAATAGTCCCAGATACAAAATAGTTCTGTACATACGTAACTATTTATATACAAAATAAACATAAATTATAACGTAAGTAAACGAATAGTTTAATTAACCCTTGCTATATTACAAAGTGACGATTTATATCGTTACAAGTGGTAAATAATGTTTACCGTCAGCCCCCCCCCAGAACTAAATTTGACCAAAAAATGTAATATATTAAAAAAAAACTTGCACAACCTTGCACAATCAAAATAAAAGGTTGAGCACCCTTAACAAGAGCAATAAGGTGTAAATAATGTTTACCTTCAGCCCCGCGCAGAACTATTATTTAATAAAAAAGTTAAAAAAAATCATTACTATCTAATAGTAAGTCTCTTGCACAACCAAAATAAAACCATGCGCACCCTTAACAAGAGCGGTGAGGGGTAAATAGTGTTTAGCCCCCCCACAATTAAAATTGAAATTTTTCTCGAAAACGGTTAATCCTACAGTATTACAACAAGAGCACCTTTTTATGTATATTGACCTGAGAAATCATCTTCTGAAAATACAATGACAAAAAAATTACACAGAAAAAAGTTAGGGGCAAAATAAGGCCACCCGTTTCGCACGTCCCTGGTTAAAATAAGTACCCGAAAATAATATAGGAAGATGGGCCTTATTAAGTTTAGTTTATATGCATAACCCCGTTTCTGTAACTGAAAGGGTTCCTGAGTTAATAAATAAAAACCGAATTTTTTAGCCACTTTCAAAGGGGCGTATCTCCCTTAGGACGCATTTTAGACAAAATGTTTATATGAACTTTTTTTATTGTTTTGGTGAGTAAAATATGGCTATGTGTAGCCAGCCCACCTTTTTGTTACACCCTGTATACTGTAAAAAAAATAAAACATTAAATTTAAAAATACATTTTTTATGATTTTTTTTGCCTTAGGGTGACCACTATACCCCGGTCTCCCCTATATGGCTTAGTAAGGCTGCTGAAATTGAATCTGATGATAATTTTTTTAACTTCACCCCCGCGGGGGTGAGCGGATAAATATTTTTAAATATTTTCAATATTTTCGTCAAAATTAGTATATAGGGGTTTTTGGGGTCGACGAATATGAATCTAATATTTTTTTCAAATTTCACCCCCTGAGTGGGAGGGTAGTTTTTGTAAAAAATGTTATATTGGGGTTTTTGAGGTTTCTGAAAGTGAATCTGATAATGAAAAAATTCTAACTGCACCCCCTGAGGGGCGGGGGTAGTTTTCTTGAAAATTGATATATTCGGGTTTTTGAGGTCGCTAAAGCAGAATCTTAAAATATTTTTTTTCTAAATACACCCCCTGAGCGGCGGGGGGTAGTTATCGTAAAATTGGTATATTGGGGTTTTCAAGGTTGCTAAAATTGAATAAAAAATCCATTTTACGCGCGGAGGTGAAAAATAGGAAAGCTCTTTTACTGGCAGTATATTTTTTATCTTCAACAACAAAATCAATAAAATGAACATTTTATTAGAAAGAACTTTTTAATAAAAATACTTTTAAGTCACTAAAAAAAATAAATTAAGTACCTACCCACTGCCGCCAACAAATTATTGATTTACGTAAAAAAAGTATTGTAGGCTACTTAAAAAGTGCATTTGCTTTTATTTTATACTACAACATTTTTTGGTCAATTTTAGTTCTGAGGGGGCTGACGGTAAACATTATTTACCACCCCTCTTGTTAAGGGTGCGCAAGGTTTTATTTTGGTTGTGCAAAGTTGTGCAAGCTTTTTTTTTTTAATATACTACAACATTTTTTTGTCAATTTTAGTTCTGGGGGGGCTGACCGTAAACATTATTAACTCCCCACTGCTCTTGTTCAGGGTGCGCAAGCTTTTATTTTGGTTGTTCAAAGATGTGCAAGCTTTTTTTTAATATACTATAACATTGTTTGGTCAATTTAGGTTCTGGGGGGCTGACGGTAAACATTATTTAATCCCCACCGCTCTTGTTAAGGATGCTCAAGCTTTTATTTTGGTTGTGCAAGCTTTTTTTAATATACTGCAATAGTTTTTAGACAAATTTAGTTCTGGGGGGGGGGATATGGTAAACATTATTTACCCCTCACTGCTCTTGTTAAGGGTGCGCAAGCTTTTATTTTGGTTGTGAAAGGTTGTGCAAGCTTTTTTTTTAATATACTACAACAGTTTTCGGTCAATTTTCGTTCTGGGGGGGGCTGATGGTAAACATTATTTACCCGTTACCGCTCTTGTTAAGGGTGCGCAAGCTTTTATTTTGGTTGTGCAAGGTTGTGCAAGATTTTTTATAACATACTACAACATTTTTCGGTAAATTTTAGTTCTGGGGGGGGCTGACGGTAAACATTATTTACCCCACACCGCTCTTGTTAAGGGTGCGCAAGCTTTTGTTTTGGTTGTGCAAGGTTGTGCAAGCTTTTTTTAACATACTACAAAATTTTTCGTTCAATTTTAGTTCTGGGGGGGGCTGACGGTAAACATTATTTACCCCTTACCGCTCTTGTTAAGGGTGCGCAAGCTTTTATTTTGGTTGTGCAAGGTTGTGCAAGCTTTTTTTAACATACTACAACATTTTTCGTTCAATTTTAGTTCTGGGGGGGGCTGACGGTAAACATTATTTACCCCTTACCGCTCTTGTTAAGGGTGCGCAAGCTTTTATTTTGGTTGTGCAAGGTTGTGCAAGCTTTTTTTAACATACTACAACATTTTTCGTTCAATTTCAGTTCTGGGGGGGGCTGACGGTAAACATTATTTACCCCTCACCGCTCTTGTTAAGGGTGCGCAAGCTTTTATTTTGGTTGTGCAAGCTTGTGCAAGCTATTTACTATTAGATTGTAGTGAAAAATTTTAACTTTTTTACTGGGGGGGGGCTAAGGTCAAGTTAGCCCCTCCCCCACGGTTTTTTTCATATAATTAACCAATGGTTAGTGCGCAAGCTTTTTTTCTGGTTGTGCAAGGTTGTGCAAGTTGTGTGCAAACTACCTATGTATTTTTCGACCCTAAGTTTTAACTGGGGGGGGCTAACTTGACCGACCCAAAAATTATCCCTATTCAAAATACCTTAAAAAGCAAAATCATATTATATTGCTATTAGTTAAGGCATATCCAGAGGCTCGCATAACAACATAGTACATAACAATGCGATGCCGTGATTGGCTTGATGTGCCGCCATGTATCTTAAAGGCCAATCACGGCATCGCATTCTTATGTTTTATGTTCTTATGCAAGCTCCTAACGCTGGCGTTGTGAATAACGCGTCAAGGCGAATCCTTAAAACTATAGTTTGTGTAGTAGGGAAAAAGCTTAAAATATTAAAGAAAACATCCTCAATTAAAAAAAAAACTGTTTTACTTCCGCAGGAAACGATTTTTGTTTGGAAAAAAATTTTATCAAAATATTCTAATTTTTTGAAGAAGGATTTTTGAATCTTTTCTTTTTTGTATGATGTATGCGCTACAGGATTTAGGATTCATTCAAACAACAAAAATAAAAACTTACTGATTATGTTTCAAGTATGTCTAACCACTGATAAAATCGCAATCACTAAAAAAATCTAGAAACACACATTGTTATAGCAATGAATTATTCGTAATTTAGTCTTTTTAAGGGGTTACACATCAAAAAATATAAAAAAGGTTCCTCTAAAATCCAAATACGGCTCGTAAGGGAGCTACGCAAATTCAAAAAAGGCTTCAAAATAACTCAGGAAGCCTTTAAGCTACGAGATTTCGCATTTGATCTAACCTATCATCATAATATTATGTTATTTTTATGTAGTTATTTTAACCAGGGACGTGAAAAACGATCCCTTCGTTACGAAGTGGCTTATCGGTTTTTGTCCCAATTTTTTTTCTGTGTAGATAATACATAAAAAATGTATTCTTATTGTTACCGTTTTCGGAATGCATTTAAAGATAAAAATCCACGTTCACAAAAGAGTTATGGCCTTCTAGAAATGCACAATTTTTAAGGACATTATAGTATAGTTCAAATGAAATGTGCAGTGACTCAATTGCGAGAGCGTGGTACAGGGCGTAGATCATATCATTTCGGGTACGATTCGCGTAATTTCGGTCTAATTCTTCTAAGGGATTTCTGCAGCAGAGTACAAGTTAGGTGTCAGTCACTAAATGTTTTATTGAAATTATACTAACTAGCTTCAACAGCGATTTTTGGACCTACATGTATTATAATAGGAATTGTTTTTCTTAGTTTTTAATGTGAAATCAGCCCGTATAATTAAAATTTAGCTTTTTTAACATTTTAGTTAGAGATGGGTCGTGACAGCGATTTTGAGGAACTGTCACTGACAAAATCACTGTGCAAAATCACGGATCCTGTACTATTTTTTACAAATAAATATGTAATTAATTTTTTCTACGAGCGTACGTGTGGAAAGTTCTTTTTCGCACGCATATTTAGTTCATAAAAACAAGTAGCTTGAATATACAAACGTGTAATATTATTGGCTAACACACTTGTTTCCATGGCGACCGATCAACATGATGGCGTCCTAAGCTAGTTTGTTCGTGTCAATTGTGTTGTCAATTTTAATTGTGAAGTTTTTATTAAAGAAAATGATGAACCTTAAAGAAGAAGATGAAATTTTACCTGAAGGAATAATAGAAATGGCAAATGCAAATGGAAATTGCAGCAAATTTATCATTAATGTTCAACCAAAATAGAATTGGTAATAATTAGATTGTTTTTAATAATTGTTAAAACTGTATAATATCTTAATTCTGTCGTGTTATTCTTGATATATTTATTTATAAAATAATAAAAATGTTTAAATATCTTAATTTTTAATTGTTTTCTTGGAAAAAATATAAAAATTAAATTTATTTAATTAAGTATACTCATATATAAATGCATATTTTATTTTTAACTCGCTCGTAGAAAAAAATTTGTTCCTAACGCATGCGCAAAGAGGCTTTTCCGCACTCAATTGCTTCCACACTCGTTAGGAAAATAGCAATTTCAACTCTTAAATCTAATTTTATTTGTGCGCAACCGCAACCTTTTATAATAAAAGTTAATATCTAGCTTAATTCAAGAATTCTTAAGTGAGCTAGAAGCAAATTAAAGATTACAACATAATATAGGTAAACCACTCTAAAAATAACCTTGCGCGCGATTAGCACCAATGAAATACTGGGTACGTGACTTCGGGTATACGCTTCTCGTAATTTTATTGGAATGGAATCGCGCGCATACGAAAACAAGGTTATTTTTATAGTGGTTTGACTGTAAATCAGTTCCAAAATCACTGTTCCGATGCACGGTGATTTTTTTTGAAACTACCAGTTCCGGTTCCGCCTAAGGAATGGTGACAAAATCACCGACAGTGATGTCACAACTCATCCCTAATTTTAAATTTGTGTTTAATTTTTGGTCCCCGAAACGTAAAATATTACCTTAAATGCATTTTTCTTAAAAACGACTAATCCTACGGTATTACGGTCCGTTTCGCTCGCATCTGGTTAAACTAACTACAAGGAAATAACATAGTTTGACGGGCCTTAATAAGGCTAGATCACATGGGCTCAAAGGGTTTCTGAGTTATCGAATAAAAATTGAATTTTTGGAACACCTTTTGAGCGCGTAGCTCCCATACGACTCGTTTTTTACATATGCTCAGACATATGTTTATAGGATTTTTAAAATACTTTTAATGTATATTCACCCCTTAAAGAATGGCTATATTTAAGAATAACCCTGTACTTATATTCGTTAACAAAATATTTTGTTAATATTAGACAACAAAAAGTTTATAAAAAAACCATACACCTTGAGTGTAATTTTGCCAATAATTAGGTGGGTAGATGGGTTTATAATTATTTTTTAATGTTTATGCAATAATAACGTACAAATAGATGCAAAAAAAAATAATTAAGTACGACTTCGTTCGTACAGAGCTCTGAGGGTTCCGTAGATCTAAATAATAATAAAAAATTATTAAGATTTGTTTAAAATTTTATTTTTTATATTAATAATTAACTACTAATAATGTATCTAAAAGCGCCACCTTTTGTATAATAAATATCAATAATTTAATTTTATAAAAAAAAAGTAAGTATAAGCAAAGTTAAAGGGGGTAGCTGGATAAGATACGAATTTTTTTTTAACCCCTGTGGCATGGTGATGATACTGTAGGTCCTACAGTGTAGGATAATGTAAAAAACACTAGTAGTAACTTGTATAAAAAATGGGTTTTAGCAACCTCAAAATTTTTCGACATAAAATACTGAATTTTTTTAACATTTCGACGCCATTTTAAATTTTGATTTTTTAACATCGGATTCGGTTTCAGCAAACCTCAAAAACCCTAGGATACTTATTTTCAAACGTACTGTGTAATCTAATTATATTGTTTAATTTAACAAGTTTGGGATCTCGAAAACACTGTGTAGTAGAAAACTTTTAGTTGTAAGGCTAGTAACTAGACATTAGGTAGAGTCAAAATCCGTTGACAGAACCCAGGCACCTTTCCAGTTGTTGACCTGTGTTATTTAAGTTTTCTTTAAAAGTAATTTTACTTTTTATAATTTAAATTAGGTATATTACGTATATTAGGTATAATACGTACAGTGGTGGCATTAAATATCGGGACAAACAATTTTTCATAGATTATAGTGGGTCTTGTGTCATATTTTAGAAAACATCAAAATATGTCAAATGTTTGTTTATTTTTTGCTCTTCTGCGAGTAGTTTGTAAAATGTTTTTTTATCTTTATTTTAATTTAAAATAAGTTTGCTTATCGTGGAAATTAAAGAGAAAAAATGCTCAGTCGTCCTTAGTATTAGGAGATATGAATGAGGTTAAATTTTACTGAAAACAGTTCAAGCAATAGATCTGTGTCTTAAGAAATGTTTTATTGAGAAAACATTAGGTTCTTATATCAAACCGAAAAACGATCCTCGGTGGTCAAAATCTACAATGGACGGTGAAGCAATTTTTAATTATATAAGAAAAACCGAGAAAAACAAGGTGCAGTTGTCGTATACTAGGAATTTTTTTTTTCGCTTACCTCAGTGAGGCTCTCCAGTAATGAACTCTTAAACTCAAATCCATTTTCGGTAGAAAATTTATAAAACCTTGTGAGTTTTTAGCTGTACTGAAGAAAAAAATGTATATTAAACACATATTCTTTACCCGTATAGTACAATTTTGATCCAAAGAATATCAATTTTATTATTATTTAAATAATTACAACATTTGTGTAAAATTTAATGAATTAATAAATATTAATTTAATATTTTTTTTGACGGTAAACTTCAACTAAATAATTCAGTTATGTCAAAACGAAGTAACCTAGTTTTTAATTTTTAAAATAATCCCATGTTAATCCATGAAAAAAATATAAAAATGACACGAATTTTTTTGAGGTTGTCCCGATATTTAATGCCACAACTGTACCTATATTTTTTAGATAGTATCAATAAAATCAATTATTTCCACAAGTTAAAGATTATATCTGTGGCTTGGTTCTAAAAGGGCCAATGTCGCTTTTTCCGTACAGTTGTGGCATTAAATATCGGGATAATCTCAAAAAAATTCGTGTAATTTTTATATTTTTTTCATGGATTAACATGGGATTATTTTAAAAATTAAAAACTAGGTTACTTCGTTTTGACATAACTGAATTATTTAGTTGAAGTTTACTGTCAAAAAATATTAAATTAATAAATTAATGTTTATTGATAAATGATATATTCATTAAATTTTACACAAATGTTGTAATTATTTAAATAATAATAAAATTGATAATCTTTGGATCAAAATTGTACTATATGGGTAAAGAATATGTGTTTAATATTCATTAAAATTTAATTATATATAATTTAATTATATTTAATAACACACACCTAATTTTACTTTTTAGTAGCTACAACTAAAAACTCACAAGGTTTTATAAATTTTCTACTGCAAATGGATTTAAGTTTAAAAGTTCATTACTGAAGAGCCGCACTGAGGTAAGCGAAAAAAAAATCCTAGTATACGGCAACTGCAACTTGTTTTTCTCGGTTTTTCTTATATAATTAAAAATTGCTTCACCATCCATTGTAGCTTTTGACCACCCATGGTCCTTTTTCGGTTTGATGTAAGAACCTAATGTTTTCTAAATAAAACATTTCTTAAAAAACAGATCTATTTCTTGGACTTTTCAACCTCATCCATATATCCTAATACTAAGGACGACTGAGCATTTTTTCTCTTAAATTTCCACGTTTTCTAAAAGATGACACAAGACCCACTATAATCTTTGAAGAATTGTTTGTCCCGATATTTAATGCCACCACTGTAGGGTAGATACCCCAGTTATAGCCACCTTAAGAAAAATTCTGTTTTTATTTCTTTTTATTATGTTCCATTATAATGTTAAGGTTGCAAGTTTTGGTTTTTCTGAAACTTACAATATATCTCTACTATAAAATAAATGTTTAAACAATATAACTTCAGCTGATTTGTTATAAAATAAAAAACAAACAAAATAATACTAATTCTCTAGTTTTAGCCACCCAAGCACTGGTTTTAGCCATAAAAATTCACCGGATATAGCCACCATTAAAAAAAACTAAAAAGACGTTAAAAATAAATTATTTATATTTTTGTAACAGTTTTAGAACATTTAAAATTTATAGTTTTTTAAAAATATATACTTCTTAATCAATATTTAAAATGATTTCGTTTTTTATTACCTTTTTTCTTACATACATCTTTTCTTGGATTATTATCCGATAATTATAAATATTTATTAATTTTATTTATTTTTTATTTATTTGTTTAGTCTTTTTGGGATCTAAACCAGCTGGTAGTTTATACCATATTCGACACTATAAGTTTTACAAAAAACTTTACATGTATGTTACAATTTTACATTGTGACATGTTTAGTTTTCAGCTTCAGTCTTGAATCATTTGAGTCATTTTGATGGCCCGTTCTCGACTATATTTTGTATAATACTCCTTTTTTAATTTAAATGTATTATTGGCTAATATTTAAAGGTGGTTTTCGCTAAAATATTTATTATTTGTACAGTAATTTTGACATATTGATATTTTTTGACATTGGCTATAACTGGTATTACTAAGGTTCCAGTTTTAGCCATTTCTGTGGCTATAGCTAGAAAGAGAAGCATATTAGTGTCCCAGTTATCGCCATGCAAATTTAAGAATAAATTCTGCAAAATATGTATAAAAGTATTAATAAAGTAACTGTTTAATGACTTACCTTTAATTTGATATAAATGTTTTACGAATTTAATTTTACCTGAATTAGATATTTAAAATTATTTTTCTGGCGGTTTATTAAGAAAAGTCTTGAGAAATTACATTTTTTTCAAAATCAAAATTTTAAATAGGCGCTGTATTCGTTTCGCTACAGTTAAAACTTATTTAACATATTTGTTGTCCCAACTTTTATCATTCAAATCGGATTTAAACGATAATTTTGATCTAAAGTCTCCTATTTCTTAGCTATACCCAAAAAACTACTCTGACTGACTAAAACCGGTGCAGTGGCTAAAACCGGTGATCCTACCCTATTTCGAGTTAAACCGCCGAACATTTTTTTTTCAGATCTATATGTCAATGTCAATGTCTAAGTACATATTTTTTTAAAATAATTTATAAATTCAAAATTAGCTGTAAATTACATCGGAAAACTTGGAAATGGATGGTAGGCGTAAAACAGAAGGAAAGAAGCATGCGTGAAAATGGAGAGAAGGCGGGACGAAAGGAGTGAATTTTTTTGTAAACACATATTTGGAAGATGTATCAAAATTAATGGAGAGCCCCTAGCACAAGCCAAAAGCTTATTTGGGTCTCTCCATGACTTTGTAATATAATCCTAAATAAATAATAAAAAGTCCCAAATTGTCAACTGTCCAAACTATGTCTATATTGACTGGTAAAAATTTCATAGTGATATATCTGTTAATAACGCCATCTATCATCTGATTAGTTTTAGATGGCCCGCCCTGTATATATGAGTGAAGTGAATAGAAGGTTTTTAAAAAGCCAATGGCAGTGCTTGTGAGATAAATAAAATGTAGACTTTAAGCGACAAGGATCGACGTGTCTTTTCAATAAATATTTCTGTTAGGGCCACTTGCACCAACGATGGTTTAGCTTTAAACTTGGATTAAATAGAGTCGACCAATCGAAACGCAGTATTTTTAACTTTAGCTCAGTTTAGTCGAGATAATCCCAGTTTAAAAGTTGATGCAAGTGGCCCTTAAACTGCTAAAATAACCAATGCTTGCATGGTCGTCTTATTTTGGACATTAACAAAGTAGGCGTGTGAATGAATGATCGTAGTAGCTATGCTATATGTCATAGAAAAAACTCCGTATTGTGATGTCAGGAAAAACTTGAAGAATAGGAATGACATTATTTAAAAACGGCTTCGTGAGCGATTTCAATTTTTGTCAAAAACTGTTTGGAAATGTCCCAAAAACAACCTAAAATCAAAAAATCCGGGGTGGTTTGACTTTCCATTTAACTTTTTTTTTAAGGCACACCGTGAAGCCACAGATATATTATATTTCAATATGAGAAAAAAATTAATTCATTTTTGACTTTTAAACCATTAACAATGGAAAAACGTAAAAAGCATGTCTACAATTTGAAGAAAACTAGCAACACTGAAGATCTAATTAACACAATGATAAAGGACACATTTCAAGTTATTGGTGATCGTTTACTACATTTTATAAATCATTCTTTAAAATTAGGAATATTTCCAGAAACATTAAAAACTTCTTGCATAGTGCCTATACCCAAATGAATACAAATCGTTGCGATGAGCATCAGCATATAAATACCGTACCTATTTTGGAAAAACTTTTGGAAATGAAGGTGAAAGACCAATTACGTGAATTTTGTGACAAAGTGATTGTAGAAAACCAATCTGATAGAAAACTATTGGTATGTAAGTTGACGGATAGCGGAAACTGTGATAAATTGAAAGTTATCTTGAGGATAGAAAACAAAAAGTAAAATATAATATATCCACAGTCTCAAAAGCACGCCTAGAATCCAAGAACACAACCAAAATAAACTCATCTCAATCCTAACTATTTAACCAGTCGTCGCACACATACAAAATTACCGATTCACAGGAATGATTTTTACGAAAACCAGATTGGTTTTCCACAATATATCTATCGTTAATTTTGAAAGGTGATTTTACATCCAAAAATTATTTATTAAATGGATCTTCAGCTAGCTGTTTCACACCCAGAGAAATACGTTCACGCTCTGCGTCAACCTGAAGAACAACGGCAGCAATTTCGTCACTTTTTTTATAATCACGCACAGCTTCTTCGCCGGTTATATTCCAGGAAATATCGGACAGGTGAACCAAACCGTCGATGCCACCTTCCAGGCCAATAAAAATACCGAAATCAGTGAAAAGATACTTTCTACAAAAATAAAATGAACCCCTGAGTCAGCCCTATAAAAAATATTGAAATTTAAAAATCGTGATTTTGTTGAATTTTATGTCAAACTTTGGATAACATTTTAACCTTTTTTAATTTTTTTTTTGAAAAAAGTGTTGTAGACAAAAAAGGTAGCCCAATAGTTGTTTAAGAAACAAGCGTTTGTTCCATATTACTATCTAACACAACTATTTAACAACAAAGAAATATCAAGTTTCCCAACATGTAAAAATCATATAAATTCAAATTTGGGAGAGTGACCATCCCCAAACAAAGCAATATAAAAATAGTAATTATATACCAAGGTAGAGAAGACATTTTTTATAGCCGAGCGTATTAAATATTTAAGAGTGCAAGACTATCCCAAGTAACAAAATAAGAAAAATATACCATTTCAAGATATTTTTACCAATATTTGGTAAAAAAAAAAAATGTTTTTTTATACCAAATATTTATCCTTCAAAGTTAAATTTACCTTAGAGTTGCAAAAAAAACGACTAATATGGGAACGTTCAAGTATTACGTAACGCAAATTTTGATCATTTTGGACTTTTGGCCACCGCGTACTTTCGTAATTTTTTAATAACCAACATAATAAAAATAATTTTTTTAAACTATTTTACCTATTTTGGGGTTTATTCTACGTAGAATAGTGGAAATAACCGCACTATTTTACTTTAAAGAATAATTGTCTTCAGGTAAAATCGTCTCTTACTAATATTTTACTCATAGTTTACTCTGAAAAAGTGCTCCAGTTTGCTAAAATATACGAATATTTTACGTAAAATAACACCTAATCAAGGCAGTAGATTATTCTTGAAAGTTAAAAAAGAGAACGATTCCTGTACTATCATATTTTACCAATTTTGCTGCTTGGGATAATAGCAGAGGCGTAACCAGGTCCAAATTTGGGGGGGGGGGGGCTTGAGCCCCTAAAAAAATAGTCAAGTTTCAGTAGAAAGTATAGGTTGTCTGTCTGTGAGACTTTTATAGTTTGATTTGGGGAGGGCTTAGAAAAATTTGGGGGGGCTAAGCCCCCCCTCGTTACGCCTATGGATAATAGTCTTCTCTACCGTTTCTAGTTTATATATTAGTTTTTTCACTAATAGCACTATTTAACTATTTTTATTCAAATAATACAATAAATTATTTACAAAAATTATATTTCTTGAAATATTCATAAAAATCAAGTAGCCTTGATCAATGACATTTGCTCAAATAAATACTTTGAACTGACGTTTAAAAATTTACTTTTTTTTTTATTTTTTCATAATATTTAGCTAATTATTGATTGTATTAATTGGTAATAATTATAATTAAATATATTTCTCTACCGTTCCTAGTTTATATATTAGTTTTTTCACTACTAGCACTATTTAACTATTTTTATTCAAATAATACAATAAATTATTTACAGAAATTATATTTCTTGAAATTTTCATAAAAATCAAGTAGCCTTGATCAATGACATTTGCTCAAATAAATACTTTGAACTGACGTTTAAAAATTTACTTTTTTTATTTTTTCATAATATTTAGCTAATTATTGATTGTAGATAGATAGATAGAAATTTATTGACCACGTCAAAGGGCTATCGACCAAAGTCCTTCTGCCCATTATTGATTGTATTAATTCGTAATAATTATAATTAAAAATATTTCTCTACCGTTCCTAGTTTATATATTAGTTTTTTCACTACTAGCACTATTTAACTATTTTTATTCAAATAATACAATAAATTATTTACAGAAATGATATTTCTTGAAATTTTCATAAAAATCAAGTAGCCTTGATCAATGACATTTGCTCAAATAAATACTTTGAACTGACGTTTAAAAATTTACTTTTTTTATTTTTTCATATTTAGCTAATTATTGATTGTATTAATTGGTAATAATTATAATTAAATATATTTAATAAATAAGAAGTTATTTAAAGCTATTTTCTTGGGTTTAGTTAGTAAAAAATGCACAAAGAACTGAAACATCTAAAGTGACAGAAATCAGTTGTTTATAAAATTTACTCCTACTAGGAGAGAAAAAATTATTATTGCTATAGGTGAAAAAAATTAATTTCACAGTCATGAAAATATGATAATAGTTATTTATGGTACTAGTGGGTAAAGTAAGATATTGCCCAGGCAGGAGAAAATTAATTAAAAAAAATATTGAATTTAAAAATAGTCGAGCGCCCAATGCTGGACGAATTTCAATGGACCACGTTCTCTGGAATCTTGTGAGCCACAGTATTTACTAAAGAATTTTTGCACATGCCCTAATACTGATAAAGGCTATCATTCTATGTTACTCTTTCTCATTTTTTTTTCGCATTTAATTGTTATATTCATTTTATTTTGTATTTTTTATTTTTAGTTTTTTTTTATCTTCATTAAATTCATACTTACCATTATTTAAACAAAATTTAATGTATCATAAAATTATAAATGTAAACTAGCGGAAGGACTTCGGTCAAGAGCCATTGGGAGACTAATAAAGTACTTTTTATAATAATATTATTAAAAAAATTATTGGCGCTGTTTTTAGTTCCTATTTTTGATGTTCATAAAGTGAAATTATCTCTAACTGCAATTTTCGGTTAATCCTAATCCTAAAAGTAACTTTTTTTATGTAATTTTAACCAAGGAATCAGATTTTACTGGCAAAATGTAAAAAAAAACTACATACGTTAAAGTTTGGGGCAAAAAAGTTACAACCCCCTCTATTTTACAAGCCCCTGGTTAAAGTTATTAAACAAAAATTAAATCGGATAACAGCCTTTATACAAATTAGGACATGTGCAAAAAATTGTTACGTTAGTTCATAGGGCTCTAGAGATATTAAATAAATACTCTTTTTTAGACGCACCCTTAGTGAATTAGTAGGGCTCTAGCTCACTTAAGGCTCATTTTCGGTAGGGATCGGCCGATATGTATTTTTTTGCCGATACCGATAATCGGCCGATATGGACGTTGCCGATATGCTGAAACCTATATCGGCATATTATTAAATATAAATAAAACAGTGATTAAAAAAATGTTGGTTATATATAACTACATGTAAATGTAAAATTTCAAAAATGGGATTTAATAAAAGTAAAATAGACCAGGCAATATAATACATATACCCTTAACTTTTGAATGAGTGGAGATATCGGTTTCAAATTTAAAACATTTAAATAAAACAACTCATACTATCTTTTTGGATATTTTTGACATTTTCAGCTTTTAAAATGTGGGTAGGGGAGCATAAGAGGCATTTTTTTAAATTAAAAGAGGGATCGTGTAGAAAATTATTAAAGCTTATAAAATTTTCTATTCAACAACAACTTTTTTTATTTTTTTGATACGTTTTTTTGGGGTATAAAATATGGTTGAAAATGGTAAATTATGTAAAGAAATCAATCAATTTTTGAAAAATGGTTAATTTCATGATTATGCAACAATGCAAATAAGTAAATCATACTTTTAAACCAATTTTAAATAAACTAAAATTTTACAAAAAAAAAAAATTTAAAAAAAATTGTATTTTTTAGAAAAAAAAAATAAAAAATTAAAACGTTAAAAAAAGTTAAAAAAAACATATGATGTGATGTATCACACGACCCCCCTTTCCATTAAAAAATCCTTCTTATACACCCCTGATCACATTTTAAAAGCTAAAAATACCGAATATATGCCAAAAGCAAGATGACTTTGTAAAGTCATCTTGGCCAAAAGATAGTTTAAGTTGTTCCAAATTTGAAGATGATATCAAAAGTCATTCAAAATTTAAGAGGGGGTGACTTTTGGACTGCACAAGTATGTACTACTTATCAGTTACCATTTACCAATAACGTGATATGGGCTTTCAAATCAGCCGATATTGCCCATATAATTTCGGTATCGGTCGATCACTAATTTTCGGACCAACCTATAGTAAATATAAAAAAGTTACACAGAAAAAGTTTGGGGCAAAAGACTGATAAGCCCCCCCCCCGTTTCGCACTCCTTGGTTAAAATAAGTACAGAAAAAACAATAAATATTATTATTAATATTAGTTCAACTGCAAAACCTCGTTGCTGTATCTCAAAGGGTTCCTGAGTTATGAAATAAAAACCGAATTTTTTAGTCACGCATGCTTGTAGAAAATATTTTTCCCGATTTTTTTTTTTGTTTTTATGTTTTTTTTAATTTTTTTTTTTTTTTATTAATGAATATTATTTTTTTAATGATAAAAATATGGATTATTGACAAAAAAATAATCCTCAAAAAATTAATAAAAACACAAAAAATTGCAATTTTTGGTCAATGCCCAATTTTAAATATATATATTTTTTAATTCTTAATAACGAGGGGCCACCCCGCCTACCCAAAACAAACCCGACTATTTTTTTCGGCAATCGCCACCAAAAATTTTGAGGTGGTGCTTGCAAAAAAAAATCGGGCACATAACCAACTACCGTATCCGGCCTTACTTTTTCACCTGGTAGGTTTTAAGCAGATGGTGCTTAAAGTTTAAGCATTACACGGTGTAATTTATACCTACCTACCTCAATTTTTACTACACACAGAAACTAACCTTACTTAAAACATCTACAGTTCACAGAGTCTCTGACGCAGACTGTGATAAACACCGCAAAATAACACCTAAGCACTGTTTATAAACTTTTTATTCACGTTCATTTGAAATACAATCTTTGCAAATAACTTTGTGTAAGAAATACCGATGTAGTAAGCAAAACTTGTTGATATCAACTTGACATGCTGATTTGTTTGTGTAAAAAATTCTTTTAAAATTTAGCGACATCTATTAAAAAGTACAAGAACTGCAATCTTTGGTGTACATGCTAGCAGCACAGACTTTACATATGTGAAATCTGTGGCTAGCAGCCAAAACAAATATATAGCAGGTATTTTTTTAATGAATTCAATGAAATCTCATACCCGTTTTTTTTTGAAAATTTATTACAGGGTAAATTGATTCGTTTCTCTGTAGCTGATCCGCCCCTGAATAGGCCCTTTTCTGGTAGACTGGTTTGGTTTCCTGAAATTAGACTACTTACATTACACATTAATGAGATGCGTGTTGCCTAGCTATAATAAATACAGTGCCCAAAGTGATAAATTTTCCGATTTTTTGTATTTTTTTTTTTTTAATAATGAAAATGTCCTTTTTGGGAAATTATAAACTGCTAGAATGACCAAATTGGTATTTTTTCACCATATTTGTTTTCGCAATTTTTTTTTATCATTTGGTGGGAAAGTTTTTCATAAAAGGTTGGGGCCACTGTTTATCGGTATGTTTACGAAATGTCACTTTCACGTGTCAAAAAAATATGAGTAGCGAATCACATCCTTTATTTCATAGCGAAGATGATTTGTTTTACTTTGAATCTGATCATTTAGCATTAAGAGGAAACAAAGACTATAGTGATGTGTTAAAAACAGTTCTACTTTTAACAGTTCAAAGGGAAAAAGCAATTAAAGACTACAACAAAGTATGTGAAATAAAAAAAGAAGCATTAAACGATCCGTCCTCAGTATTACAAAAGATAAAATCTGGTGAAGATTTAGGAATACCTTCTGTACCAGATATACCGAAGTTACCAGTTATAAATTTTGATAAATTTGATCTTACTTTACCACAAAATGAAATTAAACTTATTTATTCTGAAACTGTTGATAATTATATAGAAGACAACAATTTAGAAAATAAAAAGCAAGTCAAACAATGGACTCCAGAAGAGCAAAAAAGGCTAGAAGAGTTACTGATAACTTATCCACCAGAACCTATAGAAATGAAACGATTTCAAAAAATTGCAAATGCTTTGCGTACTAGAACTGTTCAACAGGTATGTCTTATCATAAATCCTTTTTAGGATGTTTTGATTATAAAGGAGACCTGGTAAAATGGCATTATGGATGGAATGTTAGATTTATATATTTTTTGAAAATGTATTATCTGTGTCTGAATTATACTGCAGTGACTCATTTGCGATATACTGCAGTGACTCATTTGCGAAAATGTGCTAAAAAGTGAGGATCATACCAGTTCAGGTGTGGTTTGCGTAACTCTGTCTGAGGGGAATCCCTTAACGAGAGCAGCAAAATACGTTTTAGGTATGAGTCACTACAGTCTACTTCTGGCACAGATAATAGTGATCGGCAAACTCAATGGTACCAAATTTAACATTAAAATCAGAAGGGAACCATTTTAAAAATGGTGCTGAAAATAGGTTCTTTTATAAGATTTTTTTTTGCTTTCTTTTTATAATATCTTAAATTGCTACTTTTTGACACTCAAAATATGTTTTCTCATAGGAACCAAAAATATGCAAAAACAGCAAAAAAAATCCAGTTAACCCAAAAAATAAAAAAAAGTTCAATAAATATATTTATTATTTAAAAAAAAGTAGCTGCTTTTTGCACCAAAGATACATATTAATCTGTAATTTTGACACAAGATTCGGATTAAGAAAAAAAATTTAGATATAAAAATGTCTTTTGATCATAAATAAGTAGCAAGTACAACATTGTACATTGTAAAAAGTAAGCAAAAAAATTCTTAGAAAAAGAACCCATTTTGAGCATCAAATTAAAAATGGTTCCCTTCTAATTTTGAGTAAAAATTTGGTACCTATCAATACTCTTTCAAAAAATATAAAAAAATTAGGTCCATCCAAAATGCCAAAAAGGGGCAATTTTACCGCATCTCCTTTCTTAAATAAATAATCATGACTAATACCCATCCTGCAAGGTTTTGTCTGTGGTTACACAACGGTTTTGTCTGGCTTGGAAAGAACCAGAGGGTTTTTTCAGGAAGCAAAAACCACCTTTTTTTTTTCATTAAAAGAATTTCTGGTTTAAACTAGAAAGAAAAATACAGTGGGTTACTCTTATTTTTAATAATAAAATTACAATGAAAAATAAGTATTTCCCATTTTGATGTGCCCAGAATATAATTATTTAAACATAATGTACTAATTAGTACCTACTGTTTTCAAGTTATTATCAATTGTTAGAGTAGTCGGTTTAACCCTCCTGTTCCATCCCAAACCACTTAATTTTACCTAACTTGAGACCCAGCTTTTGGACAGAAAAGTCATAGTCATAGTAGTTTTTTTTTGGAAAACCCCAGGATTTTGCTCAGGTTTTTGCCTGCCTTATTATAAAAAAAGAATTTTGTTAATTTTGTCAAGGTCTTTCATGATAATTGGTAAGGGAAATTTACCTAAGAGCCAATCTGTTTCCACTTCTTTAAATAAAAACAACTGAAAAAAAAAACTCTAAAAGTGTAGAAATATCAAAATTATCATTAAATAATTTTTATTATTTTTATGTTCATACTCATAAAAAAAATTGTACAAATTAAAGTTGTTGAATAAAACAGCACATCAGGGGTTCAGAGCAGAAGTGGATCTTGGCCTTGATCCACTTCTGCTCTGAACCCCTCACATGTGATGTGAATTAAATTATATTATCTGCTCCAAAAAATAAATAATTAAATAAATTGAAAAAAGTAACCCACTGGGACAAAATGTTTTTTTTGTGCACATGTAAATAATATCTCACTTACTAGTACCATAAAGAGAGGTAGTGAAAAACATGAATGGTACAGGGAGAAAAACCCCAATAGTCCATTTTTGCATGAAAACGGGTTCTATGGTTATTGAAGTGAAGTGAAGTGAAGTGTTCTTTCCAAATCAGCTATCATCGTTTGTGCAAAATCCCGTCATTCACTCTAAAATACATTTGACAATACGCAGTACCAGGAAAAATCCAGGTAGTCCAACAAACGCGTATCACCGTGATCACGGTTCTTTACAAACGAGGGGTTGGCCTTCCCCCAAAATCGTGTACACAAGATTTCGGAATGGAAAGATTTGGCTAAGATTTCGGGATTTCGCTAAGATTTCGGAATGATTTCGTGAAGACTTCGGGTTTTCGGAAAGATTTCGCTAAGATACTTTGTGACGTCACCACCCTTTCACAAAGTGTCACAAGATCGAGGACCCCCCTTAAAAATTTGACATAATTTATGGATTCTTTTAAAATCTTCATTACATTTTTCTTTTTGTCTCTTTCTTTCTTAAACACAACTTCAAACATTGGAATATCTCCAATACCAAATTCGAACAATTATGGTTTGTTTGAGGGTTTGTTTTTACAATATAGGATTCCACTTAATTTTTTTCTACAATGTGATAAAAATTTGTTCTAGCAAAATTTTCCATCTTTTTAACATTTTCTTTTTTGGTTTGACTCATAGATAAGACATTATTAAAACCATGAAAAATCCGTTATTATATTATTCACAGCGCCTGCGCTAGAATAATATACGGTAGTTTCGAAATTTCAAAAAAAAAATCAAAAATCGTCCTAGATAAAAAATTCTTGGATATAAATTAGTTTCATAAAAAAAATAAGCAATTTTTTTTTCTGTCTGTTCATCTGATGTCACTATTTTTGTGAACACGATAAGTCAAGAACGAATAATCCGATTGACTTGAAATTTTCAGGAAACATTAAGTTCTACGAGGGAAAGATGCTTATTGTTTTTGGAAGTAATCCCCCAAAAACAAAAAAGTTATGGGGGGTTAAAAAAAATCGAAAAAAGCTGAAAGAACGAATAATCCGATCGACTTGAAAATTTCAGGAAACATTAAGTTCTACGAGGGAAAGATGCTTATTGTTTTTGGAAGTAATCCCCCAAAAACAAAAAAAGTTATGGGGGGTTAAAAAAAATCGAAAAAAGCTGAAAGAACGAATAATCCGATCGACTTGAAAATTTCAGGAAACATTAAGTTCTACAAGGGAAAGATGCCTATTGTTTTTTGAAGTAATCCCCCCAAAAACAAAAAAGTTATGGGGGGTTAAAAAAAAATCGAAAAAAGCTAAAAGAAACTTCCGCTTAACGTATTTTTTTCAGGAAAAATTACTTTTATTATAAGGATCAATTAAAAAAAAAAAAATGAAATTTTATTTGAATACTTTTTTTTTCAATAATTTTTCGTTTTTCAAAAAAGATCTTTAAAAAAAATATTATTTTTTTTTGAAAATTATTTTTTTTAAGTATTTGGAAAATGCAATATACCTATTCTGTGAATAATATACAGGGTGTCTCAAACAAGTATCCACTTTAGAGAAAAACTTTTTAATGGGAAAAGTTGTATGGTTTTAAAAAGGCACATTCTAAAAATATTTTAAAATATACAGGATGGTCCTCTTAGGGTGGGTGACATCTGACTTTTTTTTTTAGGAATGGTATATTTTTTATTTTGCCATCTTATTTCTCTTATTTAAAATGCCTTTATTTTGATAACATATTGTATGCGTCTATTGTTTATAGTTTTTAAGATATAATTTTTTTAGTGATAAGATAAAACCTTCTCCCATTTCTTTATTTTTTGTCAAAAATTAATAAAATTTTGCAAGCTTATCTTTAAAGGGTGTATTTAATTACTTTTTGTGCAAAAAATAAAATATTTTATACAAGGCGTTCAAAATAATTATTCAAACTTTTGGATTTTCAAACTAAAAAAACTCAATTTTTTTAAATAGAATAATTTATTTTTTATTCACTCGTTAAATGTAGAATGAAATTCTGCATAAAATGATACAAGATACTTTCTAGATCCCTTTAGCGGGTTTTAAAATAATTGAGTTTAAAAAAATAAAGTTGTCAGTTTCAAGAATTTTATTTTATTTTTTTAATATAAAGGCTGTGGAATTTTTTAAAATCATTTTTACACTATGATAATATTTTTTTTTTAAATAATTTATACAAAAAAATAACTTGTACTCAACACTAACGAGAACCATCTCTAAAACTCAAAAAGTCCGTTAATGAGTCGACTTCATGATGTATTGGTTTTGGCGCTATCCACAGGCTCGCATAAGCATAAGTCATAGCTTAGTGAGTATCCACAGGCTCGCATAACAAGCATAGTACATAAGAATGCGATACCGTGAAAAATATAGCATTCTATTTAAAAAAAATGGAGTTTTTTATGTTTGAAAATCTAAAAATTTATGGAAAAAAATGGCACTTTAAAAATTTATTTATTTATTTTTGTATTCTTTAGATGTAAATAAAAAATACCAGGGCGGTAACTAGGCTAAGCCCCCCCTGGCCTTGGCTTGAGCTCCCCCTGGTGGCGTTTTCGCTGAGCCCCCCCTGGTATACCTAAATCACCTACCTTTGGGCGTCAACTTTTTTTTGCAGGGGTGTCTAGTTTGGTAAAAACCGTCAGGGACAAAGCTTTTTTTAAGTAGTTTTTGGGCGCCAATTTTTTTTGCAGGGGCACAAAGTTTGTAAGAAACCGTCAGGGACGAAGTTTCTTTTCTTGAAGGAAGTTAATTTTTGGGGTGCCATTTTTTTTGCAGGGGCGCCAAGTTTGGTAGAAACCGTCAGGGACAAAGCTTTTTTTCATGAAGGTATTTTTTTGGGCTGGGCGCCATTTTTTTTTGTAGGGGCGCCAAGTTTGTTTTGGATGAAACCGTCAGGGACAAAGCTTTTATTTTTTGAGTTTGCCACCCTGGGGGCTTAGCCCCCCTAGATTTTTTTCTGGTTACGGCCCTGAAACATACCTACAAAATTTCACAATGATATCTTTTTTCATTCTATTTTTAAAATTTGAAGGTAGAAAGACCCCTTAATGGGAATTATCATTGGTACAAAAATTGCCAGTAAATAATTAATATTTTACGAAAATTTTAAGAAGTTAATTCGGACCTATTACAATTTGATCTTAACCTTTGGACTTAGTCCCCATCCTATCAAAAATAATATTTTGACCACATAGAATCTCATAAAACCGTGTGGTTAAAGTTTTATTTTTGATAGGGTATTGATTTAAACTTTCTTAAAAGAGTGTTTATAAAATACGAGCAATTTTTGCTTTCCAAATTCGTGCAAAATAAAAAAATGCGCATTTTTGCGTTTTATAACTTTTTATTTTTATAAAAATTAATATCGAACAAAAATTAAATTAGATAGGTAATGGCTGGATTAGGGTTATTTATATTAAAAAACGTTTTTTTACTAAAATTGCCGACGTATCGTTGGCTTTATTCCAACTTCTTCAAACGTCGGCAGTTTTAGTAAAAAAATGTTTTTTAATATAAATAACCCTAATCCAGCCATCTACTATCTAATATTATTGTTGGGTTACCAAACCAAGCTTAAAAAAAATAATTGTCGGCTTGGTCGGTAAGTAGGTCGGTCGCTAGGTGAATCGGTCTGTCTGGGAAATTTTGCAAGCACGTTAAAATATATTGTACATTTCTGTGCATTTTGCATATTTATTGGCATGTAACACAACATAATGTAAACATGAATTTTTCTCAATAAATATTATTACTATAACGATTTAAGATAGAGACTTGAACTGGTACGTCTGTGTTTCCATAAGTTTTCGCTCAATATGATATTTGGTAAAAACTGGGAAGGGGCAGGGGGAAAATGGGAAAAATACTATATTTTTTCACAAAAATTTGAAAATTGTTTTTGAGGTCGCTGAAACTGAATCTGAAATTAATTTTTAACTCGAACCCCACCACACTGGTCCCAGAAAAAAGTGACAAATGCAGGCCTCCCACTTGTTATAAAATCATAAAATGTCATAAAATGACCCAGTTTGTCCTAAAATAGTCATAAAATAAAATTACTGTCATAAGTCATAAAATTTCATAAAAATACTCATACTGTATACTTTAGAGCGACCTGGGAGAGAAGTTTTTTTAGTTTTTTTTTTCTGACGTTTAGTTTGGTTTGGATGTAGAAGGTTTATTGTGAAATAAAAATCATGTATTTCAGTCATAGTTGGCTTTGACCTCAATTATCTCAAATTCCTCAACAGATACGAGGTGGCACCCACCGGATTCGGAATTATTTAAAAACCATAAAAATAGTTTGTTTATACTACAAAACAAGGTTCAGTCAAAAATAGGCGTTTGGCAACCGGACTACAAGACTTTTGCATAAAAACTAACATTTTTGAGCTTTTTGATAATTTTTTTGAAAAGTCTTAGAAATCTTTAGAAAATATCTGAGACTTTAGATTTAGATTTTTGAAATACATTCGCAAATTTGTACTCGGGTCCCGTAGTGATTCACCCCTTGAGCAAGGTTTAAAAAATACTATTTATTATTTAATATGTATTAAAAACAGCTAATTTTACATCAAAAAGTGATAAAAAAGTTTAGATAACTTTTTTTCTAGATCGATGCCTAAGGAAACTTCTTTAAGGGTAATTTTTAGGCATATTTCTCACACTATAACTCAGGAAGGGTTAACCTTTCATGCCATAAACAAATAATATTCCACCGGGGGCAGATTTATAATTTTTACAGCCATATTAAGGGATCACCCAATTACCCTGTCAAAAAGTTGATTTTAGTTTAACGTTAGATGTTTACATTTGTTTATTATATATTACAATAAAAATAATAAGTTAAATGGTTCCTAGGTTATCAACTAAATATTCTAAAAATGACCCTTTGAAAAGGCCTCAACTCATTTAGAAAGTGATTTAGCACAAATAAAAGGTTCATCACGCCTTCCTTGATCAGACATCAAGTTTAACAAGTTGACTGCCAAATTCCAGGTGGGGATCTAAATTCCATGCGTTTTCCAGTTTTTCAAGGTTTTCTAGGTTTGGTGGGAACCCTGTATAATAATAATAATAAATATATTTATTGGAAATCCAAAAGGCTATTGACCGAGGTCTTTCTGCCTATATTACAATTCTAGTAAGAATATTTTTATACTTGAGAATGAAAACATAATAATTGATTCGTATACAAAAAAAAAAGTAAAATATAATTTAAATTAACTGGTGTTGGTTTAGTTCGTGTTCTTCGCTTCTAGTATCGCCTGCCAGATAGTTTTCTCTGGAAATTTTTTTTTTTCGTAAATTTATTTCGGGAACAATAAATGGAAGGATTATAGATATATTATTTTCGTTGTTCGAAAATCGGGTTGTTAAGTTTTGAATGCGAGTAAGTATAGGAGTGATGTTGGTTTTCTCATACAGGAGAGTATTGGATGGATTATGGAGTGGGGTATTAGGGTGGCGGATTTTAGTTAATTTCCTGAGGCACGTTCTTTCTGCAACTTCAATATTTTTCAATGCTGGGCATCTGCACGAGTTTAGTAGTATGGATCCATAGTCGATTATTGGACGGCATATCATTTTGTAGATGGTAGTAAGATTTTTTAGACTTATCCCTTCGTTTGGTGTGGGCCTTGAAGTCCAATTTGGAATCGATGTTTATGCCTAAATATTTGACGGTGTTTGAAGGATTAATATTTTGGTGGAGGATTGACACAGAGGGAGAGGAGTCGCTAATTTTGTGGTTAAATATTATAAACTGGGATTTATTTGGATTTGGAGTGATGCGCCATAATGAGAACCATCTTACTGTGTTGTTTATAAGATCTTGTAGTTGATTTATAGTATCTTGACGTTTTTTTGCATGTGATATAAGACCTGTGTCATCAGCAAACTGTAATATTTATTTCTCAGAACTGAAGTCTAATGTGGGGGATATGTCATATGAGTATAATAATTATGTAATTTTTGAGGAAAAAAGTCCATTATCTTCCGAAACCGAGCACCTCAGATTTTACTGTTAATGGTTTTATCATGTGGATACCTCCTACTAAGAGGAATTACAACATCAAACAGCATGACTTAAATTGTTGTTGCACCCTTACTTTATACACTGAATCTTTTATTTTTTTTCCAGGTCTGTAGCAGAGTACAAAAATATTTTTTAAAGTTGTATAAAGCTGGATTGCCCATACCTGGAAGGGTTCCAAAATATTGTGAGAAAAAGAAACATACAAAACATTTGCACCAAAGAAATAATCATTATTTATGGAAACCAACAACTTTTTTTCCTGAATTAATCGTACCTGTAACAATCAATGAAGATGATAATATACCTGGACCGAGCAATTGTTCCCAAGCATCCACATCTACATCAGGGTCTTCAAACTATTTACTTCCTTGTTCGTATCAAAATTCAACAGAAACAAGCCCAAAAGTTCAAAAAAGTGACAATGAGTTGCAATTAGAATTACTAAAACGAATTAAACAAGAAAAACGAAAGGAATATTCAGATTTCTTACACTCAGGTTATAAATGTGATTATTGTGATGAAGAACCTATTATAGGCTCCAGATGGCATTGTATTATTTGTACTGAATCAGTTGATTTTTGCACAGATTGTGTTCTTGCACAAATGTACTCTGAAAACTGTCACCCATTATCACATAAACTGTTGGTATATGACAGTTTTTTGCCTAGTCTAGAAAATAATAGCGATTCAGAATTTCAATCTGGTTGTGGTTTTAGTTCAAATGAGAATGACAGTAATCTCTCCCCTCTCAAGCAAGACGCAGAAAATACGAACGGTAGTAACAGCGATGCTGACTTTAGTATTAAACAGGATAGTGATATGGATTTGGACGGCTTAGAAACAAATAATTTTGCTTACACTTATTTACATTCAAATCTTGGTTTTCACGAAAATGATTAAAATAAATTTAGTTATTATTTTTACAAGCTTTTATTTAACTTACAATGTTTGTTATTATTAGTATGTATGTATGTTTGTTTAGGGCAAATCTGCCAAAGAGTTTTTTGACCACTTCAAATATACTTAGAAAGCTAAAATTTGGTACACATGCTTAACTCTGATGACAATACAATTTTATATAAAATTTACCCCCAACCTCCCCACCCCTAAAATTTAAAGACTCTCTTTTTATTTACCCACATCTTTTTAGATATGAGACCTTTTTGTTTAGTCATCAAAATTTCTGTCAGTCAAATATAAACAAAGATACATGTAAGGATTACCATGCATTGCCGGCCTTTGCATTTCGCCGCCCTGAAGCAAGCTTCTGGTTTGGCGCCCCTATTTGAAAAAAAGCTTGTAGCCTACAAAATTTTGACGACTAAAAAAAGAAAAATAAATAGTAAAAAAACTTTTTTAAGAACAAGCTTTTATTTAAGTGCAATAAAAAGAAGAAAATAAAATTTCAAGTAAATCAAACCCATAATTATGTTACATTATGCAATTGTCGCGAGATTTTTCTCTTTTATAAAAAATCCCGCGACAAGCTTTTATATCATATAAAATTGTATAATGTAACAAAATAATTAATTAAAAATTTATTTTCTCTTTTTAGTGCACTTAAATAAAAGCTTGTTCTTAAAAATGTTTTTTATTTATTTAATATAGCGTTTGGGACATAGGGCAAAAATTGAAATTTTTGAACCTCCACACGCAGTTCTAAAAATACTGATACAATTTACCCTCTGAAAGACCGGGCCCGGCAATTTTGACCCCCGTGTCTGGGTCTGCCTTTAAATTAGTCAGTTTGCATACCTTTGGCTTTTTTTCTGGTTCACGATGGTTCCTTTGGATGGTCATCCCCCCTCCTCGAATATGGCCCTTAATAACCACCCCAAAATGTCAAAAAGGGTATTAAACTAATACTTTTTATTAGATTTTTTATTAATTTTGACTGTTGGGTAAAACAAAATGAAAAAAAAAAACGGTTTTTCGCCCGACATAAAATCCTGATTATAGTATAGGCTCGTGGCCTACCCCACAAATATTTTAATTTAGGTGATGCGAGTAATTTAGGTACATCAACATTTTTTTACAAACGGTTATTTTTTTACAAAAATAAACAGGGTTGTTTTTTCTGCACCCTATAGAGCTTTATATTTATATTTAGATAGGGCATTAAATATATTTAAAAAATATATGAAAATAATAAACAAAAAACAAATCATATTTCATTGATTTAGCAGTTAGATAAAATGGAGCTCTCTACAATTAGAATTATGAAACAAAAGACGTCTACCCTATCTCTATCTCATTTGTGCTACACTTTCCAGCCAACCAAATAAATACTGTATTTGTTTTTCATACAACAAATACAGTTTTTTTTTTGGTTGGCCGGAGAGTGTAGCACTGAGCGGCACGAACGAACATAGCTAATTTGAATCTGTAGAATAAGATAATTCTACTAAAATTTAGATGGCGCCAGTAATTTGTTTAATAAAAATACTATAGTTACACTTTTCGCCCGGCCAAGTAAATATTGTATTTGTTCAACAAAGAACAAATACAGAATTTGTTTGGTTGGGTGGAAGTGGGAGTGTATGTATGTCTTCTATCCTTTTTGGGTAGAACTTTTGTCTAATCTAACGGGAGAAATCGCCATTGAAAAGTTTTACATTGGCCTCAGGGGATTCTTTTAGGATCCCAGTAACTTCTTACTGGCATTTTAAAATGATGATAAACTTAAAACAACAAATACCAAAAGATTTAATTCAAACAAGGGCGTAGATGAGGGGTGTAATTACCCCCCCCCCATAAGGTTGGACGCCAAGTTTAGTAAAAACCGTCAGGGACAAAGCTTTTTTTCTTGAGGGTACTTTTTGGGGGGCGCCAATTTTTTTTTGTGGGCCGCCAAGTTTGGTAGAAACCGTCAGGGAAAAGGCTTTTTTTCGTGAGAGTAATTTTTTGGGCGCCAATTTTGTTTTTGTAGGGGACCCAAGTTTTTTTTTTTGGTTTGTACCCCCCCCCCCATAGGAGAAAAACATCTACGCCCTTGAATTCAAAAGTAAAGAATGTTTTAATCTCAAAAATATTTGGGAACGTATATTTTAGGGCCACTAAGAGGCTTCCAGGGGTTGTGGGACCCTAAATTTTTATAGTATTTGCAACAGAAGTATCATTTAGTTAATGTTTGAATCCTTATTTAAAAAAAAATGGCATACAACTACTATCCAGTTTTCTTAAACAAAAGCAAACGCACCGTTTTTATTTTTACTATTATATACAAGGTGCATATAATCGAATGGAAAAAAATCGGAGCTGCAAAGCAAAAAATGCCCTTGAAAAGCAAAGTAAAATGATCCACTAACGTCTACGTCCCACATTCAACTCGGTCTTTCTCGCTGTTGACAAATTGTGCAATTTAATATATCTTTGGTTTTTGGTTGTTGTGGTGTTTTTTTTTGCTTTGGTTTTTGGTTGTCTTGGTGTTTTTTTTGCAAAAAAATGAACCAAAAACCAAAGATATATTAAAATTTCACAATTTGGCAACAGCGCGAAAGACCGAGTTGAATTTGGGACGTAGACGCTAGTAAATGATCTACGTGTGTAGAGAATGACATATCTATATAGGCTTATGGCGTATCTACATTTTTTATTCAAATTTTTAAAAAATAGAAGTGTTTGATGAAATTAATACTTCAGCACCTTGTGCCAAAGTAATTTGTCTTTCTTGTCCTTTGATGGATTAGGGAGAAGAAAAAAAACAACATTTTAAGGATATCTTTATTTTTAAATTAATAAAAACCAAAAGTTAATAAGATAAATGTCATTAATAAAGTAACATGATTACTTTTTTATACATAGTTTTAAATATAAGCAATTATATACAGTTATTACATTAGATTTGGATATACCGGGTGACCCAACGGAAAACTTTAATCTTCGATAAAATCGAAACTAATGACTTTTCGAAAAAACGCCGAGAAAGGTAAATATTTATTTTAAGGGGGACATCTTTTGACATGTAACTAATAATTGACGTAACTACCCCCACCACTCAGGAGCTACCAGTTCGAAAATCTTAAATGTGAATGTGGGTCATGTAATACATTATTAAAAAGGTTTTTTAATTCTGGTTATAACAAAGCTTTATTTTTTTTAAATCGGATCACTAGTCCTCGAGAAAACGTGTTACAAAAATTTAAAACATGCATTAATTATTAATTTAAAAACATATTTTTACATAAATAAAAAAAACACATAATACCCGTTTGTGGCAGGTAAAATAAAAAAAAAATCAAGATTTTTAGTTTTTCGAAAAAAAGATTTTTTTTTTGAAAAAAATGCCCGTTGTATTATGTGTTTTTTTAATATTATTAAAAAAAAACATAAATGTAAAAATAAGTTTTTAAATAATTAATAAATGCATTTTTTAATTTTTGTTATACATTTTCTCGAGAACTACTGAACCGATTTAAAAAAAATAAAGCTTTGTTTAACCAGAATTAAAAAACCTTTTCAATAATGTATTACATGACCCGCATTCCCATTTAAGATTTTCGAACTGGTAGCTCCTGAGTGGTGGGGGTAGTTACGTCAATTATTGGTTACATGTCAAAAGTTGTCCCACTTAAAATAAAAATTGACCTGTCTCGGCGGTTTTTCGAAAACTCATTAGTTTCGATTTTATCCAAGGTTTTCGTTGGATCACCCGGCATGAAATTTAACACTAATCATAAAGGCAATATTACAAACCGGACTTGATTAATTGATACAAATAAAATAGAGATAAATATTGTGTAACTAGTATTTTATTATAATAATGAAAAGGTTAAAGTCTAAATAGATAAATTAAAAATCAATTATAGGATCAAAAAATAATTAGTTTTAATTTTATATAACTTTTTTTGAGTTAAAAAAAATATCAAAAAAATAAGTACGAGTAGAAAAAAACTGATTTTAATCAAAAAGTATAAGTTTCCTTATTTTAAACTTTTTTTTAATTAAACAAATTTTAAATTAATATTAATTAAAGTGATATTTAGGTAATGGCTTAGGGTCAGTTTTTCAGTGCATGGTTATATTTATTTGACAGATAAATTATCTGTTAACATTGAAGTTCTAGAATTATATTGGTGTTTTAAAATAATAATTTTTGGATAATGATTATAATGCCTTGATCAAAAACTCAACACAGATAGAATATATTTATATTACAGTGTCCCACAACTTATTTGCCAAATTGATATATCAAAAAATTATAGTCCTTATGTCTTTTTTTGTCACCAAGAGGGGTTATGAGTCAAGTGTATGACCTTTTCAGGAGCGTTCCGAAATGACCCAGTCGACATTTTCAGCAAATCAGTCGGCTATTTTGTCAAGACAAGTTTAATTTTCTTTTTAATTTGTTTTTTAGTGGTAAAAATTTTTTGGTCAGCAAATTTTAGACGATTCGACAAATTTTAGAAGATTTGACAAATTTTTAATGTAATGTGATGATTTTCTTTAGTCTTCAGTTTTATCTACGGGGGGAGGGGAGTTCTGGTACACTGGTGTAAATTAAATTTTTATAAAAATAAATTTTAAAATAATTTGACAAGATAAGTCAATATGACTTAATAAAATGAATAATATTTGACATAAACATCAAAATTAACAAGTTTTAATTATCTAGTTTAAACAAAACAATTAGAAGTGTCCCACTTATTTCCGATACAAATGTGGTCGGCAAATCTTAGACGAGTCGGTAAAAGTTTCAAAGGCAATTACCTTTTTTTCAGTTTTTTCGGGGAAAACATTTTTTTCTCCAATAGGAAAGTTTTACTTTCACGCCCACGACAAAAGCCTCGGAACGCCTCTGGGCGTTTTCCGTTTTTGGTCCTTAGTTTCTTTTTTTTAGGGGGCGGAAAATTTAATAATTTCGGCCCTGCAGGGTTTGTTTGTATAATTATATGGTTAGCCTATCAAAGCTAATCCAAGTAATCACAACAGGCATTGACAGTGAAAGAAAATAAGTGGTGCAGGTTTTGCAAGTAAGAATTCAATTAAATTAGGGGTTTAAGGGGTCGTTCGAAAAATTTCAACAATTAATCAGAATTTATCAAAATATATGTTATTGAAATAATCCATTTAGAGAGAGCCCAAATTAATTGTAACATTTGAATTTGTATCCCACGCAATTTGGCAGCGGTCTGTTATATCGGCAACATTCAACTAGCCATTTTTGGGTTACTTTAGTATATTTTTGAAGAACATAAATGCTGCCTTGCCTGTACTTGTTTTTATTACTTGGAACCTAATTAATAACACTGTGCGACATAAAATTTAGGCAAGACATCTGTCAACGTCAGTCGTTAATTTAGGACTACTATACTGCCCTACTATGCTAGAAAGCAGTAACTCCAATTGTTGCATAGCAGCGTTTTCAAAATATTATATCAAAATATTACAGTTGACGTGAAAACATTGCTTGCGACAAATGGAGTTACTGCTTTCTAGCGTAGTGGGGTACCCGGTAGGGCAGTATAATCGAGTCACCAAGGTGTTTCACTACTTTAGGTCATTTAAGCGATTTTTTTTAATTTCAAGTTTCCAATGCACCCTAATATGCAAGACCCATTTTTCAAGTTAGCGTTTCATAACTTTGGGAGGTGAATTCCTATCAAAATACATGAAAAAAAGTTCATATAAACTTATGTCCAAAAATACTTCGGAAGGGAGCTACGGTCCTTCAGTGACAGGTCCGCAAATTATATTTTCGTTTAATATCTCAGGAACCCTTTGAGCTACAGAAATGAGTTTATGCATGTGTTTTTATATCAACAAACCCAAATTAATATATACTTTTTTCATGTGGTAATTTTAGCCAGGGGCGGGCCAAACGGGAACGCCCAAGCATTTTTTTGCCCAATTCTTTTAAAAAGTCCAAATGTGCCTTTTTCAAAACCATAAAAATTTTCCCATTAAAGTTTTTCTCTAAAGTGGATACTTTACTATATATTGACCGAGTCAGCTTCATTGAGACACCTTGTATAACAAATTTTACCATTCGTAACGGCGGGTTTTGGGCACACTGTATAATAATATGACTAATTAATGAGAGTATAATACACAGCATGCTAATTGGTTTAAAAGCTATTATTTTAATAAAAAAAAATATATTAATTTGCAACAATCCCGTTATTTATTTGCCACGTGATATTTCTTTTTGCAATTATGTCATATTACTAATTTTTAGATTAAAATTTCTACTACCCTTATTAGAAAAAATATTTTTTTCAAGATTTTTTCATTACAATATTAATAAGCAATATTAGTTTTAAGCATATTCAAAAAGAGCTTTTTTTAAGTCATGTTCTGTTCATTTTCCAGGAGAATCTGAATGTGAACCAATTGGCAGACTAACATCTCTACTCTAAATTTCTCTACTCCCTAACATCCCTACTCCATAACATCCCTACTCCACAACAACTCTACTCCGTAACATCTCTACTTCATAACATCTCTACTCCGTAACAACTCTACTCCGCACTATATGCACTCGATTAGCCACTTGTCTTAACTCAAATGAATATTTTTCATGCTAAGTCACTGTCAAATATGAATTTAATTTATTAATTACTTACTTATTAGTGCATATTAAGAGTACGCGGTCATTGTGGCTTTTAGAATAATTCATTTATGATTGTTCTAGATTTTAATTTAAAGATAAACGTTTTCTAGGAAAAAAATAAAATAATCTAGAAGAAGAAGATTCTTTGTTCTTTGAACTGCTTATTTATTATTAAGTGGCTAATCGAGTGCATATAGTGCGGAGTAGAGTTGTTACGGAGTAGAGATGTTATGGAGTAGAGATGTTACGGAGTAGAGTTGTTGTGGATTAGGGATGTTATGGAGTAGGGATGTTAGGGAGTAGAGAAATTTAGAGTAGAGATGTTAGTCTGCCAACCAATTTGGATGAAATTTTATATTTTTCCAATGGCATGAGTTAAAATAAGTTTTTTCAAACAAGCTTATTAGTTACATATACAAAAACACCCCATTAGGTATATTATTTTTTATGAAAATATAATAAATTAGATTTTTTTGCAATTTCTATATAACACTGATCTACTATAACTACTTTATAAATACTTTTGTTTCAGATCAACATTTTACACACGGTGTTTTTGTAACAGCCTAATAATTTAAAGGTGTAATATAAAAAAAGTTCCAATTAACATATGTTTAAAAATTCGATTATTAATAACTCAGGAACCCTTTGAGCTATAGCAACGAGGTTTTGCATGTGATCTAACTTTAATAAAGGGGCAACACGGGGAGGCCCTATCAGTGTTTTGCCCCAAACTTTTTTCTGTGTAACTTTTTTATAGTTTATTTTTTAAAATATGATTCCTCCTAAAGGTTAAAATACGTAAAAATGTGCTCTTGCAATATAGTAGGGTAAAAATTATTTGAAAGTAAAATTAAGGCTATTACAAAAACAACTTGTATATTTATAAAAAATGTACACCAAGTTTGAGAAGTCTAATAATACTATTATAGCCGAGCTTTTACTATACCCTGAGGCACAAAAGAAGCGAGAAATATAATAGACCCGGCTATAATATTCTTCTCAAGCAAAGTTTATATATTATTTTTTCACTACTAGCATTTTTTTTCACTACTAGCATTTTTTTTTCATGTACTACCGATTTATATGAATGCTTGTCTATCAGTTGTCATAAACATATACAGTGCGGTCCAAAAGTCACCCCCCCCCCTTTTAACTTTTGAACGAGTTGAAATATCGACTTCAAATTTAGAACTCTTAAATAAGACAACTTAAACTATCTTTTAACATATATTTGATATTTTCAGCTCTTAAAATGTGGGCAATGGAAACCCCATTTTAAACCCAATTTTTTTTTTTTAACTAAAAATATGGAGTTAAATGGAGAATTTTATAAGCTTTAAAATGATGTATTACACGACCCCCCTTTCTATTTAAAAAAATGTGCCACAATGCCCCCCTGTCCACATTTTAAGAGCTGAAAATATTAAATTAATGCTAAAAGATAGTTTAAGTTGTCTTATTTAAAAGTTCTAAATTTGAAGTCGATATCTCAACTGGTTCAAAAGTTAAGAGGGGGGGGGGGGTGACTTTTGGACCGCTCTGTATATAAAGGCCTTAAAATAAATAATTTGAATGTCATTTAATTTTTTTTTTAGGATTTTTATCATAATTTTTACCTAATTATTAATTTTAATAATTTCTAGTAAATTATAACTAAAAGATAATTCTGATATACAAACTATAATTTCACAACTTAAAAAAGAGTCAAAGTTCTAAGGCCAGTAATGAAAAAATAACAATAAATAAAATAATAAATCTACAAAAATTCAAAACTTGTGCGTAAAAATAACCAATTACTCATTACTTAAAAAAAGTAGAATTTTTACTTTTTTTAACACATGAAGAAAGAAAAAGTGCAGAATCCTGACTGTATATCGTTAGGTCGCAAACTAGGGTACCAATTTTAATTTTGACATTTTGGCGCTCGTACCGAATTTTGATTTTTAGGGTGAGACCTCTCCAGTAAATTTTATACAAAACAAATGAACTTAAACTGTGCCAACTTGATCAGTTTTTAAATAAAAAATAAATAAAACCATAAAAAGTAATATTTTAAGGGTTTTTGTTAATTTTTATGTTGGCATGAAGAATGTTTTATTCTATAGGTGTTTTTAACTATCTTTCGGTTTGCCCGGTAAATTTTGTAAGCTTTCAAGAACGTTTTAAACTAAAAACTTGAAGTTTGAACCATAGATATCTTGTTTTTATCAACAGTGGAAGAAGAAGTGGAAAATCTTTTTATATTCGTAGTAATACTGCGGCGGTATATACTAAAGTACTTCAAGATTTTAAAATTAGAGGTACAGTAGAACCTCTTTAATCCGGATTACAGATGTAAAATTTTTAATTGTAAATACGACATGAAAATACTATTTTTAAATCAAAATAAAGTACGCTTAGTACATACTAAGAATTGTAAAAAATAAGGGCAGTGCCTTTAGCGTATACGCAACAAAAATTTAATCCGTCCTATAAAATTAAAGTCAAATCATAAGTTGTCATTGATTGCGATCATCCGGACTATAGATGTATTCCGAAATGGAAAAGCGTTCGAATTAAAGAGATTGTACTGTATTCATAACGAGTATGCTTTCTTGCAAGCACCATAAAAAGTAAAGATTTCGTAAAAATGGCACCCTATTGCGTACATAATTATTTCAAAATTACTATGTATATATTACTATGTATATAATATGATCACCATAATGCCTAAGGTGAATATGTTTATTAGCGTTATTATTAAAGCTATTAAAATAACCTTTATACCAGTCAATATAGACAAGTATAAAAAACAACCACACATTTCCGAACAAGAAAATATTAAAAAAAGTTATATGAGCCATCGTCAAGTTACGGGACAGTAAAGAATATAAAAAAAACAATGAATAAATAAAGATATGGTTCAATAACAAAATCTAGTAAAAAACTTGTTTAGGCACACTTCTAGCTTGTGTAATATTACCTGGTATAAATTCCATTTCAACAGATCGAAAAAAAGGACTGATTCACCTTAGGTGGGGCACACCTGGTATAGAATAATTAACACCCGGTATAGAATAAATAATGAGAATTGGTTAGTTCAGACTTACTAACCATAATATCAACAAATTATATTGGTGGTAGGGCCCAAAGGGTAGCCGTTTTGTCTGCCGAAGTCGACAAGAACGAAAATTCAGACGGGTGCCAGCGGCCAGAAATGGCCTTGTCAGCGTGTTGGGCTACCACTACACTTGGAAGCGGTAAGGTTAAATCACCTGAAAAATAAGATTACCTATTTTAATTTGCTAAACTAAAACACTAAAATAAAGTTTGGTAAAAAAATTGCAAAAAAAAATAATTTATCTTTTTTTTTATTTTAGCCAAAAGAAAGAGCAAATGATTTTTAAGCAAAAAAATTTAGAAAAAACATTTTTTTAGCCAATTACATAAAATAGACCACGAAAAAACAACAAGAAAAACATTTAATTTTTTTGCATAAACGTTTCTGTTGTAAATCTGAAAATAGTATTTTTTTTGTAACATAACCCAAAAGGTCAAAAAACTACCAAAAACGGTATATTTTTCAAGCCATAAAGTTTTTCTTGCAAAATGTGGCCTAATATAAGTCGATATCTGAACGCTTAAATATAGGATTTCTTATATGTTATGCTATTTACATTAGTTAATAAATGTTTAAAATTAAATTTGGCCTAATGTCTTTAGATCCCCAAGTAATTAATTATTTGGCTAGAGCCTTCTAAAGATGGCGAAAGTTTACTTGATGGATACGATTTTAAGTTTCAGTACGACTAAGACTAACTAATCTTGTTCATATACCTTTTTTTATTTTTTATTTTTTGTGGTCGGGTACTAAGTAATCATTACCGAGATCATTACAATATTAGAATGAAAAACAGCGAATAGTGGAAAAAATTAATATAGGTTTGATATTTCGGGATTATGTTTTTTATAAGGAGTAGATTAAAGGCCCGTAGCATCCCCTTCTGAGTGGTAGGCGCAACACTCCTTTTTTATCCCCTGAACTTGACGCTCGTTTTCCGCCTTTTTCTCCAAATCCATTGAAGTGATGAAAAAAAGTAACAAAACAGAAAATATTCCTTATAAAATGCACAAATCTCTTGTTTTTTATATTGCATAAAACCATTACCTTAGTTTTGCCAAGCGAAAATAAAGTATACAAACTAATAATTGTAAATAAAAAAGGGCTAAGGGCAGCGCCCTTAGCGCATACGCAACGAAAATCTTATCCTGTGATTACTTGAAGGTAGTTTTTTTGCACCTTCGCAGAGTTTGTGAGTTTTTCTAATGTAGAAAAGTATAATGAATTATTTCTTATTTTCATTTGCCTATTTATATAGACTTATTGTCCCGTTTACAACAGTGGGAAGATTTAAAAAACTAGGGGGATTTAAGGGTAGTTTTTTGATAAATAAGGAGTGTTGTGCCTACCGCTCGGGAGGGGACGCTGCAGGCTTTTGTTCTACTCCTTGTAGGGATATTTTTCCTAATTTGCTGGAACTATATTAAAATACATACCTTGCAAATCGGTTAAAACCAATTTATTGTCATAACCAGCAGATAGAAGGTAGTAAGCGGAAGGCGAAAATCTGATCGACCGAACGTCGGAGGAGTGAGGCTTGAAGCATTGCACATTTCGTCCACCCCTGATGTCGTACAGCACGCAGGCACTGTCCTCGTGTCCCGACACCAGCAGTCTCCCCGAGGGGTCCACGCACAAACTGGCCACCGGAGATCCTTGTCTTGTGCCCGGAACGGTTTGAGGGGTCACCATGTTGACACAGCCTGAAAATATAGCATAGTGAGCGGTTACGTTGGAAGTGTTACTTTATGAAGAAAAAAAACAATGCTTTTCTATGAAACACGGAAAATCATTGGACATTCATGTACAATCATTGTACATTCATAGGCAATCATTGGATATTCATGATTCATTCATACAATTATTGGACAATCATTGAACAATAGTATTATACTACTTGTACATTTTAGTGTATATCAGCATATTTATTGTAGTTAATGTTATCACTTATGTATATTGTATTTATATGGGTAAAAATAAATATTATTATTATTATTATACATATGTATATGTATATGAAAAAATATAAATAAAATTAAAAAAAATCATGGACAATCATTGGACATTTATATACAATCCTGGATGAAAACAGGATGGTTATCGACAAAATTTATTTACATTAATTGTACAAGGATTGTCCCAAAAATTACATTCTCGTTAGAAGGTAACAAGGCCCCGTGACACAATTATAGCTGGTGCAAATTACAGGAAGCTAAAATATAAATTTATAGGAAAGTTTTTGCTTGGAATTCATTGCTCTATCGATTCCTGTGGTTATTTTGAGTATAATAATTTCCACCCCCGAGAAGGGGTGACATTCACCCCCAGGGTAAAAGCATGCATCGGCACTAGGTCACTTTTGTCCTTGAGCCTCTAAGTACTGTTCAAATTTCACGTTGATCAATGTTATCCTAAAGAATTCGGAGGTAATACCGTATTTTTGCCGTCAACGACGGGACTATTATGAATTTGTAGAAGTTTCTTTGAAATGAAGTGGTTTTCTAAGAAAACTTACTACAAATTCTATAGAAATAGCATCAGTAATACGATTAATATTTATAATTAATTATACCTACTATAGCCATACTAAATTTTATTCAACATTTTGGGTGCAATATTGATAGTCTTGAAAAATAACTATGTATTTAAATTCTTTTTCTTGTTCTTTATGTATTATATATTGATTTTAATTTTGCTTTTAAGAAAACAGTGAAAAAACTCAAAATTATAAAGCCAAGCCAAGGGCAAATTTATTAAAACAATACAATAATTAAATACAAAAACAAGTGTAAATGGTAAAAATATTAATAAATTAAATTAACATTAAAAAATTAAAAAAATATATATAACAGAATGTCAACGTCAATCAAAAATGAAATTAAAATTTGAAACTGTCACCCTTCAAATAAATATGACAAACTTGACATATAATTATTTAAAGTCAACATAAATGTCATCTAACTGACACTGATATGATGTCAATGTCAGAATATTAAATTATATATGTATATGGTGTGTATAAAAAAATAGAATTTTTGTGCATTTTGATATGTGTAAGAAACAAATAAGGGGCGAAACGTTCGCTTTATAATTTTGAATTTTTTCACTGTATTCTTAAAAGCAGGATTAAAATCAATATTTAATAACTATTAAAATTAACTTTTATTTATTACCTATAGATAATAAACAAACATCGGATTCTTGTAAAATAATCCGAGTAGAAAGGAGGGTATCGTATTTTGGGCTAAATCGCCTTCAACAATAAGATTGTACATGCTTATAGATACATAAAAAATAAATACCTAACCAAAATTTCAGCCCTTCTAGTGTCCCGGAACATACTTTAATTATTTTATTCACGACAATGGACATAGGATTTTGCAACATTGCACGTTATAGGTTGAAGTGTCATATGAAAATAAACAAAGGTTATGTTTTTAACAGACTATTAAAAATCGTTTTTCTGTGTTCTATGTTAAAAATAATGCTCTTTAAATGTAAAAAGTTATTAAAAGATGCAAGACTCTTAAGCAGTTTATGTTTTATTTGTTAAGTATAAAAAATTCATTGTTGGATCTTTACTGGATATTGTTTGGAACTTTGGTCGAAAAGTAAAATTAGAGAAGATATTTTAAATGAGTAAGTAATGAGTAAGTAGTATATTTTTGCTATATAAATAAACAAGTACCTAAGTAATCAGTGATTACTTATCACTTTGTCATATTTGTCTAGTCTTGAAACAGAAAATAAATACATTTTGCACAATGACTACCAAACAAAAACCTGTATTTTTTCTTGTGGGGCCAAGGGCAAAGTTAACTGCCCCTGTCTGTAAAATTAATAGTGTATTACAAATTGTAAACATTAGGCTAAAGATTCACACGGTGCGCATCACGAGTTTTAAATGATGCATTGTTGTCAGGTTTAGATAACACAAAATTGTTTACTATTATTTATTTAATTTTAATTTACAACAAATAAAAAGTTTTTTATTATTTCTTTTCATCATTTTGCACTTGTTTAAGTAAAAAGATATTTTTCTCATTTAGCCCAAAACACCTATTTGAAACGATATCCTTCTTTAATGTTAGATAAGGTGTTGTTAACGTATAAATGGCCCGGTTTCTAACGTTAGAGTTCCCAACGTTAGGTGCCTAACGTTAGGCATCTAACATTCAAACCACATTCTTCTAACGTTAGGTCCAGTCGTTCTAACGTTACTTCCAACAGGGAAATTATTAATAAGGTATTAATAATAAAAAATCCTAAGCGGTAAAACTTTAAACATATTTTTTGAGGGGAATGTCCTTTAATTTTATTTAACTGAACTACAATTTTCAATTTTTAAACCCATATATTTTTGAAGGAAATGTCCTTTTTTCATAAACCTACTTTAAGTACGAATAATATTCGTAAGGAAATTATCTATTATTTCCAAAAAAGATTTAGAATTAAGATTTTACGAATCCGTAAAAAGGATCCTTCCTGCGATATATACATACCTCTGGTCCTTAAATCCCAGAACCGAACCGTCTTGTCGTGCGATCCACTGACAAACATAGCTCCGCCCCACGTGTACAATGACAAAACGTGTCCGGTGTGTCCGCTGAGTGCCTGGAATGGCGTGCCCGTCGCGCAATCCGTCACGTATATCTTGCAATCGCCCGCGCCACCACTGATCAAAAGACTGGACTTGTTCGATGTGTCCTCCAGGAAGCAAAGGTCCCTGATGGTGCCGTCGTGCATCGTCAATTCCACCTCGTCACCTTCCAGGTTGGAGGTTTCAGCGTTGAATCTCATCAACTTGACGGTTTTGTCGTTGGAACCTGTCGCCATCAAGTCTCCGACTGGGGACCAGGCTAGACAGTAGATGGAGCCTTTGTGGTGTTTGGTACGTTTGAAAAGAACCATAGGTTGGTACGTTTGATGGTCCTCCCTAAACATAAGAATCAGTTCTAAAATTGTACTACATATAAATTTAAACAATTATTCTTCAATATTTTGATCACTAATGTGACAATTTTTTTAATTTTAATTTTCTCAAAATCGAAAACAGACAGGTAGAGAAATTCTATGAACGGTTTCAGATTACATGGAAGATATTCAACTAAAAACACTAAACAGAACTTTAAAATTTTATCTTTAAGAAAATGTTGTTTTCGGTTGATGGTTAAGTTGTGTTTCTTTTTGTGAGGAAGGTCAATTTTGTTTTGTTTTTATTTATTGTTCATATTCTTAAAATTTAAACAAAAACTTAAAGATTTTACTGTATAACAAACAGTGAAATATCCCTAATAGTTATATACACCATAGATTGTTATTGCGCTTAGGGCTATACATGTATATAACTTTTTTCAACCTTGTTATAACAGGATGTCCCAGCTAAGACAGATCAATCGTTTTTTGGAGTTATTATTAAAGTATCAGTATCAAATTTATTTCAGTCAATGTAAACCCAAAAAGCGATATTTGTGCCGGGACAGAAATCTACTGCCTTTTATTTCTGAGATACAATTTTTTTAACTGTCGCTTTAAATAGATTTTTTTTTAAATGATTATAATAATAAACTATTATTTATTTATTTACACTTTCTAAACAAATCATATTAATATAAAATTATTTTTCAATTAATTTAAAAAACTATGAATTTTTTTAATAAAATTATTACATCTAGAACTCCATGAATTTCACTTATTTTGATAAGTTAAGGGTTTCGCGAATTTAATATCAAAATTATAAATGTCTGGATTAATGTCATATAAATTATTTATTTATGTTTATATCCTAAACGCATTTTATCCAAGTTAAAGTTGACAATTATTGTCAAAATTTAAGCAACTTGGGTAAAATGCGTTTAGGATATAAACATTAAACAATTATAACGTACTGTGTACATTTTATGAACTGGCACCTCTGTGGAATGTGAAAAATTCAAAGTCTCCTATACTTTACATGCTATATTTTACATCTTCCCTTCCCCTTGCCTCAGCTCCCAGGTACCAGTTAGTATTGTGCTAACGTAAAATTGCCATAAGTAGTAACAAATGGGGCTTAAATGAACTTAATTCAAATTTAATGTTTAAAAATATAATAGATCCATCTAGGAAATAGTTTGGGTACTTGAAACCCTTAACCACAAAGGCGAATAAATAAATTATTGTGATTTTAACGAAATAATAAATTAGGATTATGCCAAATGAAATTATTTCTAATTTAAATACAAATTATGAAACATTATTTGATCAATGTAAAAAGAATAAAAATATTTTTTAAATTTTAGTATTTAAATTAAAATTAAAAAAATAAAAACTAGTATAAACTTTTGTTTATGCTTTATAGCTTATTGCGCGTATATTGACTGACATAAATTTTATTTCCATAGCTCTAATAATAACGCCAAAAAACGATTGATCTGTTTTAGCTGGGATACCATGTATAATGACTAGTGGTCCGATTAATTTTACCGGGAGTTCGCAAAAATTAGTATTACCTAAAAAAAGAATAATTTTTAAAGTACATAAAGTAAATAACAAATTAAACAACATAGAAGAGCAAAAGATGCAAGTCGCTTGTAAAACAAGTTTACACTACGATATTTCAAAAACGCTTTGATTCAGTGACTTGAAATTTGGAACAAAGATTTTCTAAGTAGTAATCAAAATTTGTTTCAAATTTCAAGTCTCTATGTCAAAGATTTCTTGAAATATACACTTCTGCTCAAAAATATCGGCCCACCTAAAAAAATACACATTTTCAAATGCTAATAACTCCAAAACTATTCAATAGATTTATTTGACCTTTTTTTTTTTATTTTAAAGCTTGAACTTTTAGCTCTTAATTACTGGAATAAAAATTATCAAAAATCTTTTTTTAAACCGGCAGCAATGTAATTACACAGCTATGTTTTTTTACTGCTTCTTTCGATATGCGCACGGTTTGCCACTGCATATTTTTTTACAATTTAATTAATTGATTTTATAGGCCAATTAAATGGGAGTAATTTCTTTTTTAACTTTTTAATTTTCCTTTTCTCGTTTAGGAGATATACGGTTTTTTCTGAAAATAAACATTTTTGCAAATAACAAAAAAACTACACAGTGGATTTTTAATTGATTTATTTTTTAATTTGAAGCTTAAGTCCTTAACTTTTATTTATTTAATTTAAGTTTCTGGTGCAAACATGTTTAAACTGGGTTTACATTGCTTAAATAGTCATGTTTTTTTTACCCAATCTTTTTTGATGCAATTTAACCACAAACTCAAATGTTTCCATAAGTTTTAAAACTTATTCTAAAAGCCACACTTATTGTGACTGATTCCTTCTTTTATTTTTTATCATAAGTCTTCTCATTTAGGAGAAATTAAAGTTTTTCGGAAAAAGTGACTTTTTAATCAGTGGGCTAGTGCCACCCCTGTAAAACTGTATATGACGGAAAAGCGTCGATAGAATATAAAGATCTATTGCACTTCTATAACTTTAGCTTAAATAAATACATTTAATTAACACGTTTTCTGCGTTAGCAACTTTTTGGTTCCCAGCTCAGACTGCGTTTTGAGGCATATATGTCGAACGAACTTTGCACAGACTGTTTAAATCTCTAATGGTACTCCAAAAACAAGTTCTAACGTCTTTTTAAGGACTTTTTGCTTTTTAATTTTTTTTAAACAAAATATTTTATCAAATAAAATAACAATAAACAAATTTTAAATTTTATTAAAATTATTTAATAACAATTATAAACACAAAAAAACTAACTTTTTCTGCAATGCAGGCCTGTGCATAACGTTCTCCAGGACGTCGGTAGACACGCTGTCTTGCATCATTCCCAAATAGACATATCCTGGTTTCATCAGAAAACATAACCTTTGCCCATTGGTTTCTGTCCCAGTTTAAATGTCTTCTTGCAAACTGCAGCCTGGCACGACGATGGTTAGCAGTGAGTTTAGGTCCAGTTGCGGCCTTATAAGAGCAAAGGTTTCTTTCAAAAAGCCTTCGACCAATAGTGGACCTACTTACTGCTACACCTCTTGTTTCTTGAAGCCGTGATCTCAAATTAACTGAATTTAGACGACGATTCCGCAGGGAATTAAGCTCGATAAATCGGTCATCCCGAGCGGACGTGCACCTATGTCTGCCAGCTCCTTGGCGTCGACTAAAGGAACCGGTCTCCTCAAAACGTTGGAATACTCTTCTTACCGCTGCTCTCGTAATATTTAACTGTTGAGCAACATAACGCTGACTGTGCCCTTCTTGTAGCAGAGCTACAGCTTGGGCAGCTACTTCCGGACTTGTTTCCATTTAAATAATACAATTAAATAAAATTTTAACGAGTTAAAAAAGTATTGTCACATAAGTGACAAGTCTTGTCAATCATAAAAAAGTTAGTTACAGGGGTGGCACTAGCCCACCACTTAAAAAGTCCTTATTTACCAAACAAACATAATTTCTCCTAAATGAGAAGACTTATGATAAAAAATAAAAGACGGAATCAGTCACAATAAGTGTGGCTATTAGAATAAGTTTTAAAACTTATGGAAAGATTTGAGTTTGTGTTTAAATTGCAACAAAAAAGATCGAGTAAAAAAAACATGACTATTTAAGCAATGTAAACTCAGTTTAAACATGTTTCCAACAGAAACCTAAATTAAATAAATAAAAGTTTACGATTTAAGCTTCAAATTAAAAAAAAAATCAATTAAATCCATTGCGTAGTTTTTTTGTTACTTGCAAAAATGTAAATTTTTAGAAAAAACCTTATATCTCCTAAACGAGAAAAGGAAAATTAAAAAATTTAAAAAGAGATTACTTCCATTTAATTAGGCTATAAAATCAATTAATTAAATTGTAAAAAAATATGCAGTGGCGAACCATGCGCATATCGAAAGGTGCAGTAAAAAAACATAGCTGTGCACTTTTCATTGCTGCCGGTATAAAAAAAGATGTTTGATAATTTTTATTCCAGTAAGTAAGAGCTAAAAGTTCAAGCTTCAAAATAAAAAAAAGATCGAATAAATCCATTAAATAGTTTTGGAGATATGTGCATTCAAAAATGTGTATTTTTTTAGGTGGGCCGATATTTTTGAGCAGAAGTGTAGTAGTGTAAAGTTGTTTTGCAAGCGATCTATTTCTCTACTATAACTATTTCACTAACCGGTCATGTCGGCATAGTGACACACTTGGAACATAAAAAATAATTTTGTTTTTTAATTAGAATTATTTTTTTACCTGTATTCAAGAAATACTTTACATTATACATTTATTTAAAAAAAAACTAATTTTTATTTTTTTTGTTTCAACTGACTATGACACTATGCATTGCATACTATGCAATAAGAGCCTCGAAATGGCAGTTCAGTTAGTGAAATCTAGTTTAAAGTGTCTATTTACTTTAAAAATTAGTTTTTTTTTTAATTTTTTCTATTTTGCGACTCTTATAAGCTCATAATCACACGCATTTTGCGTGTTCTTATAGGCCCATAAGAGGTCTGTACTTTTTGTTCTTTTGGGTTGACGTTTTCCGTGCAAATGTCAATGTCGCTTTAAAGTTGAATTTTCTACAAAATTTTGTGTTTAGGTTATTTTTACCATGTTAAAATTGTGACTTGGTATTTGCAGTAAAAAAGAGAAGAGATGACTATAAAATATATCAAAATATCATTTGTTCTTAGAATTTTAAACATGGTGTAAACTGTAATGCCAATCCAAAACAAAAATCCATAAATCAGTCATCAATTTAAATGTAAGTTTTTTTTTTAATTTTAGAGCAAAATAGAAAAAATTATATAAAGCACTCGTTTCATAACACGTTTTTAGCGCACGAGTACAAGTTTAGAAAACGAGCCGCTTGCGGCGAGTTTTCTAAAGTACTAGTATGTTATGAAACTAGTACTTTATTATACTATTAATTTTTGCGAGCCCCCTTAAAAGAAACTCCACGACCCGACCACTCAGGGCCGGACTGGCCTTACAGAAAAGCTCGAGAAATTTTCACTCAGACCGACCCTCTATGGTCTTAGGTGCTTTGTACACAAATTTTATTATTGTTCTAAGACTTTTAGGGGGCTGAGTGCCCCAGTCCCGCTCATTGCGCCTATGATTACCTGACATCGGTTAATTTTGGATAGGCACATATTCTCAGTGTTTTTGAATTCGAGCCGACGGCGTACAACTGCCCTCCCGGATGGAATTCCGCGCATCTGACTGCTTGGACGTCCTCCAATGTGGTGACGGCGACGAATTTGGGTCTACCATTTCCATCACTAGCATCTAATTCGGTCGCTGAATTTTTTGGCAGGGGCTGAAAATAAAAAAATATGATAACATTTGTATACACCTAAAAAATTACAGCCAAACCGCTAGGGACTGTCTTTTTTTCAATTTTATCAAGAAGGTTTGAAAAAATAAGAGTCCAGGAGTGACAGGGCATTTTTCTAACTTTGTCTACCCCTAAATGGGGGTTATATTTAGGAGCAGATAAAACAGATACGACCATGCGTTAACATGTGAGTAATCTAATCTATGGTTCGTTACTAAGGGCATATCCACAGGCACACATAACAACATAGTACATAAAAATGCGATGCCGTGATTGGCTTGAAGTGTCGCCATGTATCTTGTAAGCCAATCACGGTACCGCATTCTTATGTACTATGTTGTTATGCGAGCTTGTGGATATGCTTTAAGTATCTGATCACAATATACGTAAATTATTCTTATCTTAAAATTGAATAAAAAAAATAATGCTCGAAGAGAGACAGAAGAAATTTCAGAAGAAGAAGATTTATTTAGAGAGTAGGTGAAAACATAGCGCAATCTTAATTCGTGACGCAGACAACTTTATATTTGCAATGGGTTCTTCCATAGTATAACGCAGTTTTGGAAACCATCTATTAATTTATGCTAGAACTAAAAATACATATCTTAGTAAACAATTCCAGAACCAGTACTGGTAGAAATCTTTAAAATACTGGCAATAAACTCCTTTGCCATCTAGTTATTAATAGAATAGGTTGAAACATCCGTTAATTTACGTCTGTTTTCGAGCGTTTACCTAAATTAAGAAACTGTAACCTAGAAGGCGAATAGTCGTTAGAGGTTTTCTCCATTTATAACAATTTTAAAGTAAATTTTCTACATAAACGTAGATGACACGACTTGTGTGCAACTTCCACATAACCTGCTGAGCGACCGAAATATCACAGACAAAAAATCGCAGACCAAAACTTCGCACAGCCATTACTTCGAAAACCAAAATGACGCATACTCATAAGATCGTGTATCAAAAACTTTGCATGGTACAAAATCAGATTTATACGCACAATAATATTGCATATTATTGGATTTTTAATTGGGCTGTACCTAATAAATAAAAAAAATAAATTTCAGCAAAAACAGCCAAATATTTCAAATATTTATGTTATTTTACAACACAATACGTGATTACGTTTTATTATAAAAGTAAAAAAAAACAAACCAACTAAAAAAATTACCCTTTATATTTATTTATTTATTTATTTATTTCTGCAATATATTACATAAGCATGGAGAGCGCCAAATAAGCTTTCGGCTTGTGCTAGGGGCTCTCCATTAATTTTGAAAAAAAAAATTCGAATTTTGACATTTTGTATATTTCACATAAATTTCCAAACATCTTCTTGCGCCTTCTCCACCTCCATTTTTACAGATTCACATCTTCCTTATATATCTTCCCAGCCATCATTCCCAAAAATAAATCTGCTTCTTACATTAATTTTTTTATCTAAAAAGAAAAAAAAAATACTTATAAAATTGACATTTAATGTCATATGATACAGAGTAATTTTAAAGACTAGGTCAGTTTGCGATGAAGCGAAGAGAATACAACCTTAGGTGAACTGCAAGAGAGATAGAAGGTGAGACAAGGCGAGCGAACGCTAGTAGAGGATCCACATCACATCATAGAAACAGGGTTGTCAGATTTAGCATTATTAATGCTTTTATTGGTATAAAAGAATACTTTACCCACTAGTACCATAAAAAACTATTTTCTTATCAATTTAAAGGCCCAGAATCCAAATTTGACCTTAAAAAAAATCCAGCAAGTCTTATTTTTTAAATTTTAGTACAGGCAATTATGCCACTTTAAAAATAATTTATAAAACAAAATATTGTGTATTTTTTTGTTTTTTTAATGGTTCTACATCATAAACATGTTACTTTATTACATAAGAACCATATTACGTAACATTTTTTTAGTTCATTTTTGACCCCCTAGTAATGATTTTTGACAATTTTTAGCATGAGTACGTAGCGATAAGCTTGTTACCTTATGCACCCTTCTCCTTACCCTCCACCCCTAGTTAGTTTTATCGCATTATCCATTTTTTTTAAATATTTTTTTTCACAATATCCCTATTTATTCTACCTATGAATTTAAAGTTTTTCCATGTTTTAAGTTGGGTATTTTTTAACTAATATTGAATCACCGAATCTAAATTTGTCCTTGGAATATTTTTATCTCCCATGATTTTAGAACAAAAGAGGGATAAAATAATGATTTTTTAACATTTTTATCTCATTTTTCTCAGAAAACTTAGGTAATAGAAATATTCTGAGGCCAGATTCGGTTTCAGTGACCCAAAATTAGTTAAAAAACATATGACTCCAATCAGGGCAAGAAACCGTGTTGCCTAGTGTAATTAGCATTTTGCGAAGTTATGGTCCGCGAACTAATTATAATTATTTATGCGAAGTTGTGGTACTTGAATTAATGTCTTTACGAAGTTTTGTTCTTGCGAAATTAAAATTTGCGATGTTAATTGCAATAAATAGTCCGGCCCCCGCTGAGCAGGAGCAGGAGTTGGAATCATGCAGTACTATATAAAATCAATCTGGATTGCATTAAATCCATAAATCTCTAATCAAGAGTAATTCTCGGCCGTTGTAATTCTAACGTACACGTTATAAAGTAAATTGAACCAGTTTATGGAATAAAATTATGTACTTGTCATGATCTGAATTTCAAATTGCACTATTGTTAGTTTACAGAAACCATATGGGATCTATATAATATAGATAATATTACTGTTTTTCATTTCCACTCGGATTATGGTATACTATAATTGCGGCTTCCACAGAAAAACACAGTAACGCATATTTGGACTTTTTGCTGAAAAATAGTTTAAGTTGTCTTATTTAAGAGTTCTAAATTTGACGTCGATATCTCAACTCATTCAAAAGTTAAGAGGGGGGGGTGACTTTTGGACCGCACTGACAGTGCAATCTGTATACATATATCTACATACATATATATATATATATATATATATATATATATATATATATATATATATATATATATATATATATATATTTGTATACAGTCTGTATATAAAATGTGCAGTTTGTTTGCAGATGGCTAAACAGCAGAAAATAAAAAAAAATTTAGCGATGCTGTACTGGTTGATTGCACGTTAAACAATGTTTAATAATAGTATATTATTTAATGAGTGTATAATAATTGCTATTAATCAATGAGGGTGAATTTTAGGACACGAGACGGCAGGCGAGTGGCCTAATCAGCCGAATAATTAATAACTATTATACACGAGTAGAATACTATACTTCATCCACGGCTGTTTTGAAGTTTAAACGGTTTATTTTTACAGACCCGTGATTAATTGGCCTATTACTCACGGCCGTGGATAAACATGTTTTCTATTTCTTTTAAAACCAAATTACCCTGCAAGTCTTCTTTAGATGTTCTTATCAATAAATTACTAATGTCGTTAAAGAGTTTGTAGGTTCATTCGTTGTTAAAGAGGTAGATTCATCATTTGTTGAAAAGGTTGTGGGTTTAACTATTGTTACTGTAGGTTTTGCATTAAATGTGAATGTTTAGTCGAACCCTCGGTCGAACCAATATCAACAATATTTCTTACTTTCAAAACCAGTTTCAACATAGAATGTTTGGACCGCATGGTATTATTGGAGAAAACTTCTTGCTCAATTCGGCAAATATTCCAGAAAAATTTCTTGTAACCGTTGACATTCTGAGATTATTTGACATTCTGACTTTGGAACCAGGTTCTCAATTCTTTTTTGTACTTTTGCCGGGATATTATGGTCTGTTACATCAAGCAAGAGAGTAAATTAAAAATCGCACGGTAAATATTTTTACAACAGGTTTGAATAGTATATGTTTGTGTATAGAATATAGTTATGTTTTATAAAATAAACTATGTAGCATATTCGCACATCCAATATTCGAATCTTCACTGTGCGAATTAATTTACTCACTTGCTTGAAGAAACAGACCATAGTCTTTTAAGAAAAAAATATGTTATTTAATGGTACTACGGGGCCATTAAAAAAAAAACAGTTTTATTGAAAAAAAAAAATTTTGCCTAGTTTTGAAGATCTCTAAATTGGTTAATAATTAAATAATGCATTGTTTTATATTAATACGTCCCCCCTACGCTTCGTTCACCGCAACCTCTATACTCCGCCTTCCCTCTTTACGTTTTGTTCCCCGCGCGGTCTATACTTTAAATATGAGTCACTATCACGTATTACCGAACCATAGTATAAGCCAAGAATAATTTTGCATATTTCAATGCTAACTATGGTCTGTTTTTCAAGCAAGATAGTAAATTAAAAAATTGCACAGTAAATATTTTTACAACAGGTTTGAATAGTATATGTTTGTGTATAGAATATAGTTAGGTGTTATAAAATAAACTACGCCGTATATTCGCACATCCAATATTCGAATCTGCTTTGAAAATATTCACTGTGCGATTTAATTTAATTTAATTTACTATCTTGCATGAAAAAACAGACCATAGATTTAAAATTAAAATAAAAAATTACATTTTATGTCAAAAATTGACAAATGACATATGGTTGTACTCAGAATTTAATTCTGAATCAAAATATGTAAAAATATACAGGGTTCGATTTAAAAATAAAAAGTTCCGGCGAAACCGGAAGTGAAACAAAAAAAATTAATCCGTAATTTTATAGCCAATGTAAAATTATATAATTCACCAAAGTTTAATTTTTATCGAATAAAAATTAATCTTAATTTTAGGGGTGGACATAAATAAAACTCACCCGGTATAATACAGAATATATTCTTTAGTTTTTTAGTTTTTCGTGTATTTATTCTTCTTTTGTTATAACCATCCATATTAGATGCAATAAATATGTCTTATAATGTTTTGTGTTTTTTAACCAATTTGACGTGACAGGGGGGAGGAGGGTTGGCCGCTTGTGACATTTTCTGATTAAAGGGCTGGAGGGGGTTAAAAAAGGCCCAAGGGAATTTTTGATCGGTTTTGATATATTGTTAAACATTTCAAGCTCAAAAATTCTTAAAAAATATTTTACGTAATTTGTGCACGGCCCCTAATAGAAATATTCCTAGCAAATTTAAATAAAATCCATTTATTATATTATGTATTGCCAGATTGAAAAATGATTAAATATTCAATAACTTATTAATGCAAATGTATGTCTAATTTATAATACTTTTAAGTGGATATAAATTCTTATAAAAAATATATTTTATTCTAAAAGGAATAGCATAATAGCAAAAAAATTATACCTATAGCTTAATTATTACCGTTTTTGCAACTACACATCTGTCTAGTTGTATTGCTTATTAGGGTGGAGTGAAATAACCTTTTTTTCGAAACTCTGATACTGGTTGACCTTTTATTGACATCAGTGACAGATCGAGGGGCGCAACCTTAACAGGGCTAAAAACATCAGGGCACGACCCTGTATTTAGGTATTATTTTCTGATTATTCGCATTTTTTCGACTATATAAGGAATAGGGTGGAGTGAAATAGGTACAGTTTTTTTCGACAACGTGAAACGGACAGGGGCGAAAAGTTGCAATTTAAGAAAAACATACAGTATTTAAAAAAAGTCCCATATGTCATCTTGTGGTGCCAGTTTTGCTTCAAAAATTGAGAATTTATAAAAAAATATAAATTTTATAGATAGGGGAGACTGTTGTACCTTGATCATAGTGTACCTTATATCACCCTTCAGTTTCTTGAGAGATGCTGCTACGTGATAAAACTGTACTAAGACAATGGTTACTCAGTAGACTGCAAGCAAGCGGGACAGTGGTTGTCCATGTGCTTTTGTTTTCGAGTAAAATAGCAAAAAGCAATTTTTTAGCTCAATAAGTAACAACTTTTGGTTTTACTGTTTATTTTTTTACAAGTTGACGATTGACGATTGAGGTACGTAGGTAGCCTATAAGCTACCTAGCTAACCTAACCACTCAGTGCTCTGGTACTATTATACACATGTAGGTACGCGTACCGCATACAGGGGTAAAATTTATAAACTCGAAATAAATAGATTTAAGGCGATAAATCAAATGGAGCTCTCTACAACTAGAATTATGAAACAAAAGACGTCTACCCTATCTCTATCTCATTTGTGCTACACTTTCCAGCCAGTGTATGTATGTATGTCTTCTATCCTTTTTGGGTAGAACTTTTGTCCCTGTCTAATCTAATGGGAGAAATCACCATTGACCTAGTTTGACCTGTTTTGTAAATTTTGTTAGCTTCGTTCTGGATTTAGTAGTTATTTCTACTAATGATATTATATCATGTAATATATATTACATTGAAATTTTAAGCTACAATTAAAATTGAAATCGAAAAACAAGTATAATGGAAGGATTGGTGTAGTAGACTACCGCGTACTTGACGAGTTTACTACACAAATAGCGTGAGTTCGATTCTCACCGGCGCCGATTTGCCTTTTTCAGTTAATTAATTATTGAAATTTGGCGAAGGCGTAAGTGAAGAGGACACTCCCTATAAAATGGTTCGAAAGTCAATTAAAGCCGGTGGTTCCCTCTACTACTAGCCCACACACGTCATGGACTTAGGGGATGCTTAATTAAGTAGAATAGTACGAGGTTAAACAAAAATGTAATGTAATGCAATGTAAAGTTCAAGAAAGCAAAGTTTTAATAATATCGAAATTTGTACTGAAAGTTTTCGTGTTCTTAAGTTATAACTTAAGAACTATATGTTATAAAGAATATATTTGCAATAGACGGAAATTAGGTGCACACATGCAACAATTCATTTAGTTTTTTTTTTGTTTGAGTAAACAGATTTGAATAAAAATAATAACTATTGTATGTTTATAAATATGATTGTGTAATAAAGTACCTTACTTCGTATTCTCTTGAATATGATTTATAATCATAAATAATAATTATAATTAGATATGTATTATGGTACTTATAATCTTTATTTATGTATAAAAGACTTTTAATGAATAAGTGCCTATTCACAGGCTAGCATAAGAACATAAAACATAACAATGCGATGCCGTGATTGGCTTGATGTGCCGCCAATGGCGGCCCGCCATGTATCTTGTAAGCCAATCACGGCATCGCATTCTTATGTTTTATGTTCTTATGCAAGCTTCTGGATAGGCCTTTAATGTTAAAACCTAACGTTTAGACATTCAGGGAAACTTGCACCTGCGATGGTTTAACTTTAAACTTGGATTAAAATGATGGTCGACCAACCAGAACGCAGCATTTTTAACTTAAACTCAGTTCAGTCGAGATAAGCCCACTTTAACTTGGCGCAAGTGGCCATAAGAGCAACAAATATGATCTCTAAATCAGGCTCTGCTAAGTTTTTATTTATCAACTTCTTTAAATAATATTTTAAATCCTTTGTGCATTTAGCTTAGCTGGGTGGCAATTTCCCAAATATATTAAAGCTTCGGGTAACTTTGAATCATTTGGACTTTACCCCCCACTTTGAGCTATTAGTTATTTAACTGTTTGTTTAATAATTCTATTATTATTCATTCAATATTGGAAATTTTTTTTAGAGCAACTAAAAACAATATATGAAAAAAAAAAAATTTAATTGAATTCTTTTCCAGGTCCTAAAAGGTCCTAAAAGGTCAAAAAAAAATACAAAAAAAAATTATTATAATTTTTTTCCAAAACGTAAAAAATTATATACAGCGATATTCATAGAAAATAAAATAACAAACATTATTTATCATATTAATCAAGGGTAAATTTTATTTTTTATGAGAAAGTACTCTTACGCTTATTCGATATGGATTTTTTTTTGTAGGTTTGTCAAGTTGCTACTAGGAAAATTGCAGCCTGTTTTGACGACGAGAATAATAATAATAATAAAGTGTGAATTTTTCAGGATTTTTTTTTCAATCCCATTAATTTTGAAAAAAATCCCCAGATAAACAAGAGTTATAGGCTGCGTTCAATGGAAACAGCAAAACTAATCAAAAGTCATCAAATGATAAGTTTTGCTATCAAACTGCTGAACGGCTAATATCTGTCACTTGTCACAACCACCATTTGAGGTTAGAAATACGCACAAAAAGTACATTCCCGCGCTTTTAAAAAATCGATTAAAAGTAATCATCTCAAAATGTTGATGAGGAATGATTGCCGCGAGATCTGTCAATCGAAACTCGTCATAGCGTTCAGTAGTGATTTGACAGCTTTCGATGAGTTTGGATGAGTTTTGCTGATTCCATTCAACGCAGCCATAGTCCTTGGTTATAACAATAAATAGGGGGCAAAACTTTTACAATATAAAATTAAGTCCAAACCTAAAAATCAACAAAAAAAAAACTACTTGGTGTATGCTGTAGAATGGGAATACTTCATGACTTGTTTATTGAATTCCTTGGAAGTAATTTAGCACAAAATTTCACATGATTTTTTTCTCATTATTTTGACGACATGCTATAACATTGTTATGTGGATCATCGAATACGAAATCTCTTGATCAACACTTGCACTTTTTAGTGAAAGCAAAGTAAAATCGCATTGAACTTGTAGCAATTTACGAAATAAATCATCATTACAGATGAGAACCTGAATTTACATAAAATATACTTTTATAAATTGTTAACTTCATTGTTTTTATTATTGGTCTAATAAGTAAAATTCTAGTGAAAGTTTTTCAGACAAGTCGATGTGCCAAAAAAACCCGACTACGAAAAAATACACAAAGAAAAGAAAAAGCCGAAACGTTGGCTAATCAAAACCTATTTTTAATTAAATTTAATACGAACCGCAAGATACCAAATTCAAAATAAATATATAAATCTCTCTAAAAGCCGAAACGTGCACGAACTAAAGGGCCAAAAGCCAAACAGACAATTTTTTTGACGCCTTCATCATTAAAAGCGGCCCAGTAGTTAGGCTCTAGAGGAGAACAAACAAATACACATAAAAACATAACTCCCTATTGTAATGTTCACGAGAGCTATAAATAAAGCAACAGTGCGTCGAGCACGCGCATAAATTTAGGGGTCGTCTGGCTTTGAATCATTGAGGTAGAGAGGCACTACCTCAATGCTTTGAATACGAGTGGATACTCTTTCTCTTTCTCTTCTTAAGCTTGGAGAAAGTCACTCGTGTTCAAAGCCAAACGAACCCTTAGCAGTGCTGTGGAGATTTTAAAGCTTGGTGGAGATTTTGGGAAGATATAAGAATTGTGGAGATTTTGCGAAGATTCCAGGTATAGTGAAATTAAAAAAACAAATTGCGTAATATTAGGTAAAAAGTAATTCGTGATGAACTTTTATATGAATTTCTTCATCAATCTACATGAGATTTCAACAATCTACATAAGATTTCATAAATCTACATGAGATTTCATGCCGTTTAAGAATTTCCACATGAAAAAGGGGCAAAGCTCTTTATATTTTAGAGCTGAGGACCTTTTTTTTTAGTCATCAAGATTTTTGCAGGGATAAAGTTTTTTTTTCATGGACATAAAATAGTCATCCAATTTTTTTGCAGCCCTGGGTAAAGCTTTTTTTTTTTTCATAGACAGACACAAAATAGTCATCAAAATTTTTGCCAGGGGTAACCCTTTCTTTTTTTTATATACACAAAGAATGTATACGTTTTTATGATTTTAATTTATAATAACACATACAGAGGAGATTTTGCGGAGATTTTTCGGATATCTTGTGGAGATTTTTAACAAAAATTTCGGAGATTTTGACCCTTTTGGTTTGGCAGTACTGACCCTTAGTGAAAAGTATTTGGGTTGCAGGTTGCACTGTGCAGCACCAAGTGAATAGCTCAGTAACTAAGTCTCAGTTCGCGTTACAAAGAGCGAGATAGTTGAAACGGTGACATCTTATAATCATATGGGGTGATCTTATTTAGACATACAGTACATAAAGGTACCATACAAAGTTAGGTTAGATTGAGGTAAGGTTTTTTTCGAAGATGATCTAATCTAAGATCTGCTGAAAGGAACAATCGCTACAACACCCAACTTTATAAACCGCAAACATTTCTGACTTTACATAAAAAGAAAATGGATGGATGGATTTTGCATGTACACAACGATTAAAGTGGAAAGTAGCTTTAGCAACACGTATAAACATAATTCTCATTTAGCGGTGCTATAGTCGGATAAAAATAGATTCAATTCAGACCATTTTTCTCATTCATCAATCATTCACTCGGTTACGGATTAAATGGTTGAGAAATAATATTTTGCTATATAATTATAGCTGTAGCAATATTGCCTGCCGATCAGAAAAATACTTTCATATTTTCATTTGGTTTTTATAATATATAAAGCATTATAATTATATAGAGTAGAATAGAGAAAAAAGAAAAGTTCAAAAGTAGAAAGGCACGTTAATATTTTGTTTCAAGAAAGGAAAGGAATTTCTCGGTCCAAACGAGAATTTTGGTACAATTTCGGGTTGGTTAAGGTTCCGTACTTAAAATACGTAACAGGAAATTAACTCAGAGCGGTTTTCGGTTAAAACTCGGAAGCCATAACCGGTTAAAACCGGTTTAAGTTAAACACATTTACATAACTAGTCCCATGAAAAAAGGCTTTATCCCTGTCAGAAATAATTTTGAGGGCTAAAAAAGGTCCTCACCTCCTGTAAAAAAAAGCTTTACCACTGCGATTTAATGAGAAATGAGAAAATGAGAAATAATTTTGATGACTAAAACAAAAAAAAAGTCCTCACCTACCTCTGGAAAGCTTTACCCCTGAGAGACATGTTGAAAAAAAAAGGTCCTCACTCCTACTTGTGGAAACCGTTTTACGTACGCCCTAGATTTGACCACTTCACCGAAAACCAGTTAAAGTCAAACAATAACCGGTTTTTGTAAATACTCGTAACCGGTCACAAAAAAACTGTTTTTTTTTCGTAATAACTGGTTATGATCGAAAAACCGGATGTTGTTTTTCCATCCCTATAGCCTTACGAGGGGAAAGGTGGAAGTGATGTTGCTTTACGTAACGCTCCTTATTATTTTTAAAGAAATAGCAACGTTTAGTTTTCTTACCAAAAAAGAATTAGGGGCGTTTGGTTTGATGGGGGCGTAACATGGAGCAGTAGGGGGTTAAAAGTCCAAACTTTGCGTTAGGTATGTATTTAAATTATGACCCCTAGGAGGTCAAAGGGGGTAAAAGCCGTTTAAAGTATTTAGTTCAAAACGGACGGGACAGACCGACTGACATTTTTTTTTCGTTTGGTTGAATAACTACAAAATAAATGTTCACGCACACAGAAAAATGTGTCTTAAATCAAGACTATTGTAATAATAATAATAATAATAATAATAATAACACAGGCCCACAAAAGAAAAAAAGTGGTCTGTGCTGGGGTTGAGACCTAACTATTCTTATGTATTTTGGGATGCTGAATACGAATCTGTCATAAAAAAGGACACTTCGTGGGCTTATTTTGTTTCTACACTGAAAAAACTGTCTGGACCCACAAAAAAAACTGGTCTGTGCTGTCGTTAAGACCCACGGATTCTTATCTATTTATCCCAAAATCCGCTGAACACGAATCTGCCATAAAAAAAGGCACTTCATGGGCTTATTTTGTATCTACTCTGAGCCCACAAAAAAAAGTGGTCTGTGCTGGGGTTGAGATCCACTTATTCTTATGTATTTTGGGATGCTGAACACGAATCCGTCATAAAAAAGGCACTTCATCGGCTCATTTTTTTTCTACACTGAAAAAACAGCATGGATCCACAAAAAAAAATAGTCGTCTGTGCCGGGGTTGAGACCCACCTATTCTTATGTATTTTGGGATGCTGAACACAAATCTGTCATAAAAAAGGCATTTCACAGGCTCATTTTTTTTCTACACTGGAAAAACTGTCTGGGGCCACAAAAACAAAAGAGTGGTCTTTGCTGGGGTTTGACCCACCTATTCTTATGTATTTTGAGATGGTGAACAAGAATCTGTCATAAAAAATGCACTTCAATGGCTCATTTGTTTGTTACACTGAAATAATATGAGATTTTTACCATTTTAGACAGTTTTTTCAGTGTAGCAGAGAAATGAGCCCATGAAGTGCCTTTTTTATGACAGATTCGTGTTCTGCATCCCAAAATACATAAGAGTAGGTGGGTCTCAACCCCAGCACAGACCACTTTTTTTATTTTGTGGGCCTGTGTAACTAATTAATGGTTGGTTGGTTTGGATTGGATTGTGATTCGTATATAACGTATATTCTCCGTTAATGCATACCATATTCTTATCCTTTCATATTTAAAGCAAAATTTTGCTTCAAATAACAATATGAATACTGTGTAAGAATATAGTTATATATAGTCATTAAGAGAATATATTTTTTTCGTTATATACAAATCACCATAGTCTTAAGACTATCAATTGATTTAAGAAACATTTTTCTGTGTGCGGACACGAAATGTTAAAGTTCTGCTTGCAACTTTATATTCACTTTCACTGTTATCTTCGGTTTATAAAATAATTTTCGTGTCTAGGCCGTATGCTAATATTTACGGCATATGGTAGTCACAATAACACGTTAATAATTTACGATATTTTTAGTTTACATTTTATGGTATCTACACTGAAAAAATAAATACTGAACATGCAGAGTAGAAATCCACGAAAATGTTTTAATAATCTTCTATAGAACCGAGTACAAATAGAACAGAATTAGAACCAAGTATAGTCGATTAAAAATTTGCATATAATATAATAGCCGAGTTAAATTCATCAAAACCAAGCAAACATTTTAATCGGTTGTGGTTGCCAGGTCAACATTTTAAAATTCCGTAGGTGCATAAGTGCTAAAAAGTCTGTAGAAATCCGTAGATTTACCCTTGAAAAATCCGTAGATCTACGGATTTTTTTTTAAACTTGTAATAAGCAAATTTTGAAGTCTTTAGCCCGAAGCGTTCTTTTTTTACGGAAATCATATTTTTTGGATATAAAACGTCCAGAAACGTAAAAAAAGCAAATTTTTTCGAAATTCATTTACTAACTTTCCTTGGGGAAAGTAAACATATACAAAAAGACAGAAAAGGTCATAAAAAGACGGGCCTTTTCGGAAAAAGACACGTGTTCCGGACTTCTCTAAAAAACTTTTTTTTTCTACACCCCTGCGACAGGGTTTGTTACTGGGTTGTTTTATTTTGGATTCAAACTTTTTTAAGAACTACAGTGCCTACCAAAAACTTGCTTGCTTTCTTTTTAGTAGCTCCACGCTCCAGTTAGCGATTATCTTTACAATAACACAAAATTTGTGAAGTGTTACAAATTACGATTGAAATGCATAATATAAAATGAGGTGCATCATTAAAATGTTAATTATTACGTTTTCAAGGAAAATATATCTAAATAAACATAAGCTAGATGAATAAAGAGTACCAATTACATTTATGGTTATCATTATTCAGTGCACAATATATTTTTTTAAATATGCCAAGTAGAAGTCACTGTAAAAAACCAGAGTGGAAAAATACCTGTAGATTTTAATAAAATTTAAATTATTTATAAAGAATTAAACTTTTTTTTTCTATTTGCATTGTATGAAAATATGTATAGGCATTTTCAACAATGGCTTCATTCTAGCTTTAGGTATGGAATGAATATTCCATATCAAGAAAATGAGTGCAAGTGTGCATCGCTTGTTTACAATAACAAAGGTCAACTGAATTAACAAAAAAAATATATGTATATGAAATTAAATATTGATAGTTTTACATTAAAATTATATAAAGTTTTTTTTTAAGTTTTTATTAAAAAAACTGTTTTTAAATAAAAATACTGTAATTACACTACACAACAAAAATAGTTTTGTGCTGAGGTTCAGATCAGGAAAACCTTATGTATTTTGAGGTGCAGAAGACGAATTCAAAGTCAAAACGCCAGCATGATCCCCAAAAAATCTTGATTGGGAACAACCGTAGTTTCATAAATATCTAACAACAAACAACAGTTGGGGGTGTTAGTAAACCCGAGAACCTATACGTATACAAATCCTTATACTATAGATGAGCTTCATGCTTTATACCACAGATTTTAAATTTAAACCCACAAGCTTTTTTGCTTTTAGATATCTGTAGATAGGATCAAAAATATTATTATTCTAAACTTTAATTTTTGCATATAGATGGTGAACATCAATAAGAGCTTTATATAATTATTTTTTGATAACATTATAAAATAATATTAAGTGCCAGTCACTGGACTTTATCATCATCATCATCAATAGTTTGTTTGGGTCTTTAAGAGACAGGCGCAGCCTATGGCTCATTTATCTAAAAAAATATTTAATCTGAATTGAAAGTTGGGGCAGTGAGTCTATGCTCACTGATGCGAGTTGCATCTGTCATAATTTGGGGGGAGTGAGTCTCTGCTCACTGATGCGAGTTGCATCTGTCATAATTTGGCGCTGTGGAGTGGGTGGGAGGGGGATGGGGAGGGATGTGATAGGGAGAGGAGGGATGTGCGGGAGGAGTGAGACTATCTCACTGATGCTGGGAATGCATCTGTCCTGTATTAGTGGGTACCATTACTGGTTGAGGACGTTCTTGATCTTTTTGTGAGTGTTGTGTATTTCATGATCGTAATCTAGAAAGTTTGAAATGAGGGGGTTTGGGTGATCTAAATTGTCTTGTATAAAAGACGTGCTGTAGCGGATGATTTCCGTTTTTAGGAGGGGCATTTCGAGATCTCTGTGTATCTGGTTGTTCCTCATGAACCAGGGGGCATCGAGGCATATTCTGAGTGCCTTGTTTTGGAAGGCCTGAAGTTTTGCTGAGAGCGTTTTGTTAAGGGTGATTTTATTCCAGGCTGGGGCTCCGTAAAGAAGTACCGGCTTTAGGGTTTGGTTGTAGAGAAGAAGTTTGTTTTTAATGGATAGGGGACTCTTTCTGCCTATTAAGGGATAGAGTTTGGAGAGGCGGCAATTTGCTATTTGGAGGGTGTTTTTGACGTGCTGATCCCACGTCAAGTTTTTGGAGATTGTAATGCCGAGGTATTTGGCATGGTTTTCCCAGTTAATGGGGTGGCCATTTATCTGAATGGGTTGGGGTGGGCCTCTTCTAATCCTAGAGATTAGGATGCCTTTGGTTTTATTGGCGTTTACTTTGATTTTCCATTTGGAGAACCATTTGATTAGGGCATCCATTTGGCGCTGGAGGGCGATATGGATGCGCTGGGGGTTTCTGGCTTTTGCTAGGATGCCGGTGTCATCGGCGAACAGGGCTAGTTCAGTGCCCTGTGTTTTTGGAATATCTGCCGTAAAGAGGTTGTACAGAAGGGGGGATAGTGGGGAACCTTGTGGAACGCCAGCTCTGATGCGGCGGGTGTTGGACTTACAGTCGCCTATTTTTATCTGAAAATCTCTGCTTTTGAGGAAGGAGGCTATGAGTTTGGTGATGCCTGGGGGGAGGCCGAGAAAGTGGAGTTTGGCTACAAGACCTTTGTGCCAAACCTTATCGAAGGCTTTTGCGATGTCCAGGAGGATCAGTCCCGCGGCTTCGCGCCTATTTAGTCCGTCCGTTACAGAGTCTACCAGGCGAGCTACCTGGTGGACTGTGGAGTGTCTGCTTCGGAAGCCGAATTGCTCATTTGGAAGGAGATTTAGTTCTTCAACTAGAGTTTGAAGTCTGGTTAGTATGACTTTCTCGGCTATTTTGCCTAGGGAGGAAAGGAGGCTTATGGGGCGGTAGCTTTCAGCAAAAGTTGGATTTTGTCCGGGTTTTTTGATTACTATTACGTCTGCGTTTTTCCAGGGCTTTGGAAAGTGGCGCAGTCTGAGCATTGCGTTAACAATGTTAACGATTTCCATAATGGTTTTCCGGGGGAGTATTTTAAGAATTTTATTCGGTATTTGGTCGGGACCGGGGGCTTTCCTTTTTGGGAGATTTTTGATGATGCGTTTGATTTCCTCGGGGGATGTGGGGGTGATAATGTCGTTTTCGACTTGGTTAGTGACTCTATTATAGATGTGGTTTATGTCTCTTTCATGCATGAGTTGCTCGTAGTTCTCGTCGTCCGAGTCGGGCTCGGAGTCGGTCTCTGATTCGGAGTCGGAGTCGGGGGGGATTGGAGGGTTTGGTTGAAATTGTTTCCGCATTGCGTCAGCAAATGCTTCGGCTTTTTCGGGGGTGGAGTAGACGACTCCTCTTTCGCCGTGAATTGGGGGCATGCCTCGTTGGTGGTCGAGGGATAGGGTTTTGGCCATTCTCCAAAGTGATCTATCCTGGGGGTTGAGTGACTTTATTTTTCCCTCCCAGCGGGAATTTGCTAGTACGTTTAGTCGGTCTTTGACTTCCTGGGTAAGTCTGTTTGCTTCGCGTTTTATATGGGGGTCTTGGAGGGTGCGTGCACGACGAAGAAGTCGGTTTTTCTCTCTGATTAAGTCTTTGAGATCTCGGGGAAGGTCCTGTGGGTTTTGGATATCTACTTTTTTGATTAATTTGGCGCTGTCCATTGCGGATTTTATGGTATTGGTGAGGGTGGTTACTGCAATATCTAGTTCTTGGACGGAATTTATTGAATTGATTTTGGTGTTGCTTTCTAGGAGTTCGGAAATATAGGAGAAGTTGTAAACGGTTTTTTTGGTGTGATTTGCGGTTGGTATGCCTCCTGCCGTGATAATGATTGGAAGGTGGTCGGAGCTTAGTTCGTGTCTTAGTTCGATGTTAATGTTTAGTGTCGTGTTTTTATACAAAACGATGTCAAGGATATCAGGAAGGCCGTGGCCATAGTGGGTTGGGGAATCGGGTGCGGTAACCATTATATGGTTACGTTGTAATATTTCGTAAAGCCTACGGCCGTTGGCCGTAGTTGTTCTAGAGTGCCAAAGGGCGTGTTTGCAATTCAAGTCTCCGGCTAGGATTGTTGGATGATTGTCGTTAAAGTAGCCTTCGAAGTCGGCGGGTCTGACCTCCTTATTTGGGGGTTTGTAGAGGGACACGATCCTGAATTTGGAATTGTCGTGCATGTTGACGAATATGGAGGTAGTTTCGACTTGATCGCTTTGTGTGGGGGGCGCATGAAGAAGATCATGAGATATGTGTTTTTTGATATAGATTGCTGTGCCTCCTTTGCGGTCCTGGAGTCTATCGTTACGGTAGCAGGAATAGTTGGGTATGGTACCCCTATGATGTGGTTTAAGACCAGTCTCTTGGATGAGGGCTATATCTATTTGATTTTCGTGTAGAAATTCTATGAGTTCCGGTTTTTTTGAATTGAGGCTATCAGCGTTCCAGGTGACTATTTTAAGGGCTCTGGGTTTTGTTTGTCTAGACATTTTGGGGGCCTAGATTGGGTAATTGAAGGGAGCCAAAAGCCTGCATGAAGCTGGCGAATTCTTGCATGAAGGTGTGGATTTTTGAAATTTGGGATTGATCAAAAATATTGGGGGGATTTGCACTGGGACCTGGGGCCGCCTTGGGTTGTTGTGGGGTGGCGGCGTTGGTTGCCTTTTGGGCGTAGGAGATGCCCGGGGTGAATTTTTGGGTTGGGGGTATGACCCTTGTACGGGTTGGAGCGATGTTTGATGGGTGTTTGGGGCATTTATGATAGTTTGCCGTGTGGGGGCCTAGGCAGTTGGCGCATTTTGCGTCCGTGTGACGGGGTTTTTCACACTTTGTTGTGTGGTGGTCTTGTGCGCATTTTACGCATTTGGCCGGGGCGTTGCAATTGGCCTGGGAGTGGCCGAAGAGTTGGCATTTGTGACATTGCCTGAATTTGGGTTTATAGGTCTGGCTTTCGACCTTTATGACTAGGTGTAGAAGCCTAGTCTCTTTAAATATGGGGTGCTGTTGTCCTGTCACCTTGGGAAGGATGACTAGGATCAGGGGCATGGGGGTCTTGTCTTTAGTGCGCGTCATTCTCGCGACTGACGTGGGGAGGTAGCCACGCTCGATAAGAGCGGCTTGGACGTCTGCGACGTCTATCTGGGTGGGGATTCCCCGGATTACGGCGTGGATTGCCTTGTCCTCCGAGAGGGTAAAACTATGATACGGAATTTTTTCGGTGTCTAAGTGCCTAGTGACTTTGCGGAAGTCGTCACTGGTCTGGGTGCGAATTTGCACTCCTTCGGAGGTATTTTTCGCGTGGAGGATGTTTACTTTTTGGGAGTTGAAGTGGCGGGACAAGGCTAGCCATTTTTCAGGGGCTCGAATGATGATGGGGGGGATTTTGGGGGTTTTGTGGGCTTCCTGGTCGGGGGGGGTTCCTGGGCCAGTAGCTTGGGTTTTTGGGTTTACAGGGGCCGTAACGGGGGGTTGGGGCCCTGAGCCGGAGGGGTTAGCGACTTCTTCGGAGGCAGTCGCTTTGCCGGGGGTTTTTTGGGTCTTAGCGGGTTTTTCTTCTAGGTCTGAATTTAATTTGTGTTTCCTTCTGCGCCGGTTTAAGCGCTTGCGCGGGGAGGCAAGGGGGACCGGACTGAGTCCGAATCAGTCTCTACTACGGACATGTCCGTTTCGAAATGATCGGGGGCATCGGAGAGCTCTTGGGTGGGAGTTTGGGTTTTTTGGGATAAGAGTGTCCCTATTTGAGAGGAGAGGCGGGAAATTTCCTCTCGGAGTCCATTGATGGTCTCATTTGCGGTGGCTAGTTGTGTCTGAAGGAATTCGAGCTGATTTTTATGTGATTCAGCCTGGGTTTTATAGTGCTCTGCCTGGGCCTTGATTTGATCTTGGAAGTAGTCTGACATTTGTTGGTTTGGGAAGTTTGCCATGGTGGCGTCGATATTTTCAGCCATAGTGGTTTTTGAATTTCGAAGGGAAAAAAAAATATAAGTAGTGTTCTCGGGGGCCTGGGTGGCCCCGGGCGGGGGGGGGTGTAGTGTTAAGCACTAATTGTTAGTGGTTGGGGTCTCAGGGAACCTTTAACACACCAAACCGCCAGCCTCAGCGGTTCGTGGGAATTGGCTTAAGTCCACAGTGTGAAAAGGGCTGCAACACTTAGCAAGCAAGCTTACAAGTGAGCATATGTTAGAATAATTATATACCAAAATAATCTTACTCAATGGAAATCTGCTGGGCGACGTCTGACCTCTTCACTGTCACTCACTGGACTTTAGTGCACTGAACAAGGTGACAATATACTTTACCACTTTAAAACCAAAAAATATCTCATATTTGCGGTCGAAGAAAAAGTATAATCCATAAAGAATCGTCATACTCGCCTTCGGCTCGTTTGCCAACTTTTTACTACTAGTTACTTTTAAATACATGTATTTAAACATAAAACATCTTAAAAACAATGTTAATCATCACACAAGCGGCCGGTAGAACGCGATGCTATTTAGCGTTAAACCTGTGAACAGCTGTGTTAGTTCGATCGGGATAGATTCTACTTCTTATGCACTTCATTAAAATTGCTCGTTGGTTTACAGGCCTTAATCATCACACATTTGCACAAAATTTAAAATTTTCTATTTTTGGGTCGTGTTTCGAAATAAAATTTAATGCAATTCAATGTAGGCCAGAATTAACACGGTTCTGTGTTACATTAAATGGGAGTATAGTAGTATACTAGTAATATTAAGTAACCTATAAAATTCATATGACTCAAACCTGTTTTACAGGAAATTACACTGAATCTTTAAATTTACGATGACGACGTAATATCCTAAAATCAAGTTTTAAAATTAGAATATTATTTTAAAATTACGATCAAGTTTAGCAAAATTTTACATTTTTTTTTTAAATTCTGGTACCGATAGCCGGTAATTAAATTAAAATATTTTTTACAGTGTTTTCTGCACCGATCTTTCAAAATTGAGCCAAGTAACACGCTACCAGTGCATTGGTAACATACCATAGACAACAAAATTAATTCCATATAATTCTTCAATACTTTTTGTTTGATATAAAAGGAAATTGCAACTTATATTTTATGTAATGTTGCTACTTAAATCTTTTTTTTTACTATCATATTATTTCAAAATCGTACTCTACTTGGATTTAATTTAATTTAAAATAATGTCAAAATAAGGTAAAATCATTCAATTTTGTAACGCACGCAGTAGCTATGATAACACGGCCCAACAGAAAAAAAATCTGGCATCGGAACAATTTTTTTTTAAATCAATTTTGTGTCTTAGATTTCGAATCTGTAATTAGATTTTTTGGGTCACGTCAGGATTTTTTTCTATATGCACTTAAAGTTGTCAATTTACTCTAGTTTTACAAGTTTTATTTTTTGTATATTTCCTGAAGTAGTTTTTCCATTTTTCGAGTAAATTAATAAGGAAAATTCCAATGTAAAAAAATGAAACAGGTTTTAAAGACATGTCATAATTATTTGACATATTTTTACAATAAATCGAAAACGGTTTAAGCTTAACCTTGGTACAAAAACGTGACAGATCAGTAAATTAGCTAGTTAAAACTATTTTTTATTCGATTCATTCTAAAAGCGACACTTTTTCTTCATGTTTTACGGGCGAAAAATTTAACTTTGTGGCCCTAGGGCCAAAAAGTTATTTTCGCCCGCTAACTAAAACTTGTTATTTTTAAGCTTTTTAAAAGAAGATGCTTTACCTTTACTGTAATATTTATAAAGAAATATGACCTTTTGGTCACTTTTGGTCTTGAAATAACTGTTCTTTTTGACCAGATACAGTTATTATAATCATTTTACACAAAATAAAAATTCTTCTAAACATAACCTCAAAATATATGTTAATTAAACACAAAATTTCAATTTTAAAATCAATTTCAATATTTATAATATTCATAGAAAGGTTTCATAAGTATTATTATTTTCATAACAGACACATTTTAATAGAAATTAATCACCTAGATATAGCTTTTTTAATTTGAAAATGAAACGGCACGGAAAAGAAACGATTCAATTGTTTTTTTTTAGTAATTTGATTGGTTAGCAATTTGTCATGGATAACTAGATATGTAATAAGACAGTAATAATTTATTATAATTAGTAACAATCGAGTAAAAAATATTGTATAATACACGGGCAGAAAGTTAAATTTCGATTTCGTGGGTTTATTACCCTCGGGTCGGTCCCATCGGCCGGCCCTCGGCTTCTAAAAACTATTATGTTAAATTCGGTGAAGAGGGGGAAAATAAATATCTTCGAAGATATTTAGTTAATTGTTAAGCAAACATGTTTAACTTAAGCCGAGGGGTTTATTTATTGAAAAAAAAAGCGTACAAGAATTGTGAGAATCAAAGGATTGTGGAAGATTGTCAAAAAGAATGTAGATGATTGTACAAAATTTTAATAAAGATTGTTAAAGATTGTGGGAAGATTTCAGAAGATTGTAGATGATTGTGGAGGATTATAGATGATTGTGAAAGAAGGAATTGTCAAGGATTGTAGAAGATTGTTGGATAGGTGTAAAAAGATTGTCCAATAAATAAACCCCTTGACTTAAGCAAAGTAGGTACTAATAACAAAAATGTGTTTGCAAACCCTTTTATTGATTTATATTTCAATACAAAAGTATGGGTATAATAAAAACAAAAGCCAAGAACGTTTGTATTAACCAATTTTCTTTTTAAGCGGTTTTTATTTGCCTACTGTACTAGTCTACGTTTGTGTCATATTTAAGAGCCTACACTTATAAAAAGGATTTATTTGGATATGGCCAAGTAAATTATTTGGTTGTGAGTAAATTTTTTATTTTAGTCAAATAAGTAAATATTTAGTTCATGTAAACAAATAATTTAATTTCAAAATTATTTATTAATGGTAACAAAATAGTTTATTTGACAGAAATAAAATTTATTTGTCACAACCAAATAATTTAATTGGCCATATCCAACCAAATATTTAGTTGACAGACTGACTCCTCCCTCCCCATTTGTCGTCACATTAAATTTTAATACACAAAAAATTTTTTTTTGAAAATTCATTCATGGTTCTAACGTCTGAACTTCTTATAGTGAAGTAGTTTATTATTAAATAAAATTAAAAAATAATTTTCTATTTTGAAACGAATTTGAAGATATCAAGGTCTTAAGGATAAGAGAAAATTTTTTCCGAAGTTTTAATTTTTTGACATCAAATTTCTTCAGACCCCCCTCCCCCTGTCACAAAGTGTCACGAACTCGTGGACCTCCTCCTCTCCCATAGGCGTGACATACTCTATGATGCCTTTAATAGAAATGAACCAAAACCAAGAACTATTTGGAATATATTAATCTATTAACTTATGACAACGGATTTCCGAGTTTACGTTATTTAAAAGAATTTTAATTTTCATTTTACAGTTCATTTTGTTCTCATTTTTTCCTTTCAAATTAAATGCAATAAGTTATAATAAATAAGAAAAAGTTTGTGGAAGAAATTGTATCCATCTGTTGTATGACACCTATTTTACCACATGGTTGGGTATTACGATTTTTTTTACAATTTTACCTTTTGCAAATTAAAAAGCTACATAACCTCAAATATTTTTTTGTTCAGTCTGGCTAGAACTAGTGAATAAGACAATTGCTAAATAACAAGGCACACAAAAAAAGGTCTTGTTCACCAGACCTGACAAACATTTATATATGTTTTTGGGGTCGCTGAATCAGAATCTGGGGTTGGTTTGACACGGTCAGATCGCATTTCGTACCTAACCTCAAAAAAGTGATAAAATGTAACTTAAATCTCTTTTTTAAAGTTATTAACGAAATGCGATCTGACCGATTCAAAACAACCCCGGATTCGGATTTAACGACCCCAAAAACGTATAGCATTGTTTGTCTCGTCTGGTGGTCAAGCCCTTTTTTTTGTGTGCTTGTACACAGGACCACGAAAAAAAAATGGCCCTGTCCACCCGACGAGAGTGTCGAGTAATGAAAAGTGTTTCAATGGTCATGAGAAAACTTGTAGCTCTTATAACTCTATGAGTTTCATCTATTAGCAGCGCCCTCTGTAATTATCAAAATGCCTATGAAAATTTATAATGTATAATAATTATAGAGAATTTCAAGAGCTACAAGTTTGCTTCTGACCACTTTTATCCTCCGATAAATATTTTGGTTAAAAATTCGAAAAAAAAAACAAATTTACCCCCAACGTTGGGCATTTTTTTAAAATATTTATACTTGATTGCTCTTAAAATAATACAAAAAAGGATCCAAACAAAAATTGTTGGAAATTTCCTCCTTTACAAAATTGATAATATGTATTTTTATTGTAAGATGCATATTTAGTGAGATAACCGCACTCACACCTAGGAATCAAGATGACACCCCTTACGCAAATCACCCAGTAGTGTTCCGTTATCATCTTCTACTACCCTTTAAAGTAACAGTCCATGTTCATTTTTTGCAATTTCAACATAGTAATTCCTGAAAAAACGAACATTTCGAAGTATAAAATTTTAAAAATAAAATTACATCTTATGTACCGATTTTTTTTATAAAATACATATTCCATACCGTAGAATTAGAAAAAAAAAACAATATATTATCGGTATTTTCTTCGTAAAATAAATAAACATTCAAAATGTAGTATAAAATTACGGTACGCATAATAGGTTATTTTGTTGCCCATATGTATACCGGAAATTTATTTTTACCATAAAAATAGTGCTAAAAATTATATTAAGCATTTCGGAATTTTATCGGTATTAATTGTGGCAACAAAATAACCAATAATGCGTACCGGAATCCTTTTTTTCAGTGTACTATAAAATATTCTCACAGACTATTCTCAGTAGGATAACGATATGATTGGACAGAGAGAAACGCGTGGTCAGTAATACAGTTTACCAAATAATATTTAATAAATAACAAAGTATTACTAAATAATATTTAATAAATAACACAGTATTACTAAATAATATTTAATAAATAACACAGGCCTATATCAAATTAGCTTTTTGTACTTCTTCTTGCATCCTAATAACTTTTTATAAGACCTTTCGAGGGTTTTTTCTAATGACAATTTTTGTTAATAGAAAAATCGGCCATTTTGAATTTTTAATTTTCAATAATAGATTCGGTTTTAGCAACTTCAAAAACCCCTAAATGCCATTTTTTTATCAAAATTCTTAAAATTCATGATTTTTTTCACCTTAATGGATCCACCATTTTGAATGTTGAATTTTCAATAATGGATTTTATTTCAGCAACCTCAAAAACCTCTAAATACCAGTTCTTATGAAAATACGACTAAAAGGCGAATTTTGGCCGACTAAAATCTTCCCCTGGTAGTTTGAAAACGTTACGTAATAGAAGGAAAAAGAAGGCAGTTTATATAATCTTATAAGTGGTCTTAATAACTTAACCAACAGAAATGTAAAGAAAATCAAAAAGTTTTCAAATGAAGGCCAGTGTAATTGGCAAAAAAAAAACATTAAAAAATAATTTAAAAAAAATCCAACCTGAAGTCGTCCTGATCGTTTTGCAGGCGGCGAAAATCGAGTGTCCACCAACAAGTATTCCATAGACTTCCTGTTGGGTAACCTTTTATTCAACTTATCACTATTTTTCACTGGCGATGGCAAATGGTTGCCGTTATAATCGTTCCTCCAGTGGTCGTTACCGGTAACCTCCACCACGTCAGTTCTAACGTCCTCCATGGATTTGGAGCGGCATTTGCATGGATGATCTGTGTTAATTTTCTTCCGAGGGTCCACCATCAAAAGTCTGTTTGGGTTTGGAGGAGGAGGCATCACATTCCGGTAATAAGGCGCCATGTAATGATACTCCCGAGGGGATTTATTGGGAGGAGAAGGGTATATCACTGGTGTTTGGTAATAGTTCGGAGGTTCCCTCCAGTGGGGTTCACTAGGTCTAAAGTTAAAGGAGTTTCTGGTCGCGATTTTATAAGGGTACAAAGGAGGAAACGGCTTTCGGGACAGCATCTCCGTACTTTGCCATTGCGGTATTTTTGGAGGTTTTTGCTTCAGTAACATGTCACCCATTTTGGTTTTTTTAAAAGACAATTTTTTCAAGTCATTTTATATCTATACTAATTATTATATAAATCTAATACATTTGTATTCCTTTAAAACAAAATTATTTCTTTATTTCCTTTCTTCTTATCCGGATATTTGAAATTATTAAGCAAGAAGTTAAATTACTAACTAGTTAGTACTTTAAATCTGTCTATTTTCTAAAAAACATTTTTTTTCTAATTATCTCAATAAAATTTATTACTTCTCATAATATCTTCCTATTATGTTATTAGGATATGTAAATGCAACATAACCCAAATCAGGCAAAATTATATGTTTTATCAGTTTCTAAATTACTAATTTCATTTGCTTTTTTATTATTAGAAAAATTATGTAATTCATTCAATTAGTTTTTCATATTTTATATTTGTCTTTTATATTTGCCCATTATATTTTAATAAGTATTGGAAATCCATCAATTATGCAATTATTTTTAGGGAAAGCCTAATATTTTTAGAGAAACCCTAATATTTTTTAGAGAAACCCTAACACTTTTCTTTTATCTATGTATTCCTTGAATTCTTCGATATAATATAAAGTTTTTACTTCTCTCATTCAAGCAGTTAACAAGAAAACATCCGTATGGCAAAAAAAGAAACTTTGTCACTAATTCTCACTTCCACAGTCCCAATGGGGTTACGGAAAAGAACCGCCGCGGCGGAAGAATTCCGACAGATCATTAGAAAAAAACAGGTTACCTTCGCGACACGCGTTTCGCACTTTTCACGAGAGAAAACTGACCATTAACCGTGCGTTAATGATGATGGTCTGAAAACAGTAATCGCAGCTATAGTATTACTGCATCGGCACTGTTTCAACCTACTTCTTTCTGCTGCCCCACCGTCAAACGCTTCGGCGGTTGTTCTTTCTCCAAACGCGTTCCCCGAATTTTGTTGGCAACCAACAGAATTTTGGTTTCAGTTTTTGGCTTTTTTCGACCAAAATTAAAATTTCTTTATAAAATAATATTTAATTTAATATAGTGGGTAAAAAAATGCGGGTAAACTTAATCGCTAGGTTGAGTCGAAAAATCACCACTAAATATCGTCCACTAAAGGCTCTAGTTGTCTAACTCCAAATTTTTCAAAAATGAGATTTTTATCAAATTTGCTTCATTATCTGATTACCAACATACTTCAAAAAAAAAAGTTGCATTAAACCAATATCAGCCTCAAAAAAATGCAAAAATGTAAATATTTTAAGTCGCTAAGTGTCTAACTCCATCATATGATTGTGAGAAAACAATTAAATGAGAACTGTCACTAATGTCAAACTATTTCTCGACAACAGGGGATCCCGTTTCAAATATTTGTTAATTTACTGTTTGATGATAATTATAATTATTGCCATTAATAATGTTGGTCCCATATTCCGATACAGAAAGTGAAAGTGAAAAAGTTTTCGAAGTGCGTCAAAAAAGGAAAAGATGTAAAAAGACGGACGTCGATGAAAATGAATGGAGAAAAAAAAGCAAAAAATAGATCGGGAAAAGGGGCTTCCATTCCAAGGAAAAACATTAATTAATGGAAAATGGATTGTCATTGATCGAGAAGAAAAAAAGCTAAAAAGTATTTAAGTTTTGAATGTTGCTTAATAATTATTATATTTTTATTATAACATAACGTTACAAAATAAAATATATTTTTTTCTCATGGGATTTAATTATTTTTATGAAGGTTTTATAATGTATAAATTTTATAATATTAATATTATCTAGGTATATATATTATGCCTACCTAGTAGTAATATTATATATTAAATATAAAAATATAATTTTTTTGTAATAATATTACGCGATATAATACGATAGGTATCCTCTTTTATCTTCCATTGGAGTTAGACCATTAGTGAATTTAGATTCTGTGGTTAAAATTTAATTTTCAAATAATTTATATAAAATAGATAACAATGAAAAGTTTTAAATACATTAACACATTTCAAACATTTTTACCTGTGAACAAGCTAGTTTTAGTGTTCTAAATTGCTATAATTAAGTTTTAAATCGTTTTTTACGTCTCCTGAAAAATATGACGTTTTGGAGTTAGACCGTTAGAGCCTTTAGATGACGATATGAAAAAAAAAATAATTATTTTAAAATGTGCTTTTAAAGTTTCTCAACAATAATCCAAGCTTAAATATTAAGCCGTACCCACAGACTTGAGAAACCAAACATAACGCCTAACATAATGACATAATTTGCATACGGCATATGACAAGACTATCCATTTGCTAACATAATACATACGCGCATACGATTGGTTAATAGATGATAGAAGAAGAAGAAGAAAAAGAAAAAGAAGAGAGCGAGCATATGCAAATTATGTCATTATGTATTATACGTTATGTTTGGTTATGTAAGACTGTGGATAAGGCTTTAAATGGAAAATTATTTTTCCAACACAAACCTTATAGATAAAAAATTTAGACTAGATAAAAAAAATTGCAAGAATTTTGATGATAAATAATCATATCATACTATTCGACTACTTATTATATTACGAATCTAGTATTTTTTTAATTTCCTATAAACAATTTCAGGAAGTCAAAATTCTTGTAAAATGTTGACTTCTAGCCTCCCCGCCACTTGAACCCATGTTGCGCCGCTGATTCAATCTGATCTCGTTTATTTGCCATAACACCTCATTCATTTGGAAAAACGGGTATTATAAACATATTATTATATAAAAATTAATTAGTGTGAATTTAAAAAGGTATACACACAGAAGGACGAAGAAGAATGTAGCATTATAAATGTCTACTTACAAATACTGCATCTCTGTTGGTGAAATTTTAATTAATCTCCTTTGCGCATGCAACTCACCTGAAATAAAAATAAAAAAATATATTAAAATTGTTAAAATACATATCTGTGGCTGGGTTCTAAAAGGGCCAATGTCACTTTGTCAATAGCAGCATATTTACATCATCCCTGATGTATAATTTGAATACGCTGCTATTGACAAAGTGACATTGGCCCTTTAAGAACCAAGCCACATATAAAAATGTTTTAGAGAGAGGTCGATTCTATTTTTATTTACAATAGTAATGTTTTAACATTACCAGGTGACAACGGAAAGGGGAAACAGTGCACCATTTCTTTATTTTGAAACATTCTGATCAATTTTTTTTTTTGAATAAATTGGGATGTTTTCGTAGAAAGAACTATATTTTTCCACTTCTGCTTAAGCCGTAAATTAGTCTCACTTTTGATTTTCAAATGGAACCACCCAATTTTGTATTGTATATTTTCATTTAAAATGAAATTAAAAAAAAAATATATTAAAATGTCTAAAAATAATATTTTTTTTGGAAGTTTAGTAGCCTGAAAATAATTTCTGCGGACTGACAGACGGACGGACAGACAGTACACGTTTGAACAAGAACAATATGGTTTCACGGAAAAAACATACATTTTGAATTCATAACCTGCTTTTATGGAAAGTCTGTTATAAATATCGTCGTAACAGAACAACATGTTTTTATCTGACATCAGGGACGTTCCGAGACTTTTGTCGACTAAAATTTTCTTTTCCCTCCCAAAATATTTCATGAGTAAAAAAAAGAAAAAGGTCATCGCCCCCCAAAAGAAAAAATGTTTACCCCAAAAAAAAATTTTACCCCCTACCAGAAATTTTGATGACTAAGAAAAACCACCTGTACGTTTTGCCGACTGACATACAATTTTGGCGACTTATCGTTAAAATTGCCGACTGGGTCATTCAGTGGGAGGGGGGGGGGGGGTGCCACCCCCCACAACCCTCGGATCGTCACTGTCTGACAATGTGAGATTGCATTAACTGTCACCATATTTTGTATGATACATTCAACAAACCGGTAAAGCATTAACGAATTTTCGTAAATATTATTTATATTTATTAAAAAAAACGCTATGTACCAATGTCAACCAAATAGATGATAAAAAGTCTAGAACAAATGTTCAACGCTCCATTGTCAACGGTTTTCACGAGAATCGAGAAAATAGAGATTGCTCGTCACAATTTCGAGAGCAAGACGAGAATCACGTCGTCGAAAGTCAAGACTCTAGATCAAGAATCAAGCCTTCCCGACTCTTGATTAAATTTTTGCATTTTTCATACACTGTAAGACAAAAACAAAATATCATTAACAATATTATCATTGAGAACTTCCCCGGGCTTAAATATGAGATCGCCTGTTGAAAAACAGGCCTAACTAGTATGTAATACATTCCATTGTAAATCATGAAGTACCATGATAATATCATGGCATGATATATTTTGGAAATTTACACAATATGTTCCGTAAATTTTTATTTCACACGATTTAATATGAAATTTTACAGAGGATGTTCTGGAAAATTTACATATACATACATGTAAGCTTATTCTACACTTATACAGGGCAGGGGCGGATTTATTTCACTTTAAGGGGGGGGGCATACATAAGGAAAAAAATTGCGCTTTCGCCAAAAATATAATTTTGAAAGTAATTCTATGCTAATATATAATATAATAATAATATATATATATATATATATGTATTATTTCCTATTTTTTGGTAAATAAATGTTAATTTAATTATTTAATAACGTTGACAAATATGTTTACATATTTTTTGTGTGTTGTCCACACCGACATTTGCTAATCCAGGCCTGCTAGAACACTTTGGAAAATATAATTAATTGTATTTATATAAACAAATTTCTTCCTCAAAATTAAAATTAAGTAATGATTAACATTTATTCGCTATTTAATTTATTTATAAAAGTGTCCACCGTTGAGTGAAAGTTATTTTTGAATAATTTCCGTATAAATGAATTCATTTTATTCATAAAACTGATTTTACTATTATTAATATAAATTTAAAATCTAATGACATTACATAACTTACGTGTATCCTGTATTTATTATTGGCTGACTCAGACATAACTATCACTAACTAATTAAGCCTGTTCTGTCCTCTTTATTGGTCAGGTGAGATGCCATCTTTCCTGTTCGCCAATAAAAATGAACGCCTTAGTTTAGATAGTAATGCTTAGTTTAGATAGTAATGCCCGAATCAGGGTTATTCGCGGAAATGGCCTATCAAAATTTTGTGGAGAACCAATAATAATAATATACAGAGCGGTCCAAAAGTTACCCCCCCCCCTCTTAACTTTTGAACCAGTTGAGATATCGACTTCAAATTTGGAACTTTTTAATAAGACAACTTAAACTATCTTTTAGCATATATTTAATACTTTCAGCTGTTAAAATGTGGGCAGGGGGGCAAGGGGGCACATTTTTTTAATGAAAAGGGGGGTCGTGTGATACATCATTTTAAAGCTTATAAAATTCTCCATTTAACTGTATATTTTTTATTTTTTTTAAATATTTTTTTTGGGTTTAAAATAGGGTTGAAAATGGGTATTTTTGTCAAAATTTCTCTAAAAAATACAAACAATTTTTAAAAATACACAGAAAACTGAAAAAACAAAACCTTAAAAATTTTAAAAATGTATGGTTATATAGAGAATTTTAAAAGCTTTAAAATGATGTATCACACGACCCCCCATTAAAAAAATTTCCCCCCATGCCCCCCTGCTCACATTTTAAGAGATAAAAGTACCAAATATATGCTTAAAGATAGTTTAAGTTGTCTTATTTAAGAGTTCTAAATTTGAAATGGATATCTCAACTCGTTCAAAAGTTAAGAGGGGGGGGGGGTGACTTTTGGACCGCACTGTATAATTATATTACAACGATACGATATTTTTACACCCCTCGCTATCGTTAGGTTCAGCGATAACGATACGATAGCGAGATGGTAGGCCTTAGGCGGCAACACTACTAAAAACTAATTTAACCATTCTCAATTAAAGTATTTTAGACTTTAAAAAAATGTCCTTACTTTGAGATCCTTTGAAGGAAATGCATTTATAATAAGTACATGGATTTATTTAAATGAACTGATTTCTTCAAAATAATTTATCAGTACAAATCTTTAATTTTTACAATAAAAATAATTAGGCACATAAGATAAATAAACTAATAACTTTATTTTAAAAACGGTATTGCTTTTCCATTTTGAAAATTTTGGAAAGCCTTGTATTCGTGCAAAAATTTTCAATTTTTTTTTGCGTATTTTTGCGTTTTATGATGTTTTATGTCGATATAAATCCATTTCAAGCAAAAATTGTCGGTCGATTGGTCGTTCTGTCCGGGAAATCATGTATTCACGATAACTTAAGAACGCTTTAAGCTAGAGACTTGATATTTAGTTAGTTTAGATAGTAATGCCCGCATCAGGGTTATTCGCGGAAATGGCCTATCAAAAGTTTGTGGAGAACCAATAATAATATATAATTATATTACAACGATACGATATTTTTACACCCCTCGCTATCGTTAGGTTCAGCGATAACGATACGATAGCGAGACGATAGGCCTTAGGCGGCAACACTACTAAAAACTAATTTAACCATTGTCAATTAAAGTATTTTAGACTTAAAAAAAATGTCCTTACTTTGAGATCATTTGCCTTACTTTAAAGGAAATGCATTTATAATAAGTTCATGGATTTATTTAAATGAACTGATTTCTTCAAAATTATTTATCAGTACAAATCGTTTTACAATAATAATAATAATAAGGCACAGAAAATAAATAAATTAATAACTTTATTTTAAAAACAGTATTTTTTACTTCAAGCAATTTTAATTTTAATTTTAAAACTTTATCTTTTGACTTGAGTTTTTATTAGGTACTTTCTTTCAATTTATTTGAAAGGTTTATTTCGATATTCGTAAATATTTTATTTATGTCAACCAGGTTCTTAATTTCAAATTATTAATTCCATGCATATCTTTATTATACTATTCACAGCGCCTGCGCTCGAATAGTATTATACGGTAGTTTCGAATTTTCCAACATTTTCAGAAATCGTTGTAGACAAAAAATTCCTGGATACAAAGGTGTTTCATGAAAAAATGAGAAACTTTTTTTGTCCGTCCGTCCGATGTCACGATAACTCAAGAACGAATAATCCGTTTGACTTGAAATTTTCAGGAAAATCAAGTTCTATGAGGGGAAGATCCCTATTAAAAGTAATCCCCCTAAAAATAAAATTTATGGGGGGTTAAACTTAAAAAAAAATTCACCGAATTCATTAACGCTCAGTGGATATAGCTGTTGCCATTTGATTTCTTTTGAATCACATGCGATATCCGATGGCCAAGATTCGACATCTTCATTTGACAACAAAAAGCATTTTAAACTGTTGCTACTAAGTTAATTTGAACAAAAAAATTGTCCCTGAAGAGGTTAAATCTTATAAAATTATTTATTTGAATACATATGTGGACCCTAGAACCCAAGTGACAGTTTCGTCAAAATGGAGTTAAGTGCAGAAATGGATATTAAAAAATTATATCTGTCGACTGAAAAAGGGATTCAAGCTCATTTCTTGACAGGTGCTGCTACCTAGCGTGGTGCCCCTATACCAACTCAGGATAGTGGTTAGTCGTTTGGAGCGCTAGGGGTCCAAGTCGTCACTTGGATCCCTGCTCCACCAAAATAAATGAGCAAATTGTTTTGTTGTTGTTTGGTAACGAGCATTAGTGTCACGTGTTTTTTGTTAAATTAATGTATGTTATTAAAACTTAACAGGTGTTTTTTAAGTACGTTTTGGTGTTTAGATTGAAACTAAGATTTCTTAAGATTCTCAATGTTTTGAACCAGTTTATTGTTTTTTAAACTGAAAAAGAAGAGTTTATAACCTCAAAACTTGAGTTCATTGCAATATGAGTGACCAAAGTGAAGATTCATCTGAGTCAGGTTAGTAATAGTTAGGTAAGCTAGCAACAGTTCTTTTATACTTTAGTGCCGGAGATGAAGAAGATCAAGCTCTGGACAACATTTATGGAACTGACGAGGATGAATGAAAATGAAAATTTGTATTTTGTTTCACCTTTTGAATTGTATGTTTTATGATTAATCTTAAAAATAAAGATAAGTGCTTTTTTACTTTTAAAATAGTTTCATTATTGACCTAAACTCAGAAGGCAAGGGGTCCAAGTGCAGGTGTATAAAAATATGTATGTATATGATTAAAAAAATATTTGTATATGTTTTTATGATAAACTATATCCTTGAGATACCTAGTAATGTAAAAAAACTACCTAACTTCAAACATGACCTATTCATATTTTTTTGAACTTTAACTTCAATTATCTCGTAATAATGGTTTTTGTACTTGGACCCCTTGCCTTCTAGCGTCCACATATATATTTTTATTTTTTTAAGGGTTTAATATAGGGTTAAAAATGGGTATTTTCGTTAGAATTAAAAAAAAATAAAACAACTTTTGATAAATGGTTAATTTCATAATGCAAATACGTATAGGTACTCATAATTATACTTTTAAACTACAGCCGACCGCAAAATTAACCCGACACTAGAAATTTTCCATAATTTTCCTAGCAAACTGTTCAAAGTTATGGGGGGTTAAACTTAAAAAACTGAAAGAAAATTCCGATTAAGGGCATATCCACAGTCTCGCATAAGAACGTAATACATAAGAATGCGATGCCGGCTTGATGAGCCGCCATGTATCTTGTAAGCCAATCACGGCATAGCATTCTTATGTTCTATGTTCTTATGCAAGCTTCTGGATATGCCTTAACGTAACTTTTTCAGGAAAAATTACTTTTATTATAAGGATCAATTCTACCAATTTTGAAAGTAATCCCCCCATAAACAAAAAAGTTAAGGGGGTTAAACTTTTAATAAAATTAAAAAAATCATTTTCAATTTTTTTTTAATTTTTTTTGTTTTTCGCAAAAAGAAAATTAGGTAAAAGAGAAAAATGAAAAAAAAAATTATAGGTAAACCATTCATAAGAAAATTAATTTAGTAATTTTAATTAATAAGTCGAAAATCTAAAAATCCATTACTTTCTTTTTATAATTCAATAATTTCTGTCTCGCTCAACTTCAGGCAATTTTTTTAAAATTAAAGTCACACATTTTTCAAACACTTTAATGTTTAAAAACAAGATTTTCATAAAAAATATTTGCCCCCCTTTTATTGTTTCGCCTCTAGGCCTAGTGGTCAAACCAGAACTGCTCTTTTATAAAATCGTCATACTTGAATGAGATGTATAATATACATTGTATATCAATATCGTTTAAAATAATAAGTAATTAAATATAATAAAAATGCCACTTTCTTATAAATTACCTCGTAAATTACGGACGCAAAACAAATCTTTCACTCGTAATTAGTTTTATGGTCTAGTTCTCATCCTTAAATTACTTTTCGATATTTATAAATAATAAATGAATTGATAGAAAAAGAAAAACGGAACGTTACATGATATGTTATGTAAAGTGCGAGCAAGCCGAATGCATAAACGTTAGTAAGGAAATTTAAATGTACATGTAGGTACTAATATTTTAATGTAATTAGTTCAAAGGGCGGAGGCAGTACCCTTATGACAGCAGTGTAGCCAACCTGTGGAGATTTCTCCAAATTGTGGAGATTTTAAAGCCTGGTGAGATTTTGTGGAGATTTCAGAATTGTGGAGATATATAAGTAAAAAGTAATTCGTGATGAAGTTTCATATGAGATTCCTCATCAATTTAACATGAGATTTCATGCCGTTTTAGAATTTCCACATGAAAAAGGAGCAAAGCTCTTTAGATTTTAGAGGTGACGACCTTTTGATTTAGTCATCAAAATTTTTGCAGGGGTAAAGCTTTTTTTTCATAGACCACAAAATAGTCATCAAATTTTTTTCCAGGGGTAGGTAAAGCGTTTTAGGTGAGAAGACTCTTTTTTAGTCATCAAAATGTTTGCAGGGGTAAACCCTTCTTTTTTTTTCATGGACACAAAGAATATATACGCTTTTATGCTTTTAATTTATAAGCACATACAGAATCGGAGATTTTGCCGATATCTTGTGGAGATTTTAAACAAAAATTTCGGAGATTTTGACCTGGACAGGAGTTATTTTAAGCTTTTTTCAATGATTTAGAGGAACGGATAGCGCAAAGGCCTTCTGTGCATACAATTTTTTGGTTTAATGCTGATGACAGACATTATTTTTTTTCTTACTCACACTCAATGCTGTCTTTGTTATATACGCCATTTTTAAAGCTAATTTTAAATCTTGACCATTAAAATTAGTAATTTCTAGGGACTTTTGTTATAGTTGGTAATATATCTTACCCAATCTGGAAATGTTAATCTCGCGCAACAAATAGGATAGAGTTACTCTCGCAGAATCCCTTATCCCTTCCTCCAAATCTTTGCCTTTTTCCCACTGCACAATTCAACAGAGGATTCGGCGCATTAAACAAAATTATAAATGACCCAAAACAAGTTTTTATCTGTCCTTCTAGCAAAATCGCAAAATTTTCGTGTTCTTCAAGTTTCAATACAAAAATTTGAGGATTCTAACTTTTATATCACATTTTAAGAATTCTTAAATTAAAACTTTTGATCATTTAACGAACAGAGATTAAATTATGACGTGTTTTTGCCTGTGCTACTAAGATTGCCGATGTATTGAAATCTTCGCCAAAAAGTCAAAATCTCTGGCCATTTTTTTTTCACATTTCTCGACGTTTTAGACCATTCAGAGTCGAAATCAGTGTATTTTTTTTTGTCCGTCTGTTTGTCCGTCTGTAAACTTGATAACTCCATTTCTAAATAAGATATCCACAAGCGGATTTTTGCATATTGTTTCTTATCGTATTTCGAAGAGCTAATTAGATTTTGGGGGTAAGAATGGATAAAACTCCTATTTTTAGAGTTTTTTGGTTATAATTAAGGTAATTATTATTGTATTTTATTTGTAGGTAAATACCATATAGGTTGCCAAACTTTGAATGTAATTTTCTGGTTTGTAAAAAAAAAACTCGGATTTTTTGGCAGGTTTTAATGCGTCACTTTATTATATGGCTAACGTTTCTCCCCTCTTTGGGGGCTTTATCAAAGCTGAAAGATAACAACTATTGTTAATAACAATAATAATGATAATATATAACAAAAATATTTTTTTGCCTGTATTGAATACCATTTTCAGGTAAAATATGTAAATTTTCTTACCTAAAAATTATGTGAGCGTAGTTATATATATATTATAAACTTGAACATTATGGAAAAGGAACCTTTTACAACATAAAAATAAATAAATATTACATTACAATATAAAAATTGGTTTTGACACCATGTCGAAAAATTTGTAGGTTAAAAGCGTCGTTCGCAGTAAAAAACATGTAACATTTTTGTGGGTCGAACCCAGCATTAGTCAATTCTCTGTGGTAACATCGGTCAAAAGGTACGTATACCCCCCCCCTTTGTTTCACTGATGAGATGAAAAGAGGGGAAAGGAGGCCCCAGCTAAAGGATATGCATCTCACCCCCCGTTACACTAATGAGATGAAAAAGAAGAAAGAAATACACTCCCCCAGCATGGTTAGTAACCACTGTTCCACAAAGAATTAGCTATTAATTCTGTAATTAGACAAAAATGAAAATAAATATTACTAAGGCAATCGATGTCCGTTTTAAAATTTATAGTGTTTTTCTTGTGTTGGCAGCTTCTTGTGGCCACATCGGTTAACAGGTGCGCATCCCACCCCGTTTCACTAATGGGATGAAAAGAGAGAAAGAAACACCAGTTAACAGGTATGTATTTACCACCTAATTTCACTAATGAGATGAAAGGAGAGAGAAACACACACTCCCCCAATATGGTTAGTAACCACTGCTCCACAAAATATTTTTGTTATATATTATCATTATTATTGTTATTAACAATAGTTGTTATCTTTCAGCTTTGATAAAGCCCCCAAAGAGGGGAGAAACATTAGCCATATAATAAAGTGACGCATTAAAACCTGCCAAAAAATCCGAGTTTTTTTTTTACAAACCAAAAAATTGTATTTTATTAATTTAGCACTTATATGAAAGATAATTTTAAATTGGTCAAAAAATGTTACAAACAATTTTTTCTTAAAATGCATTGTTTTCGAGATATTGGCGTTTAAAGCAGTAAAATGTTTTTTTAGCACATCTCACTTATTTATCAAAGCTGATTTTAAGGCCTATAAAAAATACTATATACAGTTTTATGCTAGAAAATAAAGTTTTGGAGATACAGACATTCAAACTTTAATAAATTATGCAGGTGTATTAATGGCTGCCTATTCACGTATCACGTATCACACAACTTTTCTTTTCATAACGTTACAAATTAGTGCCTAGTGCCGATGTTTTGACAAGGTGCTTGCAACTGTTCAGCTGGTTAACTAATGCATATGAAATTTTGAATTATTCGGAAAATTTGAAACCTTATGATGTCTAAAAATTTCCGCCTGCGGCGCTAAATATAATATGCTGAAGATTCAAAAAATAGTCATGCACCCAATGTTCCTATTACCCGCTCTCCCAGGGGAAAATATCTAGCTACGCGCTTGTTGGCGACTTGGAAAAAGCTTCTTATTGATAGTAGACTAAGAGCTGGCGGCCGCGTGATACTATGATATTACCTCCGGCTGGAATTTTGTGAGATGGTTGGGGGAGCATCAGGAAGTGTCATCTGCAAGGATTTTGCTCAAAACCCCTGCAAAGGACACGTCAGGCGACTGGAACATGCAAAAAAATCCTGCAAAAAAAATGTTCGTACCTCCGGCTAAAAATTTAAATGTTACCTGTTTGAAGGTCACAGATGATGTAATACATCATCTGTGACCTTCAAACAGGTACATACTATGTAAATCGTCAAACGGCTAGGTCACTGCTAAAGGGGTGTCAGACGCCCTCAAATTTGTAATTTTATTGTCTAAATTTTTTTTGTTACCTCCGTCTGACCTTTTAACATATTACCTCAGAGACAATTCTGAGCACATACAGCTGCGAAGCTCCTCTGCCTAAAACTTTTAATTTTTTTTTCTTATCAGCAGCGGTAACATGTCGGACGGAGGTAAGAAAAAAAATTTCGACAAAAAAATTAAAGGCTTTAGGCAGAGGAACTTCGCAGCGGTATTTTCCTCTGACGATCATAATATGTGCTCAGAATGGTCTCTGAGGTAATATCTTAAAAGGTTAGACGGAGGTAGCAAAAAAAATTTAGACAATAAAATTACAAATTTGACTTAGCCATCTGACGATTTACATAATTATCTGTGACCTTCAAACAGGTAACATGCAAATTTTCAGCCGGAGGTACGAACATTTTTTTAGCAGGATATTTTGCATATTTGAGTCGTCTGACGTGTTCTTTGCAGGGGTTTTGGGCAAAATCCTTGCAGATGACACTTCCTGATAATCCCCTTAACCACCTCCAGCTGGAGTTATTATCATAGTACCTCGCCGCCGCCAGCTCTTAGTCTATATCAAAATATATTAACAGCTGTCCCTCTAGTTGCTATGCCCGCAATGTACAAAAACCCTGATAATAAGTGGACAAAACGAACACTAGTCGATTGCAGCGCCCCAACTCGGAACTACAAACTAAGGGTAAAGTAGTAATCTCTTTAACGTTTCACTGCAATGTTGTATTTTATCTCTGACGAAGCTTTTTATTTTCAGTTTTATTGTTTAACTCTAAATTCTCTGTACAATTCTTTAAATTCATAATCGATTATTTTATTTTTATATCTATTTAAATCATATACGGGGATAAATTGACAACCTGGCTAAAACTAGTGTTGGCCACTTCTAGGCTTTCCCGCCATTTTCAAGCAGAACTACTGTATGTTATTGTATTTTGGTCTATACTGTTTGTAAAGCTAAATGGCGATTTCTCCCGTTAGATTAGATAGAGACAAAAGTTCTACCCAAAAAGGATAGAAGACATACATACACTCCCACTTCCACCCAACCAAACAAATTCTGTATTTGTTCTTTGTTGAATAAATACAATATTTACTTGGCCGGGTGAAAAGTGTAACTATATTAATTTTATTAAAGAAATTACTGGCGCCATCTAAATTTTAGTAGAATTATCTTATTCTACAGATTCACATTAGCTATGTTCGTTCGTGCCGCTCAGTGCTACACTTTCCAGCCAACCAAATAAATACTGTATTGAAAAACAAATACAGTATTTATTTGGTTGGCTGGAAAGTATATCACAAATGAGATAGAGATAGGGTAGACGTCTTTTGTTTCATAATTCTAGTTGTAGAGAGCTCCATGCACCCTTTCAAAAATCTTGCGGGCGCCCCTGCCCACAGTCAGGGTCCAGGTTAAATATCTTTATTAAATCGCGAAAGACACACGTTGTGACGTTCAAGCCAAAGTCCCCATTCCAAAAAAAATGCATAATAGTTTTGAAAAAAAGTAAAGGTAAATAAATTTTATGATTTAAAAATACAATTCAAGTGAAATTAATTCCAAATAACCGTTTAATCCTTTTGATTGAGATTCGATTGTAAAAAACACTTTCTTTTTGTTGTGGTTTTAAAATTTTACCAACAATGTGTCTTTTATTTGTAAGAGTTTTATTTTGAAGGAAAAACTCTACAGGTCGCTGGCTAGAAAAGCCCAAAATTGGGTTTCTTATTATTTAATTGAGCTGAATTTTTTATGACCCACTTAGAGGACCAAAATAAAGGTTTCAACCAATTTTGTTTAAAATCGGTAACCAGAAAATTTTCGGTCCAGCCTAATACTTAGGCCGAATGCCACTGACGCTTATCAGCGTTCTATAAAGTAAATGGAGTAAATATTATACGACTAAAGGTAAGTTAAACGCAAAAGGGCACGCGGTTCAGATTGTTTTCGTTTTTCTTTTTTTTAATGAAAAGGGTGGTCGTGTTATACATCATTTTAAAGCTTATCAAATTCTTCATTTAACTATATATTTTTTAATTCTTTCCATTTAAGAAAATATTCCCCTATGCCCCCCTTTCCACATTTTAAGAGCTGAAAGTATCAAATATATGCTAAAAGATAGTTTAAGTTGTCTTATTTAAGATGGTTTTCGCAGAATTTGATTATCTCTTTAAGTTTTCGAGAAAATCGTTGGGTAAATAGAGTTGGGACACCCGGTATATGGAACCCCACGAAAGTTCAGTTAACATTCACTGGTTGTTACAATTACCATAACTATAACAACGTTAAGTATTACTGCAACAACCAGTGAATGTAAACTAAACTTTCGTGGGGTTCCAAATAAGCAAAAAAAAGTATTTACTACGGTAACGAGCTCTCAGTGTAGTTTAAAAAAAAGTGTTGTCACAGAAAATCTACCATTTTGCATTGGCAGCGAACGCGAAGGAATAAGTGAAAATTACAAACTACGCGTAAAACAATAACAGTAATTTTTAACTTCCAGACTATTAAAAGCTCATCAACACCCACAATGAGGAGGAGGCCTTGGAACTCAAATTGCCATTATTAATTTAACCCCAAGATAAAATTGCAAATTAAGTACTACTTAAATACAACTGCACAAAATCAGGGCTGGATTAGAGCCTTAATGTGACGTTCCCTGTCAAGAAAGAGAGTGGAGACAATAAAATCTGGTAAAAATTGTTATTTGTTAGTTGGTAACTATGTTTTGGCATAAGATGTCACAAATTACATGTGCGGACATGTTCGAAGAAAATGTTTATTAAATGTTGCTAGCATGCTATAAGTTGGAAGAAAATGGGTTGAATTTATTTTAAACTCCATTTGGTAATCACAGAATGAAGAAAAAATATGAGTAATCCCAAATGGAGAACAAAAAAAGTTTAAAAATATGCGAGGTATGACAAACAAGTCATACGGCACTGTAAAAATATGTCATGATAAATAACTTTAAAAATATATTTTGACAAATTTATAACTAGAATTAAAACTTGGCATATCGGGAAAAGGCTAAAAACCAACGAACTAATAACTCTTCTCTCTAGATTACGCATACCATTAATATAAAGAATCGCCAACATCTCGGTTTTTTTGTAAACAAATAGGTATATTCAGTCCTGAACAATAACAATAACCAGTATCTGTTATTGTTGTCTTTGTTAGAACAAAGCTGTGCGAGTAAGACAGACGAATGTTGGCTACGTTTTTGTCAGTTTTTACGAATAAAATGCCTATTCTAGAGAGAAGAGTTAGTTTCTTGCTAAAAACACGTTTGCAGGTTTTCCATTTTCCTAGATTCTAATTAATGTCTCCACTCTTATTCTTGACAGAAAACGTCACATTAAGGCACTTTTTAATTAAGGCTGGATATAAGCAACATTTTGCGAGAGAAGTTTAAATCGTAAAAATTAGGAATATAAATAAGAACATAAATATTAATTTTCCGAATAAATCAATAATTTTCCGATTAAAATCAGACACTTGCCAAATGTAATTGGAGATTTTCGAAACCACCAAAACGTAATAAATTATCCACTGCGGAGAGTATTTTATGAAATTCTAAGCATTAGATATTTAAATATCTTCATGGCTTGTTACTTATCCATTTTTAATTTTTGTGGTTAAGAAAGTGTTAAAATTATAAATTACTGGAGAATATTATAATTTTAATTAGATTTATTTTAAATTGGCGACAGAAAATCGTGAATTTAATCATTAAATTTTAATGTGCACTAAATTGCTAAATTATCCGTTCCGTTTATTTTACGAAAATTTTAATTAATTATTAACTAATTATATTAAAACTAGGGTATTAGCTCCTCGCGTAGCCTACGGTGCGGTAGAAGGAAGATTTAGTCGACTTAAATAAATTATTACTGAATCTTGCATATGATGTATGAGTTCCTCAAAGTAAACAAAAAGTTTATTTTGGTAGCTGAAGACCTGTATTTTAATTTGCTGCTTTCAGCAAAAATCGTAGAGGTTAGTTGGAGGATACTGACTCATCAGCAGCTAACAAAATATTTTTTTTTTTGTTTACTTTGAGGATCTTTTGGATGCATCAGTGGCATTTAGGGCAAACATAAAAAAAAATCTATTCAAATCTAATGCGTTAATAGCGACACATTTATTTTTTGTCGGATAGCCTCTTTTCTACTGCATAAATTGGCAGAGCTTATTTTTCTGACTAACTCTGTTCCGTATTTTTTATTTGAAGTCAAAGATAGGCATTTTTAATTTCTTAATCGTGAGTAACTAAAAAAAGTTGAAGCTAAACTCTAAATTTGTCCGTCAATCTTTTAGTAGTATTAACTGTAATAATTAAAGTAAATTCACCATGCCAGAATGTGAATTTACAATATTTATTAAATTAACCTCAATGTTACTCGGTTTAGTAAAATCTCAGCTTTTTTCCTGTCGGTACAATAATTTTGCATTAAAATTCACACATGTGGTCCGAAAACCCGGCACTTTTACAGACAGTCCCGAAAATTACCATAATTATAGCTTACATTTTACAAAAGATAGCAGTAAAATTACCAAAACAAAAATTATAATTTCACAGATAACAGTGAATTTACAGTACTGATTTAAATTTACCACTTTCTTTGCTGGTAACATAGGACCTACTTTATTTTCTGTGAAATTACCATATTTTCATTAACAGTGCACTCTAAAAACATGTTCAGCAATTGTTATAGTAAATTTAAATCCTAACTGTATTTTTAAATAGCGATTGTAAAAATACATTAATTTTTAAAGTAAATTTAAAGCGTTTGACTGTAGTACCGTCGTGTTTTTACAGCTTTTTTTACAGTTGTTCTGTGTTTTTTAATGTTACTGTGAATTCGACATATTGTTACAAGCACTTTCTGTATTTTTCAATGGATATTACAACCAAACCTGTGGTTTAACTTAAAATTTACAAATAACATGAAAAATTAAGCATTATTACAGTTTTTTTAAATTTGCTTATATGAGATAGTAATTCAGTATTTCTTTACAAGGATAACTGCTTTAAATTTACTATCACTTTTTACAGTGTGGGAACGTTCAAGTATTACGTAACGGAAATTTTGATAATTTTGGACCCCCCCGTAACGCTATTTTCCTATACCATTAACATGGGCGTAATACTCCAAAATGACTCCCCCCCCCCTAGGAGCGTTACGTAATACTTGAACGATTCCTGTGTAGAACAAAACTTCAAAAAGCAAACAAAGTTGCTTATAAAATTAAATTTTATATTTATTAACGGAATAAAAAACGGCATATTTGGAAAACGTTGTGAGGGTAAATACGAAGCTTTTTAAAAAGGGCTCAATATTTATTTTTTATTTATTCCTTGAATGATCCTTATATAATTGATTTATTAAAAAATGGGTTTTTAGACGAACTAAATCTTTCTTCTACCACACCATAAGCACAATTTGAGTTACGTGAAAATGCCTCAATAAAACCATAGCGGAGGTCAACGAAATCGCTGTACTGTTTGCCACAAGGGCGACTTCACCATTTTTTTAAATTTGCATATACAGGGTTGCCCAACTCTATTTACCCAGCGATTTTCTCGAAAACTAAAAGAGATAATCTATTCTGCAAAAACTATCTTAAATAGGACAACAATATCTATTAAAAGTAGCTTAAAATTAAGTACACCCCTAAACCCTTCCCCCCAACTTACTTTATTTTTTAAATAGCACCACTGTATTTTTTTTTAGTTATTTTGGATGTACTGAGGTAAAGTGGTAAAAAGCATTTAAAACAACCCCAGATCCCATCTATATTTAGGTAAGGATTTTCTCGAAAACTAAAAGTTAAGAAAAAACTTTAAATGGGGCTAAAAATATCTATAAAAATTAGTCAAAAATATAATCCACCCTCCAACCCCCTCTTATAACTTTTCCCTGTTTTTTTTTTTAATGGCACCCCTAAAATTTTTGGGTTGTTTTCGATAGTTCTTAAGCTTTTAAATAAAATGATATAACAGACTTGCTATTTTTAAATTTAGAAGTGGTAAAAAATATTTAAAAACAACCCCCTGATTTCAACTATATTTGGCAGCGACCACAAAAAAAATATTATAAAAATATAGAACTCCGAAGGTCCAAATAAGTTAAATAAGTTAAATAAGTTACGGCATACAAAAACAATAATGTACTCGATTGTATTTTTTTTATGGTCCTATCCACAAAAAAAAATGGTACTATAATTACACACAGGTCCACAAAAAATTAAAAAAAACCGTCGATTAAATTTAACTGGACTATATTTTTCTTACGTATTTATGGGTGCTGAAACAGAATTTGTCTAGCACCTAAATTTAGTTAACTTTAACTTTAGTTAAAAGTCCAAACAGTTAACTGTTGAATTATGGAAGTTGTTCCCGACACTTTTGATCAGAAAGCTGAGAGTTATAACATATCCAAATGTAATTCACATCTGAACGAAACCATTTTTCCATAAGACCGGTACTCGAGATTTTTAAAGTGCTCTAGCACCTAAACTGTTTCTGGAGCGTTTTCATCAGAATGTCGAGAACTTTAACATATCCAAAACTCAAATCCAGCTGAAATATGTTTTCCATACGAAGGGAGCGAGGTCCTTTGGGAGTCGCGAGCGTTTTTATTGTCAAATTCGTCTTCAGCGCCCAAAAATACGTAAGAAAAATATAGCCTGGTGAAGAGTAGTGTAACGAGACTTTTTTTATCAGTTCGCGCATTTTTTCAAATGTGCGAATATTTGAATTTCGCGCTATACAGTATTTTGACATATCGAGCATTTCGCGGCTTCCGTAGTGGATTCATGGATTCCGTCCAAAATACAATAACATACAGTAGCTCTACTTGAAAAATGGCGGGAAAGCCTTGGCCAACGCTAGTTTTTACAGGGTTGTCAAGTTTATCCCCGTATATATTTTGTTTTTTTATTGGATATATAAAAAAAAAACATTAATTTTATCTTAAGACACCCATCTACATTTAGATCTTTATTAAATGTGCAGGTGCCCATTGATCAGGGAAAACAGGAAAATCAGGGAAAAGTCAGGTAATTTTATCAACTGCAAAAAATCAGGGACACTAAAAAAAATCTGTGGTGTATATGATAAACTATTAATTAAAAATAAACCATAGAAAAAATGTTATCTCTCCAAAATATAAATTTATTGTCTATTAAACAAACATTATAGCGACAATTGTTTCGACTTTTTTAACATAAAGTCATTTTCGTTTTTAAATTTATAAACAAAATAACTTGAGTATACATTATTAGAAATGTCATACTCAGTATTTTTAAATTTATAAACAAAATAACTTGAAAATGACTTTATGTTAAAAAAGTCGAAACAATTGTCGCTATAATGTTTGTTTAATAGACAATAAATTTATATTTTGGAGAGATAACATTTTTTCTATGGTTTATTTAAATCAACTCCAATATGAGTAAGGATCAAGAATTTCTTAATTTTATTACTAAAAAAGTTTTTATTTATACAGTTCTACCAATCCATCGATCAGTTTTACAGAAAAAAAGTTGAAAAAAATAAAAAATCATAACTTAAAAATAAAACAAATTTTTTACGAATATTGGTTTCAAAAACATTTGTGTATCTATCTCTACGTTCATAATCTGTACTAAAATCAGGGAAAATGTTTAATTTTTATCAGGGAGTTCAGAGAAGAATCAGGGAAGCATCATGAAAAAATCAGGGAAGCATCAGGAAAAAATCAGGCAATCTTAATTTTAAAAAACCTGTGGTAACCCAGAGGTGTATAATACAGCATTTTAAACGATCCCCAAGAGCCGTAAAATTAGCTGTCATGTTATCTAAATGACATTAAAAAAATATTCGACGTTGTAATTTATCAAAAAAAGACATATTTTTCGAATTTTGTACACTGTTTTATTAAAAGCAGTAGATTATTTGAGTAAAACAAACAACGTCGTTTTTCATCTGTTCTTGCCGTTCCTGCTGGGAAGTGAAGTAGACTCAACTAATCTAGTGTCCTATTAATGAGGCTTTAAAGGGCACGCCTATCACAGAAAAAAAAGATTCCTTGAACTAAGGACACGTGGTTTTCGATATGTTTAAAGAAATATTCTCTTGTTTTAAGGCTAACATTTCTTTGAATGAAGAGCACGGGTTTTTGAATGAAGATCTGCGCTCTTTATTCAGGACCATTGACTTCGATTCAAAGAAATGATAGCCTTAAAACAAGAGAATATGACTTTGAACATATCGAAAGACAGGTGTCCTGGGTTTAAGGAATCCTTTTTTTTTGTAAAAACCAATAGTTGACATATAAAAAACTAATAGTTGACATGTATGTCAACTTTGCTATTTTTTTTAAACTGATATCAAAAAAGAACTAAAATTACAAATGGTTTAGATAAAAATGATAAAAAATTAATTAATATATTTTAAAGCCAATAGTTGACAGATCTGTCAACTATTGAAATTTGTAGATTTTTTAGTGTAAATAGTTAAAACTGTCTTATTGAGTTGTAAATAATTAGAAAAAGTTTGATTTGAAACCATAAAAGCCTGTAATTAGGATTAGCATGCATAAATACGTACTATTCACTAAATACTGAAACTTAAAAACACCCAATTTCTTAGCACTTGCCTTAAGAATCTGTAAAAAAAAATCGAACAAAAACACTCCACTAAAAAATTGTCTGCCATATTATGACGCACTTCTACACATGATCTTCAGTTGCAAATTTTAGGACTAGATGGTACTAGGTGCCCATTTATTATTTATTTCGCCTTAATAAATGTAATGTAATCTTATTTTAGGTTGTTTTATTTAAAACTGTCAACTGTTGGGGTAGTGTCAACTATTGGGTGTTTTACCTTAGCATGTAAACGAAATTTTTATAAAAAATATCAGTTAATGTGTTTTGAAATGAGGCAGCCGATCTGGCTCTGCTTGATTTTGTTTTTTAAAGGTGACAAGATGTGCAGCAGTAGGGTTAGCGTTACACGCCACACAGTAGGTATACTAGTTTTGATACAGTTATTAACACATATGAGTTAATTTTTTTGTGCGTAACAGACAAAAGGGTGATTCCATAGTTATTGGTGTCATACCAAGGTATTTCATAAAATATGAATTTTAAAAAAATTTAAGGACCCTTGTGTAAAATACAAAACCAGTAGGATTCAATGACAAATTCAAACTCAAAAAAATAAACAAATTAGGGTTTTTCGAGGAACCCTCCACTTCATTTAAAACTTGAAAAAAAAATAAATGTTTGGGGGTCAGCAAGCTTTTTCACTGTCAAATTTGATTACAGGGCACAAAAATATAGCAAAAAATATACCGGGTGAGTTTTATTTATGTCCACCCATAAAACTAAGATCAATCTTCATTCGATAAAAATGAAACTTTGGTGATTTATATAATTTTACATTGGCTATAAAATGGCCAATTTGATTTTTTTGTTTCACTTCCGGTTTCGCCGGCATAAATATGTTTTTTTATGAAACACCCTGTAATTTATATTTTTTTTACTTTTTTTTTCGTTTTAGTTTTTATCGTATAAAAACGAGATTTACACAATTTACAATGGCCCTGCAGTATTGAAATTTTTATTGTTGCATTTTAGTTCATTTTTTCATGCTCAGAATGTAAAATTGCCTGTTTAATTGCAATTTTCTCGAAACCGGTTGGCCCTACGGTGTTACACAAAAAGTACCTTTTTTATGTACCTCAGGGCTCATTTCAGAAAAACCTTTATAGGAACTTTTTAAAAATTTGTAACTTATTTCTGAAACACCCAGTAAAGTCTGCTTAAGAGCTTATAATCAACTTCGCGTTTTTATTGTCAAAAACAATTAAAATATATCTCGGTTGTTACCGCGGTTTAACTATCATAGTAATACGCGATAGACATAAAAAATTACATTGGCATTTATTAACAAACTACTTCACTATAAGAAGTTCAGACGTTTAAAACGATGGATGAATTTCCAAAGAATTAATTAACTGTTAATAATTACCTATATTATTAACTGTTATAAATCTAATTCATTGTTTTAAAATTTTTAGTAATCCTCTATAGGTAGATATTAGGACCCAAATTCTATTTTTATTTAGCTAAACTTAGCACAGAAGTTTTAGATCAGGTAGGGTTCCGTGGAATTGCTCCAAAGGAAGTCCCATTAATCTTTAGAAAATTTATTATCTCTTGTAAATATTTATAAACAAACATTAAGATAACATGTAGCCAGGTGACGACCAGTGCTAATTAACAAAAAAAATTAATACCTACATTACTAATAGATAGATAATTACTTTGACATATTATTACCCAAAAAGAAATAACAAGCTGTAAAATTTAATGTTTTTGAACAGTAATATCCTTAGTGCAAAATGAATTATTGACAATTTTGTTTTTGTATATCAAGAAAACAAGATTAGAAAAATTAATAGATCCCCAACTGGAAGAATATCAGGCGGGATTTCGAAAGGGAAGAGCTACGACAGACCAAATTTTCACTGTAAAAGAGGCACTGACTACCTGCTATGAATACAGCATTCCAGCAGCGATATTGTTTATAGATTTTCATAAAGCGTATGACTCGATTAAACGACAGGATTTATTAAAAGTGTTAAAGCATTTTAAAATCCCGAAGAAACTAAGAAATTTAACAAAAATGACGCTGGAAATAACAATTTGTAATGTAAGGGTAAAAGGAGAGATGTCGGAAGACTTTGAAATTCGGATTGGGCTAAAACAAGGAGACCCCCTCTCAACATTAATATTTAATGCAATTTTAGAAATAATAATAAGAAAGAGTCAGTTAAACAGAGAAGGACATATTATTTTTAAAAGTCACCAAGTAATAGCGTATGCAGACGATGTGGCCATAATTGCCAGGAGTATTAGAGAGCTAAGAGAAGTAGTGTTAAGTTTTTTAAGAGCAGCAAAAGAGATGGGACTAGTTATAAATAAAACTAAAAGTCAATTTATGAGGATAAGGGCACCAGAAACTGGAAGTACATTGAAGTTGGAATTAGAGCATGAAAGTATAGAGTTACAGGAAGTAAAAGAGTATGTATACCTAGGAAGTATTATAACAAACAAATGTGAGGAGGTACAGGAAGTAGAATGGAGAATAAACAAAGGTAACAAGTGCGCTGGAGTCTTAAACCACCTACTTAGATCCAAACAGCTATCAAGGAAAGCCAAATTTAGACTATATCGAACAGTGCTTAGACCTACAGTTTTGTATGGTAGCGAAACCTGGATCTTAAATATAAAATCAGAGGAATGTATTCTGAGATGGGAAAGAAAAATACTTAGAAGGATACTAGGGGGGAAACAACTGGAAAACGGATATGTCAGGAGAACTAATAAAGAAATTTACGAGATGTATAAGGAGAAAAATATAGCAGATGTGGTAAGAGCAGGAAGATTGAGGTGGCTAGGACATTTAGAAAGAATGCCAGATAATAGAGTTGCTAAGCAAATGCCGTGGAGAGAGCCGGAAGGAAGAAAGAAAAGAGGAAGGCCGCGAAAAAGATGGAGAGAAGTGGTGCTGGAGGACTTACG
>OY294045.1:40168444-40331039 GCA_958510825.1 Brachypterus glaber
CAACTTAAATTATCTTTAAGCATATATTTGATACTTTTATCTCTTAAAATGTGGGCAGAGGGGCATGGGGGGAACTTTTTAAATGGAAAGGGGGGTCGTGTGATACCTCATTTTAAAGCCTTTAAAATTTTCTAGATAACCATACATTTTTTATTTTTTAAAACATGTTTTTCAAGGTTTTGATTTTTCAGTTTTTTGTGCTAAAAAAATAAATTTTTAAGTTTTTTTTTTGTTAATTTTTATTTATGTCAACTAAAATTAGTTGAAAGTATAATTTACTTTTTTTCATTATGAAACTAGGCATTTTTAAAAAATTGTTTGGATTTTTTAGAGAAATTTTGACAAAAATACCCATTTTCAACCTTACTTTAAACCCAAAAAAAAATAAAAAAATAAAATAAAAAATAAACAGTTAAATGGAGAATTTTATAAGCTTTAAAATGATGTATCACACGACCCACCTTTCCATTTAAAAAAATGTCGCCCCATGCCCCCCTGCCCACATTTTAAGAGCTAAAAGTATCAAATATATGCTTAAAGATAGTTTAAGTTGTCTTATTTAAGAGTTTTAAATTTGAAGTCGATATCTAAACTCGTTCAAAAGTTAAGAGGGGGGGGGGGTGACTTTTGGACCGCTCTGTATAAGCGAGGAGGGTATTATTATTTTTAAAAACTTCTTTTATTTTAACACCTTAACACTTTTTTTCAGAGTGGTTAATTTTTCACCCATTTTCTTTCTTTTTAGTCTACACTGAAGGGCAATAAGTAATGTTGAAAGAAATTTAAAAAAAACTTAATTTTCTACAATACAGGTTAAATAAATTAAAATAAAAAAAATAAAGTATAAGTCGTCCGAGTTAACTCGGTTAAGCGGAAAAGAGCCAACCTACTGTCAACGAGTTAACTCGGGCGAGTGCGTTAAGGGGTTAAAGAGAAAATATAAATAAATATTAACTTTTTGGTATCATTGTAAAGAGAAAAAAATAATCTTTTGAGTAATATAGACGAGCCATAGACGTAAATAGACGCAAACATTCGGGTAAAAGCGAAAAATGTGTCTTTCCAAGTTTACTTTTTGTGTAAAATTACATAATTTTTTTTAATAAATTGTATTTTTCTACTAATATTTGATCAAAAATGAATGGATTTAATAAATTTTCAGATAAAAAAAAGCTAAAACTAAATTTTATTTTAAAAATGACAAAAGCTGTCAAAATTTGACAAAAACTTGTATCATCTACATAGAATTTAATAAAGAATTCAAATACATAAAATGTATTATTATTATATAAAAATATACAGCGTTTTTTTTTACATAATATGAATTATTATTATGTAAAAATATACAGGGGGTTTTATTTAAAAATCAAAGGTAGGTGTCGTTTCCAGTTAAACCGGAAGTGAAAAAGAAAATTACGTTACGCGATATAATTTAAAATATTGTCTTGTAGACATCCTGTAAAATTCATTTTTTTACCTCTAGGAATAAAAAAGTTATAGGGGTGAGCCACCTTTGAAAAACACCCGGTATAATATGACTAATACCACAATAAACTTTTTTGTTAACTGCGCAAATTGAAGAAGCACTTTTTAATTTAAAAATTATACTTTGTAAAATAAATGAAACATTTTTACGACTTAAAAGTGTCCAAAGTAAAGTGCGGTTATGGCTATAACTAGAATGCTTGGTTTAGGGCGTTTTTGGGCGATTCTAAGCTACCGCATAATACTATTCTAGTGCTTACGCGCTGTGAATAGTTTAATAACAGTACCATTCTTGATTACGTCGCCATCTCAAATTAAAAAGTGAAACTATAGTAGTGAACGGTAGAAAAAATTTGTTCAGCAGTAAACAATCTTAAGAATTTAATTTAGAATTCAATGAATAAGCGGTAGATGTCACTAACTACTAAATAAGTTATCAGATTCTGAAGAATCTTCATCATTTATTTATGCCTGTTTCTTCAGGATGTTTGTGTACGTTTTATGGATATTAGGGGAGCCCGGGCTAGTTGTTACAAAATTTTGATTTCAAAGAATTAAATGAATTACACAGGGACAAAAAAAAAATTATTACCCATTCGCCTTTCGGTTTTTATAAAAATCGAAAAAAAAAAAACTGGCATAAAAACCCTAAAATCCGCAAAAACTGGAAGATATATATATTTTTTTTTAATTCAAATTAAAGCCACACAAAAAAAGGTCAAATACCTTTTTCGAAACTTTTATTTGTAGGTTCTACTTACGGTAAATTTTAAGGCAGTTTTTCTAATTCACTATGATTTACCTGAAAAGAAAGAAAATTCATGTTAATATTCCCACTTAATAGTTTTTAACAATTGAGGTAACCAGAATATTTTTAATGGAAAAATCCATAATATATAATATGGATATACTTTTGGGTTTGCAGATGGGAGCACGATTCGACATAGTAAAAAAATGTCCTTTGCAAATTGAGAAAACTATGATCAAAAAGTTTAATCGTTCGATAATTTTAAATTTAGGCTTTTACTGATTTTTATTAACTATTTTTTTTTCAGCGAAAAAATAATTAGGTCTGACATTTCTTCGACGTAGAGAGGAAGGTAGATTTTGCCAATTTCTTTAGTGAAAATTTACAAGGCTTTGCCCCACCACAATTTTTAACAAAAACAATCCCAGCCGACTACAGAAAGAAACTTTGCCCCTTTGTTCAAAGCCTACTTGCGTTATCGTCAATATAATTTAAATGGAATATCGAATGGTATTTTGATAGAAAATATTAAAAATATGAAAAAAGTAGAGATGGATAAATATTATGAATTTTGTTTTAACATTTAGAAAGACAGCACAAGCTTAAAGTTGTTGGGACGCTTCTTACAGTGTAGGGGAAAATACCCATGAATGGAACATTATTTAATGGGACAGTGCCTGTTTCAATGATCAAAATTTGCGTTACGTAATACTTGAACGTTCCCTTATACCGTGTCCAAACCAAATGATTTGTTATCTTTAGTAGCAATTTTATTCTTGTCCCATTCAATAATACCATGTTCTTGAATGAGACAAGTTTTTTTTTAAATGCTTGTAGTTTTGGTAAAAGTTAACATTATTCAGGTTTAACACTTGAACTGTGTTCATTTTTTTCCAAATATGATAACTAAAATAAAATTACGTATAAAAGATCAGAAATAAAATTTTGGCAGACGTTTAAAAAAAGTGTCCCATTCATGGGTATCTTCGCCTAATTGTAATAAATACAAATCCTGATAGATCATTTGGTCCCTTCTAACCCCCTCTTTGCACTTTGATGAATTGACTTCGGCACGATATTCTCGCTGAAAATGTTGCGTATGAAAAAGAAAAAGCAAAAAAAAAATGCTCTAAATGTAAAAGTTGAAAACCAAAAAAAGTTCATTATTTTTTTTTATATAAAACGGAGTTATAGGCATATTGGCCCAATTTGTTTGTTAAAAAATTGCGCGAGTTGTACATACGTCCCCCCAAATGGAAATAGGTTAAAAAAAAGCAAACTTAGGTTATGATAAATCATGCGAGCAAAGGGCCTGTAAACTTCAAAACTTCTGAGAACGAAATCCTAATGAGCGCATACTGCATGCTAAACAACATTAACAAACTGAAAATTCTTTTGCACAATTCTAATAGTGTTTTTAAATAAAATCTCTATCTGTTCCCATTTTTGAGAAAAACCTTCCCAAAATTTTATAAAAATTAAAATATGTCATTTTTTGAGGCCCATATTTAAATTATTACACGGAAAGAAATTAGTGGGTTCTGCGCTATACATTATAAGATATTTGGTAACAGTGGCAAATTATAGTGATTTAAGCTATAGATTATAAGGGACACAATATCTAATAATGTTAAAAATAAATTGGAAACGATTATATATATTACAGACACGATTATATTTATTACAGGCACTATTATAAATTTACAGAAATTTTATTATATTATAAAAATTATTAGCACGGACAATAATTAAATCTATTTAACCTATAAATGCCATACTACTTGTTATATTTTATTATTCACTAAACAATTAAAGTATTTCATATAAATTTTTACACTGACTGCCATAATTGTAAGAGAAAGCCTTGTATTTATATAATAAGCTATTATAATTTGCTTGGTATGTGTGTTATAGCGCTCCTAGCTATAATTTTTTTTTCCGTGTATAGCAGCTACAAAAGTTATTTCTAGTTTAAATTAAAGTTACATCTATGCTCTATAAAATAATTAAGTAAAATGTCTTAAAATCATTTTAAAAGTTCAGTTAATGAATAGCTTTTGAAGCCTCTGCAATGCTGTTTAAAAGAAGGTGAATTTATCTTTGTTAAGCAGTTTTATAAATATACTGCCCAAAATAGTATATGACATATACTGCCCAAAAAGTACAAACAGCAACACTGAATCGTCATTGCAGACGTCTTAAAAACTAGTTTTCCGTTGGACACCGGAAATAAAATCCAGATACTTTTCAAGCAAATATGTAACTTGAATTTAAGCTATAGAAAACCTGCGTAGGTGCTTCCATAATTTAATTATTTTCCACCTAAAATTACATTTTTTAATTTTTTCGAATTTTCGGCAGGGTACTTCTAAAAAATGGAAAGAGATACAGATTTGATCTAAATAGAATCGAAATCAGCAACAAAAGCACTATTAGAATTGGGCAAAAGAATTTGCAGTTTGATACTGTTGTTTGGCATGCAGTCTGCGGAAGAACTTTTACCACTATTTACGAACTGGCGCTCATTAGGATTTCGTTCTCAGAGGGTTTGAATTGTACAGACCCTTTGTTCACATAATTTATCATCACCTAAGTTTTCTATTTTTTTTTAACCTATTTCCACTTGGGGGGACGTGTGTGTACGAGGCCTCGTACATTTCGTCTACGCTTTACCTATGCTTAACGTCATATAGGAACTGCCAAGAATTATAAAATAATTTTATAAATATTAGGAAATATGATTTTCTGGTATAAAATGTCATAAAAGTATTGTAAAATTAATCGAGTTATAATATTAAAACCTTGGACGAAGCAGGTGACCTCACCTCTTAAGGCAAGATCAGTGAAAACATACGTGGGGTCTTTGTTTATTTGTATTTCTTCTAAAGAAATATGCGTCATCCAAGTGATAATTTCTAAAGAAATCGCAGTATTAATCTAAATACCTGTTCAACATTTCAATTTTTATTTTTCTTATATAAAATAGATCAATCGGAAATAAGGATTTTTTTGTAAACGGACTAATTACGTTATTGCCACCCAAATAAATCATGGGTAGCTTCCAGAAAAGTTTTTGTTAGGCGCACCCGAGGGCGCACCTATATTATTTATTTCGTAAGACATTTCGGTTTTAGCTTTTAGTAACAACTAAAACCCAAACAGCCTGTTACTCCTAAAAGAAGAAAACAAGCCGTGGAGATATGTAATGCCACGCATTCCATTATATATTATTCACAGTAAATAGTATATTGCATTTCCGAAATACTAAAAAAAATAATTTTCAAATAAAAATAAAAAATACATTCTTTTAAAAAGATCTCTTTTGAAAAACGAAAAATTATTGAAAATTTTTTTTTAAGTTTTCAAAAAACTTTATTTTTTTTAAATTTTTCCTTTTTTATTAAATTTTCTTTTTGCAAAAAAAAAGAAAAAGAAAATTTTTTTGAAAAAAAAATTTTTCAAAAAAAAACTAAAAAAAAACCTAAATTTTTCATTCTTTTTATTATTTTTTTGTTGTTAGAATTGATCCTTATAATAAAAGTAACTTTTCCTGAAAAAATTACGTTAATCGGAATTTTCTTTCAGCATTTTTCGATTTTTTTAAAACTTTAACCCCCATAACTTTTTTGTTTTTGATGGGATTACTTTCAAAAATAATAGCGATCTTCCTCTCATAGAACTTGATTTTTCCTGAAAATTTCAATACGATCGGATTATTTGTTTTTGAGTTATCGTGTTCACAAAAATCGTGACATCAGACAGACAGACAGACAGGCGGACAGACAGACAAACAGACGGACATTTGAAAAAAAGTTGCTTACTTTTGGATTTTTGACGATTGATTTTGAAAATTCGAAACTAGCGTATAATATTATTCTAGCGCTGGCGCTGTAAATAATATAATAACATTTTTTTTCTGTTATTTTGTATTAAAAAATAATTGTTAATTAATATAATAATTAAACAGTTTTCTACACTGTAAAAAGTAAACTGGATATTCAGTTACAAATGGAAGGAAGTAATTATCATATACTTAATATTAATAATAATAATAGTTTTTCTTAAAAACACGCAACATTTCATGTCATGTTAAAGTACGTGACTTTAGAACTATTATAGTTCAACTATAGTATTTTTAACAAAAAATTAAAGTACATTTGTATAGGTAAATAACTTCCTATCCATTTGTAACTGAATACTCAGTTACAAATAGATAGGCATTTATGATCCTATACAAATGTACTTTAATTTTTGTTAAAAACACTATAGTTCTAAAGCCACGTACTTTAATATTTAAATCTAATAAGGTATAAACTACCTCTGTGCAAAGGTTCCCGAACGACTATAAACGAATAAACTATACAATTGTACTTTAATTTTTATTAAAAACACGCAACATTTCATGTCCGAATTGCACATAAAACTTTGTAACTCTAACCTGACGATATATCATAAGTTTATTATAATTTTATTATCATTTCATATAATTTGTTTTATAAATATTTTTGGGCATTATTTTTTTATTTTTGTTATATTTAATATTTGATATTATGTAATATTTGTTGTATTTTTTTTTCTATATTAGAATGTATTTTATTTAATAAAGATTATTATTATTTATATTATTATGGACACTCCTAAGTGCGATATTATCCACAAAAAAAAATTGAACCATAAATCCCGCTAGGCTGAATGGGTTAATATTCTGACTGGATAGTATCCCTTAACTCACGTGTTATGTACAACATTTTATCCAACATATTAAGGTGTTGGATAAAAAATATTAATACAAGAACATTCTATTCCATTGTTCTTTTACCAATAATGAAGCTTTTGATCTTATGGAAAGTACTTCTTATGAGATACATCATTCCTGACATTTATCATACTTATGATATACTCGTGTCAATCTGAGAATGCGACTCTGACGTCACAGCGCGTAAACTAAATGCCACTCTGTAGAAACTAAAACTTATTTTTTAAGATGTAATAAATGATTTTTGTTTATATACATTTTCTTTATAACAATTATGTATTGAGTCTTAATAAATAAGTTTCAGTTACACTACAGAGTGATTTTTAATTTACGCGCTGTGACGTCATAGTCGCATTCCCAGATATGCATATGAATTGATTTATTTTATGTTGTTTCGTGAAAATATTACTTTAATAGTAAAGTTTTAAGTGAATCGTGAATATTTATGTTTTTTTTTTTTTTATTTTGTTATGTTAAATTTTAACACAGTGAGACGGTTTTGCGTAGGCCGAAAATTATATTAGATTGAGCTGGCAAACTATCCTATGGAAAATGCCATTATTGGAATTGGAATTTAAAATTTCCAAAGCATTCTAGTTTGCATCACTTTTGTCCTGCAGTGTATGATTAGATAAAACTAAGTCAAGCTCGCTTGAAACATGCTATTTTGCAATTAAATTGTGATCTGGCCATAAAAACAACGAATTATTATATTCAATTACAGAACGTTCTATCTTATATAGTCACAGATAATTTTAATTAACGAGATAAATTACACTGAATTTCAAGATGCGTTAAGTTACATAACTTATGTAACATACAAGGTTATTTTTTAACTTTTCTCTTGTGTTTGTTATTGTCTTTTTTCTTAAAAAAAATCTAAGTTTATTATTTCGGAAAAAGGTGGATAACAGTCAGATTAGGCAAGGGAATAGAGTATACTATAATATTTATAAAAAAGATATATTTTTTAAAATTAAAAAGCGATTTCGTGACAATGTTTTGTTTCTACATAGATAATTTCTATAAGTGTTTTTAGTGAAAGTTTTAACAATTCTCCATTTTAAAACCCTTCTATTCACTTCACTTATAAAAGAGATTTTTAAAAGAAGGGTTTGAAAATACCGAAAATCAAAAAATTAAAAATTCCAAAACACTTCTTTTAAAAATCTCGTATTTGTATACATATCTTGCTTTCTACTTTTTAGTTATAGGTACGTAATATGTACTTAATTAAAAAGGGTTTTTACTTTAAAAGCTTGTTTTTATTTTTTTTTTTCACATCAAAACAGAGGGCTGACTTTTCCAACGCACAATCAAACTGCTCTGTGCTGTGTACTGCGAAGTGCACACCAGGATATCACTGTGTTGAGTAGTTGAGTATAAAAACAAAACCAGAAAGGTACATACATAACGCAATTAATTCTATAAAATAAGGATCATCAAGTCTATTAGGATAAATAAATGATTTTCTAATTAACTATTTTCATGCTTTTTATTATAAAAACCTACGTGCTTTGTATAATAAAAACCTACTTGTGAAAACAATTCTTATAAAAATTTGTAAAAATTATGTGAAGAGAAGTATTTATTGGTTTGGTTCATACAAAATTATTGATATAAGGTACAAAATATAAAAGTTTTACTTGGTTATTTTGACATTCAAAACAAACCAAACGCTTTAGTGTCAGATCAGACTTCATGTCGCATTTAGCGCCAAAAGTAAAAAAATATAGCATATTTGGAAATACTATAGGGATATTTGACACGATTTTATCACTTGTGGCCATTTTTTTACCAACAGAGCAATAAACACTCCAAAATGAATCATAACCCAATGGCATGCTGCGATAAAGTCGACTTTCCGATTTTTCGGAACGTACGTACAGCAGGTAAGGCTCACCTTCGGAATGTCTGATTATATTATTTTGTAAAATAAAGTTGGATCCTGGGGAATATACGAAAGTTGAGGATAATTCTGTTAGTCCTCAGGTAGGAAGCCTAAGTTTCGACAAAAAATACCTTCAAGTTATATGATTTAACCAAATATTTAAAACATCGGTCATAGGCTACATACTTAATGGATTTTTTCCTCTATGTAGAAGCAAACATCCATAGTTTGTATAAATGTTTGGATAACTATGAAGAGTATAATAAAAAATATTAAAAAGGAACTTATTTAAAGGATTATTATGGGCGCCGGACTTTATCAGATTCAATTTCAGCAGCCTTAAAAACCCCTATATAGCAATTTTAAAATATTTGTAAAAAAAAGTATTTTCCCCATTTGCTCCACCCCAATGTTCACCAAAAACAATCCCGAGCAAGGAACTTTTGGAGCAAGATTTCCCGGACAGAACGACCGATATTTTTTTTTTGCTTGAAATTGATTTATATCGACATAAAACTTCACAAAACGCAAAAATACGCAAAAAAAAATTTGCACATTTTTGCACAAATACAAAGCTTTTCAAAATTTTGAAAATTTTAAAAATGGGAAAGCAAAATAAATTTTTTTGATGGTGCGTAAATTACGACGTGCTTTGTTGCAAGGGGCGTTTGCATACATGGGACGGAAATGTTTTAAAGGAAACTAAAGTAATGCCCAAAACACGGACCCAGCAGCTATATCATGTAGAACTGTTTGACCCCCTCGCGGTAATTTTCTTCGCGGTAATGGCTTTCGCGGTAAAGTCCATGCGCGGTAATGGTGGCGCGGTAACGGTGGCGCGGTAACGGTGTCACGATAATGGACTGCACTGTAAAGACCTCTACCCATTATTATAATTCTGCTTATAAAATTAATTTAAATTATTAGAAATATTTCATCTGGCTATTAAAAGTTAACGGTTATTAGTAGTTTAATGAAGAGGTAAAATTTTATCCAAGTAAAGCTAAAAAACCAGCATTGTAAGGCGCCCACTCTTGCATTGTAATCGCTAAAAACATTCTGAATATATGATAGTCTAGTCAAAAAAAAATCCTATGTTGAAATTGCAATAAATGCACACTGGCTGATATTTTAAGGGTTAATAGTGAATGATAACAGAATACCTCTGTTAGTTTTTCACTGGGTGATTTGCGTAATTGCGTAAGGGGTGTCCGCTATCTTGAACATTAGGGGTGAGTACGGTTATGTTCAAGCTTCAGATTGACTATTGCATCAGGCATTTTGCAGATTGCCAAATAAATAATAAATAACACATACACTGAGATCTCGTTACCGTGGTAAATACTAAACTTTTAGGCTTATATGGAACCCCTCGAAAGTTTAGTTAACATTCAATGGTTGCTACAATTATCTGAACTATAACATCGTTAAGTATTACTGTAACGACCGGTGAATGTTAACTAAACTTTCGTGGGGTTCCATATAAGCAAAAACGTTTAGTATTTACTACGGTAACGAGCCCTCAGTGTATTTACCGCACTCACCCCTAAAATTCAAGATAGCGGACACCCCTTAAGTAAATCACCCAGGCGCGTAGATATGGGGGGGGAAGTAAAGGGGGGTAATTAAACAACAAAAAATTTAGAAATTAAAATAATAGCGGGCAATTTTTATTTTTTTCTTTTGTTTTTTTTTTGGTTTAAAATAAAAGCAGTTTTAAGATCAGGGAAAACAGGAAAAAGTCAGGGAATTGAAAGGGGTCATCTGGAAAACCTGAAATTTAGCTGCTTTTTGCCTCAAATACACGGAAAATATTAAAAAACTTTAAAAACAGGGAATTTTGGCTAAAAAGGTTTAATTAATTTTTTAATTTATTTATTAAATTTTGTATTTTGTATATTTTATATATTGCGTGCTCAAGTGAACCATAGACCTTCACATCTATAAAAATTTTGGCCTGCGGCGCTAGATCTTTCTTGGATTTTGGTGTAATTTGGAATTGTAAAACTGTCTTAAAATAAAAGTTTGTAAAAAATTGCCTGTGGCACTAGGGCTTACTTGCGTTTTTTATTTAAGATTGCAGAACTTAAGCGCGAAATTCGTTTGGACTTTTTTTCTTACATTTTTTGTAAGATTTTGAATAAAAAAAAATATTAAAAAATTAAAATAGACCATCAAGGTTTTAAAAATTTTCGCCTATGGTACTAGTCATTTTTTATCTTTTTCTCTATTTATGATTGTAGGGCTTAAGCGTAAAAGTCGTAGAAAATTTCGCCTCCGGCCCTGAAGTATCCCGCATTTTGTTAACTTAAATTTAAAAAAGACTGGTTTAAAGTTAAAAGAGACCATTACATTTTTTAAAAATTTCGCCTTTGGCTTTCTTACGTTTTCATTAATGTAACATTTTACTTTTAGAAAGGGCGTATTTATACATCAACATTTTCGTTTGGCATTTTAATAATTTTCATTCGGACTTTTGACCATTACAATTCGGCAATTTCACCAGTCACACCCCCCAAAAAACATCCTTAAATACGGCTCTGATTAAGAATATTTTTTTTTTGTTTTCAATTATTTTGTTTTTAGTTTTTTTTTTTTAACAAAATAAAGAATCAACTGGTCTCCTTTTATTTATAGAAACCCTTTAAAATAAAATACTTATTTCTCATTTTTTTACTTTTATAAAAACACATCAAAAGTGTACTGATATTTTTTACGTTTGACACAGGGAACTTCATGATTTTTTTCAGGGAAAACCTGAAAAAGACAGGGAAATTGAAAATCTAATATTTGTAGGAACCCTAATTTTATCACTTTGTAGTTATTTAATTTTTTTTTATTCCCATAATAGTCCGGGAGCCCACGCGCAGTAGATTTTTTTTATAACCTCACCGTTTAGGCTTTGTATATGTGTTCTTTATGTCCAGTCAAACAGCTTCTTACATAAGAAAATTCTCGGTAGAAGGGGTTTTTTTTTTGGGACCAACCATTAATTTTAGGGCGTCCGACAACGGTACTGCCTGAAAATTTTTGTCGGACAAGGTTACCACTTGATTTTAAATATTTTTATTAAACGATCCTGAAAAAATCAGCTGTGAGGTGCTAAATATTATGTCGTCATAACTTTACCATGTTAGGTTAGTTATAACGTCATAACATTTAGCACCTCACAGCTGATTTTTTCAGAATCGTTTAATAAAAATATTTAAAATCAAGTGGTAACCTTGTCCGACAAAAATTTTCGGGCAGTACCGTTGTCGGACGCCCTAAAGAGACTTTTCTTATGCAAGAAGTTGTTTGACTGGACATAGTAGTAGTAGTAGTAAATTTTTGGGTTGGCCAAAGCCGGACAACTAGGTCATTTCTGGCCCTTTTTGTCACCCCAGGCAATCCCAGCCATTTACTAATTTGAGTCCTCCTTGAACCTGCCCGTCCTTTCAATAAAGGTCAGGATATTGGCCCAGGGGAGATCTCTTAGTTCCTATAGGTTGAGTCTTTGAGTTTCAAAGACTTGCAACCTGATCCTGTCGTATCTGACACATTCGGCTAAGTAATGAGAGGATGTTTCATCCTCTCCGCACTCTGGACATAGACACGGAAAAAAAAATTATAGCTAGGAGCGCTATAACACACATACCAAGCAAATTATAATCGCTTATTATATAAATACAAGGCTTTCTCTTACAATTATGGCAGTCAGTGTAAAAATTTATATGAAATACTTGTAGTAGTAAATTTTTGGGTTGGCCAAAGCCGGACAACTAGGTCATTTCTGGCCTTTTTTGTCACCCCAGGCAATCCCAGCCATTTACTAATTTGAGTCCTCCTTGAACCTGCCCGTCCTTTCAATAAAGGTCAGGATATTGGCCCAGGGGAGATCTCTTAGTTCCTATAGGTTGAGTCTTTGAGTTTCAAAGACTTGCAACCTGATCCTGTCGTATCTGACACATTCGGCTAAGTAATGAGAGGATGTTTCATCCTCTCCGCACTCTGGACATAGAGGACTCTCTAGAATCCGCATTGTTGCCAGGTGCTTCCTTAGTTTGCAGTGGCCCGTGAGGACCCCTACAAGTTGTCTGAGTGCAGTTCTTCCTTTTTCCAGCAACCAGTCGGTCTTTGATTTGCTTGGGCCAGCCAGGAAGTCCCTAGCTTGCCGGCAACCGTCGACCGCCCTCCATTGCTCCTTTAGCTTGGTATAAGCCCACTCATCGAGAGCGGTCTTTACTTGCCTTCTTGTAACACCTAATATAGGTTCCGGCCCCGTGCAGGCCATCCCTGATCCGAGTCTTGCAAGTTCATCTGCCTTCTCGTTTCCGGGAATTTCACTATGACCCGGTACCCATACCAGTTGAACGTTTTTGGTCCTTGCTAACTCTTTCAAGGCTTCTGCACACTCTCTGACTAGGAGTGACCTAGTGCTGGGATTGCACAATGCCTTTAGAGCGGCTTGACTGTCCGAGCAGATGTATATATCGTTTGGACATAAACAACACATATAAAAAGTTTTAAGGAGTCTCAACGGCGAGGTAATAAAAAAAATCTACCGGACTAAAAGTAGCCGTTTTTGTAAAAATGTTTTTTCAATATTTGCAATTTTGGTGAATGCGTCACTTGATCTTATCTACGCCACTGAAATCACCTGGGGAAAAACTAACAGGAGTGTTCTGTTACCATCCCCTACTACCCTTTAAAATATCAGCCCGTGTGCATTTATTGCAATTTACATTTAATATTTGACTGGACTATCAGCAATTGTTTTAATATAGCGGCAAGGCAAATGTTTTGAAATAGACCACGTCTTCATATCATACCGTGCACGACAACTTTTTGATAAAATTGTACTCTTACATTTGTTAATATTATTTTACCTTTTTCTCTTCCCAAATCGGTTCGTCAAATCCGCAAGTGCTCCCGGAGCTGCCTCGCCTGCTGGGATCCCAGGAATTCCTCCTGCCGTCCAGCGAATCGGTCGAATAATTTCGGGAGTTCCTCCTCATTTGGTTTGGCACTTTTAAAAAATCTTTCTGGTTTAACGAAGACACAGACCCACCCAAAGAGTCCCTCCGAGCCTGGCCCCAGGGCCGGACGGTATCGTCTTTTCGTAACGAGCCCGTCGAGGCGCCCAGAGCGTCTTTACGTAAGCTGGCTGCAAAATGGCTCGGATGCTCCATTTCTTTTATCGGAGGGTTGTGAGGTAAGACCAACGAATCCCGACGTCTAAATTTGGATTTAATTTTAATTAACTTAAAAGTCAATAGAGGATGACTGTTTACGGGGAAATCAAGTGTTCGCAATAATATAGTTTAAAATATAAAACAACATAAAAACAATATAAAACAATTATTCTTTTCTTAGATACAAAAAAAATGGACTAATTGGGGCATCTGAATTTTAAACAAATCGTATTTTAGAAATGGATAATTACTTATAAACTCTTTTTTTAAGAATTAAGCTTTGGTTTCCTCCAAATGTCACAGTCGCTCACTACTGCGACCGGGTAGCCGCGACCAGGTCGTTACGACCCTACCGGTTTTCCTCAGTTTCGCCAGTCGCCATTCTGGCCATTTTATAAACAGCTGTTTTTTTGTTTGCGAGTCTATGCCTTTCCATCAGTATGAATATCTCTAACAAGTTGGTTCTTTTAATGTTTCTGAATTACCAAGCGAAAGAGCAGAATCTCCTTTTCTTATTAACATAACATAATGAAAAAAAAAGGGGAAAAGTTGATGAGATGTTTCGGCTCAGAGAGGTGGATGGATTTCAAGCAATTCTATTAGAGTGAAACAGAGAAAGAAACTTGTCAGGGCGCAAAACCTCCTGTTTTACCGTCAAATTCGTGACAAAATTCGTGCGTCTGCTCCCGGATGGATCAAGCGACCGGCGACCAAACGAACGGTGACCGGTAGTTAGTATTAACGACTCGGCAGCAGCTAGGAAAACAGGGACATTTAAAATGCATTGGAGATGTATCAACGACTCGGTCGCGGCCACCCGGTCGCAGTCGTCAGCGACTGCGACTTTTGGAGGAAACCGAAGCTTTAACGAACAAATATCATGTTCGCTTTTTATTGAACGACGATTAGAAGCCGAGATATGAACCAAAAGCAAAAAATATGCGTTTTTGCAAACAATTATGAATAAAATATTCTTCGCTGTTTTTTTTTATATTTAAATACAAGCGGTAACCCGCTGAAAAAAAGTGTACACCTGAATTCCTTCTAGGAAGTAATCCCATAAGATTTACTCGAAATTTCCTTTAAGATTACCTCTAACGATCTTGAAAATTACCTAAAAAAAGGTTTGGATATTGGATTTGGATTTCCTCGAGAGATTACACTGTCCCACAGAGAAAATATACTTTTTTTCTGACATATCTTATCTTGAAGCATTTTTTCTTCTGATTTCAAATCTGTTTTCAGATTTGGGCTACGACCGTACAGTTTTTATATACAGGGTGTTTTAGAAAAAAAAAACAAACATTTTTAAAATGTCTGTAGAATTTGCTTTTATGAATATTTTTTAATCAAATTCGGGCCACTTTTAAAAAAAGGATGTGCTTTTAAGACTTTGGAAGATTTTTTTAAATATCGACCTCCATTTTTTTTACACTGAAAAAAAATTTTTTTTTTGCTGTCAAATTTTTAAAAGATGGATTTTTTTTACGTTACCCATATTAAAACATTCTCTATTTATCTGGCTTCATTTTGCTTTTTGAATTTTTAATGGGGAGCTTCTAGAAGTGGCGCTACATTAATTTTCAGTGTTTCGTGTCGGAAAGTTTAACACCAATATGCATGGTAAGAGCACTCTCGAGCGTGTCGGAACAGTACATATGCCTTAAAACTAAATATGGCGCTTTTTTGCCGTGTTTATTTGTGTTTCTTACAGGTATATAAAAATATTTAATACTTTATTTCAGGTAATTACATTTAATTAGTTCGATTATGTTAACTAGCCTAATGAATTATAATTCATTTATTTTAATCCCGGTAATTTTGATATTTTTTTAACCCCACCATTAGTATAATAAATAATATAAATAAATAAATATATAATGTTAACATAACTTGTATATTCATTAAAAAAGTCAAATTTTAGAATTAACAAAAAAGTCATACTTACGGGTATTTGGACGAAGAGTTCTAAATTTGGAAAAGGACTGGACACCCAACAAGTGTTGTAATTCATGTTACATAAAAATGAATAATAACTTTATTTAGTTTTTAACTCCTGCATTGTGGCATAAACCTTATAACCACCACGAAGATTGCTATTTTTGTTTAACCAAGATTGGACGTGGGCCAAATTGGAAAGGCAAAAGTAACGTGGTTTATCCTAATGTAAAATCTGTAACGTTGCCAAAATTAAAAGAAAACGTTAGTAACACAAATGTTTTGAAGCAAGATATTGAAATGGAAGAACAAGACATTGAAATAAACGAAAATGTAAATAAAGAATCTGAAGATATTGAAATGGGGGAGTAGCAATTTTGTTAGGAATGCAAGGTGGGTTTACTAAATATTCTTGTTTTTTGTGCTTATGGGATAGCCGAGCTGTAAAAAAGCATTACAAAATTAAAAAGTGGGAAAAAAGAAAAACGTTTGCACCAGGTTGTAATAATGTTATGAACAATCCACTAGTTGACCCAAAAAAAATTCTATTACCCCCTCTACATATTAAATTGGGACTAATGAAAAATTTCGTAAAGGCATTGAAACAGGAAGAAGAACCATTTTTGTACCTAAAAGAAAAGTTCCCGAAGCTGTCAGAAGCCAAAATTAAAGCGGGCGTATTTGTAGGACCACAGAAAAATTGTTAAAGATAGGAATTTTGAGTCAAAACTTTCAAAGACTGAGAAGTTGGCCTGGCATTCATTTAAACTTGTTATCTCTGGGTTTTTGGGTAATAAAAGGGAAAAGAATTATGTAGCTCGGGTGAAATCTCTTTTTAGAAACAACCGATTGATGGGATGTAGAATGTCCCTTAAAATACATTTTCTACATTCATATCTGGATTACTTTCCACCTAATCTCGGCGCCGTGAAAGATTTCACCAACAAATTGCGAATATGGAAAAGCGATATCAGGGAAAAGGAAATCCTGCTATGATGGGTGATTACTGTTGGTCCGTAGTAGAAGTTGATAGAACTGCATACAAAAGAAAAAAAAGGAAGAAACATTTACATTATTTTTAGGTTAAGATATATATTTGTTAACGCAAGCCATTAAGGCTGGTAGATAAAATTAAGCTAAATACATTTTTTTTTGTATAATCATTTATTTAATAAACGAATACTGTATATTTTATAGTTTAAACACCTACGACTAGCTACGTACTGCTCCGGCTCGCGGAATAGCGCTCTTACCGGTGTTAAAATTTCCGTCTTGACGCACTTAAAATTGATGTAGCGCCACTTCTGGAAGCTCCCTATTAAAAATTCAAAAAGTAAAATAAAGCCAGATAAATACAAAATGTTTTAATTGGGGTTACGTAAAAAAAATCTATCTTTTGAAAATATGACAGCAAAAAAAATATTTTTTTTCAGTGTAAAAAAAATGGGGGTCGATATTTAAAAAAATCTTCCAAAGTCTTAAAAGCACATCCTTTTTTTATAAGTGACCCGAATTTGATTAAAAAATATTCATAAAAATAAATTCTACAGTCATTTGGAAAAAAGGTGTTTTTTTTCTAAAACACATATAAAAACTGTGCGGTCGTAGCCCAAATCTGAAAAAAGATTCAGAATCAGGAGAAAAAATGCTTTAAGATAGGTTATGTTAGAAAAAAAGTATGCTTCAAAAATTTCGTTTTGTGGGATAGTGTTATCTTCACATTGTACACCTGAATTCCTCAGCGGTTTATCCATCGTTTAAATGTTTTTTATCGCTGGCTTTTGCCTGCTTGGAGCAGATTTATGGCTTTATTAAATATCAATACAGCTTTGAATATTTTAACACATAATTTGCATAAATAATTCACTATTTACCTAACTGAACACAATTTTATTTACACTATATTCCCTCTGTAAACTGACTAGTACTTATGTGAGAAAAACTAAGGATTTTTGCGACATTTACAGAATTGCATTTCTCAACGCACAGTATGCAAATAGGACAAACTAGATAGACAAAATTGTTAAATTGTTTTTAATTTCACTTAAGGTCACCGGGGCCGGTGTGGGCCTATTCTAGTGTGCAAAAATATACAAAAATTGCCACAGATATAAGGTTTATTTACCCAATCATTAACACTAAACTAACTAAGAATTCAACCAATAAAATGAAATGACTTAAATAATTCTGACATTTCATTGGTCAAATTCTTAGCGAGTTTAGTGTTAATGATTGGGTAAATCATTAGTAACGATTCATTACACAAGTTAAATAAATTATATAATATAACTTATTCAACTTTGAAGTGTAAATCCTTTAATTCTAAGTGACTATTTTTGTATTTTTTTTTTCACACTTAACCTTAAATTAAAATGTTCTACACAATCAAAGGCGTTGAAGCCATCATATTAGAAGTAAATCACAAATCCTGCAGTGCAATAAATGCACTAGTAATGCGACCTTGTGAGCTTAAAAATATGAGGCATATTGCCCTGTACATTTCGAAACATCGTTATAGTTATTTTTGTATTAAGAGCGCAAAATAACTGATTTCCTCTTGAGCGTGGAATTTGCTGATCGATGCATCTAGCCGAGATCAGCAATCACGCGAAAGCAGAAATCCCATTTTGCGCTCGTAATACAAACATTTTTTCTACGATCTAAAATAAATAAATAAATAAATTTCAGACAGTCAGTTACCTTACAAGGTCGCAGCACTTATTTATTTTATTTATTTATGTGTACAATACATACTGTGTCATGGAGATCCCCAAATAAGCCTATGCTTGTACTAGGGGCCCTCCATTAATTTTGATTAAAAAAATGTAAAAATTTCCGGTATCTTCATGTACTTGAGTATAATTTTTTGCAAATCTGTTGGTGTAAAAGTAAAATCCTAATCACAGTAAATCTCCATAACTCCTTCGTAACAACAAATATATAGCACACAAATACTTAGCACACGAAATTGAGATTTGATTCAAAATTAATAATAATTTCATATTAAAAAAAATTCGGACCAACATCTGTCGCATATAACTGACAGGTGTTTTACAATCGACATGCCGGTTGCCTACACTGTGCGCGCGAAAAAAATCACTTTTCTGCTTGCTGTCATGGTAACGAGCAGAAAAGTAAAATACTAAGAAATAGTTTTTTTTTTAAGTCTGAAAACTTCATATGTTTCTGTAGAAATGTTAACTTTTCTACTAGATCGTAGAAAAAAATATTTTCAGTTCCTTGTACTCTGTAAATGATGACTGGTAACTTATACAAACTCTAATTTATTACTCGAATATAGCGTAACTTATAAACTAAGTGGAGTAGTTAATTGGAGTTTGTATGTGTTATCAGTAATCATGTACAGAGGTAATTAGCGCAAGGAACCGAAAATAATTTTTTTGCAGATACGATGTTTTGATATTTACACGGCGATATTCCAGTTAATGTTACACGCGAATATTATCAAGATTTAGGTGTTAAAGAAGTCCACAAAACTGAATTTTGTCCAGATAGTTTGGTAAATTTACATACTGTGCAACGTGTTAAACTTTAATTAATAACATTTAATAACTTTATGCCCATATGGTACTTTTTTTATAAAACTGTTGTTCTTGTGATGCACCGCAACGATTGTTCTATTACTTCCCGACACTAAAAGCAACTGGCCAAAAAATTAACAAAATTGTTTTTATGATTTTAGTTAATTACAAGATTATACCGTTTTCTATTAATTTTAAATTAAAACTGTGATTTACACTGAGCAACACGATCATAATTTCATTGTTGAAAAAAAAATTAATGTTAATTAATTAATTAATTTCATTACTCTACATTATGTAGAGTATTAAAAAAAATTATGAAAAAATAATATCTAAAAGATGATTTTGAATACATAGCTGCAGGTTATCTACTCAGATTTGCAACGTGTCTTATCTTTTGTTAACCAGTGTTAAGAAACCTCATAGCATGACTAATTTCATGTGAGCATTGATTAGAAAAAGTAGAACATACCAAACACATAATTTGCTAATCGCTAGGTGTTTCATACATTTATGTAAAAGTCTAATCATTGATCAAAAATACTATACCTCCATGGTGTAACTCGAAATTCGGGCCATCACGAGGTATAGTTAACGTATAAAAAAGTTAAGTGGTTGTATAAATTCAAAAGTGAATAAGGTAATGAAAATTTTTCAAGAAATAGGTTACAAGTGGAACAATAGTATGAAATTATTTAGTGTAAACGCTACTACTAATAGTTAAAAAAAGGTAAACACTAACCGATAAGAGCAAGTCAATGCGTATCGACACCACAAATACGAGGGCTGATCAGGAAGTTGCATAAACATAAAAGATGGATGAAGAAAAAGTGGACAAAATAATTACCCTTCTGAAACAAATATTAAAGGATGTATAGGAAACAAAAAAATTAACAAAGATTATTTAAACAGGATGTTGGAAGTACAACAGAGTTAGATAAGGCAAAAGAACACGATAGGACTGAAAAGCACGCTTTAATTGTTGGATCATCTAAGATCATCTAAGATTGGATAAAATATACAGACCGTTTGAAAATTTAGAAGAAAAATCAGTTTTTTCAAATAAAAGAGAATTGTATGTTTTAAAGAAGAAAAATTGCATTACACAAGTTTTAAGAGTAACTAATAAGATATTAACAGCAACAAGTGTAAGAAGAGAAACAAGGAGAAAGTGGTGAAAATAGGACTTCAAAAAGAAACCATAGACGCTAAGTTATGGAGGTGGATTAATTCGAAGTCAAGGACAAAAAATGCTGTGAAAAATGGAAATAGAGAAACTTTAAGCAATGGGCCTTCATGGCCTGTTGTACTATTATATATACCGGGTGCCTCAAAATAGTGGTACACCCCTATAACTTTTTTGTTTATTAACTTATTCAAATGAAAGGACCCCGCATGTTTTATATGTAAATTGAATTTCCGTTAAATTGGCTAATTTTTTAATATGTTGTAGTTGATGACCAACTGATCAAAAGCTCTCGTGGACCCAACTCAATCCCGCTTCTAGTATTGGAGATACGGCTCATAAAAGCTTTGGCCATTTAAATCCGAAATTCTTGTAATTCTTGAAATTATTAAGAAACATTTACGTTTGGTTCTTATGTACTTATGTTAAAGACCATGTTAAGCCAAAGATATTATTTATTTTTACGAAAACATCCGTGAAATACGTTATAAGTTTTACAGCTCATAGTATGTGCCTTTTTAAACAAAAAACTCTTATAGTAAAACTTTTGGAAACTATTCATTTCCCCTGTAATAATACTTCGGAGTGGTAAAATTGTCTGACATAAAAAACACTAAAAAAATACCTAATAATTATTACATATAATTCGTTTGAAATAAAATATCCATCGACCCCAAACTAACGTCATTTGAAGAGAAACGTCTTCTGTGTAATATTGATGTCGATAGCTCTTTTAGTTAGGAAGTTATGATAAAAATAACAAGATCTGAAAAAATAATATAAAACGGATTGTTTTATGGCAGACCTATAAGTTGAATAAAAGAGCTATCGACATCAATATTACACAGAAGACGTTTCTCTTCAAATGACGTTAGATTGGGGTCGATGGATATTTTATTTCAAACGAATTATATGTAATAATTATTAGGTATTTTTTTAATGTTTTTTACGATGTCAGACAATTTTACCACTCCGAAGTATTATTACAGGGGAAATGAATAGTTTCCAAAAGTTTTTCCATAAGAGTTTTTTGTTTAAAAAGGCACATACTATGAGCTGTAAAACTTATAGCGTATTTCACGGATGTTTTCTTTTTCATTTCTCATTTGTGCATTATTATGCTGGCGCATTCGCCAAAAATTTTTAATTAAATTTTTTTACGACTCTAGTTTCGTAAAAATAAATAATATCTTTGGCCTAACATGGTCTTTAACATAAGAACCAAAGATAGGCCTTATTAGGATTAATTCACGTGCAAAACCTCGTTAATATATCTCAAAGGGTTCCTGAGTTATTAAATAAAAACCGATTTTTTTAGCCACTTTCAAAGGGGCGTAGCTCCCTTATGACGCATTTTTAGACATATGTTTATAGGAACTTTTTGTCATTTTTTATGATGTAAAACCATCTGTTAAAATTTCCGACCCTATTTCAAATACACCGTGTATATACCGGGTGCCACAAAATTGTGGTACTATAACTTTTTTGTTTATTAATTTATGAAAATAAAATTTGGAAGATGTAAATAATTGAATAAACTGCCTTTTTTGACATTATAACAAATATTCTGTCACTTCCGGTTTCGCCGGAAATGACCTCAACTTTTGATTTTTAAATGGAACACCCTGTATATTTTTACACATTTTAATTTGAAATTGATCATCATCTGTAATTTGTTTGGTCTTTAAGAGACAGGCTCAGTGCCTATGGCTCATTTATCTAAAATTTGAATTAATTTGAATGGATAATTGGGGGAGTGAGTCTCTGCTCACTGATGCTGATTCGCATCTGTCATGAATTTTGCGACGAGGAAGGTGGGAGTGGGATTTGGGGGGATGGAGTAGGGATTGGAGGGAGGTGTGGGGGGAGTGAAACTAGTTCACTGGTGCTGGAGATGCACCTGTCCTGTGTTTGTGGGCACCATTACTGGTTGAGGACATTTTTGATCTTTTTGTAAGTGTAGTGGATTTCGTGATCGTAATCTAGAAAATTTGAGATAAGGGGGTTTGGGTGGTCTAAATTGTCTTGTATAAAAGACTTACTGTATCGGATGATTTCCGTTTTTAGGAGGGGCATGTCGAGATCTCTGTGAATTTGGTTGTTCCGCATGAACCAGGGGGCATCAATGCATATTCTGAGTACCTTGTTTTGAAAGGCCTGAAGTTTGGCTGAGAGCGTTTTTTTAAGGGTGATTTTGTTCCAGGCTGGTGCTCCATAGAGGAGTACTGGCTTTAGAGTTTGGTTGTAAAGTAGAAGTTTGTTTTTAATTGATAGGGGGCTCTTTCTCCCTATAAGAGGGTAGAGTTTGGAGAGGCGGATGTTTGCTATTTGGAGGGTATTTTTGACGTGCTGATCCCACGTAAGATTTTTGGATAGGGTAATGCCAAGGTATTTGGCATGGTTTTCCCAGTTTATGGCTTGGCCGTTTATCTGAATGGGTTGGGGTGGGCCTCTTCTAATCCTAGAGATTAGAATGCCTTTTGTTTTGTTGGCGTTTACATTGATTTTCCATTTGGAGAACCATTTTATTAGGGCATCCATTTGGCGCTGGAGGGCGGTATGGATGCGCTGGGGGTTTTTAGCTTTTGCTAGTATGCCGGTATCGTCGGCGAACAGGGCTATTTCAGTAGCCTGTGTTTTTGGGATATCTGCGGTGAAGAGATTGTACAGAAGGGGGGATAGTGGGGAGCCTTGTGGAACGCCAGCTTCGATGGGGCGAGTGCTGGACTTAGAGTCGCCTATTTTGATTTGAAAGTCTCTGCCTTCGAGGAAGGAGGCTATGAGCTTGGTGATGCCTAGGGGGAGGCCGAGAAGATGAAGTTTGACTACAAGACCTATGTGCCAGACTTTATCAAAGGCTTTTGCGATGTCCAGGAGGATCAGTCCCGCGGCTTCGCGCCTATTTAATCCATCTGTAATTGAGTCTACTAGGCGAGCCACCTGGTGGACTGTGGAGTGCCTGCTTCGGAAACCGAATTGCTCGTTTGGTAGGAGATTGAGCTCTTCAACTAAAGTTTGGAGTCTGGTTAAGATGACTTTCTCGGCTATTTTGCCCAGGGAGGATAGCTTATGGGGCGATAACTTTGGGGAAAGGTCGGATTTTGACCGGGTTTTTTGATTACTATTACATCTGCGTTTTTCCAGGACTTTGGAAAATGTCGCAGTCTGAGCATTGCGTTAATAATGTTAACGATGGCCATAATGGTTTTGCGGGGGAGAATTTTTAAGATTTTGTTCGGTATTTGGTCTGGGCCGGGGGCTTTTCTTTTTGGGAGATTTTTGATGATACTTTTGATTTCCTCGGGGGTTGTGGGGGTGATAATGTCGTTTTCGACTTGGGTTGTGATTCTATCGTAGGTGTGCTTTATTTCTCTTTCGTGCGTGAGTTGCTCGTAGTCAGAGTCGTCAGAATCGGGTTCAGAGTCGGTTTCTGGTACGGGGTCAGGAATTGGGGGGTTTGGTTTGAATTGATCTTGCATTGTGTCGGCAAATGCTTCGGCTTTTTCGGGGGTGGAGTAGACGACTCCTCTTAAGCCGTGTATTGGGGGGAAGCCTTTTTGGTGATCGAGGGATAGGGTTTTGGCCATTTTCCAAAGGGATCTATCCTGGGGGTTTAGGGATTTTAGTTTTCCCTCCCATCGGGAGTTTGCTAGGGTATTTAGTCGGTCTTTGACTTCCTGAGTAAGTCTGTTCGCTTGGCGTTTAATGTGAGGGTCTTGAAGAGTGCGCGCTCTACGTAGAAGGCGGTTTTTCTCTCTGATTAAGTCTTTGAGATCTCGAGGAAGGTCTTGCGGGTTTTTAATTTCTACATTTTTAGTTAGTTTGGCTTCATCCATTGCGGATTTAATGACTTGGGTGAGATTGACTACGGCGATATCTAGTTCTTGGACGGTGTTTATAGGACTGATTGTGGTTTTGGTTTCTAGGAGTTGGGATATGAATGCGAAGTCGTATACTGTCTTTTTAGTGTGGTTTGCGGTTGGTATGCCTCCTGCCGTGATAATGATTGGGAGGTGATCTGAGCTTAATTCGTGTTTTAATTCTATATTAATGTTTAGCGTCGTGTTTTTAAACAAAACGATGTCAAGGACGTCAGGAAGGCCGAGGCCATAATGGGTTGGGGAATCAGGTGCGGTAACCATTATATGGTTACGTTGTAAAATGTCGTTAAGCCTACGGCCATTGGCCGTAGTTGTTCTAGAGTGCCAAAGGGCATGTTTGCAATTCAAGTCTCCGGCTAGGATTGTTGGGTGGTTGTCATTGAAGTAGCCTTCGATGTCGGCGGGTCTAATTTCCCTATTGGGGGGTTTATAACAGGACACGATCCTGAATTTGGAGTTGTCGTGCATATTGACGAAGATGGAGGTAGTTTCGACTTGATCGCTTTGTGTGGGGGGGGCGTGTAAAAGATCGTGGGACAAATGTTTTTTAATATAAATTGCTGTGCCTCCTTTACGATCCAGGAGTCTATCGTTACGGTAACAGGAATAGTTGGGTATGGTACCCCTATGATGTGGTTTAAGACCAGTCTCTTGGACGAGGGCTATATCGATTTGATTGTCGTGAAGAAATTCTATGAACTCCGGTTTTTTGGTTGAGAGGACATCAGCGTTCCAGGTGACGATTTTAAGGGCTCTGGGTTTCACTTGTCTAGACATTTTGGGGTCCTAGGCTGGGCAATTGGAGGGTACTGAAGGCCTGCATGAAGCTGGCGAATTCTTGCATGAATGAGTGTATTTTTGAAATTTGGGTTTGATCAAAAATATTTGGGGGGTTGGCGCTGGGGCCTGGGGCCGCTTTGGGTTGTTGGGGGGTGGCGTTGGCTGCCTTTTGGGCATAGGAGGTGCCAGGGGTGAATTTTTGGGTTGGGGGGACCTTTAAGCCGGTTGGGAGGTTGTTAGAAGGGTGTTTTGGGCATTTGTGATAGTTGGCTGTGTGAGGGCCAAGGTAGTTTGCGCATTTAGCGTCTGTGTTGCGGGGTTTGTCACATGTTTTTGTGTGATGGTCTTTTGCGCATTTGACGCATTTGGCTGTAGCTCTGCAATTGGCCTGGGAGTGACCGAATAGCTGGCATTTGTGGCATTGCCGGAATTTTGGCTTATAAGTCTGGCTTTCGACCTTGATTACTAGGTGTAGAAGCCTAGTTTCTTTAAATATAGGGTGTTGATGTCCGGTCACCTTAGGAAGGATGACTAGGACTAGTGGCATGGGGGTTTTGTCTTTGGTACGCGTCATTCTGGCGACTGACGTGGGGGTGTACCCTCGCTCGATGAGAGCGGCTGCGACGTCTTTTACGGCTATTTGAGTGGGGATTCCCCGGATTACGGCGTGAATCGCCTTGTCTTCCGGGAGGGATTTGAAATTGAGTACAAATATGTATAATTTGTCAATTTTTGACAGAACATGTCAATTTTTAATTAAATTTTAATTTTAAATCTAGTTAACTTTGAAATATACAAAATTATTATTGGCTTAGTAATTTTCTTAAGAAAAATATGAAACAACGTTTTATTTAATTATTAACCAGTTTGGAGCTCTTTTAAACTAGACAAATCATTTTTTTTTCAATAAAACTAAATTTTTTTAAATGGAAAGGTACTGGTACCGTAGTACCATATTTTTTTCTTAAAAGTTTAATACCCATATCATTGTATTTCAATAAAAAATTATTAGAAAAATTAAATTAAAAAAAAAAAATTAAAAAAATTAGCAATAAAACAACTTTTTTAGTCAGTTATTGTTTTTGTTCTAATTGTTATAATTTTTTAAGTTACATTTCAAAATATTTCAATAAAGTTAAGATAAAACAAAAACAATGCATTCATAAAAGCAGAATTTTCTGTTTTTTTTTTTATGTTAAATTTTAAAAAATAGCGGTTTTTGTATTTTAATAATATTTATTTTTGTTTAAACATAAAACTTAGTTACCTTATAATTTCTAATAAAAAACAAAAAACAATCGTATTAATTTAACTAACGATAAAACGTATGTAACGTAGGTATAGCTATTAACGATGTTTTTTTTATTAGAAATTGTAAGGTAACTAAGTTTTATGTTTTAAAAAAACTAAATATTATTAAAATACAAGAACTGCTATTTTTTAAAATTTAACATAAAAAAAATATAAACACTAAAATATAAAAAAAAAACAATAACTGACTAAAGAAGTTGTTTTATTGTTGATTTTTCTTTTATATTTATTTTTAATAGTAATTGTTTGCCAATAAATTTTGATTGAAATACAATGATATGGGTATCAATCTTTTAAGAAAAAAATATGTAATTTAATGGTACGACGGTACCAGCACCTTCCCGTTTAAAAAAGTTGAGTTTTATCGAAAAAATGATTTGGCTAGTTTTAAAGAGTTCCAAATTGGTTAATAATTAAATAAAAGGTTGTTTTATATTTTTCCTAAGAAAATTACTAGGCCCAGAATAATTTTTCATATTTCAAAGCTAACTAGATTTAAAATCAAAATTAAAAAATTAAACTTTCAGTCAAAAAATGAGAAATTATACATGGTTGTACTCGGATTTAATTTTGAATCAAAATATGTAAAAATATACAGGGTGTTCCATTTAAAAATCAAAAGTTGAGGTCATTTCCGGCGAAACCGGAAGTGACAGAATATGTTTTACAATGTCAAAAAATGCAATTTAAACAATTATTTACATCCTCCAAATTTTATTTAATAAACAAAAAAGTTATAGTACCACTATTTTGTGGCACCCGGTATATATAATACAAATGAGAGAAAATCATAAAATGAAAATAGCCCTCAGCTCTTCGCAACTTAAATATGTTTGATATAGTTAGCAGGTCGTGTGGATTTAACATTTCTTAAAAAGCTGGATTTGACTATCGTCTTGTAAATTTCAGGACGTCTTATCTCAATTTTTTTTCCATTTTGAGATTTTTATTATCAACTTACATCTAAAAAATAAGTTTCACCTGCATTTTTTTTTTGAATAACAAAAATATAAGCAAAATATAATGCCGTATCTTAGGTGATTATAAATTAATAAATTTTTAAACCTCGTATCTCTTAAATCTAGTTAACTGCATTTTTGCATTTGGCGACGCTTTTTTAACATCTTATGCGCATGTTATAAAACTTTTTAAAGTTTAAATGTTTAAAGTGAAAATTTTCTTTTAAAAGGCGAATTAATGGTAAAAATTTGTACTTGTACTTATATATTTTTAAATTAATTTGATTTTAGTTATGGCCGAAATTAGCATTTTAGACGAATGTACGGGTGAATTTGTACGAAAATTACCTCATCATGTAATAATTTAAGCCTTTAGCTTAATGCGTTCTCAAGTTAGCCAAATTTTCCCGGACAGAGACACAGACTGACGTCGAGAAACGTAAAAAAAGTATTTTCCTAACGCAATTGTGCAAGGGTAATATACAAGTATACCGCTATAGCTACAGCCAAGCTAGCTTTTGACTGATAAAATTTTTATGGATTTTAGTTAATTAAAATTTTTACTTAAGATTATAAAATTTATTGCTATGTTGGCCCCACTTAACGGGCGACAATTATTGCTAAAAAAATACTGACAAAGCAGTAAGTAAATTTAAATATTATGCAATACCTTAACCTTAAAAGAAAATTTGAAGGTTAAATCTCGGTTAAGTGCGAGTAGTCTAGTAACATAAATTATTCATTTAACAGAATATAAAACAAGCCGTGAAGATATGTAATACTACACATTCCATTATTTACTACACAGTAAATGGTACACAAAAAAAAGCCTGCCTCTTATATATTAAAAAATAGGTTATAGGTATTTTTATGTCATATCATTGTCGAATCACAAACCAGTCTCTGGTCAGATAACAAACTTTTGCAATTTTTTATAATATAATAAAAATATGTTAAAATATGTTTTAAGGCTTTGCTTCAATGTAACGCAGAAATTTGGCAAACTTTTTAAATGTAAAGCAATGTTACGCAGTGGAAAACTTTTTACAAAGGTATATTAAAGCCTGATCATGCGATTGGAAAGATGCTCGGAAAATAGCTTGGAATTCTCTATATGCTGTTAAATATCTACCACAAATAATTATCACTTATTTATTACTTCTTTATTATACACTTATTTATTATATAACTTAATCATATCACTTTGTTTGCTTTATAAATTTTTTGAAGGCATTTTTTAATAAAATACGAAATTATATTTCTGACAGTGGCGAGAGAAAAATCATTTCGAAAAACTTTAAAATTGATACCAAGATTACAACCTTAGAACAACTAACCAATCATAGAAATCAAAAGTACTAAATAGTTACTAATATTGAAATAAAATAGAGTATAATGCATATGTAATGAACATGGTCATTATTTACCATTATATTTCAAAATGTATTTTTTGCGATTTTGCTGTTAGCGGTTATGTATTTTCAGACCTTCTTTTACCCTGATTCACTGCTGGTTTAGATTTTTCAAACAAAGTGGTTCAGGGCTACCATGTTTGCTGATTTAGGCTAAACCCGTCAGTATTTCTGAAGCATTTCGTTAAAAAATCTCAACAGCAGCAACTTTAATTCCAAAAATCCTTAATTTCTCACAAAAAGTAATTGCAAAAACTCACCTATAAAAATTACTATAATTGTTATAACTATTTAAAGCAGGCATAGATTCTCTTCTTGGTCCCACCCCCGTTCCAAAATACCCCGTGTTTTGGTAATTTGGCTCTCGTTTTTGACTGATAATACTGCCCAACGAATCCCTCCGATTCGTCAGATGGAGGACGTTTCCTAGTGACCCCCTGCGACCATTTTTCCCGTGCACGTCGCAATTTTTGCTGTGTTTCGTTTCCACCTCCACGTGCACATCGGGCGGAGGTTTTTGTTGAAGTTTTACGTCGGTGAAGAGCGCCTCCAGGCGCTTAATCGCTGCAGCGTGGTTGATTGCGGTGCTCATGGTTCATTAATTAAACCTATATTTAATTTTTTTATTTTATGCATTGCAGTAAAAGGAAGCGAAAAAGAACATAAGAAAGAGAAAGATGATTACAATGACGATGATTACAATGACGATGATAATGAAGATGAAAAAGTAGAAGTATAAAAAATATCAGATTTTCAGATCAAGAATTAAGTATATTTTTTAAAATATTTTTTTTTTCTTTTAAAATGGCAACTGACGAGCATTTTTGTGGTTAAGAATAAAATGTTTACCACACACAATATAGGTCTTTTTTTGGGTAACCACAAGTAACCGAGTTAGAGGAATATGTATTTTGTTTCCTGTTTAAATGATAAGCTAAAGGGAAAACAAAATACATACTCCTCTAACCCGGTTACTCGCTACCAAAAAAAAATTTTCATGCGAATAAAACCTCCACAGTGGAGATTTCCCACCCTTACTATTCAACTACCGAGGGGTAAACCTCCCTGGAATTCATTGTACAGACCCGAAGAATTTACTCATTCCCGAATTCATTGTACAGAAGTTTTGCGCTAGGTTTACCCCTCGTCAACTACGTTACCTTGTTGCTTTAATTAATTTCGAGAAACAACAGTTTAGAATTAAGGTACCGATATGGCCAAGCCAGTCGCTTTAATCAGTTATTCCCTGAAATGTTATAAGTAAGTTACAAAATGCCTATGGACGCGAAACATAAAAGTTACACTGACTTTATAAATAATACATAAAAATAAATAATATGATAAATAATAAATCCTGTAAATGACTTTCAAAGTCGATGGCTCAATTTGATCAAAAATTGGACACAGCTTCCAATGGTACCCACAGAAAAGACAAAATTGGGACACGAAGTCGGAAACTACCAGAAATAGAACAACAAAACAAAAACTTGTTAAAGGAAGCAGATAAAAAGTACCGGCAATTCTGCATAAAATTGTATACGACTGAAACTGTCGCCGGAATACGTAGTCATATTAGCAATTAAAATTTAATGAATCTGCATAGGTGTTTTAATCGTTAATATTTACGATATGATAGTTTATTACCGTTTTAAAATTTCTATACATGGTGGATCAACGAAAACGAAACAGAGCCAACTTCCCAAAAACCGTAAATAGTATCAAAAATCTAAACAGGAGGCAGGTCAATTTGATTTACTGAGGAGGAAATCCAACTAAGATCGGTGGGATTCCAAATCTCACCCCCAACCATCTCAACTTCCAAATCTTAAATGTAAACACCCTATTTGTAATAATACACCATAAAAAAGAAAATAAAAATTTCTTTCAGTGATATTAAACAAAAATAAAATTTGTTTAACCCTTAGTTGCGGGGAGGAGGCAAACTTTAATATTTAAAACTAACCTAATTTTCGCGAAAAAAGTATTGAAAGAATACATAGGTTTTCACAAGGATATTTTTCCTTTCACCGCCTATCACCCTTAACAATCTTCTGCTGGTTGCAAGCAAAACGTTTCTGTCTATTAAGTCACGTGATTCACGTGACTTCTTTTTTTATTGTATGTAAAGCCCCACCCTTCTATTTTAGTTAGTTTGGTTCTGGCATGCTAACAAATTAGGCATGCTAACAATTTTTTTAATGTTTAGACTCTTCTCCTGCATATTATCACATGAAGCTCCTTCGCGGAAAACCTACGCGTCAACAAAGAAGATTATGGCTACGATTTTTTGAGATTCCCAAGGAATTCTGCTAATTCAAAGGAACATAACTGTTAATGGGGTGTACTATGCAGCTCTACAGAAATCTCCCATTCTCAATTCAGCCCAGATTTGCCCCCTAGTGATTGTTACCTATTTTGAAAATTAACATCTGTCTTGCGAGGAAGGAGGTTTTAGACCGTTCCAGCTGTCTTAACCCATTTTGCAGACAAAGAAAAAAACTACCTCGAAAACTACGTTTATTCGCAACTGTATATGTATTAATAAAGTTTGGAAAGTACATGATTTCTTGTCCTACTGTTTTCCACGCTTGGACCTGACCTGTAATGAAAAATAGAGACCAGTAACTTAATTATTACTGGTCTGCAATCATTAATTTCGGCTAGATGGCACCACCGATTAAAATATCGTTAAGCAAGATGGCTGAACTGCTGTTGTCATGATAAACAGGAATATAATCTAAAACATTTCGTTTAAAAAACTTAAATATACAGTTTTAGTCAATGCTTTTTACTTTTGAGACTGCAGTCTCATGAGAAGGATAATAAATGTTACAAACGGTGCCTTGTGAGCTATCAACAAATGTTTTTTGTGGTTGTTTTTTTGAAAAGAACTAAAAGACAAAGTATTATTACCTTCATTTTAGTTTCACACCTAGGTTTCAAAAAAATTAGTACTTTATTTTTAAATAAAAACAGTTGCGAATAAAATGGAAAATGGTACTTTTCCTCGACCTATAAATGGTATCGGAAAAGTACTATTTTCCGAGTCGACCTGTAATATACTATTCTCAAGGTATACAGATGTTAATAAAGAGATCTAAAAAATGTAATGAACTTTTAAGTTAAAAGGGAGATTATATTGAAAAATAATAAGTACAGTTTTTTTATTTTTGCTTTCCTTCTACCTCGCGAGCTCGGGCCCTTAGCCTCGTATCACCAAAAAGGATTTTTTTGTTCTTTTTATTAATGGTTTATTACAAATAAGGTCACACCAAAATTCTAGCTAAAATATTACGACCTTATCAAAATTACATTATTTCTTAATTAAGAGTTGAATACCTATTCTAAAATAGTCGCAGAAAAATTGTTGTCTTGATGGAGACATTATTTTATTTTTATGCGAAGAATACTACCTTGAAATTTTACCCTGCATAGGTGGGACGCCAGTTATTACCTATGAATTTTAATTAATCGTCTTAATTGCCATTTTAGTAAATTTACGCCGAATCAATGGTTGTTAAGTAACATCATCATCTTGCGAAAGTGAATTGGTAAATAAGTAGGTATACCTACATTGCTAAAACACTATGCATATACTTCACTCTCGAAAAATATGCTAAATTATATAAATACACAATATAGTCATATTTTCCGCCAAATGACTCATATTTATTATAAAAGATATCGTCGTCTTACAAGTAAAGAGCACTAAGTCCAAAAACATGGTTTTGAGATATTGACAAATTTAACTTTCATTGTTGTTTTTTAATTTTTGTAATAATTGTTTTGGAAAAAAAACTACCGCAAATTGCAATTACATGTTTGGACATAATAATGTCCCATTTGCAGTTAAATAAAGAAAAATTGAAGTAGTTTAATTTAACTAAATTTGAAAAAACACATGGACTTAGTGCCTTTTACTTGTAGGCCCACGACGTCGGCTTACAAGTAAAGAGCACTAAGTGAATAAAATAATTTAAAAAACAACTATTTAAAATTAAAACCCTTCTATTAATTAAACGTAATGTATAACTATAAAGTAGAAAACAAGATGTTTAAATACATTTTCAAAAACTAGATTTTTAAAAGAAGGGTTTGGACTTTTTGATTGTTTAAAGAACGTTTCCAAAAATAATAATTAATTATATGAAACTGCTTACTATGTCAGAACTAAGACAGTTTTCAGAGGCCATCGGCTGTGCCGGCAAAGAAGCATCTCCTAAAGTCAATAATTATAATGAATCATTATTAATGATAAAACACTTCACGGTGACCCCTCAGAAATGCACGGAGACTTTGAACTTAGTGTGAAGGCTTCAAATTTAGTTTTAAAATATTATCTAAATAAAAAACCAATGCAAATGAAAATTATATTATTACCTACACATCGAAAGTACACGTAAAAAGCCTTGTCATTTTACAGGTTCTGTTTCTCTGTTCTGTCTCTATTCTTTAACATAGCAAAATTTATGAAGCTGAAGTTTGCAACGTTTTTGTGCATCGAAAATTCAAATAGTATATTAAAGTACTAGTTTCATAACATATGTTTTTACCGCACGAGTACAAGTTTAGAAAACAAGCCGCTTGCGGCGAGTTTTTTAAAGTACTAGTGCGCTAAAAACGTGTTATGGAATAAGTGCTTTAATATACTATTTGAATTTTCGATGCAAAAAAACGTTGCAAACTGCAGCTTCATCAAAATTTGAATGCGTTTGTCAGTACAATAAATAACGCGATATTGTATCATATAAATGATTCAAGCAATCATATTTTTATAAATTAACTCTTTTTAGAGTCGCTTAGTGCAGAAACATTTGAAATAATCTACAAGAAAAACGCACTAAGTGACTTAGTGCCTATTGCCAGATAAAATTTTAATGAAAATCAAATTGGTGCGTTTTGTATAGTGGATAACTCCCTTGGCAGTCCACCTAGGGGTTAGTTCGGTTTACCTATACATAGATCATCAAACATGAATTACAGTGCCATTAAAATCCCATTTTTGCAAAAAAGTGACTTAGTGCATTTTACTTGTAAGCCGACGATATTGTCATTTTACAACATTATAAGAATACACTACGTCCATACTATCCTGCTTAGCAGAAAGGCAGGAAATCAAGACAATACGGACGATTTTTTCATAAGCGGTCATACACTGAAAGAAAAAAAATGTCTAAATCAACAAAATGCGTCAACATTAAAAATTGTTATTTCAATTACACGGTTTTTGAACCAATCAGCTGAAAGCAGTTTTTTAGGTAACTTTTGGCTCTGATTACGAATCCGCAGTCCGTTTTTTACTAACAGGTCAGGTTTCTTAGATAACCGAATGAGCCATTTTTCGCAATTTTTAACCAAAAATCATTACTTTATCTGGAAAAATAATTACTGACTACTTTTCGATTTAACCATGACCATAAAAATACGTCTCGAATACATTTTATTTGGGAAAATAATTACTGATTACTTTTCGATTTAATCATGACCATAAAAATACGTCTCGAATACAACTGAAACATCACCATCAGTCGTTGTGAGACCGCAATACTACCAACGAGAAGTCAAAAAAATCTGGCCTGATGGCGAGAAACGAGCTACGGATTTGAATTCAGCGCGCAAAAACATTTTAAAAACACTTCTCGGGTCCAAAAATTTACCAAATTTGTAAACCTGTGTTATTGTAGGTATTCTTGTTTTTGATGAATCGCGTAGCAGAATTTGAATAAAAATAAGCAAAAAGAATAGTTGATATACAATTATTTTTGTTGACACTAAATCATACTAGTTGATCTTAATATTTTTGTTTTCGGTTTAGAAATATCGACTGCATTGTTATCTTCATTTGCTACCACATAACTCTATCACCTATAAGGGCCTTAAGAGAGAGATAGCAGCTATATATCAACTTTTTACAGAAAAGGCGAAAAAAAAGGAGAAGAAGAAGACAAGGCGATAGTTTCGCCATCTATGAGGTATAACCAAAAGCTAAAAAACAGGTTAGATATGAATTTATTTCTAACCTTGGTTAAATATGAAAATCTTTTTTAACTTTAATTATTATTACCGTAACATATACCAAAAAATTTATGCATGCGGCGCGCCGTAAACGGAGGCACGTTTTACTATAATAGACAATGCTTAAAGGTTAATTGTAGAAAGTGACATTTCATGGAAAATTACCTTAAAGAAATAGATTCATTTTAAATTAAGTAGAAAAAAATCCATAATATATAATATATCCTATAGGCAAATATTTGTTATTCTAACTCTAGAATATACAATATAATATATACATATGTACATAATATGTACAATGTACATATTATGTACATTGTATTTTTTTTAATGTTACCTGATTTAATAAAATTAAATTGCTTTAATTTACATTATAAATTACTTGTTTAGATTTCTTAATGTTTATTTGAAAATTAAGGAAAATTATCAAGACGCTATTTAATTAAATTATTAGATTCTAAGGCAGGGCCACATTTACTGCAGATAACATGCCTGCCCCTTCAGTGAAGGAAAGTTTGCATACCTAGCAACAAAAAGCTGAAGACTTAAACAAAGGTCCTCAACCGTACTCATGAGCAAATTTGGAACAACTAGCGTTTGCGTGCCCTTGCTTAAAAAAGTTAGCCAAAAAAAGGTCATCTACAATTCTCACTGCCTCTCTAGAGAAGATCTCCTCCAGTTAAAAGTCAGTGACTATACTAAACAAAAACAAATCAAGACCATCATGATGCATCATCAAAAAGTCCATTAGGGCGTTGCTAAAAACACTTTTTTTTTAATTTTTTATATGCTGCATATGCAAATTAAAAAAAGGGATTTTTTTCAGTGCCCTAGCGTTCATTAACCAACTAAATTTAACGCTGCCTAAAATCTTGACCTGGGAGGAGGAATTACTCAAGTTGCCACCCTGGGCAACAGATAACATGCCGACTCTCTATATGAAGGAGGACGTGCACCACTCAGAAACCTAGCCTTAAGCTTAAAAAAAAATAATAACCTAAAAAGGTCTCACTGGAAACAACTAACTCCCTTATAAAATCGTCGATGACAAAAAAAAGGTCAAATAGCTATAATCTACGCTACAATTTCCTCTCAAAGCACCATTCGATTTTTTTCTATACCTTTTATAATTTGCACCCTAGGCAACTGCCTAGGAAAATCTGGGCCTGTTTACAAGGTATCAATAATGTACTGTTAAAATTTTACTAACTGGCACCTGGCCGGAATGTTTGGAATGCATTGTCGCCTATACACACACACAATATTTTCCCTCTTTTCTTCCCCGCACCTCAGATTCCAGGTTCCAGTTAGTAAAATTTTAATAGTACATCGACATGTAACGCCCGAAACTTGTTAAATTTTAAGGTTGCCTTTTTCTTTTCGAAAGTCAAATGCTTGAAAAATAAGTATTTTTTTTGCCTAGAAAAAAGTATGTAGATAGCAATATATTTTTATTTGTTTCCGAGGGGCGAACCAATGCAAAATATTTGTAGACGGACTTGTATAAAAAAGCGTTTTGAGCGTATTGATAAGATTTCTGAAAACTCTTTAAAATCTTGAGATTTTTGAAAGGCTTTCGAAAAATTATACACGGACTTCCTATAGTGATTCACCTCTCGTTTGTTTCTCAAAAATCCTTAAATCGAAAATATGACATTTTGTTATTATACTGTTGATATTTTGTTATTATGCTGATGAAAATGTTAATATTACTTATTTGAAGAGTTAATGAAAAATGAAGTAAGATATTTGTAAAGGTAAATGTCTTATACTTTATTATGAATTCCTAACCTCAAAATAATAATTATTCCGTTATTCCGCTAACACACACTTAAACAATTGGCACCGGCTATGTACCTACACAATAAGTACTTAATTTAATCAAACAACTAGATTAACGAAAAAGATTCATAGAACGACGAACTTTTCACTCAAAAACATTTAAAGAGCGCGTGTCAAAGAAGAAAACAATTACGAGACCGTGCCGAAGACAACACACAACCGTCGGTGTCAGCGAGTTCCCATGACTCTGTGGAAGCGCATTCCACCAGAGAGCTGGGGCCACTTGAAAATCTTGCAAGATTTGCGGCTGGCGGAGGTGAACATCCATACGAGGGGTCATCAATTGATTTCAAGACAATAAAAAAAAACAACTTGTCAAAAAAATTGAAATAAATATAGCTTCCGATCAATACCGGACGAAGACTTTAGAAATGGAATCTCCAGAATGGCTAAAAACAAAAACAAAAAGTTCGACCTATTTCCAGATTTATCCTCATGAAAAATGACCTGTATTATACCGTATAACACTTCCCACTCGACTCGCCAAGAACGACGAATATTCGGTCAAATAAGAAATGACAGTCTGCCAAATCAAGTGCGCACCTATACTCGGCGCATTATCTATCTGAGTAACAAATTGGATCAAGGAAGCTATGATTAGTGGTTTAAAAATGACTTTTAGTAATATTTTTGTAGCCCATTGTGCTTTTGATAATTTTTAACATTTACGTTAAATTGACTGTCATTTTACGTCTTACAAATAATAACAAAATCTGTTTAAAAAGTAAAACTTTGTTCAAAATTATAATAAGAGTAAGTTTTTATTCATAAAGTGCTATTATAAACTTAAATTAAACATTACCTGAATAAAATTACGGACCAGTATTATTTTAACCAAAAAATTCTCTGTTATGGTGTTTACTTCAAAAATTTATAGAGCACTACATTATATTACTTCATTTAAACAAAATGTTTATAGAGTGATGCTTTAGTTTTCTTTTTATGCACTTTTCTTGTTATTTCTTCTTGCTAAAGCAAATTATTTGGATTTTTTTATAAATGTCAAAATAATGTCTTGATTGACAATAAATTTTAAACAAGATGAAAACCTTATATAAGGAACTAAATATATTCTGCCAACCAAATAACAAGAAACAAATGACCATCAACTCAGATAGATAATGCGCGGAGTTTAATAGTGATTTAATCATGTGACTCCCTCATATGTTATAGAATACACTAGTCAAAACGAACTAAAAAGACACATCTACGTAAAAATTGTACTCTATGTTGATAACATGTTAGCAATTCAAGCAAACCAGTTTAAAGAAAAAATCTAGCAATAAAAAAAAATAATGAAAACTGCAATTATGACAAAATTAAAGAAAATTTAAATTCTGCAGAAAATCTAAATCTATTAGTGGGTATGTCCTCCTCTGGCTCGTAGAACTTCAGCACAACGCCTTGCCATTAATTTTATTAATCTACGTATCAGATTCTGAGGTATATCATCCCATGCTTGTTAAAGGCGTCCACCTAACTCCTGTTCATCAGTTGGGGGTTGTTTACCTCTTATTCCTCGTCCAAGTATGGCCCAAAGATGCTTAAGGGGGTTCACGTCTAGATTGTTTACTGGCAATTCCATAACATCAATATGTTGTCCTTCAAACAAATTATTCATAATTATTGCCGTGTGTCCTTTCGTTATCTTGTTTGAGAATGAAATTGGGGCCTTAATCTTAAGCAAAAAGGGTGACAATAGGTTGGAGAATCTCGCTGATGTATCGTCTGGCAGTTAGCATACCATTATCATAAACGTGTAAATGCGTGCGGCTATTACAATTACTGATCCACCACCAAAAGCCCTTATTTTTCTAATAGTGGAGTCCAAGATTGCCTAAGATCAAATAAGGCTCGTCAGATTGTGTATAGACCCAATGAGAAATATTAATGGACCTCACTGTTAGAGAAATGAGGGCTTTTGGGGTGGATCAGTAATGGTATGTGGTGGTATAAATTTAAAAAGCCGCGCGCATTTACACGTTTATGACAATGGTAAACTAACTGCCCGACGATACATCGGCGAGATTCTCCAACCTGTTGTCACCCCTTCTGCTTAATTTATATACATGAAAATATTCACTTATACAACATAAATAGTTCTTATCATAATTACGGCACTACCACTCAAAATAAAATAAGAATTGAATTTCTGAGGCTTCGCTCCAGTAGAAATGGCACAAACTACTATGGCATTGCCTATTACAATCATTTACCAAAAAATATTAAAGATTTGCCTTTGAACCCATTTAAAACCTATATCAAAAAATGGCTACTTTCTCAAGCCTTTTACAGCGCAGAGGAGTTTCTGCAGAAGGTTGTGCCTCAAGAACTAGGGGAATTGTGAGGCTTTTGTATATTATTTTTTTTTTAATTTTTTTAAATTATTTATTTATTTATTCACACACTGACTTGTGTAAATAATTTTGTAATTGTGCTAGCACCAATAAAGATTATGATTATGATTAAGAAAAAGGCCCCAATTTCCTTCTCAAACAAGATAACGCGAGGAGACACATGGCAAGAATTATGAAAAATTTGTTTGAAGGACAACATATTGATGTTATGGAATTGCCAGTAAACAATTTAGACATGAACCCCGTTAAGCAGCTTTGGGCCATACTTGGACGACGAATAAGATGTTAACAACCCCCAATTGATGCACAGGAGTTAGGTGGACGACTTTAACAAGCATGGGATGATATACCTCAGAATCTGATACGTAGATTAATAAAATTAATGGCAAGGCGTTGTGCTGAAGTTCTACGAGGACATATCCACTAATTGGGTAGGATCACCGGTTTTAGCCACTGCACCGGTTTTAGCCAGTCAGAGTAGTTTTTTGGGTATAGCTAAGAAATAGGAGACTTTAGATCAAAATTATCGTATAAATCCGATTTAAATGATAAAATTTGGGACAACAAATATGTTAAATAAGTTTTAACTGTAGCGAAACGAATACGCCTATTTAAAATTTTGATTTTGAAAAAAATGTAATTTCTTATGACTTTTCTTAATAAACCGCCAGAAAAATAATTTTAAATATCTAATTCAGGTAAAATTAAATTCGTAAAACATTTATATCAAATTAAAGGTAAGTCATTAAACAGTTACTTTATTAATATTTTAATACATATTTTGCAGAATTTATTCTTAAATTTGCATGGCGATAACTGGGACACTAATATGCTTCTCTTTCTAGCTATAGCCACAGAATTGGCTAAAACTGGAACCTAAGTAGTACCAGTTATAGCAAATGTCAAAAAATATCAATATGTCAAAATTACTGTACAAATAATAAAGATTTTAGCGAAAACCACCTTTAAATATTAGCCAATAATACATTTAAATTAAAAAAGGAGGAGTATTATACAACATATAGTCGAGAACGAGCCATCAAAATGACTCAAATGATTCAAGACTGAAGCTGAAAACTAAACATGTCACAATGTGAAATTGTAACATACATATAAAGTTTTTTGTAAAACTTATAGTGTCTAACATGGTATAAACTACCAGCTGGTTCAGATCCCAAAAAGACTCTAAACAAATAAATAAAAAATAAATAAAATTAATAAATATTTATAATTATCGGATAATTATCCATCTTATTTAAGAAAAAATGTAATAAAATCATTTTAAATATTGATTAAGAAGTATATATTTTTAAAAAACTATAAATTTTAAATGTACCAAAACTGTTACAAAAATATAAATAATTTATTTTTAACATCTTTTTAGTTTTTTTTAATGGTGGCTATATCTGGTGAATTTTTATGGCTAAAACCGGTGCTTGGGTGGCTAAAACTAGAGAATTAGTATTATTTTGTTTGTTTTTTATTTTATAACATATCAGCTGAAGTTATATTGTTTAAACATTTATTTTATAGTAAAGATATATTGTAATTTTCAGAAAAACCAAAACTTGCAACCTTAACATTATAATGGAACATAATAAAAAGAAATAAAAACAGAATTTTTCTTAAGGTGGCTATAACTGGGGTATCTACCCTAGATTTAGATTTTTCTGCAGAATTTAAATTTTCTTTAATTTTGTCGTTATTGCAATTTTCATTTTTTTTTATCGATAGATTTTTTTTTTTAACTGGTTTGTTTGAATTGCTAATATGTCATACAGTCCAATTTTTAAGTAGATGCGTCTTTTTAGTGTTTATATAAGCATATGTTATTGCTTACTTAACTCAAAAATAAATTTACGATGTACTTTGGAGAATTTCTTTGTATAATCCGGATTATTAAATGGCCTGACTAAAATAAATTATGTCAATGTCAATTGCATAATTTCACACAAAAATAGTTCAGCCACACAACTATAGTCCATGAGCAGAGTATTAAAAAAAGAGATGCCCAAGGATCGCGATGTCACGTAGAAATACTATTAGACTATTAGCTTACAACTAGTAAATATACTTAATACTAGACGTCACCCAAAAACGTTTTAGATATATTTTTTAAATGGACTATAGTTGTGTGGATGCACTATTGTTGTATAAAATTATGGTCCCTAATTTCTTGGTATTAGATAAGATAAGATAAGATAAGTTTATTGGTGTTTACAAAGATAAAATCTTATACACAAGTCATTTAAAATCACTTAAAATATAGGTTAATAATATGGTATAAATATAAACAACACTAGACAAATTATAATAAATTATAATACATACAGTCTAAGCATATTCACTGAAGAGAAGCGTCCATATACTCCTCCACAGAATAAAAACAATACCTTTTTAATATTGAACTGACCTCTCGCTTAAATTTCTTGTGTGGGAGGTTTTTTAAGTTTTCAGGCAATTTATTATAGATTTTTATATCTGGGCTATTCTTAACTGATATTGCATATTTAAAATTATAATTTTTTAAAAGGTGCGGATTTATTGCCGAGCTTGTCCGATAACAATGAACATTCGCAAATTGTTCAAATTTATCGAAATTCTTGTGTATTTCCATAAGTGTCTGTAAAATATAAACAGAAGGCAGTGGAAGGATACCAAACCTTTTGAACAGTGGCTGACAATGCTCATTGTAACCGACCCCAGCAATGGCTCTGATACACCTTTTTTGTAAAACAAATATTTTTTCTGAGTTTGTACCATTTCCCCATAAAATTGTACCGTAACTCAGAAGAGAGTGAAAATTTGAATGGTAGGATATTAGAAGAACATCTAAATTTAATGTTTTTTTAAGTTCCCTTATTAAGAAAATGGTTTTTGATAATTTGGGAACTAGGTAGTCAATGTGCCCTGTCCAATTAAGGGAATCATTTATGACCATTCCCAGTAGTTTGACACTGTTATTACTTCTAATTTTGTTATTAGTTGAAATTATAATTTTTTGAGTTTTTTCAGGATTCAGTTTTAATTTATTTGCGTAAAACCAATCTTGCATTACGCTTTCTAACTGTGTCCTTGAATTTAAAAGTAAATCAATATCTTTGTTTGAATTTAGTAATGAGCTATCGTCGGCGAAGAACATACTTTTCTCAGGTTCAATATAGTAAGGCAGGTCATTAATAAAAACTAGAAACAATAGGGGGCCCAGGATAGACCCCTGGGGAACCCCTATGGTTATGTTTTCAAATTTAGAGTATGAATTATTGTGGTAAACACATTGCTTCCTACCTGAGAGATAAGAAACCAAAAGGGATAGTGTTAAACCTCTTATACCATAATATTCAAGCTTTTCTATGAGTAATGGATGGGGGACACAATCGAAGGCCTTCGTAAGGTCAAACAGGGTTAAGGCGCCATGTCTTCCCCCCTCGATGCCCTCGATTATCTCCTCCAATATCTTAGAAATTGCTTGAATTGTTGATTTGTTCTTGCGAAATCCATACTGTCTCTTGCTGAACACATTATTGTTTTCGAGAAAGGTGACAATACGAGTTTTTATCAAGTATTCAAATATTTTGCCAAAAATTGGCAGAATAGAGATTGGTCTAAAATTATTGGGGTCGTTATTGTCACCCTTCTTGTGAATTGGTATAACCTTCGCCAACTTAAAGCTGTCCGGAAACTTACCCTGCTCAAAGCAGAGATTGAACAAGTCTGCAAGTGGGTACTGAATAAAGTCCGCGGTATTTTTTACATGGTTTGAATTAAGTTCATAGATATCAGTTGAATTTGAGTTTTTTAATGACATGATTGCATTAAAAACTTCTGAGGGAGTAACTGGGTTTAAAAAACAACTTTTTTCGTTTTCTGGAGCCTTTTTTAAATAAATTTTAGAGTTTATTTTAGAGTTTGGTAACTTTTTAACAATATCCTCGGCGACAGATGAAAAAAATCTATTAAATTCATCATGCGAGATATTGGTATCGGTTTTTGATTTTTTCTGAGATCTTTTCGAGTTTATTAGTCTCCAAGTGTCTCTGCTCTTGTTTTTTGAGTTTTTTATAAAATTGTCACATGCTTTACGCTTGTGAAGGACGATTTGTTTTCTATATTCGCTTCTTAAAATTTTAAATTCATTTTCATGAGTTTCAGATTTTGTTGAATTAGCTCTTAATCTTAAGCAAGATACAGTTTCACGGAGGTCAGACAAAAACTTATTAAACCGATTACCAGGTGCATTATTGGTGTTGTTGCACTTTTTTAAAGGAAAGCATTCTTGAACAAGATTTCTGTATCTGTCGACGAGGACATCTGCAAGCAAATTTATATCCTTACTAGAAGTAAATAGCTCCCAGTCAGCATTTACGATTTTTTCTTTGAACTTAAGCATGCTAGCCACGCTTATTTTACGCTTAAAGCTTGGCATTGGGTTTTTTTTCGTTATATTTTTAAAGAAAAGGAATTGACCAAGGTGATCCGACAAAGCAGGATCAATAACACCCGTGCCAACTTCGTCACTGCAAAAGTTAGTTAAAATATTATCAATACAGGATGAGCGCTTTTTTATTCTTGTAAAATCAGTAATTGTTATATTTAAATTAAATGAGTGTAAAAGACTCTTAAGTTCCTTAAGCCTATTTAAATCATTTAACTTCAATGAAATACCATCAAAATAAACATTAAAATCACCAACAAGAATGATTTTACCGAACTTACCTGATAAGTAATCAAGAAGCTTTTCTAAGTTTTCAATAAATTTATTAAAGTTTCCATCAAAAGGCCTATATACTGTCACAACACAGCATTTAGCATTGTTTAGATGGGTCAGTTCAATGGCACAAAATTCTGAGCTCATTTCGTTGCAATATTTACTAACATTTAAAGGTTTACTAATTATATGATCCTTGGTGTAGATGGACACTCCACCATGAATATGCTTAGACCTAGAAAAAAAGGAAATAAGTTTAAAGTTATCAATTGTTTGCAGGTGTAGTTTCTCTTCCTCTTGACTGGTAACCCAGTGTTCAGTTAGGCAAATTATGTCAAAATCATACTTGTCGTTGAACAGTTTCAATTCTTCAGACTTGTCAGAGATAGACTGAATATTTAGGTGAAACAAACTAAATTGGCTTTTTTTCGTAGATAAAAATGTGTCAGCACTACATCTAAAAGGATTCAGAAGTCCTTCTTTCACTGATGAGCATGTAGCATTTAAGAATTGTTCGTTAAAAAAATTTTATTTAAAGTTGTTTTTGATAAATGGGGTTTATAGTTTGAAATAATTGAATTTTCAGGCCATAGTTCTGGAGACTTAAGAGCATTTAACTGATTTATAGGTACAGAAATCTTAAAGGAACTATACAACTTTGGAAATTTTGAGTTTGCTTTTTCAACGTTTGCATTAATACCAGCCTCTTTAAGTTCTTTGGAAAGTTTTTCTTCAGTTGTAATTGGTTCAAGTCTACTTACGTACACAGTACATGTCTTTGCTACACCTTTAAGGGAAGATGTACTGTTTTTACCATAAACAGGCTTAGATCTATTAACTTTTCTGTATGAAACTGTTTTAAATCCTTCTTCGTCATTTTTAGGTGTGTTTATTTTTGGAATCGGTGAATTGTTTAAATTTATTAGTTCATCCAGCTTATTTTGCGTATTAACGTGCAAGAAAGCTGCTGAAACCTGATTTTTCGTGATCAAGTTTTTGTTGTTTTTCGGTGTTTTGACAGCTGGCTCCGTTCGCTCTGAAGTTGGCTGCTGGGACATTTGAACTACTGGCGCTGTATGAATTTTGCCACTTGAGTTTGGCTTATGAATTTTGTCCAATTTGAGGTTAGAAGTTTTAAAGACAGAAATAAACATTTTCTGTTCTTCAACCCTTTCTTCCAGTTGTTTACACATCCTACCTTGAATTTCAAGCATTTGTTTTACGTATTTAAGTTCTTCCTCCACGTTTGGTGATTTAGTGACATCTTCGAGTGCAATGACCTCCGGAGTAGTTTTTGTCCTCACGTCGAATAAAATCTTCTTTACAGCTTCTTTCGTTGCTTCCGGAATCGAATCAGGTAACGCACAGGAGCCATTGGTCAGTAATAATTGAATTAACACTTCTTTTTTAATTTTATCTAACAATTTCGAATATTCCTCAAATTCTCGCGAACTTAACGGCGCCATCTTGAATATGATAATCAAATGCCCTGAATTTTCGCTGATTTCCTTTTCAGAACAATGCGCACCCCGTGTTCTTTTCTCGTCCTCCGCAGCTATCTTGAAAAGTTGTATATTTTATTGATTCAAACAAAAGAATTTGTATAATATACAATGTATATTTTATGGATTCAAAATACAAAAGTTGTATATTGCAGGGATTCAGACAAAAGTCGTACATTCCAGGGATTCAAAATACAAAAGTTGTATATTTCACCGGGCGCCAAGCCTTGGTAGAAACCGTCAGAGGCGAAGAGATTTTTGTTTAGGGTGGAGTTTTGGCAGAACACCAGGGACAAAGCTGTGGAGGGTGGGGCGCCAAGTCTCGGTAGAAACCGTCACGGACACAGCTATTTTGTTTTTTGTAGAAACCGTCAGGGACAAAGCTTTTTTTGTTTTTTGTTTTTTGTTTTACGAGGGGAGCCAAGTTTTGGCAGAACCGTCAGGGACAAATCTTTTTTCTGGAGGAAAGAGAGAGTATTTTTAGGGCGAAAAAAGTTGTATTTTTATGCTAAAAAAAGTTGTAATTTTTGACCTTCCAAAACAATAAGTAATTAATTGGAATTTTAAGTTTCTTCTTAAATTAATCATGGACATGCAACAGATGTATTATAGATATAAGAAATAGCTATCGTGCTATGAATGGCTATTATGACAATAGCCAATAGTATTATCTGACCCAAAAAGGTATCTATTGCAATAAATGAACAATGTATAAGATTTATAATATTTTTATGTTATAGATAGAAGTTTTATTTTATATTAGCAGAGCCGGAGCCATGGGGAATGAGAGGACACCCAATTACCAAAGACTAGTCTTTGCAATTACTTTGAAAAGGTATAGTTTCGTTCTTGCAAAACATTTCATAAGCAAAATTAAAAGAAAATTTTAAATTTAGCGTAGTAGCTAGTTTAAATGTTAACTAGAGTAAAAAACCAAAAATTGCTAAATTAGACATTAACTCGTAAATAGTTAGTGACAAAATAGGCCCTTTTTATGGTGGTATGGGAGTCCACACATGGAAGCTATCTTTCACCTATATGGGATAAAATTTAATAATGGTATAAATTAGTTTAATAATTATAAATTAAAAAAAATATATTAAAAAAAGAAAAAATTGTCATAGTTATTCTTCATATTGTAATAAAAGATCAAATCCAAGAGGGTTGTACATACAGTTGATTAGCAACAATTTTATTATTCTTAGAGGGACCGTCGTTATTATTTATAGGGACCGTCGTTATTTTTTTATAGGGACCGTTGTTCTTAGCAAAGGGACCACATTTTCTCAATTTAAAAATAAAATTAATATTTTTAATATATTTTTTATATTTCTCACTCCCCTTTTCATCCAGTTGGCTTTCTCTAAGATTAATTTTAGGCATTATATTATTTTTTTGAGTTTGGAATATATTTATTTCTTAATTCTGCAAGAGTTTTAGAAAGAACAATGTTAACAGAGTAAAAATTTGCATAATTTTTCAAATACGTAACGACGTTCCCTATGTTAGCAACAACGGTTCCTTTTCGTGGGGACCGTCGTTGCGTTTAGACACAATTAGTGGGATTTGGATCAAGGTCTTTGAGATCAGTTCCTGCAAATTTGAGGTTAGGTATTGTATATGTTATTGTACAAATCTAAAATGTTTAGTCTGAGATATAATTAAAAATAATTAAGATAATATTAGGAACCGTCGTTGTTCATTAAAAAAGTACGCATTAAAATAACATCGCTTAAACTAAATTTATTACATGCATATTTACAATTAGAAGTATTTACCGCTCTTAACACATAATGAAAATACTTAACACTGATCTTCTAGTAATAATTTTAACGTACCACGATCGGTATTCTAGCAGTGTCGGATTTTACTAATATACGAAACGCTCGATTTAAATTGGGAGACATAAGTTATTATTTTTTTTATTCAAACTAGTATAAGATTTTCCAAGTAAATAAGTCTTATGACGTAAGTTAACAGTTCTTAGATTAACTAAAATAACCGTCGTTACGTTTTTTAGGTTAATATATAAGATTTTCAAAACAGACGATATTTATATTCTGCTTTGTGGTGGAAGTGAGGCGTAATTTCACGTGATTTTACTCTTATGCGAATAACCCCAAAAATTGCCCCTAAAAAATTGAGAATTTTATAAGCTTTAAAATGATGTATCACGCGACCCCCTTTCTGTTTAAAAAAGTTTCCTTCTCGCCAACTGTCTCCATCGTGCCTCCCAAGCATACCAAATATATACCAAAAAAATATTTGGGTTATATTATTTATGTGTTCCAAATTTCAAGTTGATATCTTAAGCCGTTCAAAAGCTAAAGGAGGGAAGGCGGAGTTTTGACACGCTGTGTATACATTACAAATGTGAAAAAATACGACATTTTCTTTAATATTAAAGGCTTTGTAGAGGGATCAAGATGACCTTTAATCTGAATCTGCTTTTGCACACACATTAGGCATGTTAGAAGGCATATTTTGGCAGGTATTGCGTTTTGAAATTCCAGATTTCAATTTTTCGGCCAACCTAAACATTCTTATGCTTTTTCTCCCACCTCCAATAAATAGTCTTCGCTACGCCTCTGTCTATAAGCAGTTTTACAAATGCAGTTACTAAAATTATGATTGCGTCCGGATAAAATAGATTATTCTAAGTAGATATTTTTTAGCAGTAATAATTACAAGTAATTTTCCTGCGGTTCAGCAGAGTTTCTAGTACAATGAGGTGATGTTTGATTGTTCGATTCATTTATACAGGATGATTCTTTTACAAGTGGGTTCTTTTGTTATAACATATTTTTGTTTATAAACAGTAAACATTATCTATTTAAAGGGTGATTTAAAATAGGGATTCAGACTCCCGGATTCTACGCAGGGCCGTAGCCACCCCCCCATAGCTACGGCCCTGATTTAACGTCAACAATTCTAAAAAACGCACAAAAAATATACGCTGTAAAAAATACTTCCTGCAAATTTAATCTCGAATTTATAGTCCGTCCAGTTAGTAAGGGACGCGGCCCGTGTTACACCACAGAGCGCATAAATAGCATAATTATGCATAAATCGTAGTGTATCAAAAACTTAACAGATGTCGGTACTGTTTTCCTGGAAAGGGCCTATCCAAAGACTCCCATAACAAGAATATGCTCGCCTCTGGATAGGCTTTAAGTTGTAATTGTAACCTAAAAATTTAACGTTTTCCTTGTGTTTAATATAATTTAGGTTTGTACAATATGTAGAATATGTAATTTACTGTGAGTGTATAAAGAATAAACCAAAAAAGTACCTTTTTCAATACCATACCAAATAACATTAAGTATAACCATTTTTTTATGTAACTTTCTCTTCTTTTATTAGCTTTAACGACTGTCAATTGTCATAGACAAAAAATGTCACAATATTTTATATGTTAAAAGGTACGAGTTTTTAACCAATGATGAAGCTTAAAAATCGCGGGAATTTTAAACTACTATCTTGCATAATTGGACTATAATTACCGGCTATCGGTACCAGAATTTTAAAAGAAATTGTAAAATTTTGCCGAATTTCATACAGTAATTTTAAAATTTGATTTTAGGATATTACGTCGTCATCGTAAATTTAAACGTTAAATTTAAAGATTCGGTGAAATTTCCTATAAAACAGTAAAAAAATCGGTTTCAATCTATGAATTTTATAATTTATTCTTAATATTATTTTATATTTTAGCCCCATTTTTTACTGTGTAGTCCGGAAATAAGTCATAGGGAATTTAATTTTAAAAGGTTGTATACTTCAGTACAAAGCTCATTTAGGACAAATTTTAAAATTATTTCTTTTCACACATCTTTTTATGTAATTTTAATGTTTTAATGAGAAAAAGTCAAAAACAAGAATAAAAAATCCTATTAATTACATATAACTAAAAAGTAGAAAACAAGACATTTATACCAATTTACAAAAACGAGATTTTTAAAAGAAAGGTTTTTGAATTTTTATTGAATTGACGTATACGTATGGGAGCGTTCAAGTATTAAGTAACGCAAAATTTGGCCTTTTTTGACCCCCCCCCATGTAATGCGGTGTAACATTTTCGAGACCAAGCACCCCCCCCCCTATTAGGTAACATTTTACAAAAAGTAAAAATAAATGGAAGGAAATTTTGCTTTATGGTTTAAACCGGTTATTGCTTCCGTGTTTTAAAACCGGTCTGATGTAATTTCCGAAACCGGTTAACCGAAAACCGGTTATGGCTATGGTTTTTCATCTCTAATTGTTTTTGTTTAGGATTTAGTTAACCACGCCGTGTGCAATAAAATTTGCAAGGAATCCGTCTCTTTAAGCATAGATCATTGTTAAAAACGTGATCCACTAACATTTTTTAAGTGTTACGTAACATTCTTACTGACAATTATTTTGAAATCAAATCATTCACCCTTAAGTTATGGGCTGGTATATTTAATTAACCAAAAGATAGCATTTTGAAGCTTTCAAAAGACGTATTACAAGATGGGGTTGTTATTTAATATTCTAATATGGGGGTAGCTAGGGGTAAGGGAGTGAAAGTAGCCTAGTTTGCGAGGTATTCAGCGTGGATCGTTTTTAAATGATAACCTTGATCACCACAATAGCAAATTAAAAAAAAAGTTTCCGATTGTTTTCGGCTAAACAAGTATTTGTTACGGTTACAGTTATTTTTGAACCAAAATATTTTATACTATCAATTAACTTTTAAGGGAGGAGCAAAGATTTGATCATTTTTAACATTAGCCTTTGTAGCGTACTTATAGAATACCACGTCGGCTTACAAGTAAAAGGCACTAAGTCACTTTTTTGTAAAAATGGGATTTTTATGGCACTATAATTAATTTTTGATGATTTATGTATAGGTAAACCGAACTAACTTCTAGGTGGACTGCCAAGAGAGTTACCCACTATACAAAACGCACCAATTTGATTTTGATTAAAATTTTATCTAGCAATAGGCACAAAGTCACTTAGTGCACTTAGTGCGTTTTACTTGTAGATTATTTCAAATGTTTCTGCACTAAGCGACTTTCTAAAAGGAGTTAATTTATTAAAATATAATTGCTTGAATCATTTATATGATACAATATCGCGTTATTTATTGTACTGACAAACGCATTCAAATTTTGCTATGTTAAAGTTGATGGAATAGAGACAGAACAGAAATAACAAGAATATAAAAAAAATAAAGTTCGCGGCAAGTTCGGAAAACAGCCCTTAGAAATGCACCGTGAAGTGTTTTATCATTAATAATGATTCATTATAATTATTGACTTTAGGAGATGCTTTTTTGCCGGCACAGCCAATGGCCTCTGAAAACTGTCTTAGTTCTGGCATAGTAAGCAGCTTCATATAATTAATACTAATTAATTATTATTATTAATTTTGGAAACGTTCTTTAAACAATCAAAAAGTCCACACCCTTCTTTTAAAAATCTAGTTTTTGAAAATTTATGTAAATATCTTGTTTTTTACTTTATTATACATTACGTTTAATTAATAAAAGGGTTTTAATTTTAAATAGTTGTTTTTTATATTATTTTATTGACTTAGTGCTCTTTACTTGCAAGCCGACGTCGTGGGCCTACAAGTAAAAGGCACTAAGTCCATGTCTTTTTAAAAATTTAGTTGAATTAAACTACTTCAATTTTTCTTTATTTAACTGCAAATGGGACATTATTATGCCCAAACATGTCATTGCAATTTGCTGTAGTTTTTTTCCAAAAACAATTATTACAAAAATTAAAAAACAACAATGAAAGTTAAATTTGTCAATATTTCAAAACCATGTTTTTGGACTTAGTGCTCTTTACTTGTAAGCCGATGACCATCTTCTATGTTCCTTGGTTCCTTGATGAAGAATTAAATTTTGATTTACTTTTTCTGAATCACTCTGTATACGTAATGGGTACTGCCCAATGGGTAGGTACTACTATTTAGTTGGAAGCAATGCATTGCTTCATTGCAATGAATTCTTACTTATTTTGAACTTTTTCTTTAACATGATATGCGTTTTACCTTCAACGCTCTTGACCTTGTTTATCAATACGCCCACGACAAGGAATTTGCATAAAATTGTAGGAAATTAATATTATATTATGTAAATAAAAAAGGCAAAAATTAGAAATACAGGACTTTTTAATACGTCAAATTATAAAAATGTTAATTAAATATTTCATATATACCCTATTTCATTTCGTTATTAGTAACTATTTAGTACTTTTGATTTTTATAATTGGTGCTAATATTAGTTTTTTTGACTAAGATTTAATATGATATTAATTTTGAAGTTTTTCGTAATGATTTTTCTCTTGTCGCTGTCAGAAATAATATTATATTTTTTTTTTGAAAATGTCTCCATAAATTTTATATAAGCAAACAAAGTGATATAATTTAGTGATAAAATAAATAAGTGTATAATAAATAAGTGATAAATAAGTAATTGATAATAAATTGTGGTGGATATTTAACAGCATATAGAGACTTCTAAGGTATTTTCCAATCATACTTTAAAATACAGTTGTACAATTTTAGCCACTTTTCTTCCTTATATTTGGGCAAAGCCTCAAACATACATTTTATCATATTTTTATTAATAATTATAAAAAATTGCAAAAGTTTATATTCTACCTGAATGATATGACATAAAAATATAACCTATTTTTTTTTTTCAAGAAGTAATTATACGATACTTTACGCAAAATTCCGTTTTGCACCAGAAGATCTAATTACAAAGCTAAACTAAACCTTGGAACTATTTTAGTAACTAATAATTAAATGAAATAGGGTATATTTATCTACCAATATCACTCAGCACGTAATTGGACAAATAGATCGGCTAGAATCCTTTTTGGCTTGGGCTGGACAGGTCTTATGGATCCATGGTCCATGGACCTCTTGCCCTTTTGTGAGTATACCGGGTGAGTTTCAGTCCACGGACACCCCCTAAAATTAGGCAATTTTTTTATAGCTTTTATTTCTCAAAAATGGCTACAAAATGACACACAAAATTATTTTTTTGGCGCTTCCGTTTTCGTCGAAAATTAAGTTAAATTATTTTTTTTAAATGAGACCCCTGTATATTTTTGCATTTTTGGATCTAAAAACAAATTTACATATAACAAAAATAATTTAAAAAATAATTATATATTTTTTTTTAGAACTTTTTTTATTTATTTATTTTTTGTTAAAATACAAGATTTATTTTTTCATAAATAAAATCTAATTTATTTGCTTAATGTGAAAAAAATACAAATTTTATGTATAAACCAAAATTTGGTAATTTTTTAAACTTAAACACTTAACACTTTTAACTTAATTTTTTCAAATAGCAACCCCCTTGGACGCTCTCAACTTTTTGGTGCGCTATTGTAAGGGCTACAAAATGGAGTACTTTTTTTGCTTTTAATTCCGCTTTTGCCGAAAATTAAGTCAATTGTTTTTTTTAATAAATAAAAAATAATTTTTTTTTAGAAAAAAAAAATTGTTTTCTAAATTCCAAAATGAAAAAATTTACAGGGGTTGTCATTTAAAAAAATATAATTGGTTAAGTTTCCGGCGAAACGAAATTTCAAAAACAATATTTTGCACGCCATTTTTTAGCACCTGTTAAGAAATATAGGCTAGAAAAAATTTGCTTTGATCGGATTAAAATCAATTCCATTTTAGGGGGTGTCTATGGACTAAAACTCACCCGGGTGGTATTACGTCCAGATGGGCTAGATCTTCTATTGTAATTATAAAATTGTTTTAACCCTTTGCGGTCTACTGTCGGGGCAGCCCCGACATTCCAAATATTACGTTTCGGTCCGATGTCAGCACTCAGAAAAATCTCAACTTGTAAAATCAATAAGAAATTATTTCAATTTAAAAAAATTGCCTCTTAAAATATTAAAAGTAAAAACTTTACGTTTTAGTTATGAATAATATAAGAAAAATAATTAAAATAATTTTCAACAGGCCTTTTGATTACTCTTCTGAACTACTGCACTCCACTTCAGGTTTGCTTGATGTAAGACAATTATATATTAAAACTATACTAATAGACTGGTTTAATAAAAAGATATCAGTACAGGCTTTACAGCATGATTACAATACCCGAGGTTCTGTACAAAATATGGCCTGCGTTCTGAGAGCTTGTTTTCGTTTGAGCGAAAGATATTATCCATTTTATCTTCATAAAGTGTTTAATATTCTGGATAATTCATGTAAAAATTTATCCGTTTCATTGCTAACGTTTAAAAGCAGGATAACTTTATGGATATCTCAGAATAGAGCTTTCATACATTCACTATTTGAATAACGTGGTTAATGTTTAAAGAAAAAACTACTACTTTTTCTTTTAATATGTGTAATGTAATTATATATTTCACATATTCTTTTGTAAAAATTGTTTTTTTTTTTGATTTATTATATTATATGAAGGTATTTTCACAAGACACATCTCTGCTGCTAACAAGGCAACTTCTGTGGCAGTGTTTCTGTGAAACTTTTACAGATTTAGTTCAGTACCTAGACTAGGTACTAATTTTTGTTAATTTCTTAAGTTTATCATTTTTTTATATTTTTTGTATTAATTTTTATATATTTTGTAAATTATAAAAAATTTGTATACCTAAATAAATAAAAAATAAATAAATAAAATATTAATTTAAAAAAATAATGTTTACACCAAAACGTTTTTCACTTTAAAGTAAAAGTATTGTCCCTTACTTTCTTATTTTAATGTTTTCTTAATAAAATTATAATATATATTGTTGAAAAATATCAATATATTAAAAGAATTCTTTTTAAAATAACCAGTTTTATATTCAAATCATTTACAAGTTTACAAATGATTTAAAAGGAAACATTTTTTAAATTACAAGGAATATTTTTATTTTTACAATGGCTTATAAAATTAAAAAATATCTTTTTGAATTAACAAAAAACACTGTCGGAGCAAAAACATATTGGTTTTCCTTTAAAACGTATGACTTTTGTTTGATTTTACAACGATTTTTCTCTGAGTGAGGGCACTTAAAATGTTTTCTTTTTCCGAATGTATATTGTAGGTGTAAAAAGTACTTAGTAAGTACTACTTACACTGAATTTTTAGTATTTTTTTTTACTTTAGATTTTCCATTGCAAAATTTTTCGAAACATTATGTATTTTTGCGTTTTATGTCGAATACAGCTATATTATTGAAATATCTCGCTCGGGATTGTTTTTGGTAAATATTGGTGTAGGGCAAAGCGGCAAATGTGGAAAATACAACATCTTTTCACAAAAATTTAAAAATTGGTATAAGGAGGTGAGCGAGTTCTGGCGCATCCTGTAGAATTAAATATATATAAAAAAAATAAATCCTACCTTAACTGTATCGTAATGACCCTCTCGCGGCAATCCTCTTAGTTCGGAATCGGTTCTCGAAGGTGTTCTGAAAATAATAAATATTTGAAGTATAAAGGCCGTGAAGATATATAATGCTTTGCATTCTATAATACACGGTGTATTTGAGATATATCAACGAGGTTTTGCACGTCAACTAATCCTACCAAGGCCCGTTTTTATGTGTTATTTTCATGTACTTATTTCAACCAGGGGTGTGCGAAACGGGGGAAAAACTGATAAGCCCAGTTTTTTGTCCCAAACTTTTTTCTTTGTAACTTTTTTGCAATTTTATTTTTAAAATATGATTCCTCAGGTCAAAATACATAAAAAAGGTACTCTTGTTGTAATACTGTAGGATTAACCGTTTTCGAGAAAAAATCATTTGAAGGTGAAATTCCACGGTTCAAGGACGAAAAATTAAATACTAAAATGTTGAAAACCAAAATTTTAATGATGCAGGGCGAATGTACATTAAAAACTAAGAAAAAAACCTCATATACAGGTAATTCTAAAAATAAATCGTAATGGTCTCCTAAATATGCACCATTTTTAAAGGGCTATGGTAGCTTTAAAAGCGTTTTTTCGACCTACATGTATGAATGTTTTTGATCTAGAATAACATTGCATCATTAAAATTTTGGTTTTCGACATTTTAGTATTTAATTTTTCGTCCTCGAACCGTGAAATTTCACCTTCAAATGAACTTTTCTCGAAAACGGTTAATCCTACAGTATTACAACAAGAGTACCTTTTTTATGTATTTTGACCTGAGGAATCATATTTAAAAAATAAAATTGCAAAAAAGTTACACAGAAAAAAGTTTGGGACAAAAAACTGATAAGGCCCCCCCGTTTCGCACACCCCTGGTTTAAATAAGTACGTTAAAATGACATACAAAGATGGGCCTTATTAGGATTAATTACGTGCAAAACCTCGTTAACATATCTCAAAGGATTCCTGAGTTATTAAATAAAAACCGATTTTTTTAGCCAATTTCAAAGGGGCGTAGCTCCCTTATGACGCATTTTTAGACATATGTTTATAGGAACTTTTTGTCATATTTTATCATGTAGAATCACCTGTTAAAATTTCCTACGCTATTTCAAATACACCCTGTATACTGCCCTGCCAAGACCAGTTGTCCTATATGCAAATTAGATGTTTTGAGATATGGCCAGTTTTATTGTTTTTGTTTGCATTTTTTGAAAACACGCTTAAATAAATATGGCGTTGGGTCCTGCTTTATTTTAAATTAAAAATACGTGATATCCTTTGAAATTTTTTTTTGTCAGAAAAATAAATTTTCATACTAAATTTGTTCTATTTGAGAAAGTTAGGACAAAATGATCTAAAAAGTCCAATCAAATTAATAAGATCTGTAAAGTTAGTCCTAGTACTGACTTATTCATCTAGTAAAGACTAGTTAGGACAATTTTATTTAGATAACATTGAAAATTTTCGACATAGGACAAACATCTTAGGCAAAATTTTTAGGATTTGGGTTTTAGATAGGACTTTTCTTTTTAGTAGGCACATGGGGCTAGTGTAATGTAATCTCAAAAAGTGAATTTTTGCAGATAGGACAACTTGTCTTAGCAGGGCAGTATAGTTACTCCTCGCAGCTGCAAGTAGCTTTTTACTGGTGAAGTTTTCATTGAATTGTATTGGGGTATTTCTATTTTTTTAAGTTGCGCCACCTATAACTTTTTTGCTTTTAAATGTTTTTTTTTCATATTTTTTAAGGATTCTTTTATTGAAGGTTACTTTTCCCAAAAAAAAATAACACCTATGTTTCCATTTATTATTTCAAAAAGTTAGCCCCCTATAACTTTTTTTTTTGTTTTTAGGGGGAAATTTTTCAAATTGGGAACAAGTTATTCTCTAAATAAAAGTAATTTTTCCTAAAAAATCTAGATTTTTAAAAAAGTTTAGCCCTCTAGATATATGTTTTTTTGTTTTGGTGGGATTTTTTAAAATTTGGTACGATGGATATATTTAATAGAAGTATTTTTTCCTAAAAAATGAGGTTAACTAGAGCACTAGATAGGTAAGTTTGTGAGGTAGGTGGGTAATTTGAGTAGTTCTTTTGTGTAGTGTGTTCAGTGCTCTAAAGTTGACCGGAGATTTTCTTTCACTATTTTGGATTTTTTTAGATGTTTAGTCACCCATAACTTTCTTATTTTTTATGCATACTTTTTTTTTATTTTTAATACATACTTTGTAATGGAGAGCCCCAATTAAGCATATGCTAGGGGTATAACAAGTAAAGATGAATTTATCCCGTTTTATTTGAAGCTGCAATTTTTAACTTACATTATATTACTGGCCTATACATAATATTACTGGCCTATATATTAGAAAAACATATCAAAATAAAATAATATAAAAACAAGTTTTTAAGTTAAACCCCTTTTATTAATTACATATTACATATAACTAAAAAGTAGAAAACAAGAAATTTATACCAAAAACAAAAAAGAGATTTTTAAAAGAAAGGTTTTGGAATTTAACTTTTTTATTTTTTCCAAAACCCTTCTTTTAAAAATCTCGTTTTTGTAAATTGGTATAAAAGTCTTGTTTTCTACTTTTTAGTTATACATATATATATATATATATATGTAATATATAATTAATAGGAAGGTTTTAACTTTAAAAACTTGTTTTTTATATTATTTTATTTTCAAGTTTTTTAGTTATGGTTAAATATTGCACTGATAAAATAATAGCGTTATTAATACAACAACATAGTGTTATATATGCGCCAACTACAAATTGCACATAAGATAAAATTTGTTGTATTTATTACAGTTTTATGTTATAAAATATTACAAAATATGGTTATCGCCTATATTACAACAAAATTTCTATCAGTGTGTGTAATGCAATCCTTATTGGGCCCATGTGGGTGAAACAGAGATTTTAAAGAGTAAGGTTAATTGAAAATCCACAAAAATTGGAGTTACGGCTTTTTCGCTTAGTGGGCAGAATACCCTAAAACGGATTGTGATAATAAAAATCACCCCCGGGGGCGGGAGAAATGTGTAAAATAGGAAACCTTTAATTTTTAACTATGCACAGTGTATTTGATTTTTTTGAAATTTGAGTTTTTTTACCAAGCTTGTTCGGCGCCCGTAGGACCGGGCTCTGCAACTGTACCCCTATGATCTCCGCTGCCCGGGCATATTATTGTATATTTGTATAGTCCTTCTGACACTCTTGTACATACCGAATTTTAAACAAACTTTCAGCGTGTACATGTGGGCGAAACAGAGATTTTAAAGAGTAAGGTTAATTGAAAATCCAGAAAAATTGGAGTTACGGCTTTTTCGCTTAGTAGGGCAGAATACCCTAAAACGGATTGTGATAACAAAAATCACCCCCGGGGCCGGGAGAAATGTGTAAAATAGGAAACCTTTTTTTTTAACTATGCACAGTGTATTTGATTTTTTTGAAATTTGAGTTTTTTTACCAAGCTTGCTCGGCGCCCGTAGGACCGGGCTCTGCAACTGTACCCCTATGATCTCCGCTGCCTGGGCATATTATTGTATATTTGTATAGTCCTTCTGACACTCTTGTACATACCGAATTTTAAACAAACTTTCAGCGTGTTCATGTGGGTGAAACAGAGATTTTAAAGAGTAAGGTTAATTGAAAATCCAAAAAAATTGGAGTTACGGCTTTTTCGCTTAGTAGGGCAGAATACCCTAAAACGGATTGTGATAATAAAAATCACCCCCGGGGTCGGGAGAAATGTGTAAAATAGGAAACCTTTTTTTTTTAACTATGCACAGTGTATTTGATTTTTTTGAAAATTGAGTTTTTTTACCAAGCTTGCTCGGCGCCCGTAGGACCGGGCTCTGCAACTGTACCCCTATGATCTCCGCTGCCCGGGCATATTATTGTATATTTGTATAGTCCTTCTGACACTCTTGTACATACCGAATTTTAAACAAACTTTCAGCGTGTACAACACACGACATTGTTAGAACAAATTAATCAACACTTGTGTTTATTGAACAAACTAATTAACACTATTAAGTTATTTTTCCGATATGTATACATAATAATTAATAGACTGCATTCCACGTGTAGGAGAGATTAAGTGATGTTTTGTTTCGCCGTTTTTGGAAGTAACGCCAAAATTGATGACTGCATATTTGCAATAAATATAACACAGATCCACAAAAAATAGATTCTGTTTATAATAGGTTTCTGATATATCACTTCGTATATATTTTGGGCTAGATACTTAATCCGAATCTGATGGTAGAATTTTTCCATCATCAGGTATGAGTTTAAAAATGGAAAAACTCGCACACGGTTCGCCGTTGTTCATTTTGGAATGTTTGTTAATTTTAACTTATTCATTAAAAAGTTACGGAGGTCACGTGATTCCTCCTTTTTGCGATTAATTAATTAATTAATAACGAACCGTGGGCAACGTTTCCGATTTTGCTATTGTTTTTCTCGAAAACCAAACCCGATAGATCAATTATGTGCACATCTGGCCACATGTGGCCAGATCTGATAAAAAATCTCTAAAAATCAAAACCTTTGTAAACAAAACAAAAAAGACACCTTAAACTTTTGATATCCCCTAGGAAGGTTATAAATTAAAAGGATTATTTATTTATTTATTTCTTTAATTATGTCCTTTTTTTATTAATTTTCTGCACCAAGATTCGGATTCAGCAGCCTAAAATTCATAGAATAGTATATTCTATAACTAGTATGGAATATACAATATTCCGCCCGAGCGGAAAGTTTGTCAGACGAGCCGGCAGGCGAGTATGACGGTCCCGCGAGCGCGGAATGACTATTCCATACGTGTTCTAGACTATACTTTTTCTTCGACTGCAAATATGAAACACTGTATGGCTTTACTGCGGACAAGGTTAAAAACAATGTTTTTTGTGACTCGACATAGTAAATGCAATAAAACACATATTTTTAAATAAAGCAATTAATGTTATTTAATAATTTTATCAAATCAGTACTTAAAAAAGATTTTTATTTAATTTTAGCACATATTTACAAACTATAATGCAAAAAATGAAGGTTATGTCAGATTGTTGTGACAGATATCAGGTTGAATATTTAACAATAGATGGAGCAGTTTTAATTTTTTGAACTAAATTGATAAAAACTGGTCAAATATTAATGTTTCATGGCAAAATATATAGTTTTTTCCTAATTTTGCTACAGTTTCCTTAACTTTTATAAACAAGAGATGGCACTACATGTGCTCATTCTAACACTTGATACGGAATATTCATACCGTATCTAGAGCTAGAATGGATTCATTCTGTGTTTGAAAAGTGTGTGTATTTGCTTACATTCTAAAGCAGTCGTAGAAAATACGATATATCATAAACCTGTTGAAAATCGAATTTAGTTTTTTTTTGTGGAGCTGTGTTATTGTCCATTAATTTTAAGCATAATTTCAAATCATAAACAAGCCGTGAAGATACTCAATGCTTAGCATTTCATTGTGAGCTATTCCCAAAATATAATTGCCATTCAAATTTTTTTTTGTCTAGAACGTTTAACAACTTTGGAAACTTAAAAACTACTGTTTTATACTCTTCTAATGCATGAAGAGTGTAATAATGACTATGAATATATTAAAGTTAAATACAGGGTGGAGCGACAAAAACGAAACAGAGCCAATATTTCGAGACCCGTACAAAATATCAAAAATCTAAAAAGCAGTTTAATTTGATATATCGAGGAGGAAACTCAATTATGACCATTAATCGGAATAAATTCAGTTATGACTCATCAACGTTGAAAATAAACAAGAAACATAGGCTTACGGAATAATTTTGCCGAATTATGAGGGAAATTTTTATAAAGGTCACTAAATCGAAACATTTGACGACTAATTTGTTACACACAACAATATTGAATATACATATTAACTATAAATATGTAAATATATCGGTGTTTTTCGAAGAAAATAAAAATGTAAATATTTAAAACCTCGCGTCAACGATAGAATCGACGCGGCGCCTATGCGAGCACTGGAAATTCGTTTGGACTGATTATGACATTAGTAAGATTCTAAACTTCACCCCTCACCGCCAGCCACACCGACTTTAAAATCTTAAAAGGAAACCTTTCGGGAAATCTCCTATTGGTAATACACCAATTAAAAGAGCTCAAAAATGGTTTTTAGTGATGCTAAAGAAAGTCAAATCATTTCATCTATTTCTATAAGGGATGGCAAATTTTAATATTTATAATTACTTCCAATTAATAATAAAAAGACAAAGTTTTTGTTTTGTTTAGAACTTTATACTTTCAAATGCACTCAACTACTTTAACTAATAGTCGGAGAGCTGGTGACCATTTTTATTTCATTATTTTCTCCCAGCTATATTTTATACACGGTGTATTTGAAATAGCGTAGGAAATTTTAACAGGTGATTCTACATGATAAAATATGATAAAAAGTTCCTATAAATATATGTCTAAAAATGCGTCATAAGGGAGCCCCTTTGAAAGTGGCTAAAAATATCGGTTTTTATTTAATAACTCAGGAACCCTTTGAGATATATCAACGAGGTTTTGCACGTCGACTAATCCTACCAAGACCCGTTTTTATGTTATTTTCATGTTCTTATTTCAACCAGTGGTGTGCGAAACGGGGGGGGGGCTTATCAGTTTTTTGTCCCAAACTTTTTTCTGTGTAACTTTTTTGCAATTTTATTTTTGAAATATGATTCCTCAGGTCAAAATACATAAAAAACTCTTGTTGTAATACTGTAGGATTAATCGTTTTCGAGAAAAATTCATTTGAAGGTGAAATTCCACGGTTCGAGGACGAAAAATTAAATACTAAAATGTTGAAACCCAAAATTTTAATGATGCAGGGCGAATGTAGATTAAAAACTAAGAAAAAAACCTCATATACAGGTACTTCCGAAAATCAATCCTAATGGAGCTATGGTCTCCTAAATATGCACCATTTTTAAAGGGCTATGGTAGCTTTAAAAGCGTTTTTTCGACCTACATGTATGGAAACTTTTTTTCTTAGTTTTTGATGTAGAATAACATTGCATCATTAAAATTTTGGTTTTTGACATTTTAGTATTTAATTTTTCGTCCTCGAACCGTGAAATTTCACCTTCAAATGAACTTTTCTCGAAAACGGTTAATTCTACAGTATTACAACAAGAGTACCTTTTTTATGTATTTTGACCTAAGGAATCATATTTCAAAAATAAAATTGCAAAAAAGTTACACAGAAAAAAGTTTGGGACAAAAAACTGATAAGCCCCCCCCGTTTCCCACACCCCTGGTTGAAATAAGTACATGAAAATAACACATAAAAACGGGCCTTGGTAGGATTAGTCGACGTGCAAAACCTCGTTGATATATCTCAAAGGGTTCCTGAGTTATTAAATAAAAACCGATTTTTTTAGCCACTTTCAAAGGGGCGTAGCTCCCTTATGACGCATTTTTAGACATATGTTTATAGGAACTTTTTGTCATATTTTATCATGTAGAATCACCTGTTAAAATTTCCTACGCTATTTCAAATACACCCTGTATATGTGTTAAAGTACATTCAAATTAAGCTATTTTCAAATTGCTAGACTCCGGATCCGATTCCTTTGGGTGCTAGAAGATCCAAAAGCTACGGCAATGAGTTACCAAAAAATCTATTTTTAACTTGCCGAGTCATATACATTTTATTTAATACATTCAGATTAAGCTATTTAGTTATACACAATAATTCTGTGGCCAAGGGGTAAGAACAGTATTTAAAAAGTGACTTTACATTATGTGATAGTTTTTTAAAGTGATGAGAATTTATAAAATTATATTTTGATTAAATGAAAATATTTTAGTGTTGACATAATAACTGTGAAAATCGACTAATCTAAATGTAATTAATGTAATTTGTTTAACCCGGTAAGTTAAAAATATTTTTTCGGGGACCCCATTTCACCACCTTTTCGAGGCATCCAAAGGAACCCGATCCAGGACCTGGCGGTTTGCAAATAGCTAAATTTGAATGTACTTTAGGACATATATAAAATACAGCTGGGAGCAAATAATGAAGTAGAAATGGTCACCAGCTCTGAGACTATACTGCCAATCAACCCTATGTAAACATTTTAGTGTGAAACCCCCACTTTATGCATATCATTTTAAATGGGGTTTAAGAGCTTTAACGCGGTTACAGAAAAATGTTTCAGCTCTGGCTCCATTAGAAAGTGTTTTTGGATTAAGATAAATTAATTAAGGTTAAATCCACATAAAACCACGTCTAGTATCTGGGGTTTCCATTAAATAGGCGACTTGTCGTATTCAGCTTCGTGTAGCTTAATTTTATTGTAGTCTTTAGTTTTGTAGCTTCTTTAGTTTTAAAGTTACACAGTTTTTTTTTAATAAAAGACGTATTTTTCTGTTTTTGCGTTTATGGAATTAACCTATTTATACAACTAACGATTGAATTCATCAGGGTTAATTTTAATTAATAATCTTACCTGTTGTAATCGCCATTTCCATTTATATTAGGCCTAGGGGAGGACGTATTTCTTGGAATTGATGAATTTCCATTAAATGGTATTGTTCCACTTTGTTTACTGTAAAAAAAAACTATGTTAAATGTTAATTAACATAAAGGTCACGGGTCCACTTTCGCGGTCACACCCCGGCTGAAATATCCCCCACCCTAAAGTTTCTTCACCTCAGATTTTTTGACGTTTCCTCATTCTATAGTTCTATTAGGTTACAAAAAACTTTTATCTGAAATATTTTGTCGTCTTTTTTTTTAATGGTAACAACATTCATAAAAATTCATAAAAACTAAAAAAAAACAAGAAAATAAATCTTTTTTACCCTAAACCAAAGTTAAATATTTATTGTTAAATTATTAAATATCAAGTTAAATAATATTTATAACAATCAAGCGAACAATAGACTTGAACTATACAGTGCGGTCCAAAAGTCAACCCCCTCTTAACTTTTGAACGAGTTAAGATATCGACTTCAAATTTAGAACTCTTAAATAAGACAACTTAAATTATCTTTTAGCATATATTTAATACTTTCAGCTACTAAAATGTCGGCAGGTGGCATGGGTGGACACTTTTTTAAACGGAAAGGGGGTCGTGTGAATCATCATTTAAAAGCATTAAATTCTCCATATAACTATATATTTTGCAATTTTTTTTGGGTTTAAAATAGGGTTGAAAATGGGCATTTTTGTCAAAATTTCTCTAAAAACAACCAATTTTAATTGACATAAATAAAAATTTACAAAAAAGAACTTAAAAAATTGCATTTCTAGCACAAACAATTTAAAAATCAAAACCTTAAAACAACTGTTTAAAAATTAAAAAATAAACAGTCAAATAAAGAATGTTATTTGCTTTAAAATGATGTATCACACGACCCCTCTTTCAATTAAAAAAAATCCCCTCCATGTCCCCCTGCCTACATTTTAAGAGCTGAAAGTATCAAATATATGCTAAAAGATACCTTATCTTATTTAAGAGTTCTAAACTTGAAGTCGACATCTCAACTCTTTTAAACGCTAAGAGGAGGGGGCGTACTTTTGGACTGCACTGTATAGTTCAAGTCTATTATTCGCTTGATTGTTATACATATTATATAACTTGTTACAACCACATTTCTGTGTTTGTATTTATTTTTAATTTGGGTTTTATTATACATAATTTCATTTAATTTCTTTACTTAGTTATAATTCAAAAATAATATTTTATTTTGAATTGATTGTATTTTTGTAAGTAACGCGCTGAAAACCTCCTAGCTTTTCTGCGCTTGAGTTCGGACCAGCCTTCCGGCAGTAGCAATTTGACTCTCGAGAACGATCGATGGGTGTCAATAAAAATATACTCAAATCCGCTGACGAATATACCACGCGCGGGCATTCGTTAGAATTTACCATATTTACGGCTGCAAACTATAGAAATAAGTTCCATATACACATATGTATTTAAATAATTAGTAGTGTATACCTACACTGGTCAAACAAACTTTAATTCGCGTACATCAGTTTCCAATTATGTGGTGTCTCCTGTGAAGAAATGGCGGTCATGACCTGTCGTGCTGAATGCTGAAACTAAGGTAAGATTACCATATATATTATTGGAACTGTCGTTTTGTCTTTAATATTCTTTTCAATCATTAATACCTATTCGCAGTCCACTTAATTAATATCATAAAGGCGATGTTACGGAGGCAATCCCATATCACCGAATGGGACCTTTCGACGTCACACAACATAACTTGACATTTAACAATTTAGCAATAAATATTCAACTTCGTTTTAGGGTAAAAAAGATATATTTGGTTGATTTTTTTTCAGTTTTTATGAATTTTTATGAATTTCGTTACCATTAAGAAAAAGGACGACAAAATATTTCAAATAAAAGTTTTTTGTATCCTAATAGAACTATAGAATGAGGAAACGTCAAAAAATCTGAGGTGGAGACTCTTTAGAGTGTGGGATATTTTAACCGGGGTGTGCGGTTACTTTCACGCATCTCTTAAAAATAGATTCAGAAAAAAGACCCCCAAGCTTACTTTTTTGCCCCAAACAAGAGAAACAAAATAGCTAAAATTACACGGTACGACTAGGGACACTAGATCTAGGTACGAAAGCAAAAAAATTGCTGGCATCGGACCAATTTTTTTTAACTAATTTTGGGTCGCAGATTTCGAATCTGTTTTCAGGTCACGTCAGAATTTTTTTCTATATGCACTTATCAATTTACTCTAGTTTACAAGTTTTTTTTTGTTTGTTTCCTGGGGTAATTTAATACGGAAAAAACTCAGAATGAAAAAAACAGGTTTTAAAAACATATTATATTATTTGCAAAATAATTCGGAACTGCTTTAAGCTAAAACTTGGTATGAAAACATGGCAGGTCAGTAAATCAGCTAGTTCAAACTATTTATGTCTTAAATGGGGTGAAGAGGGGGTAAATTAATATTTTTTGCGATAGGTAATTAGTTAATTAAGTAAAAAAATGTTTCACTTATGCAAAGTAGTACTAACAAAAAAAAACAAACCAAACCCTTTTATTTATTTATTTTTTAATACTAAAGTATAGGTATAATAAAAACAAATGTCAAGTAGGTTTGTATACAATATTTGTACATCAATTTAAGTTTTTAGCTCTTTTTATTTGCCTACTGTACTGGGTTACGTCTGTGTCATGTTTAAGAGGCCAGCAATATTCTGCCAGCATATGCGTTTTTGTCTTTGGTTTTTATAACTTATAAATTGACTTAAAAACTTGGTTAACGCAACAAATACTAGCTCCAATTCCAGAGTTTTAGGAAAAACATAAAATAGTGCAAATTAGCAAATTTAAGTGCATATAGAAAAAAATCCTAAAGTGACCGAAAAAATTTGATTACATATTCGAAATCTATGACCCAAAATTGACCAAAAGTTGGTCCAGTGCCAGAAACTTTTTTTCTTTACCCCATTTAATAAAAAAATAGTTTAGATTTATTGATCTGCCACGTTTTCGTACCAAGTTTTAGCTTAAAGCGGTTCCGAATTATTTTGCAAATACTATAATATGTTTTTAAAACCTGTTTAATTTTAAACGTCGCGACTTTTCGGAAAATATATTTCGTTCTTCAAGGGCTCTAAAAACAAGTAAAAACATAGAGACTTAAAAAATTGCACTCAAAAACCTGGATAATATGTATGTATATGAGGAGCTTATTTCCAAAATAAAACAAATCCATTTCCTAACTTTTTGGACTTGTTGTGTTTTGAAAATGAGCTCCGAATATTATATAATTTCTTTTATTTTTCAATTTTTTAATAGCAGCGTTTTCAAAATATTTCATCATAGTTGGCTTGAAAACGTTGCTATGCGACAAATGGAGTTACTGCTTTCTATTTAAGGACGCCAGTGTAGGCCTTTGGACGGACAGACCGACAGACGGACATGGAAAAGTCAAAGATCATTGACATAGAGTAAATCAGGACTGCGCATTGACCTTCTGAGCATCCAAATTTCTGGTTTCACCCTGGTGTATTGTTTCTTACTCACACTCATAATGCTGTCTTTGTCACATCATAGAATATCCATCATTTTGTGCGTAATTTTTAAATCGTAAAACCGTTAAAATTAGTAATTTCTAGGGACTTTTTGTTATGGTTGGTAATATATCCAATCACAATCCAGCAGGGGGTGCGAGGGGGCCTAGCGAGATTTTATATTTTGGCTACCCCCCTAACACCCCCCCTATTGGTTTGGTCTAACACCCCCCCTCCTATTGGGGGGTAGCCAAAATATAAAATCTCTACAGCCTTTAATAACGCGAGAAACGGGGTATGAAGTTTATGAATTTTGGTCAATTTGTGTGACGTATCTTATGGACGACCCCTTATGAAAATATTGATTAATCAATTAAATTAATTATTATGAATATTCAATGCACAGTGTTCACTGATTTTTTCCAGTAAATTAAATCTTACCTTCTGCCATGCAAATCACACCGGCTCTTATCCATATAAGTGACAACCTTCCTGTGGCCCTCCCTTTCTAACCGGGCTGCCACAGGGGGATGCAGAAAGTTGTTATAATACATCTCCAATTAAGAAATCTTTAAAAAAATACACTACACTACACATTCGTTAACGCGCACTCGACGTTTTCTTTGTATAAAATTTTAATTGTAAAGTAGTCGCAGGTGTTCTGTAAAAACAATGCTAGTTGCTGATTTTTTTGTTTTGTTTGTGAGGTTTTTCAGGAATTTGTTTAACTTTTTAGTCATGTCTGTGCTATTGAGTCAATCCATAACAAACCAACCAGATAACAAGTCCAAAGGTCTGGATATTAATAATACAGAGAATTCTAAGAAAGCCGTGGCAATTTTATTTAGGTAATCAACCAAATTTTTACCAATTCAAATCTTTTATCACTATTATCATTACATATAATTATGACCTTATCTTTGTATTTTTCTTGTATCCCCTAGTGATAAATTCCGTTTTCAAACCGCGTCTTAAACTTTAAATTTAATGCCCTATAAGACGAGATACTCGATTTCTAAAGTTAATTTAACCCCTTCGCACGCAGACTTATTTTTCAAGTCCACAGCATTATCCCAGATTTGGTGAAAACATGGATGTTGGTTACCACATGTGGCACCCTGGCCGCGAAGGGGTTAATACATGAGAAATTTGGTTAATAATTATTAATTATAATTTAATACAGTGGTCACACATGAACACGTCAGAGCAAAAGAGAGGCTCCCGCGAGTCGAGAGGAAAAAAGAGACTGAAATATTGTTAAGGGCAAAAGCGCTCCTCAAAAAAAAGTCCTATCTGCAAAAAAAAAACGGATTTTTGGTTTTATGCATTTTTGAGATCGTTGCTTAACAACAATCCCAGAAATCCATAAAACAAAAATCTGTTTTTTTTTGTTGCAGATAGAAAATTTTTAATTCACGGTTTTAAAATTTTAAAACACCACCAGGTTTTTCAAAAAAATACCCGTTTTTTATATGCCTTTTCACTAATAGATTCCCTAACTTTTCTAGAATATGGCCACCCTGAATTTAAAGATAAAAATTCTTTAAAAATCCGTTTTTTTTTCTATTACTTATTCTGTCATTTAAAGAACGACGGACAAAATCTGAAATTAACTTCCGGTAACTTATACCACAGACCTAGGACTGTAAGTAATGATTTTCTCTGAACCCAGAGACTTATGTTTTAGTGTCTAAATGTCTAAAAAAAATGTGTGCGAAAGTACTTATTTGCTGGACTCGCCTTTTTGTGGGCCTCGTACCTCCTCCACCAAATCAGACTCGTCCAGAAAAGACATTCCTTCTGGCCTTTGGCACACAAATAACTATTAAATTGGTTGGTTTGTTTAGGACTTACTCAATGGAAAACGAAATAACTACTGGACTACCAAACGCCAGTAAAGTAAAACAATTACCAATGGTTCAGTGAGTTTTAGTGGCAGATAGGTTATGGTCAGTTTTCGCTTTTATCGGTTAATGTTTTTAATTGCCTGTCACGGATTCTATTAGTACTTAGACACCAGTAGATACCACAATTAAAAAAAATGCAACAAGTTACAAACCGTGAAAATATGCAATGCTTTGGAGTTCATAGAATAACCTTCACAGTGGATAGTATATCACATATTATCTAAAAATCACAAGTACAAAGGTATTTTTTTGATGAAATGTCCGCCTATATAGTATAACAAGCGAATATTTAATCAAAAAATATACATTTGTGTTGCTTGGGATACTTCCCAATAAATTATTACTGTTTATACCGTATTAAAACGTTCTTTCGATATGTTTCTCGCGTTATTAAAGAATGTAGAGATTTCATATTTTGGCTATAATAAATCCTTTTTATCAGTATAATAGCAATTTACTGTAGTACACTGATAAAACAGTTTATCCAATACATACAGATACTGAGACAATTACCAGCTTTATTTTAAATAGATAAACTAAATAATAACCCCCGCGTGGCTTTTACTTTATTGAGTGGATAATTATTTATTTTACCCACTCAACTGTCACTTGTCAAATTATTTTCTTGTAAATGTCATTAAAATTTTTAATAAAAATATGAATTCCTAAGCTATTTATTGGATAAAACCTTGTATGGCACTCATGGGTAAACCGATATTGCCCTCTCGAAAATTAACCTGCTTGGCTGACGCCTCGCAGGATAATTTTCTTACTTTACCCACTAGTACCATAAATAACTATTATTTGTGTCAAAACAATACTTGGTTGGGTATGGCCAATTAAATTATTTGGTTGACAAATAAATTTTATTTCTGTCAAATAAACTATTTTGTTCCCATTAATAAATCATTTTGAAATTAAAACATTTGTTTACATGAACTAAATATTTATTTCACTCAAATAAAATTTGTTACTAACAACCAAATAATTTAATTGGCCATATCCAAATAAATCCTTTTTTTTACTTTGTGTAAAAATAAAAATTTTACGTAACAAATGCCCCCCCCATTTGTTACGGGTTCTCGAAAATATTACGCCGCGTTACATGAGGGGGGTCAAAAATGGCCCCAATTTTTATTAATTTACCGTAAATTGGACATGATAAGTTATTGATAACTATACTGGGAATTCAATAAAACCTGCAGTGGCTCAGTTGCGAATGTGTGGTAGAAGGCGAAGATCATACCAGTTCAAGTGCGACTCGCGTAATTTCGCAAAGGCGGACTCCTTATACGAAACCAGGAGAGGTATGAGTCACTGCAGGTTTTAATGAATTTCCAGTTTTTTTTTATAATCGTAACTAATATCATATTATGCAAAACACGACGGTATTTAGGTACTATTTTGATGTCAGCCCAAATAGCTGTGAATTTTACTCTATTGATCAAAGTGTTTTCTAATAATTTAGAGTTTATCGGACTTTTCCTTTTATTTTTTATATATTTTTTGAAAAGTATAACATTTTTTGTTAAAGTGATTTCTTCAAACCTGGTATAAATATTTCCATTAATTATGATTATTGTATTTTTTTAATTGGATTTTAGGACTTTATTTTTTGTATGTTTTTAAAAATTGTCCACCTTTTTTTAAACAACAGGGTTCTTCTCATATAAATGAATTTTTCCTGATAAGTCCATGTGGATCGGATATTTATAATAATAATAATGGTAATTTTATTTTCATAGAAAATTTTACAATTTGTTGGATAATGTCAATATAATAGTGTATAAATATAAAGTAAGTATAAGGGACATATACAAACAGATTAAAAGTTTTAATTTAAAATAAAATACACAATATACACGGTGTATTTGAAATAGCATCGGAAATTTTAACAGATGATTCTACATTATAAAATATGACAAAAATTTCCTATAAACATATGTCTAAAAATGCGTCATAAGGGAGCTACGCCCCTTTGAAAGTGGCTAAAAAAATCGGTTTTTATTTAATAACTCAGGAACCCGAGGTTTTGCACGTCAACTAATCCTACCAAGGCCCGTTTTTATGTGTTATTTTCATGTACTTATTTCAACCAGGGGTGTGCGAAACGGGGGGGGGGGGGGCTTATCAGTTTTTTGTCCCAAACTTTTTTCTGTGTAACTTTTTTGCAATTTTATTTTTGAAATATGATTCCTCAGGTCAAAATACAAAAAAAGGTACTCTTGTTCTAATACTGTAGGATTAACCGTTTTCGAGAAAAATTCATTTAAAGGTGAAATTCCACGGTTCGAGGACGAAAAATTAAATACTAAAATGTTGAAAACCTAAATTTTAATGATGCAGGGCGAATGTACATTAAAAACTAAGAAGAAAACCTCATATACAGGTACTTCCAAAAATCAATCCTAATGGAGCTATGGTCTCCTAAATATGCACCATTTTTAAAGGGCTATGCACGGAAAGAAATTAGTGGGCTCTGCGCTATACATTATAAGATATTTGGTAACAGTGGCAAATTATAGTGATTTAAGCTATAGATTATAAGGGACACAATAACTAATAATGTTAAAAATAAATTGGAAACGATTATATATATTACAGACACGATTATATTTATTACAGGCACTATTATAAATTTACAGAAATTTTATTATATTATAAAAATTATTAGCACGGACAATAATTAAATCTATTTAAGCTATAAATGCCATACTATTTGTTATATTTTATTATTCACTAAACAATTAAAGTATATCATATAAATTTTTACACTGACTGCCATAATTGTAAGAGAAAGCCTTGTATTTATATAATAAGCGATTATAATTTGCTTGGTATGTGTGTTATAGCGCTCCTAGCTATAATTTTTTTTTCCGTGTGGTAGCTTTAAAAGCGTTTTTTCGACCTACATGTATGGAAACTTTTTTTTCTTAGTTTTTGATGTAGAATAACACTGCATCATTAAAATTTTGGTTTTCGACATTTAGTATTTAATTTTTCGTCCTCGAACCGTGAAATTTCACCTTCAAATTAACTTTTCTCGAAAACGGTTAATCCTACAGTATTACAACAAGAGTACCTTTTTCATGTATTTTGACCTGAGGAATCATATTTCAAAAATAAAATTGCAAAAAAGTTACACAGAAAAAAGTTTGGGACAAAAAACTAATAAGGCCCCCCCTTTTCGCACACTCCTGGTTTAAATAAGTACGTGAAAATGACATACAAAGATGGGCCTTATTAGGATTAATTCACGTGAAAAACCTCGTTAATATATCAAAGGGTTCCTGAGTTATTAAATAAAAACCGATTTTTTTAGCCAATTTCAAAGGGGCGTAGCTCCTTTATGACGCATTTTTAGACATATGTTTATAGGAACTTTTTGTCATATTTTATCATGTAGAATCACCTGTTAAAATTTCCTACGCTATTTCAAATACACCCTGTATTGTTATTACTAACCATAATAAAGTTTAACGTCCCTACGCTCTAAAATATTCCTGCAAACTAAAAAATGGATTGCTGATGTAATATTTTATTGTTTCATTTTTAAATTTATTTAATGTAAGACCTTTTAAATGCGTAGGAAGTATTTTGTAGATCTGTATTGCCATGTAGTGGGGTGACTTGTAGTACATCATTTTGTCCTTGAGTTATCGTGAACACAAAAAATGTGACACTAGATTTTTTGAAAATTATTTAGTATTCCATAAAAAAACATTTGTATGTTTTTTTTTTGTTCTGGGACGATTTTGAAAATTTGGACTTTTTCATCATCACGATGGTTATGATGATCATACGATTATGATACTCTTCAAGCTTCTCGAGTGAAGAGTACAAAAATGCAACAAGCTATAATTGGAATTTCACTTTTTAGCGGTTGTTTAGATAGTATATTTTTCATGGGAAATTATTAGCATGGTAAAAAATATTTCCTGAAGATGGTAATAATTAGAAATATTTTTATGATACCCACAAGGAAACCACAAAGGAGTGTGTGTGGGGGTCTAGCTACCCCACGTTTTACGGAGTCGGTATACAGGAAAATATAGGATAAGTGCCTTAGGTAATATTTGAACGTACCCTTAGTGACTACCGACTAAAGGCCTAGTCAGAGGCTCGCATAACTAGCATAATACATAACATACGATACCGTGATTGATGTGCCGTCATGTATCTTGTGCGCTGGTTTATAAAAAAGTCCAATGGACTGTCCAATGACTTACGAAATTTATGGACAGTGTCCATAAATTACGCAATGCAATTTTTCAAAAAAAAAATACCTCCTCCCAAAGCTAACCCCCCCCCCCAGGGTGTCACGTAACAATAACCAAATTAATAACTTTTTTCTAATATATTAAATATTTATAAATTTTTTTTTATGATACAGAATTTCGGGTTATAACTGCATAATATAAGATATAAAGTGAAAACATAATAAACACGAAGCTAAAACTAAAATTTTAGTACAATAGTATGCATAATTTCAAATTTTGTGTGAAAAAGAAAGTTATTGGCCACTACATAATAATTTAAGTTGAAAATCAACGAACAACTGCCAAGCTTAAAAAATGCTTCGTTAATAAATATTAAAGTCCGTTACGTAACATTTACCTAGACCCCTCCCTCCCCCCGTCACAAACGGTAACATTTTCAGTGACCCCCTCCTCCCTAGGCGCGTTACGTAATATATGGACAGACCATAAGTCGGCAATTTGACAAAATCACGATGACAATAAAGTAAATCCCTGAGTTTATAGTTTTTAATTTTTTGAAAAAGCGTGACATACACTGAGAATTCGTTATCCTAGTAAATACTAAACGCTTTTGCCTATTTGAAACCCCAGGCAACATTTGTTGTTAATTACTGTAACAACTTTTAATTAATAACAAATGTTGCCTGGGGTTTCAAATAGGCAAAAGCGTTTAGTATTTACTAGGATAACGAATTCTCAGTGTATAGATCTATATCTATAGAGCGTTAATCATTTAAGAAAAATTACTTGCTATCGTCATAAAAATACCAGTCAATAAGCAACAAGTGTACGTAAACAACCCCCCCCCCTAGGAGCGTTACGTAATACTTGAACGTTCCCTTAATACATTTATACATTGTATACATTTTATACATAAATTTTGCTTGGCACCATTTTTATAAGCATTTTTAATTTTAATGTAATTTTTTTTATACATTACTTACCTAATTAAATTATTTAATTTAAATATAAAACCAAGTATTTCCAACATCTTATAAAAATTATTATACCTACTATTCACAGCGCGTAAGGGCTAAAATAGTATAACACGGTAGTTTCAAGTTTACCAAAATCTTCAAAAAAAGTCGTAGACAAAATATTCTTGGATAAAAATATGTTTCATGAAAAAATACACTTTGAAAATGTCCGTCCGTCCGTGCGATGTCACGTTTTTGCGGACACAATAACTCAAGAACGAATAATCCAATCGACTAGAAAATTTTAGGAAAAATAAAGTTCTATGAGGGGAAGATGCTATTGCTTTTGAATATAATCCCTTAAAAAAATATATTGGGGGTTCAACCTAAAAAAAATAAACGTTGTTGAAAAAAAAAATAGATGAGAAAAAAAATTGTAGAAAAATTTTGTTTCAATTTTTGTATGATTTTTTAAATTTTTTTAATTTACTTTATTGTTTTTCAAAGATTTCTTTTGAATTTTTTCAACTTTAAAAAAAATATTTTTTTTCAAAGTGTTTCGTCTTTCGAAAAAACTTGATTTTTTTTTTGTTTTAATGAAATTCGGCCTACAGTCTGTTTGTGAATAGTATATAATGGAATGCGTAGCATTACATATTTTCACGGCTTGTCAATTTCTCGTCTTAAAAGAGACCTTTAAAAATTTATGAAGAAATTAAGCTTTGGAACACAAAGTTTGAAAACACACGAAAATTTACTCAACAAAAAGAAAATCGCACTGCACAATTTTCAAACACAAAACCGAATGGAAGCGAAAATGGTAATCCGGACCACTATCAAGATGGCACTGAAATTACGTAAAAAAACAATTGATGCGGCAATTAACAAATGCACAATAAACAAAACGCATCCACCCACGATATCGAGTACTGAGAACTTAAGGGTCATTCCGTTGTACCTATGTTATGTCCGTACACCTTAATTTAGGTCTCAGAAAGCTACTCGATAGTTCATTTATTTGTATTTAGGTTTTAAGTCTTAAAGGCACGTTTTTGCATCTTTAGATTTACTTATAAATTTAATATCAAATAGGCAATAAAAATAATGCAGCTTTGTGCGCGTTACGTATGCATACGTATGCTATGAAATTTGCACAATGCAATTATTACTTGGTTACTATGGAAACAAGAAACTGACAGTTACTGACATCTTAATAAATGTTATATTTTTGAAAAATTTTTTTTTAATTTGTGAAGCTTACCTTTAGTTGATTTATTTTTATTGATAAGCAATATAAATGCTTATTTTATTACCAAAACGTCCTAGGTATAAACCCTAATTAATTTCAGATAATATATTATATTTTATGCACTTTCCATCTTAAAAGCTTTAAATCACTTATATTCATAAATTTTAATTCATTTAATTAAATCTTGGTATTAAAAACAGGCCACTAAAAACTAATTTAAACACTTATTTATTAAAAATATATTTGCAGTAAAGAATTACGGAAATCAAAACATCAAATGACTGCGCTGGTACCAGTACAGCGTTGCCACAGTTTATTAGAAATCGATAGGAAATTGTTTTTTTACGGATCTAAACACCCGTTATTTTATTTCTTTTCAGTTGAAAACTAAACTTTTTAAACAAAAACAGCAATGATCTTTATTTAAATGCTAATACATATATATGTGATAACAACTATTTTATTGGAATAATCTCAAGCATAAAATATACCTCGAGCAAAGTTTAGACTTGACACATTCGCGAACAAGTGAACATCGTGGATTTAAAAAGCGCGGCAAATTTGAGATTTAAAATTTTAATTATAATTGTAAAGTAATATTGTTGTTTAGTTCTAAAATTTTTAATTTAAATATGAAACAACATAAAGCATCGTAAAATTATATACTTCCTTATTTTGTTTGTGAAATAGTCTTTCAAAATACCATTCGTGCATGTTGCATTATACATAATTTTTTTACTGTATATAAAACAATATTTTGCTTAAGGAAATTGTTTTGGTGCATTTTTCGTGTTACAAAATTCCGAGACCGCAGGTCTCAAACAATTGCCAAGCAAAATATTTTTTTAATACAGTAAAAAAATTATTCAACATGCACTTATGATAATACTACTGAAAATCTGCTTAATCTGTGAAAAATTTACTTTCTAATATACATATGGGATAATAAAAAAATAAATATGATTTTTTAGAAATTATTATAGTGTATATAATATAAGTGCGTTACAAAAAAATGTTTCGTATTTTAGTTACCTGAGGGTGATCACCAAATTTTAAACTGAATTTGAGAAATCTAACCATAGGCAGATAGATAGATATAATAAATACGTTAATTTTTCTTCTTTAGGGTAAATTATTTTTTTTTTGCAGTTGTCCTGGTTCATTTGCGGCCCTATACTTTCAATTTTGGCTACTTTACAAGTTTCTTTGCACTTGGTATTTCAACTATATAATAATATTTAATTTTTCATGCTGTGATTGCAGTTTTTGCGGAATGACCCTTAAGTTAATTAATTCCTAATTACATCTAAATTAAATTAATTGAAGGCGTGAAAAGATGATCGGTTAAATTAATAATTAAAGAGGACAAGTTTCATAAGGGGTTAAAGCTCACTGACTCAATTTTTCAGGAGAAACACAGGCCCACAAAAAAATAAGTTTACTATTAACAAGAATACACATATTTTTCTAAGACTAGTTTAGAATGTACACAAATATACACACTTGGAATGTATGCAGTCTAGCTCTAGTAATACCATCTATTCCGTATCAAGTGTTAGAAAGAGCACATGTGGATCCATCTCTTGTCTATAAATGTAAAGAAAACTGAAAATTTTACCACGAAATATTGAATAATTCAATGTAATTAAAGGTTTTGCGTTAAAATTACATAGTCTATTAGTTTTTTAAAACAAAATTTGTCCATCTATTGTTGATTATAATGGTTTAAATATTTAAACCATGATATTTGTCACAATTTACTTTTAGGTGCTAATTTTTTTTGAAGATCCTAAGCTAGCTCCTCCAAAATTCCTTATTGCATATTTTTGAAAAAAAAATGTGGTCAGCTAGCTTTTTCACTGTCAAATGTTTTCAAAAATACGTAAGAAAAATATAGTCTGGTTGAGAGCAATTCACGTTATTTTTTTTGTGTGCTGGTGTAATTTGATTTTTTTTTGCGGGAACTAAATTTAAACAGAAAATATTTATTTAAAATTCGATCATTAGTATGGCATTGTCAAACAGTTTGACTCAAACTATTAAGGGGAAAAAAACACAATGAAAAAAAAAAGTTTGATCTTTTTTATGAAACCTTACACTATAAAGTTTTTGTCAAAATTCTAAAATTCAAAATGGCAGATCCTATATGGCCAACAAGATTTTAAAATATCAAGCTAGTTTTCCAAAATTGGTGCTGAAGGTATTTCGTCACCTAAACTAAATCTGATGTCAAAATAACAAAATTAAAAATCGCAGATCCAATATGGCGGACAAAATAAAAAAAAAATATTTTAATTAAAAAATATATTTTCGATAACTCTTTTATTATTGTCATAAAAATAATTTAAGCACAGAAAAACAGCGTATTCAAACATCTATTGAAATAATCCATTTATTTTTTTTTGATAGGCTTATTAGTTTGTAAGATATAGCAGCCCAAAAATTTTGCAGTAATTAATTTTGTTTTAGGCCACCCTGTTTTGCAATTCTAGCTGTAATATTGTCCTTAGTTTAATACTAGCTATTACGCTGTTTTCCAACAGAAAAGCACATGTTTAAACCCGTGCAGTTTTTAGTAATAACTACTCCTACGTAGACCTAAGTTCTTAATCTGCACGCCAAGTTTAAGACTTCTAGTCTGGAAGTTCCAAGTATTTTGGAAGTAAAAAAAAAAAAATTTTAATGGACATGTTGACAGACAGACACCTTATCGATTTTATTATATATTTAGGATAAGTATGAGTCATACTACCGATTTCATGCTAGAAATCACATTTAACCTCCTATGAAACTTGAACTCTTCAATAGTTATTAAAAAGTAACCAAAAAAAAAACTATATATATATAATAGCTCATCATCAACAAATTACATAGCCAACCAAAAAAAATCATGTGCCAGAGACTAGACCAACGCATTTTTATATTTTCGGGGTCGGTGAAACCGAATCTCAATCAGGTCACAATTCTTTTATACCCTTAAAAACATCTAAATTTAAGAAATTTTCGCACCCTTTTTCAAGTGACCTGCACTGCACTGCAGAGCCACCCAAAAAAACCATCATGTGCCAGAGACTAGACCAACGCATTTTTATATTTTTGAGGACGCTGAAATCGAATCTGACCTCAGAATTGCTCCATCAGGTCACAATTTTTTTAATACCCTTAAACACATCTGAATGTAAGGAATTTTCGCACACTTTTTAAGAAAAAATTGTGACCTGATGGAGCAATTCTGAGGTCAGATTCGGTTTCAGCGATCTCGAAAATATAAAAATGTGCTGGTCTAGTCTCTGACACATGATGTTTTTTTGGGTGGCTCTGCAGTGCAGTGCAGGTCACTTAAAAAAGGGTGCGAAAATTTCTTAAATTCAGATGTTTTTAAGGGTATAAAATAATTGTGACCTGATGGAGATTCGGTTTCAGCGACCCCGAAAATATAAAAATGCGTTGGTCTAGTCTCTGGCACATGATTTTTTTTTGTTTTGCTATGTAATTTGTTGATGATGAGCTATTATATTTTAGTGTGGCTGTGTTATCAGTCCCAAAGGTGGTTTGAGGCAGCTGTCCATTCCACTGTAGAGTATAGAGAAACTTCAAGAAAAAAATTAGGCCACTTTGGCCTTCTTTAAACAGCATTTGCTTAAAAAAGGGGATTAGTAAGGAATTTTCTCTCAACGAGTTTTTATTCTCCATACCACCGTCTTTCGATCGTTAAAAGCGGATCAGTTTTTCGTCTCAAGAACTTTTTCTTTTTGAGGACAATTGTGCGACAAATGAGAAGGCATTGGAATCTTTAAAATAAACGAGAACCCCTGAGAAATCGATTATTTTGAATATTAATAATTGATTGTCGTTGAGAAATCTTTATCCAGAATTTTTTGTCGCATAGTGTAAGTAATTATAATTATTATCTCGAGATTATTCTAATTTGGCTGTTAATATGCATAACACATTTAACTATAAAGAAATAACAAATATAATAATAAATTACCTATCAAACTACTATAACGATAACCCATTTTTTATACGTGCACCTTACACAATATTTTTTTAACTGACATTATTTTTTGAGGTTGTCCACATTTTAAATAAATAATTAGATTTCTAAAGAACTAAATAATAGGTAAATAGGAAAATTGTTAATCAGTTTCGCCCAAGGTAGTCCTGAACCACTTTCATATTTAAAGAGGTCCTTAGCCAAAAGTTTTGGTCGAAAACCTCCAGTGTACCCTGGCAGAGTAAAGAAATCAGCAACATCCGTTTTGAGATAAAAGTACAAGTTCTTTATCGTGGCCATGTTAATACATCCTTTTGACTTTTCTAAACTTTGTACTAATGAAGAAAATTAAATCCGTTCTAATTTGGAATCTTGTGATAGTATTCAATAATTAACTTTGAAGAAAGTTCGACTGATTTGTCTCTGTAATAAAATTAGTGAAAAAAAGCTCATAATGTGTAGTTATGTCGCAAGAACGCGACATCCCGCGTCTAATTAGACGCCTAATTATCAACAACAAGATAATCAAGAGTGTCGAGCTGTTTGACTGAATATTTTCAGAAAATGAGTACTCATGGCATAATTTTAGGCAGACAATAAGACATGAATTGTTTTTAAAAATGTCAGGTTATTACTCTGGTTCTTATGAAAAACTTTTTTCAGTGGTTTAAATTATTTTTTTATAATGTAGGTTAAAATAATTTGAGAAGTTAAGTATTTGACTTAGTAAAATGAATAATATTTAACATAAACATCAAAATTGACAAGTTTTAATTACGCAATTTAAATTTTTTTAAGTATCCTACTTTTTTCCTAAAGAAGTGTAAGTATAAAGGATAAGATATTATCTCTATTTATTTATTAAAAAAATACATCATAAAAGCCCAGATGGGCCACATCTGATCATTTACTATTCATTCTAACATATAATTTTATATTGGTTATTTTGTAATAGATTGTATCACATACCAAATAAAATAAATGTAGCTAGTCGAAAAATATTTCTTTAATAAAAGAATCCATTTAAGGCAAAAACCTTAAACAAAAAAGTCTTACACTGTTCACTGACATTATAAACAAAATCAATCCTCTTGCCTGAAAAATTTCAATCAAACGGCTCGACACTCGCGATTTTTTTTATCATACTGTTTGCATAGGCGTCTAATTACACACCGGATATTGTGCTTCACCTGCGACAAATATATGTTGGACATGGCCGTCACTGTAGAAATTTTTTTCAAAAAAGAGTTTTTGCGATTTGGCTGTTGAAGGTTGTGTTGTCCAGACTCTTCTAAGTTTTAGGGTCCACCGTTGGTTTTGGTTGAGGACCTCTTCAAACACAAGTTGTTCAGGACCACCAAAGACGATAATAAATAATTTAATAATTATTCATAATAGAATTATTGTAAATAATTAATTCTTTACACACAAAACAACTGTGGGTATCAGGTATTGGTCCTTTTTTTTGTTATCGTGGATCATGCAGGATTTTTTTCGTTATCGTTAATTACTATTCGCAATTTCAGGATTTGCGTTAGTTGACGCACACGAAAGAAAATCGACTTTTAAATTATTCAAAAAATGTTAACCCCAGCCAGCTTAGCTTGAATGTAGTCCCTAAAATGCTCAAATAGAAAAATACTTGCTGTAATTCAAGTCAGAAGCTAAAATACGTTAAAACATATGTCGGACTAGACTAATTTTGCTTTTATTAATTATGTTATTACTTTTTAATCATATAAAAAAGATTTCAGAAAAACAAAATGGGAGTAAGCGCAAAATAAGGCGTCCTCAAAGTAGCTCTTATCAAAAAATACGATTTTACGATTTTTGCGTAATTGTACAAATTTTAGGGACCCAATTAGGACCCTTGGAGAAGTTTGATTACCATAATATTTTCCAAAACAAAATAAGGTCCACCCTAGTGTAACAACATCCATAAGGATGTCGGCAGTGTCGGACTGTGAAGCCAAGGCTAGTGAGATTTCTAGCCTAGGAGGCCCCCCAGCTATTAATTTTTTTATTTTTTTCCTTTCTAACATAATTTTTTTTCATGGAAGTTTGGCGCCCCTACCAAAACAAAAAAAAACACCCTCAGAAAAAAAGCTTTGTCCCTGACATCACCCAAGGGGGGCCCCATGGGATTTTTCTCACTATTTCACCTGTCTAGTCCGACACTGGATGTCGGTGCCGTAAAGACAATAATAAATAACTTAATAATTATAGATAATTTTAAATAATTAATTCGGTACACACAAAACAATTGATACACAATTGGTACACAAAACAAAATCACATCCGCCTACGCTATAGCACGTTGAGAAACTGGTCCGTTTTTTTGTTATCGTGGATCATGCAGGAATTTTTTCGTTCTCGTTAATTATGATTCGCAATTGGAGGATGTTTGCGTCACTTGACGCGCACGAAGGAAAATCGACGCCGCCTACGGTATACTGAGACGTGGTCAAGAATAGCAATAATCAATATTATTGATTATATGTATATATTATATAATAGCATAAACAAGATAATATTTATTTTGCTTAAAACAAGATAATTTATACATTCAAAGCAGGTCCGTAACGAGAAAATAAATCTTAGACCCCAGGATGTTTTATAAAATGTGCATATACAAATTTAATTAAACAACATCTTCATTTAAGGATCACACCAAACATTGCTTTTTCAATGGCACTTCACCATTATGTTAAGTGGTTTTTAAAGGACACTGGCCGGTGTGTGAATACATTATTGGTTATTATGTGGCACAGGAGAAAATTTTTATAAATCACTTCAGAGTTGTATAAGCTAATTATTTAGAATATACTTTGTTAGTAACACATTGTTACTAAACGAAAAGCCAAGGGACTTCCTAACCGTATATTCCAAGGATATTCCGAAGGCATGTCTTGAAGATATACTGCACGTCTGTCCTACAGATACCCACTAATTATGCACAAACATCCCCGACAAAAGTGGCTATCAAATATTATTACTTTTATTATTTTTAATAATAATTGTGGAAAAAGCTTACACACATACAAGCCACAAACACCGACAAAACATCCGCCATTAGTCACGACAAACGCGGTAAATGAAATAAAAGGTATCGTAGAATATCCCTGTGATATTTAAATCGTATCTTCATATTATAAACAAAATTGGATCTGCGATAAATATACGACTTAATCCGTAAATCAATGGCATATTCGTAATACCTATACACAAAAATTAAATGAGGGATCGTGTTTTGGGCTAAATCGTCTGAAACGATAAGATTTTACATGCTCATAGATAGATAAAAAATACTTAGCCAAAATTTTAGCCCTTTTTACATCGAATTACGAATTTTGACATATCGTCCACTAAAGGCTCTAGTTGTCTAACTCCAAATTTTTCAAAAATGAGATTTTTATCAAATTTGCTTCATTATCTGATTAACAACATACTTCAAAAAAAAAAAGTTGCATTAAACCAATATCAGCCTCAAAAAATGCAAAAATGTAAATATTTTAAGTCGCTAAGTGTCTAACTCCATCATATGATTGTGGGAAAACAATTAAATGAGAACTGTCACTAATGTCAAACTATTTCTCGACAACAGGGGATCCCGTTTATACCCTATGTTTAAGTTTCTATTTCAGAAAAAAAAACTAAAATAATTATAACTTAAATCTTTTTTATAATAATAAATACTTAACTAAATCCAAAAAACATAAAAAAATATGCAGCAAACTGTTAAAGATTCGTTACATTTATGATACATACATAATTATGTATAATAATATACATTAGAATTTAGTTAGATAATATTTGATTGTTTAATAACATTAGATTTTAATAATATTGACCACAAAAATGTAAATAAGGTATTTAAGTTTTGAATGTTGCTTAATAATTATTATATTTTTATTATAACATAACGTTACAAAATAAAATATATTTTTTTCTCATGGGATTTAATTATTTTTATGAAGGTTTTATAATGTATAAATTTTATAATATTAATATTATCTAGGTATATATATTATGCCTACCTAGTAGTAATATTATATATTAAATATAAAAATATAAATTTTTTGTAATAATATTACGCGATATAATACGATAGGTATCCTCTTTTATCTTCCCTTGGAGTTAGACCATTAGTGAATTTAGATTCTGTGGTTAAAAATTAATTTTTAAATAATTTATATAAAATAGATAATAATAAAAAGTTTTAAATACATTAACACATTTCAAACATTTTTACCTGTGAACAAGCTAGTTTTAAAGTTCTAAATTGCTATAATTAAGTTTTAAATCGTTTTTTACGTCTCCTGAAAAATATGACGTTTTGGAGTTAGACCGTTAGAGCCTTTAGATGACGATATGGTAATTTGGCAACATTATACCTAACGATAGTTAAACTGTCAAATGTCATGTCATATCAAAACAAAAATAACTTGCAAAGTGTGCTGTGTAAACTGCCACTGACTGTTAAAATATTGTGTTGTTTTTTATTATTTTATTTAGCATGGTGTTGTAAAATACACAATGTGTAAGTAGGCTAAAATTATCTGACTAGTTTCATAAGTTTCAGTGAGATTATGGAGCTATTTTTGAGGTATTTATATTAATAACATTGTAAAGCAAGTTACATATTCTCGGTTACATTTCTCGGTCAATTTCAAGCTGTAGTTAAAAAAACACATTTAACAAATATTGTACAGTATTTTTATTTGGCATTCTAAATAAATAATTATGTTGATGTTCAGGTAAAAAAAAGATATCACTCTTTTTAAAGAATAGTGCGTAGTTGTCACGTTTACTATAACACACAATTGTTAACAAATGTTTATTTTGATTAATATTAACAAATAAACTCGTTAAACAGTTTTTTATCATTTCTTTTTGCACTTTTTTACACAAAAACATATTATTCTCATTTAGCCAAAACGATATGGGTACTTCTATGAAAGTCGGGTAACTTTTTAGATGAATTGGTTTTTATTTTTAATTCTGTTCTTTCATAACATTTTTAATGGAAAACGGGTTGGTTATAATATATTTAAAAGGAACAGACACTTTATTTTGCTCATATTTTCCAAAATATTAATCTGAGGGTTGTATTTTTACGACCAATGAAACTGACGACAAGGGACTGACGAATTTCGTGAAAAACAAAGAAAATCTTCTAATTGACTGAAATACTGGCGTTTTTAGTTTCTATACTAATTATTCACACAAAAAAGTTAAATTAAAATTAATCAAAAATAATTACCAATAAATTACAACAGAATTACTCACCAAGGGACTGATATATTGACCGTCACCACCTCGTGTTCTCAACACAAGCCCGTCTCTAGCACTAAATTCGAAATGGCTGACTGGCAATAAACGGTGTTTACTGCTAACTTTAAGTCGTTCGTTTATAGAGACTATTAACATTAAGGCACTGCAAAAAAAAACTCAAATTTTGAAATTTCACATGTGCCAAGGGACTGACGCCCGATGTTGAGTACGCTACTTTCACTTGAAAAAAAGTGATAACAATTATTTTAGAATTGAAATTAATTAATTCTTAACACTTTAGAGAGTATCCTTAAAAATAATTAAAAGTAAAACAACTGTATCAACCTTTTTAAAAATATATATAATTGTAATGGTGACACGTCAAGGGACTGATATTTTAAGTAAGTAAGGCCGAATTTTAAAATATTCCTAATTTGATATACACCGTGTATTTGAAATAGCGTCGGAAAAAAAATACACGAATAGCTCATGGTATAACTAACATTTTCCGTGAAAATTAAAAAAATATGTGCAGCAGTTTCAGAATGGGATTTTTTTGAAAAAAATGTACCTTTTAGCCGTACGTCAATGTCACGCTGTAAAATTCTCTAAATTAATGGTGACCTTGTAGCAAATATGTATGAAATCTTCCCAACGTTGCCAGATTCACTCGATGAGAAAAGTTTTTTTAAACTTACCTACCGTAGTAAAATAGGGGCACGTTTTCATGAAGTAAACATATCATTATCACCTAGGTAATAATAATATTTTAGGTATCCGCTGGATGCCATCGAACTATTTCCCCAACCCTTGTTTTTTATCTTAACAAGAAGTTTTCACTGATTTTTTTTTAAATTATCAACCACAGCGATTGAATTACTATAAGATTTACTAAATAATAAAGTAAAAAAATGTACACAACACTGTCCACTTTGAAACACTTTTTTGCATTAGAATGGTCGGGATAGGTTGAACTTGAAATATTAAACAAAAATTGTCTAATCACTACAGGAAAATAACGCACATAAACCACTGCAATGATTATTAACTATTTATTATTGACACTACGATTTATTGCAAAAAATACTGGTCAAAATAATTTTCTGAGAATCGAATTAGAAAAGTCGTAGCTCTCTCTCTCTCTCACTTCAGATCAGTAGTTTGAGCTGCCAGGGCTATCCAACCAGTCCTCGTCGGTTACACTTAAACGAAATGGACCGTCTGGTTTGTACCATGCATTTCCGTCTGTTGCAACGAAGTTATACTCTTGCTGTGAAAAGTCTTCTCTGATGATTTCTTTCTTTTAAAACACAATCACAATATACTTTTTATAGTCACTAAAGTTTAATGTTTGATTTATTAAAAAAAAGTCGTAGCTTCATAAACCAAAGCCAGTTTTTATATTTCTACAGTTGGCTACACTTTGTTTGGTATTTTTAGGTTAGATCATTTATATTTTCGTATTGTTTTGACTGTAGCAAAACTGTTGTTTTCCCTTAAAATTTCTATAATTTTTGGTCGTTATACAACTCTCACTACTCCTAGTTACTGATGTAACCACCATGCAACCCGATGGTTGAAATGTAAAATACAAAGCCAAAAATCGAAGAAGAAGAAGAAGAAAACTGTTGTTTACATCCCATCAGGGGGCTATTTTTACGTGCAATGTTAAATTTGGATTTGTGCTGTATAAAATACTGACCAAAATGTGAAGTGAATCGCCCAAAGATTTTCAACAAATTTAAAGTTAAATATCTAAATAAAAGGTACACATTTTGAATAGATTACATGTATTTAGAGTTGCCAAAAACTTTACACTACTTACTTTACACTACTAGTGATATGGTATTTTTTCTACTAAAAAATCTGCAAGTGTGAGTTAAAGTTGTGTGAGTGAAAGTTAACCCGTTAAGTTTCAGCATCTGTTAAAAACAACATCTGTTAAATAGTTTGTAGGTGAAGATTATGAATATGGCAAGTACATCTTTGGTTATTATTTTAACATTTTTTACGGTACTTTATATATAATTATTGTTGATAAAATTCTATGATGATTAAAAGACGATAAAAGTTATTTTGTCAAACAGTAAATACGGAATCGACAAAATCTGACAACGTTGCATTTTGCAAATTTGAAGCGCGATGATAAAGCTTACAGATGCGTCGTCTGTAGGCTGGATTTAAGGTTTTCTAAAGAATTTTTTTAGATTTTTTTTTTCCAATTTTTTTCTTTCTAAATCGATTTTTGGGGTCACAAAGATGATCTGTTTTTTTTTCCGACGCTATTTCAAATACACCGTGTATAACTGCCATGCCAAATTTTAAGAGGTGCTTCTGCATCCAAAAATATAAAAAAAGTTCCTATAAAGGTTGGTCCGCAAATGAGCCCTAAGGGGGCTACGGCCCTTTAAAACTTTAATAAAAATAAGGTTTTTAATTGTTAACTCTGGTGCCCTTTAAGCTAGAGCGCCGAGCTTTTGCATGTATACTAGTATTAATAGGGGCAATAATTTTATGGTAATTTGTTTTTTTTTTAATTTATCCAGAGGCGGCCCTAGACGGACAAATGTTAATAACACATTTTTGTCCCAAACTTTTTTATGTGTACATTTTTTGGATTTTTTGTAAAAAATATGTATTCCTTGAGTAATACTGTAGGAGCCACCGTTTTCAAAAAAAATCAATTAAGAGGAAGTAACATTTTGTGCCACCAAAAACGTTACTTTTTAAAAGGCTATTACTCCTTTAATATTAAATTTAGGTGGTTTGGTAAAGAATACTTTTTTGCTCAGTTTGCAGCATTAAAATGTTATTGATGCTTTTTTTTTGTTCACCATTCAATATGTCATCTTCGAAGGGCCGTAGCTCCCTTAGGGCTCATTTCCGGACCAACCTTAAAAGAAACTTTTTTGATATTTTTGGATGTAGAATCACCTCTTAAATTTTGGCATGGCAGTTACTGATCACCCTGTATAACATTTATTATTAGGACGATAAAGTACTTGTATTTAGCTGTTAAATAATAGTCATATTTATTAAATACGTCTGATAGAATTCTAAATATATGTGCATAACATGAAGTTAACCGATTTTCATAGAAATAACCATATCCTTCTTTACAGAACATACAAAATGGGATATACTATGAATACGACCAATATCCCGGGACATGCGAGATTGAGAGAACATGAACGGGATCCCGGGGATCTTGGGTGGTATTTTGACATGTGTGACACATTTTCAAAAAGGAATTTTTGAGTATAGTGCAAAATATATATTTTTTTAGTTTTTATTTTTAAAACTGTGTCCGTGGTGGGGGAAAAAAAAGTTGTCTCCCTCTATTTGAGAAAGTATATTGAAAGTAGGCGAAAAAGTAAGGGGTAGTTTTTATAAAAAATTACACAGGTACATGTTTGACTAGGATGGACCTTATTTTGTTTATTGTTTTAAAATTTTTATTCTGGTGTATCTAGAACATATAAAATATGAGGCTGATCAAACTTCTCCAAGGGTCCGAATTGGACCCCTACTTTTTCTATCAGTGGAAAATTTAAAAGCCTTAAGACGAGCCTAAAAATCTTAATTGTTTTCTTTTGAGTATACAAAATTATGTGCCAAATTTTAAAACGATCAAAAGATTCTCAGGTGCCGAAAATCCGCCAAAACACTAAAGTCGACGAATTTCCACCATAAATGTCAGAAACGCTAAAAAAGCATTTAAAAAATATGTCAATCTAGACAGTGTCCGACTGGACAAGTGAGATAGTGAGAAAAATCTCACGCCCCCCCTGTCTTGGGGGCCCCTTGGACTTTTTTTTGGTAGGGCTCCGGAGAAACTCTTAGGGATAAAGCTTTTTTTCTGAGAGCGTTTTTTTGTTTTGGCCAGGGTCGCCAAGTTGTGTAGAAACCGTCAGGGAGAAAGCTTTTTTTCTGGGGGTGTTTTTTGTTTGTTTTGGTAGTGGCACCAAGTTTTGTAGATTTTTTTTAATAGTTGGGGGCCCCCTAGGCTAGAAATCTTACTAGCATTGGGCTGTCCAGTCCGACACTGAATCTAGATTTAACTAATTTTTTTTTTATTTTGCACATTAATAATATAAAATATTTATTAAACCAAGGCATTTGCTCAGCTTAAGCAGGGGAAGCAAAACAGCAATACAGAACTGCAGGACCCATTTTATAACTCAAAATTTGCAATTATGTCATTATTTCTTGCTTAATCAAAGCTACTTAACCTAAGTGCAGATGATTTGGTTTTGATCCGGCACTTTGGGTGCAGACGGCGGGTTTTTCCGGATATGTAAATTAGAAATACTTAAAGTGCCCTTTGGCACAATTTCTTTTGCAGAATTATTTAGTAGTTCTAATGCCTAAACTATTAATAACTCTTTTTTTTTAATGCAGATGTCCGGGTTTTGATCCGGCACTCCGCAAATATAACTTTTTTTTTTCAACAAGGCGCAGCGCTGCGCTAGGGGGGCAGTGGTGGATATATTTTTAAAAATGAACGTAGGTCATGTGATATATCATTTTAAGGATATTTTTTAATTAAAAAGATTTTATTCATTCTGTACCTTGTATTCATCATTTGGACCTTTTTGTGCAAGATTCCCAAAATTATTTTTTTTTAAATAAAAAATATAATAATTAAAATATCTGGTGGATAATAATTATTATTAGTCTGTGTCTTTATCTCCCGAATAAACAATTACACTTACCAAATATTTAAAAAATGTGTTTTTTACAGTTCTGTAAATAATATAAATCATACTAAAAAAACGCAATAAAACTTAAAATTATAATAAAATTTTTCATTTTAATTAGATTACTAATAAATATTCATATTTGGGTAGGTTCACCGTAAACAAAAATAATGTCGTGTGGAGGCGTCCATGTGGAAAATTTTTAGTTACTGGAAATTGCGCATTTAATTTGTGTATACATAATTTAAGAAAAATAATACCATGGTTTAGGAAAAAAGTAAAATAAAAAAAAAGAATAAAAGTGAAGTTATTTGTTTCTAGCCAACCCTTTCTTCCCTATTTATACCCTATATCCTTTGTTATTTGTGATCAGTATTCTAGGCCTGCCTACCTTTCTTTTTACTCCCAGCGCACTCTCCTAGATATTATGTAACCCTTTATTCAGTGGCGCACCCAGGATTTTTCTTGGCGGGGCTGAGCCAGGGACAGTACTTTTTTATGGTCTATTTATGGCCTATTATGGTTTATTTAGCGTTTTAACAGTAAAGGGTGCAGGGTGTAGCCAGACTTTTTTGTAACTTTGGTAAGTAAGTTTAGCGCCGCAGTCAATTTTGATTAGAATTTTCAAGGTCACGCACTATCACGTGAAAATTTAAAAAACAATTTATCAAAAAAAAACTTATAATAGACAGAGGAAATAAAAAATCCTAAATTTTCGCATTTCCCAGACACATCAGAACTTGCAGACATGTAAATAATTTTATAAAATTTATTAATTAAAATTGTAATTACAGTATTATTATCACATTATTGCTTAACAAGTTTAGCGAAGCAGGCAATTTTTTTTACATGTTTACAGGATAAGCAATTTATAAAATTGCAAATGAGTAGAGAAAACCTCTTAAATTATAACTTATCTTGTTTGGAATTTTTTAGAAATCTTAATTTTTTACATTTCCCAGACACCTCAAAATTTAAAATAAAAATAATCTTATAAATCTATTAATTAAAATTGTAATATCACATCATTGGTAATCAAGTTTAGCGCCGTAGGCGAAAATTTTTACAGTTTACAGTCTTCAGGACAAACAATTTCTAAGATTTCAAAAAGCAAATTATTTTTATAAATTTTCAAATAAGTAGGTGAAACCTCTTAAAACACAAGTTATTATGCTTTTCGCAGGCGAAAATTTTTAAAAATCTTAAGTTTTTGCATTTCCCAGACACCTCAAAATTTGACATGTAAATAATTTTACAAAATCTATTAATTATTGCTTATCAAGAAAATTTTAAGACTTTATGGTTTTTCCGGATAAGCAAATTATTTTATAAAACTTTAAATGGGTAGGTAAAAACCTCTTAAAATACAAGTGATCATGTTTAACACCGCAGGCAAAAATCTTTAGAAATATTGATGCTTCACATTTTCCAGTTTGATGGATCATATTATTTTATAAAATCTATTAACAAAAATCGAGATATCAGCGCCGCAGGCGAATTTTTTTGAAAAGCTAACAAGCAAAATAGTTAAAAAGTCATTTTAAAAACATTAAATTTGAGGGCTTGGGGGCTGGCGGGAGGCTACTGCGCTACTGCCTTTATTTGATCCTTTCTTCTTAATAACCCTTTATACAAAGTACGTTTTTTCCCAAAACTCTTTAATAAGCTCTCCTATGTTTTGTTTTTAACATTCTCCCATACCACCACATTTCAATTTTTCATATCCGCCATTTACATTTTCCCAGTAAAAAAAAACATTACTGCGGATTTCAGCGATAATTTTTACTCTTTATCCATGGAAAGCAAGCAAAAGTCTATTGACTAGAACTTTTAATCGATCATTTTGGCAAAAATTTTCTTAATAAAATAAATTATTTACCAAATATATAGTAAAGACAGTGAATATGGAATAGGGTAGGAAAGAATCAGGTGCGACATTTAAAAATGAATAGGTAAGTGCCTATTCACAAGCTCGCATAAGAACATAAAACATAACAATGTGATGCCGTGATTGGCTGCCATGTATCTTGTAAGCCAATCACGGCATCGCTTTCTTATGTTTTATGTTCTTATGCAAGCTTCTGGATATGCCTTAAGGCATACACATTATGTAAGCTGTTATATTACAATATACAGTTTTTCTTCCCAATGTAAAAAATATAAAATTAGTGTTTCGTTTCGAAGCCAAAGTTCTGTCGGTAAGTTAAATAAAATTGTATAATATTTATATTTTTAAAAGCAGAAACTTTAAAATATGAAATAAAGAATACTAAAGCATGCAATTACTGAATAAATACTTCAATAATTGAAGAATCGAATTATTCTATTCTTTGGTCAGCTTTTAGTGTTTTTTCAAATTGATTTAGTTTTATTATGCGCTAAGGGAACGTTCAAGTATTACGTAACGCTCCTAGGGGGGGGGTCATTTTGGAGTGTTACGTCCATGTTAATGGTATAGGAAATAGCGTTACAGGGGGGGGGGTCCAAAATCATCAAAATTTGCGTTACGTAATAATTGAACGTTCCCTAATGTGGAATATAATATTTCGTGTATGTATGCGAGTTTTGTCGCTGATATCTGGTTTTATTTCTTTAAAATATTTTTTTTTATTATAATTAAATATGCAATAAATAATATGTTTTTTTTTTACTAAAACATTTTTTTTATTATTTTGCGGGTGTGCTTTCTACAAAAAAAAGGGTATTCCACATAACCCTAAAATTTTGTTGAACCTAAAAAATGTCAATTTTTTACTTACACCGTCATAAAAAGAAAAGTGTTCAAAAAGAAAGTGGAAATATTTTAAAAAATATGCCATACTATGTATGATGTTTATTTTTTAAAAATATTCTCGATAGGTTTTTTTTTTTTTTAAATAAATGGAAATTCCACAATCACTGCCTTTATTCTACTTTAAATTTAGTAAACAGCAACTTTTTGAATATTTAAACAATAACTTTCAAAAAAAAAAAATTGGTAGATGTCTGGACTTAATTAATCTGTATTTAACAATTCTTGAGTTAAGAAAATCCCCTCTCCAGTTGAGAAATCCACTGACAAGTTGGGAAAACTATGGAGTTTTCTTTGGTCATGTAAAAAGTTTTTCTCTGACCGCTACTTTCATATTAAAACCAATGATAAAATTAGCAGGTTTTTATATCTTTGTTTTACATTAAAAAAAGCTATTAAATTAATTATCGAATATTTTTTAATTATTAAATATAAAATTGAAGATGTAAAATGATGTAAGTCAAAATAATTAAATATTTAAATGTTCAAGATTAAATTACATAAAATTCTAAAAACAAATATTACTAAAAGCTTTGCTTGTTTGCAAACAATGGCATAGTTTTCACATTTATCATAAATTATGATTCATAAGGTTTACCTATACCTATTTACGTTTTAAATAATTGTATTATACTGATTTTTCTTGTTTTAATACAATTTGGGTATTACATAAGAGGTGGGTAGTTTTAAACCCCTTCTATTACTTTTACTGCGAATACATATATTTAATTAAATTTGTCTGCAAAAGAGTAAGTATTCCAAGGAAGAGAATACTTTTTTTTAAGCCGTGGCTATTAAAGGTTCTTTACTTTACCCGAGAAAGGTCTTGAGTTAGTAAAAAAAATCGAAAATTTTGTATTGCTTTTTTACGTTTCTCGACGTTTTATATCCAAAAAAATATGATTTACGTAAAAAAAATCTATCTGTCGGTCTGTCTGCCTGTCCGGAATATTTTTGTTCATGATAACTTAAGAACGCTTCGAGCTAAAGACTTAAAATTTGGAACATAGGTTGATTATCCAAAATTCTAGGCTGAGATTGTTTTTGGTAAAAATCAGATTGGAGTAATGGGGTAAAATGGGGGTAAAAACATTTTTTTTTAACATTTTTGATTTAATTTATTCCTCGTTTTACGAAAAAAGAGACATTTTTAAATTTTTTTTTGAAAAACAATTTTTTTAAATTTATTTTTTATTTTTTTTTTCGTTCTTGTAAGTATTATTTTGTTGGCAGCAATATTTACCGTGTTTTATATATTATTTTTTTAATTTAGCTATTTTTATTCAGAAAATTAACAATAATGCTGTTTCTTGAAATTTTCATAAAACCAATAAAATACATCTGCTCAAGTAAATATTTAAAATTTATTTATTTTTTAATAGGCTTTTTATGATTTGTATTATAATATTTAGCTAATTATTTGATAGCTACCCTCCACCCTAATAACCATAGCTAATTATTGATTTAATTATTTAGTAATAATTATATTTAATAAGTAAAAAAATATTAAAAGCCATTTTCTTGGGTTTAATTAGTGAAAATTGGACAAAAATTAATATAATAGAAATCGGCTGATTTCATTATCTACTAGTAGGAGATAGGGTAATTTTATTATTATTTAATTATATAAAAAATTAAGTTTTCGAATTAAATTTAAATAATGGTGACTTCTAAAACTAGTAGTATTAGAAAAGCTAAAAATTCGTACACATACTCATTTTTTAGAAATGAACTAAGATAAAAATTTCTGAACCATCCTGTTTAATACAGGTTTTATAATAATAATTAAACAATTAAGCGGCACTAATAATACTGTGGATTTGCAAATTATTAAACAATACAACACATTAAGTGTGTTTATAGACCAAAATTAAGCTACCTAAATATTTACGTTGCAGTTATTTCATTAACATTTTAAACTTATACAATGTTCGTATTCTATTTGCAAATACTTTTTTGGAATAGAAATCCATAATGTAATACCAATTCCAAATATGGAGTTATAACCAAAATTAGTTTTAGAATTGGGTAATTTAATTATTAGATACAATTTTCTTTATTCTCGCGCCATCTATTTAACGAATAGCAAATGTATAAATTAAATAATATTTATTGTATTACTGGTAGAATAACTCTACAGCAAATATTTATTTAAGAGTGCAAATAATAATATTTATTAATTGACCTGATTCGTATTGGTATTAAAAAACATGAAAACGAAAAACTATCCATGAAATTAATAATGTGTCGTGACAGTTTATACATGTATACATCTGCTTTTAGTAAAATTATTAAAATTTATGCCTAAGACCTTCTTATTTTTTGGCATTTTATAAAAACTAAAGATATCAATTTTTATTAGAAAATTACTTACCATTCATCGGCATATTTGCTACTGTCGCCATTCAGTTGTTTAAGTAAATCATCACGTTCTCGTTCCCGGATAGCCAAAGCCTCCTGCAACTTTTGTTTAGTTTTCTGAAACTCTTTGACCAATTCGCCTGAGTAGCTTTGCTCTAAACCGAGTTCGACGGGCGCCGTCAGCGTGAGATTTTGTGCCTGTGAAATGGGACGCTCATTCAGCGAGTCTCGCCTGGATGATCTTGCAGTGCCCACGGAGGCGGGACTGTCCCGGCCCTTGTGCTCTGGAGTGGAGGCGTTGGAAACCTTTCGTTCGGGACTTTTCGAATGGATATTCGGAGGAGTATTAACTTTGGGAGTGCTAGTCAGTTCTTGTATAGAGGGCAGTTGTTGAAATTCGGCGTAACTGTTACTTAAGAACACTTCGCCTTCATTCTCGAAGAGACGATCCACTGATGTGTTCATTAATTTGTTGTTTTTCATTCCTGTCAAGTGGAAACTTGCGAAACTACTCCTGGACATGGGGCTACCAACGTTTATATCTCCGGTGCTGAGAGCCATGAGTCTCGGATTTCCGTTGTGCGCCGCGGTGCCCGTTTGCGCCAGGCCATACGGCAACCCGTCTAACACCGGCATGAGAGACCTCGTCATGATATCGGCGGCGCTCTTCGGCCTTGTAAATGGCATGGCAGAGTGGGGAAATGTCTTTGGTTTGATGGGAGTAACTAGCATGTGCTCGGTCCACGAGGTCTCCAAGGAGGGCCTCTCCAGTCGTTCCACGTCCACGTTAAGAGTACGTTGCTCGAACGGGACCGAGAACGTCTCCGGCGGTACGCTCTGCAGCCAGGATAGTAAGCTAAGATCCGAATCGCTGAAGCCTACGCTTCCGTCTAACAACCTCGAAAAGTTCATTTCCTGAACGTGCGCTTCGCTGGTTCCGGTCGCTTTGGCTTGGCAATAGTTCACACACGACTCGTACAGGATACCTTTTATAACGAGCTGTATGAGTCGGTCGTTTTTGGCGCTCATGTTCGCATTAGCGTCCGTGGATTTCCGGTCTCCTGGAAGAAACTCCGCGACTAGAGGGTACACTTCACGAAAACACTGCACGCGCGCATTACTAGGGTTCCAGTCTTTGTATTGTAAATGGTCGGTTAGTCGCCGCAATGTCAGTAACAAACACATATTAGAATATTCTTCTTTCGAGGGGGAGTATTTTTCCAATTCGTTAAGCACTTTGACAACCTCCTCGACGGCATTGTCCACGCTACTCCCTTGTACGTTGGCCTCCGACTTTATGCACAATAGCTCTATATATTTGTGTCTGAGTATTGTGTAGGTAAATTTCCGAATTTCGAAGGATTTTAACGCTTCCAGAGGCTGGATGAACTCCAGAACGTCGTCCCATTGTCCGTCCAAGATCAATTGCCGAAGAAAGAGCACGTCGTCGGAGTAGTTGCCGTTGATGACGCCGGTTTCCCGCTCCAGGCTAAGTTGCGTGATGTGCAGTTCCCGGTTGTGCAGAAATTCTAGGGCCAGGCGCACGACGTCCTCCTCTCGGAGAGTTAGCCGGGCCGACGGCATCACGTACCGGATTTTTAATCTGAAAAAAATTATTTGTTAAACGTGACCGTTTAATTAAACATTTTAAATTATTTAAAATTAGCAGGACGTCACATCCCCCAATGCTGCGTGAGTTAATTTTTCTAACGATCCAGTTGGTTTTTGAAGGATTTAGCTGGGAACTTTTTTTGGTAATCAGCTTTTTAGAAGAACCAAGACTCGACTTTCAAATAAGTGCGATTTTTTTTACATTTTTAGTTTTTTTTGCTCTTTACCTCCCAATATTTTTTCGTACCGACCTTGTCTAGAAACTACTAATTTAAATACTCTTTTTTAAATTATATTGGTTATATAATATTTTAAACAATTAATTGCCTAAACCGGAAACGAGTACCGATAACCTGGACTGACAAAAGACGGAAATTTGCAATCCCTAGATTTGTATTAGTCCCGCTTGCGACAAGGCCTATATTGAATATTAGGGAAAAGTAGGGTAACGGTGCGCAGTGGGTAACCGTGGGCAACACTAAAAATTCATATTAGGAGGTATTCTGAGACATCTCTGGCATCTATGCTTTAGGGGCGTGGTTAACAATTCGCTAGCACCAAAAACGGCGACTGACAAATGAAAGTTGTTCACAATATTTGAATATGTGTGAATCCAAACAAATTTTGTTGTTATTATTTTGCACGTGTATGAAATATGGGTAAGTTCATAATTCTTGACCGATTATTCTAAAATAAATATATTCTTGAAGGATATGATCATTTGCATTTATCCATGAAATTTTGTTAAATTTAATTAAATAGTATTTGTTGTATGTAAAGTGATTTATTTTTAAGTTCATAATGGCGTAATGAAGCGCATTCCCCTCATTCAATTAAATAGTAATAAAATTAAATAAAAAACAAGTTTTTAAAGTTAAAAACTTTTTATTAATTACATTTTACGTATGACTAAAAAGTAGAAAACAACATAATTATACAAATGTTCAAAAACTAGATTTTTAAAAGAAGGGTTTTGGAAACGTTCTTTAAACGATCAAAACTCCAAAACTTTTCTTTTAAAAGTTTTTAAAAACCTGTATATATATGTTGTGTTGAATAAATATTTTTGCATTATTTTCTGTTTTTATCTTTTGTGCATAATTCCCCGAAAGGTGCGCATCTTTGCCCCTTCTTATGGGGAATTGTGCGCAAATGCATATTTATAGGTTTACATTTTTATTGTGATTCTGTTAAAAGCTACCTAAGTTTTAATGATACGTAATAATAGATTAATAAGTAAGGCTTCTTTTGCCACATATATATTTTTTGTAATATTCATAAGATGCCAATCATATCACGTTTCGCTTAAGTGCGCACCTTTACACTACTTTCCCCTATATGATGGTTTTCAAATTTTCTAAAATCCTGAAAAGCTACGTTAAATAAAAAATGGTTATATAACGATATGTGCTTTTTAGATAGAAATATTAATACCAATTTTGAAAAAAAAAACATTTTGGAAACGTGCCGAGAAAAAACGAAATATAGCATTGAAGAATATTTTTTGGAAGCAATACATATATTCATGGCTTGTTTTATATAAAAAATAAAATAAAATCATCAGTCATCACTGATGAATCATCAGTAGTATTCTTCCTCCTGTTTTCTTTATTGAGATGGGAATTCGGGATGTTATCTATAACATCCCGAATTACCATATCTAAATAGGTAATAATTATAATATAAGAAAATCAAGATTTTTTCTTATCCCTAACAGGTTCCTTTGAAAATAAAGAATGGGAGTGAAAAGACAACAGCTACTGTATTTGATTTTATTTTTAACTAAACTTTAAACTACTATCTGGGTAAATAAGGCATATAATAAGTATCTTAGAAGGCTTTATAAAAAAACATGTTTTTAATACCTAAGGATTCAAGATATTAACATACGGTGTTTTAAGAAAATGAAAACTGTTTATACAAGAGACTATAGTCTCTTATATATATATAGTGTATACACTCTCATATATAGTGTATACTCGCAACGGCAGATCTTAAACATGGTGCTCCATTTTTCTTTTTGAACCTAATATGGTATTCATTACATTTTTTAGAGAAACACGAATAAAGACTCTTTTTTAGACTCATAAATATATACGTTTTCAACATGTCACGTTACACTAGCGTGCTTAATTAGAAATCAGTAACTGCATTTGTCAAAAGTAACGTTTTCATAACGTCCGCGTGTCGTCATTTGTAAATATTTGAGATAAAATAAAATTTGACAAAAATTAAAAAAATCCGTCATGTCTTTTAAATTTCTGTTAAATGACGATACGCGAAATTGCAGTATCACAGACGATACAGATGATTGAAGTTGGCAATTTTGAAACGAGTTATTTTCAAGAGTGCTGAGCTTATTTTATTTGAGGCCGTTGGCAAAATTTTTAAGGGTGACACTTTTTTTTAGTAATCAGTTTCTAGTCTAGTACAATAAATTCCTATGTTAAATTGCAATAAATGTACACCGCCTGATATTTTAAAGGGTAGTAGTGGATAGTAACAGAACACTCCTGTTAGTTTTTCACCGGGTGGTTTGCTAGCTTGAATTTTAGGGGCGAGTGCGGTTATCTCGCAAAATATGCATCTTACGATAAAAATGCATATAACCGATTTTGTTAAGGAACGAATTTTCAACAATTTTTGTTTGGATCATTTTTTTAATATATTAATAACAATCGAGTTACAAATACTCAAAAATGACTATGTCCTAACAAAATTGTTTTTTTCTGTTTCTATCAGCCTAATTATTCATCGGAGGATAAAGGTGTTTATAAGCAAGTATTTTGTTACGGTTACAGGGGGCGCTGAAAATCGAGTTGCGCCCTCTGTAACCGTACCAAAGTACCTATGAAAATTTGTAATATATAAAACTTATAGAGAAATTCAAGAGCTACAAGTTTGCTCATATCGTTCGATGAATAATTTGGCTGAAAAATGGGAAAAACCAATTTCATCTCCAACATTATTACTATTTTTGAATAAACTCGTTTGTTAATAATATATTAAAAAATGATCCATACAAAAATTGTTGGAAATTTCCTCCTTAACAAATGCATTTTTATCGTAAGATGCATATTAAGTAACTCATCCCTAAAGCTGATGATAGCGGACACTCCTTACTCAAATCACCCTGTGAAAAACTAACAGGAGTGTTCCGTTACAATCCATTACCGCGACAAGCCATTACCGCGAATGTCCTTTACCGCGAAGACCATTACCGCGCAGTTCATTACCGCAAACGGTCTTTACCGCGTATAACTTTTACAGCGAAAATCGTTATACATTATTTTAATTTTATGTAAGGGTATTTCCTTGGGATTGATGACCGTTTGGTTTGGTTAGTTTTGGTTTTAGTTAGGATTTTTTATGTGTGTTTTTTTTTCATTTATATCGTCTGATTTGTATAAATCGCTGATTAATAATCAGTTTAGTACAAATCGTCATGTCGATCGAAAAAATGAACAGTGCTAGGGGCAAATACGTCGCTGTATATAAACATTTCATATACAGGAAAGAAAAGAGTGTTAAAAATAAAAAAAATTCTGAGTGAGTAAATCACGACGTGCTTTGTTTCAAGGGGCGTTTGCATACTTCGGACGGAAATGTTTTAAAGGAAACCAGTAATGGCCACCCACAAACCTGACCCAGCAGCTATATCAGTTAGAACTGTTTGATTGTTTACTGCAAAATATTTATTTTTTTTATTTAATCTTTTTTTCTGCAAAAAAAAAAATATAATAATTATGCGCGGTAATGGTTTTCGCGGTAAAGTCCATGCGCGGTATTCACCCCTTCGCTGTTATTTTCTTCGCGGTAATGACTTTCGAGTCTATGCGCGGTAAAGTCCATGCGCTGTAAAGACCCATACCCTTTGACTGGACTATTCATCGGAGGGAAAACAAATGTTTAGTAGTCGGTAAATTTTAGACGACTGGGCAAATTTTGAAGAATGCCCCTGTCCTGCCTCCCAATTTTGTTTGCTCGGTTCATCCCTACATAAATAACGAAAATATACAGGGTTATTATTTTAAATGGTACTGTGCCTCTAACTTCTGAACGGCGTAAGATATCGACTTTAAATTTGGAACAGGTATAGAACTTGTAATAAAGTATCTTTGGCCAAAAACTGTATATTTTTATAATTTATAGTGTCAATAGGGGGACGTTGGGGGGTCAAAATCATAAATGGAAAGAAGGTCGTTTAATAAATCATTTAAAAGGTATTCAAGTTGTCTATTCAATGTAATGTTAATTTTTTGATTTCCAGTAAAACTAAAATCTATTTAGCTTTTAAATCTTAAATAGTATCAAGATATTGTATTCGAATGTAATTGTCTGCCCTTAATATCTCCGAAACCAAACAAAATATCAAAATTCTACAAAGGAGATCAGCTTAATTTATCAACAACTTAAATCTGCATATTTGGACTTTTTATATACATTATATATTTATCCACCTACCCCCAACTACCCCAACTCCAAAATCTTAAATAGCAACCCCCTTATTTTTATACCATATATTAAAGGGCATCAAATATGCTTTAAGTTGAAAAGATAAAGAAAAAATATATCGCTGTTTCCATTTCTATCCTGGGTTAATTTTAATGAAAGTAAAGTCAAATAGGGGGCTGGTCAATAATATTATTATTAATCAGGGTAGCTGCAGGTTACTGTTTTGATGCCACCCGAGGGTCTAACTCAATTTAGCAATTTTTTGATGTCCCTTTGTAAGGAAGGCGACGATATTATGCAATATACCTGTTCCAAATTTTAATTCGATATCTTGCGCCGTTTAAAAGTTAAGGGGACTGTACCATTTAAAACAATATTCGGTCATTCTACGAAAAGGTGGCATTTTCACTAGGTGTATGTTAAGCAAATCTATGGCGCCAAAATGACAAAACATTAGCGTTTTTTTATTAGAAACATTTAAAAAAGTAAACATTTATAACGAGATTTATAATATTAAAATCTTGTACTGAAGTTTCAGACAGCCCAGTGGTCACAGTTGGTAGATCCATGTATGTTAAAATGGTTTTCTATAAAAAACTGCTACAATAATGCGTTTATTGTAAAACCAAATTCACAGTTACTTGGAACATGCGAAAATTCGTAATTTGAAAATAATGGCAATTTCAATATTTATCTAAAAGATGTTTGTAAAATTGACCATTTAGTTTATTACCACGTTCGATACGGAACGATGAGAGTCGTTTGAAACGGGATACTTACCGTTCTTAGGTTAAGGTTTAGAAGAGGAATTTTCTATATTTTTTACAATGGACAATGTGAACGGTTTGTCTAAAAATGTTTCATAAGGGAGCTAAGCCCCTTTAAAAATGGTTAAAAAAATCGATTTTTATTTAATTACTAAGGAACCCTTTGAGATATAATAACGAGGTTATCATATTTTTTTCTATTAAATTTTATGAAGTTTTGACAGCTTTTTGTTTTTTCAAGATAGCGGCAAAAAACTATAAGGCCATTTTTTTCAAAAATCAGGATCAACTACTAATTATGTGTACTTTAAATTAAATAAATCAAAAAATAACACTTTTTTCTTTTTTTTTTTTCGCTGTAACCAATAATATGGCCAAAAAAAACGGAATTTTGGACAGAAATTTAACAAAATTTTGTAACATATAATGTGTGGCGAAAAAGTGATTTTTTTCTATTTTTTAATTAGAAAACAGTTTTTTGCCATTTTCTTGTTAACGGTGATAGATATTATCAAAATTTAAAAACTATGACTTAAAACATAACTTTTGATAAAAAAAAGATTTCTTAAACTAGGCCGACAAATATTTTTTTGGTAACTATCCCTTTTTTTATTAAAAATATATAAAAAGCTATTTTTTCAAAACAATTTTGTTATTTTAAGTTTTTTTCTTACTTCATTAGTTTTTAAAATATGGATATTTTTGCAGTTCTGCAACTTTGACGTGCTATAACTCGAAAACAAATGAAGTAAAAAAAACTTTATAAAAATAAAATTGCTTTGTATATATGTTTAATAAAAATTGCATAGTTACCAAAAAAATATTTGTCGGCCTAGTTTTGGCGCTTAGTTCCTTTTTGAATATCTCTCACCGTTAACGAGAAAATGGCAAAAAACTGTTTTCTAATTAAAAAATAGAAAAAAATCACTTTTTCGCCACATTATATGTTAATTTTGTTAAATTTCTGTCCAAAATGCGACGATTTGTATAAGACTGCAGTCGATCAAATTTCTCACATTTCCAAAACACAGGGAAAATGGCATATGTGCAGACCTTCACTATAATTGATCTAGCAAGCCGGGGCATCGTAAGTCTGTGAAAATACGATACCCTTACCCTCCCTAATGATAATTTTTCGTTTTAATTGTGTTTTTTTATATTTGCTATGCCTAATAAAATAAAAAATAAAACAATTTTTTTTCAGGTTTTGCTCGATTTTTTGTTTCCTTAAAGTTTCAGGAGAGCTGTATTATACTAAATTAAATTTGCATATTTGTTTGCATACATAGAAAGTTTAAAACTGCTTTTTATTCAAAAATAGAAAAAAAAACACGTTTTCACCCCACATTATAAAAGTTTCAAAATTTTGTTAAATGTCTGTCCAAAATGCGACGATTTGTTTTGTATAAGACTGCAATCGTACCAAGAAAAAAATTTGGCAACAGAAATTAAGTAAAAATAAAAAAATTAAAATACCCCCTTTTTTGGATCTCATTGGCTTCTAAAATGAACTTATTATTTTTAGTAACTTCATTTCTTTCAAACATCTCGTTTCGTTCGGGAGTTATATCAAAAGGTAGATCCGTAAGGACAGAAATTTTTAATTTTAAACAAAATTATAAAAATATTAATTTATTATTCCATCAATCTATTTTCTAATCATCGTACAGAGTGATATTGGTAGACTGACAGTTTCGGGCTGCTGGCCCTCTTCAGTACCAAGAGTCAACTCTGCACGCTGATTAAGAAAACGTTTTTAGACTTTACTCGCAAAAGGAATATCACTCTGTACGATGATTAGAAAATAGATTGATGGAATAATAAAAGGTAGATCCGTTGAGAGCCTTTTTTGTTGACCTCTAGCACAAAAACTTAGAGCTTTGTGCCCATGGAGACTTTTGATCAGTGGGGTAAAATATAAATCATAATTTAATTTTAGGCAAATTAAGTCATTAATAAAAATTGATTTTTCCATTTTTTTTGTCTATTTAGGCTAATAACTTTTTTTGTGTAAATTAAAAAAAAAAAAAATTAACCAGTCATTCGTTTTCATAAATTAAGATTAGATAAATTTAGATTAAACTCGGCACATTATCTATCTGAGTAACAAATTGGACCAAGACAGCTATGATTAGTGGTTTAAAAATGACCTTTAGTGATATTTTTATTGCCTATTGTGCTTTTGAAAATTTTTGACATTTAGATTAAATTAACTGTCGTATTACGTCTTTTTAAATAATTATGAAGAGAAAATGTCTTTAAAACGAGAAAGTTAGTTTAAAATTATAATAAATGCAAGATGATCATGAATTAAAGTAAGTTTTTTTATTTATAATGTGCTATTAAAATAAAAATTTACATTTTAGGAATTTTCTACATAAAACTATAATATAAATCCAAACCAGCCGATCTATCTATAAACTTAAAATGGAATAGCTTTCAAATTTTAAATATTACTGAAAACTGAAAATTTGTTTAAAATAATATTACATGTAAGTGATTTTATTCATATTATGTATAATATATTATAATAAAGTAAAATTTTACATTTTAGAAAACTTTTTAATACTCTGAAGTTACCGGCAGTAAATAAATTCTCTGTCCCACCAGCCCACACAGGTCCAGGGTCGTTTCAAAAGTGGCAAATATTCAGCAAATATGTTTTATCAAATTAAACCAAAATTTATATTAAATGATAGAAAAATAGTTAATGATTTATGATATAAACAAATAAACTGCGTAAAACTGTTTTAATCTTAATAAAATGGACCTAAGTTCAGTATGTTTTAATAAGTATCTGAAGTATGGATTTAAAAAAAAAGTCATGTGTGTTTTTAAAAATTAATATCTCACATATTAGATTATATAGGAAATCAATACCTTTATGTTAAAGCAGTTATACCTTTTACTTTTCATAACTACAATAGAAACTGTAATAATGGTCACAATAAAGATAATAATCTGATATATTCAAAGAAATGCAAGTTGTCAATTTTAAAAAAATGTATAATTTAAAAAAAGAGATATAAAGTTTCGCTAGTCAGCCCGAGTTTTTTATGTATTATTTAAAATTAGGTAAAGGTATTTACTTATTGTTTTAATTAAATCTAGGTGCGGAGCCCCGCGGAATCGAACAGCGTTTAAGATATTATTTTAAAAAATCATGTCAAATACTAACATAAAAGTCAAAAACTTACTACTTAGACTTATATTTGACAATCTGTCATTTTATGTTGTGATCTATTTAAAATACGTATTAAATATTATTTTAAGAATAAATTATAAATAACTATTTATAATAATGCATAAAAAATACAATGGTAAGTATTTTGGGTCTATTGGGTATTAGAGAGAAGTAAAATATTGTTTTTAGAATCAAATCAGTTGAAAGTATTTGATGTTTTCAAAATTTGGTCCAAGATTAAATTAAAGAAACAAACATCGATTTGGTTAATAGATTGCTAGTTAGTTCAGACCCTTTTATAACTAGCTTACGACCTTTACCACAAAAAAAATACTGCAAAATTTACCCAGAAATGTTGGAGCTTTTAGATCCGATTACAGAATACCAATCCGGAAGTGAAAGTGATTAAACAAAATAATGTCAAAAAAAATTACAATCATATATTAGAATAATATCATCATCATCATCATCATCATCATCATCTTCATCATCACCATCTCTCTTTATTGTTTGTATACAGTATTTCATTTCAGACGTTTAAAGACCTTTCTTCTTACTTCCTACTCACTCTCCAAAACATCTTTGAGTAAGTAAAAAATAATTATTTATTTTTATTTGTTAGGTACCTTCTGTTTCACATTATATATTTATAAATAGACGCAAATATCGGTTCCGATAAACTCTCAAAACAGTACCTAACATATTTGAAAATTTGTTCCTTGTCTCACATGGCAGTTGACGGGTTAATATCACTAATATACTTAAAATACATTATATTATGTCTAAATAAGAGATCCTCATAAAAAACATCACCAGAAATTAACGAAAACTATTTTTTGCCACTTTTGAAACGATCCTGGACCTGTGTGCAGCCTCTGCTTGTTTTATAATCCCGAAGACCTGAGCTGGTCCAAAGTCCAAACCTAAAATAATATGTTTTAAATAAAATTATGATACTGTATAATAATTATACGAACTTACCGAAAAAATCTCTGCTATACTCCGCGCATTATCTATCTGAGTTGGTTCTCATTTGTTTTTTGGTTTCTTGTTGGTAGAATAAAGTTAATCCCCTATGTATTACATGGGGGATTAAATTACCCTAAAGGTTGCTAACTTGTAATTTAAATTGTCAATGAAAAAATTACTTTGACATTTAAATCATTATTTTGAAATTAAAATTAAAAAAACCTAATAATTTTTGAAAAGCGGAAAGAAAATGGTAAAAAGAACGGGAAAGGTCCTGAAAAAGGAAACTAAAAGATCGATTAACAAATGTTTTACTAAAATGAAGCAATATAATGCAGTGCTCAATAAAAGTTTCATTGTAAACGATGAAGCAGAGATTTTTTCTGAAAGTTTGTATAATACTGATGCATAATTTTATTTAAACAATATTATCACCAGCTCAAGTTTCGGAACTATAAAACAAGCAGAGGATGGTGAGGCAGAGAATTTATTTACTGCCGGTAACTTCAGAGTACTAAAAAGTTTTCTAAAATGTAAAATTTTGCTTTATTATAATATATTATACATAATATTAATAAAAATCACTTACTTGGACTGTTATTTTAAACAAATTTTCAGTTTTAAGTAAGATTTAAATTTGAAAGCTATCCCTTTTTAAGTTTATAGATAGATCAGCTGGTTTGGATTTATAATATAGTTTTATATAGAAAATCTCTAAAATGTAAATTTTTATTTTAATAGCACATTATGAATAAAACAAATTACTTTAATTCATGATCAACTTGCGTTTAAAATAATTTTTTCTATTTTGCGACTCTTATAAGCTCATAATCACACGCCTTTTTCCAGTGAAAAAAGAAGAGATGACTCTAAAATATATCAAAATATCATTTGTTCTTAGAATTTTTAACATGGTGTAAACTGTAATGCCAATCCAAAACAAAAATCCCTAAATCAGTCATCAATTTAAATGTAAGTTTTTTTAAATTTTAGAGCAAAATAGAAAAAGTTGTGTAAATCACTCGTTTCATAACACGTTTTTAGCGCACTAGTACTTTTCTAAACTTGTACTCGTGCGCTAAAAACGTATGTATTAAACAAACTTTACCGTTTTAAAGACATTTTCTCATCATAATTATTTATAAGACGTAACATGACAGTTAATTTAATCCAAATGTCAAAAATTGTCAAAAGCACAATAGATAATAAAAATATCACTAACAGTCATTTTTAAACCACTAATAATAGCTGCCTTGATCCAATTTGTTACTCAGATAGATAATGCGCCGAGTTTACTATGAAACTTTTATTGCTTCATTTTAGTAAAACATTTGTAAATTGATTCTTTGGTTTCCTTTTTCAGGACCTTTATCGCTCTTTTTACCATTATCTTTCTGCTTTTCAAAGATTATAATGTTTTTTTATTGTCAAAATAATAATTTAAATGTCAAAGTAATGTTTTCATTGTCAAAGATTTTAAAATACAAGTTAGCAACCTTATATAGTAGGATTACTTTTATGCTACCAAAAATACATAAAACAAAAAACAAATGATATATAATGAGTATATGAGGAGTATACCAATTATTTCTAAAAAAATCTTTAAAAAGTCATTACAGCGACGTAGACAAAAAGGGTAACTTTTTAAATAAAATATAAAGTAAGGACGCCACTGGTTAAATTATGTAAAGTATAAGTCCCCAATGTCTCTGAATATATTAAATAGTTAAAAAAGTCAGTGGTGTCTTAACAATTAAGTAAAAAGGGTAAAATTAAATATATATTTTTTTGTCGAACTCCACTGACTTTCAAAATTAAGGTGTTATTATTTTAAGTAACTCAGTTCAAGTTTCATCTAAAAATCTTGTTCTTTCGAAACGTTTGAAAAAAAAACCGTGAAAGTTTTTCTCTAACATTGATGGGCTACACATAAAAAAATAATCAGCGAAATCCGTGACCCAAGCCCTCAGCCTGAATCGGCGCGGATATCATCAGGTACCAATTTTCATAAAAGGGGTCAATTTAGCACTGCTAAAATTATGTTAATCGCAGGTATAGTTTATAGTAATATAAATTAATATCCACATTTATAAATCTAGATACGGCTGAAATAAATTATAGATTTTATTTAAAGTTTAGAAGTTATAAGCAGATTTCTGAGGACGGACAGACAGGTGAATTAATACATACTTTTGGTCTGGGGAATCCTGGGACTGCATGCCCTAGTTACAGATCTGTAAATTCTATTTTTTTAGATAGGCCATACTCTTAACTCTTAAATGCACAATGTATCATAATATGCTACACTTAAAAATATATTTTCTTTGTTCCATGATTTTTACATGCTTTTATTATTATTTTATTTTATAAAATAGGTCAATATGTTAATAAAAAACAGATTAATTGACACCACCAACAAAACATTTAGCGCCGCAGGCCAGGTTTTAGAAATTCCAATGTACTTAACAAAAAAATATATATTTTTTTAAGTTTCAAGCTTTTTTAAAATATGTTTATGGTAATCATATTGTTTGTTTTTTTACCACATTTGGAAAACTGGGCATTTGAGGTTAAGTATATTCTTTCGGTATCTAAAGAATTTCGGGGTTGGGTCGCCCTCGATTATAGAATGAATGTTGATGGTTCGTCTGGTTGCAAGATATTTTATTTAGTTTCTGGTTTACAGGATGTTTTATTTAGTTTATGAGAATTAAATTTACGTAAGTAAGGTGTAAACAGATTACCATTAAACGAAAACATTTTTTAACCTGTTGGCTACCAGAGTATCAAATTTGTAACAAACCCAATTAAATAAGTAAATATATAAAATATTTAAAAAGTATCAGTTTTCGCCATTGTATTATGTTTGTAAACTTATATGTTACAGGATTTTAGGCACAACAACCCCATCAATTATTTTTTTTATGAAACACGCGTAAACTAAACTGCTCAGCGAAAGACTTCTAGCCCGTTTTAAATGATTTTTCTTTCACCCAAAAGGTTGGTCTTTGGCTTTATTTTGCAATGATAAAATTTTTTAAAAATAAGTATTTATTGGGGTGTACCAAAATAAATAAATACCATTTTTTTTTGTATAAAATTAAAATTTAAACAACATTATTATTGACTTAACTTCCTATTTTTAGCTTATTTTTACAAAAAAATATTTTTTCTTATTAGCATTTCATAATGCAGTACATAATGCAATGGACCGTTATATAGAAATATTTTGTTTTGAGTCCTACCCTGTCACTAAATCCGTTGTTGTCACGTGCGTTTGTTTACACTTACTGCATTTTGAAGTTGAATATTCTATAGTTGGGGTTTAAGTGGTAAGATTTTAAACTTTTTCCTCCCGCTAAATCTAACCTACCCATTTGATATTTTTTTTTACATTTCGCTTTGTTAAAAATAACTTGCGTATACCTTGCCCCCTGCCTCCATTGTGCCTCCTAAATACAAAAGTCCCAAAACTCGCGACCATTCTTAAAGGTACACAAAAAAGTCCAAACCAAGGTTTTGCATGTTTTAGTATTATTATGGTCAATTATTTTTTTTTTCAAGTTATTTTAGTTTGCAAATTTTACCGAAAGCGCGCAGACGCGTGCCAAATGGATGTGGCTTGCCATATTTTTGCCCAAAACTTTATTCAGTGTAATTTTTTTGCGTTCTTTTTACAATAGTAGATTCTTTAGGTAAAAATACACGAAATGATTTTCTTAGTGTAATACCGTAAAAGCAACTGTTTTCAAGGAAAATCCATTTAAAAAAATACAGGGCATGCCCCTAAAAAGTGTTACTATTTAAGAGTCCATATCTCATATTTATTTAGGGGAGTAACAAACTTTGTTTCTTATATTTTAATGTGGAATCGCTCTGCAATATCAAATTATTTATTAGCGCTTTTTTTGGGTCCATTTAAGGGGCCTAAATTCAATGGGCCGTAACTCCATTAGGACCGATTTGAGGCCCAATGTTTATATTACTTTTTTATCATACTTTTTGATATACACTTCTGCTCAAAAATATCGGCCCACCTACAAAAATACACATTTTTGAATGCATATATCTCCAAAACTATTTAATGGATTTATTCGATCTTTTTTTTTATTTTGAAGCTTGAACTTTTAGCTCTTACTTACTGGAATAAAAATTATCAAACATCTTTTTTTATACCGGCAGCAATGAAAAGTGCACAGCTATGTTTTTTTACTGCACCTTTCGATATTCGCATGGTTCGCCACTGCATATTTTTTTACAATTTAATTAATTGATTTTATAGCCTAATTAAATGGAAGTAATCTCTTTTTAAATTTTTTAATTTTCCTTTTCTCGTTTAGGAGATATAAGGTTTTTTCTAAAAATTTACATTTTTGCAAGTAACAAAAAAACTACGCAATGGATTTAATTGATTTTTTTTTAATTTGAAGCTTAAATCGTAAACTTTTATTTATTTAATTTAGGTTTCTGTTGGAAACATGTTTAAACTGAGTTTACATTGCTTAAATAGTCATGTTTTTTTTACTCGATCTTTTGTGTTGCAATTTAAACACAAACTCAAATCTTTCCATAAGTTTTAAAACTTATTCTAATAGCCACACTTATTGTGACTGATTCCGTCTTTTATTATTTATCATAAGTCTTCTCATTTAGGAGAAATTATGTTTTTTTGGTAAATAAGGACTTTTTAAGTGGTGGGCTAGTGCCACCCCTGTAACTAATTTTTTTATGATTGACAAGACTTGTCACTTATGTGACAATACTTTTTTAACTCGTTAAAATTTTATTTAATTGTATTATTTAAATGGAAACAAGTCCGGAAGTAGCTGCCCAAGCTGTAGCTCTGCTACAAGTCACTTTTTCCGAAAAACTTTAATTTCTCCTAAATGAGAAGACTTATGATAAAAAATAAAAGAAGGAATCAGTCACAATAAGTGTGGCTTTTAGAATAAGTTTTAAAACTTATGGAAACATTTGAGTTTGTGGTTAAATTGCATCAAAAAAGATTGGGTAAAAAAAACATGACTATTTAAGCAATGTAAACCCAGTTTAAACATGTTTGCACCAGAAACTTAAATTAAATAAATAAAAGTTAAGGACTTAAGCTTCAAATTAAAAAATAAATCAATTAAATCCACTGTGTAGTTTTTTTGTTATTTGCAAAAATGTTTATTTTCAGAAAAAACCGTATATCTCCTAAACGAGAAAAGGAAAATTAAAAAGTTAAAAAAGAAATTACTCCCATTTAATTGGCCTATAAAATCAATTAATTAAATTGTAAAAAAATATGCAGTGGCAAACCGTGCGCATATCGAAAGAAGCAGTAAAAAAACATAGCTGTGTAATTTTCATTGCTGCCGGTTTAAAAAAAGATTTTTGATAATTTTTATTCCAGTAATTAAGAGCTAAAAGTTCAAGCTTTAAAATAAAAAAAAGGTCAAATAAATCTATTGAATAGTTTTGGAGTTATTAGCATTTGAAAATGTGTATTTTTTTAGGTGGGCCGATATTTTTGAGCAGAAGTGTATTATGTGCCCCTTCAAGGATGGTCGCGAGTTCTGGGAGACCCTGTATATCAAATATGTGAGTTCAAAAGTTAAAGGGGGGAAGACTTTGGACACGCACTTTATATTTTTTATTTAGAATAAAGATTAATATTAATTAGTTATTAATTAATGCAATAGAAACCGCTAACTCTGCATGTGACAAGTATAATACATTATATTAATTAAACCAGCATAGACTGAATTATAGCTTTTTGATTATTTTTGGTCACAGTGAGCTACATTTATAAGATTCAACAAAAACGTACGCATGGCGAATAGCATATTTAGGTACTCAGATTAAACATTTGTTTAGACTTTAAATCATACATTTTTCCTCTTGGACATAATCATTTCTTCAGGAGGGCTTGAGGACTACTAAATTAATCCTGCAAGATTTAAGTTAGTTGTGTCTAATACTACTATTAACGCAGAATCAAAATACACTTAAAATTTTTATTTTATTTTCACCGTTTTCGAATAAAATACAAATTAATAAATATAAAACTTAAACTTGAGTCACTTTAAAATACAATTTTTAAATTAATTTTAACCGATGCTTGTGCAAATAGAGGTTAAAATGTTTACTTTGATAGTCTACTTTTAGATTCAAGAACAAATAAAACTTTTTTTCAATACAATGTTCCTCATAAGCATTTAAAAAAATCCTTAATTTTTTATTTAAATATTAGTTGTTTATTAGTGTGAAAATGTAAAGTGACAGTTTTGATGTTTTCATATAATTTTTGTCAATTTTGATATTTTTATTATAAAAGTGGTTCCAAATAAGTTTCATATGTATGTTTGATTTAAAATGCATCAACAACAACAATTTGACCATGAAACTGCAGAAAAAGAGCAAGCGGACAAACATTTTTTATGGGCAAAAGGAAATTAAGCCAATTTTTAATTAAGGATAAAAGAGCTTAGCAAAAATGAAAAAAAAGTCTAATGAAGATGTTGACATGGAAATTAACGATAATAATAATAATATTTTTTTTTTCATGAATACATTGATTTCCCAAATTTTTATTTTTTTTTTTAATGGGAAAGCAAAATGATTGATAACCACTGATTAAAAAAATAACACTAGCCAACATATAAGATATAACTTCCATATTATAACAGTTTTTAAAAAGAGTACATTTTATTAATAAAAAAAGCTTAAAAATTAAAGAGAAAGGGTTAACTTACAGTTTAATTCTACATATTTAGATGAGTATAAACTAAAATAAACTAGCTTATTGGTTTCAAAAGTCACCCAACCTAAAGATTTACATTTATTAATTTGCATTTTTCTTCAAAAAGGTAAATATTGGATAAATATCATTAGTATATTTTGATTTGCGTTAATAAAGCTATAAGAATCAATTAAAATAGATCTTTCAGGAAATTGTTATTATGTCTTGAAGTCCTCCTGAAGAAATGTTAAAACTATGCCCAATTTAATATACAAGCACTGTTTGGTCAGATAATGTTACCATGAAAGCATTACTTTTTGGTTTAAACAGGAAAAGTTTTTGGATTTTTGCTTTTTTTCAGAAAAAACAATCTTTTTTTGAAAATATTTTTTTTTTATAAAAAAAAATAAAAATTTTACTTTCTTTTGTTGGCTGCGTTCTCAAGATAATATTTTTTACAATTAGATTATAATGCAAGAAAAGTATTGTGGCATCTACAACTTAACATTTATTATTTTTGAGTCTCTTAATCAGAATATGACATTGTGATAGTCACATTGTGATGTGCTGGATTTTTTTAAGGCAAATTTAGATTTTAGACCCTCTCATTGACTAGAAAAGAACAAGTCGATGGTCTTACGTACAAAGGTGCTAAGTATATAGGGAAACCTTATGTACTTAGCACCTTTGTACGCTAGACCATCGAAGTATTCCTTTCTTGTTAATTTAATAATAATAATAATAATAATAATAATATAGGTCTTTATTGCTATAGGGTTAATTGTACATAAATATAAAATTTCTAAAATCAAAATATAGCAAAGGGCGAAGTTCAGCAAGCTGTTCTTCCACTTAACCCTAAAATTCCTATACCTAACTACATGCTAAAAATAAACAAAAAATAGAAAAATATGATAAGTTTGAATTCAAAATATTAATTTTAACCCAGCCAACGTTGCTCAATGTTATTAAATATATATTAAGCATATATTAAAATATCACTAAATAACATTCTTCTTAAATTTGCTTTGTATTTGCTTACAGAGTATTGCTTCATTTCCTCTAAAGTCGTATTGTATATCTTACAGCCATTATATGAAAAAGATCTCTCAAAGAAGATAAGTAATTTAACGTTTTCAGATTAAGACAGAAAGAAAAATTTTATGTTATAGCCCTGTACCTACTTACACAAAAATTTATAGCCGTTCCGAGAGAAAAAAACATAAAAATGTATCCTAAACTTAAAATTCACTGCACTTAAATTCACGTTTATTTTAACAAACTATATGATTAATTTATACTGCTGATTAAGGGAGCACAAACACGAATTCCGAATAAAAAAACCCTCCAACAGGATGGGGTTGTTTTGATTTTGAACTATCACTAAACATAACCTCATCGCCGTTAAAACAACATATTGTCTACGATCATCTTCACCGGCAACCTTCTGGCTAACGCGTTAACCGAAGAAGAAGCACCGTTTGAATATATAATTTGCCTGACTATTTCAAGAACGACCTTTAAAAAATCTCTGATAAAACCGTTCTTTTTTAATCGGTCACTTTTCTTTTCTTCGGATGTATGTTACAGGTGCCCGGTATGCCGACAGATCTGAAATCAAAACATCCGACGAAAAAATACCATAGCGAAAAAATATCCTGGCACAGGTAATTATGGTAGTTTTAATTAATGCCGGATTAACCCATTGGTAAGACCATGGACATACCACTTATTTGAGGTCCTACTGTCAGGGCAAAATGCAAATATTCTCGCCTGGAGGTAATCCCCCAGAGGTTCAGAGAACAAAATGTACAGAAAAATAAAAGTCTGTTTTTTTTGTTGGTATTTTTAAGTTGTTTTGATCTTTATATTTCTAAAAAATATGGTGTGTGCACTGTAACAAGGATTGATGTAAATTTACAATATACTAGGTGAGACCTATGTAGTATATAGTAAATTTTCTCGTGCGATGTAAATATTGTGTAATATTTAAATATATCTACTGTAATAATACCGTACGGCTAATTTAATAATGTAAAATTACCATGTTAATAATGTAATATTTTATACAAATTGTAAAATTACCATAAGAATAATGTAACTTTTTATCAAAAATATTGTAATTTTACATTTTATTAATAAAATATGATTCTTAAATTAAAAATACAGAAAAAAGATACTCCTTATCTTACATCGCAGGGGCAACCGTTCTCGAGAAAATAAATTGCATTTCACGTTCTGAGCATCATAGATAGGAACTTAAAAATTCACCAATAAAAATTTCACACCTGTAATGCAATACATTAAAGACTGTAAAAAAAGATCGTATACATCTAGATTCGAACCAAAGCACGTGTGCACAAGTTATGGGGTTATGTGCACAAGTTGTGGGGTTCAATTCCACAACTTCCAATCCAATCCAATCCAATCCAATTCCAGTATGGCTTTTCCCTTTGGGTAGTTGGCCAGCCCGATCTAGTATAATTTTCGGCCTACGCAAAACCGTCTCACTCTGTAGTGATGTTTGCACAGACGCCAACTTACAAAAAAAATTATCTTTAAAATTTATAAAAAAATTGACTTTACATGTTCAACAGTTCCACGTTAAAATTTAACATTAAATTAAATTAAAAAAATAAATATTCACGATTCACTTAAAACTTTACTATTAAAGTAATATTTTTACGAAACAACATAAAATAAATCAAGTCCTGTGCATATCTGCGATAGCCGGCTGATGCTGGAGTAAATCCGCCAAAGCGGTCACATCTGTCCCTTACAAAGACCACGCTGCGACCACAACTTGTGCACGTTGGTTCAGAGGGGTTTGCAAAAAAGTGTCCAAAGTCACTCACACCGTCCGAAGTTACCCCAGTACTACGCGTAGTATATGGCCCCTTAAAGAATAACACTTTTTAAGGGACTGTAGTATCCTTAAAAGCGATTTGTGAATATTTGTGTACGGGAACTTTTTTTTATAGTTTTTGATGTAGAATTGCCCAGTGCGATTCGCCCTGCAGTATTGCAATTTGTATTGCAGCATTTTTCAGTTCCTTTTTAGAGGGTCAGAATGTGAAATTTTCTCGAGAACAGTTTAACCTACGGTATTACATAAAAAGTACCTTTTTGATATATTTTTAACTACAGAATCATATTTTATTGAGAACATGTCAAAAAATTTACAGATAAAAAGTTTTGGGCAAAAAAGTGACATATCCCCCCATTTTGCACGTCACTGCCTAAAATTACATAAAATGATAGCTTTTATGAATGTTAAGGCCTTAGGGTTCAAAAGTCAAAGTAGGGGAAGGGGCGGACTTTACACGCACTGTATATTTTTGTATAGGGGAAATTATTTTTTTGTTGGCAGCAGTATTTTTATTATGGTTTCAACTTGAATTGAAAAAAAAAATCTATAATTTCGTATTTAATTTCAATTCGTAATAGATAGCTAACAAGGAACTTATATGGTAAGATACATGATCTTTTTTCGTCATCGATGGATTGCCCAGTATGTATTGACAAGTTTTTCTTCGTCTCGATGAATATGAACGACAGCAAATAGAAACGGTTACAGAATATTTAAATATTTTATTCACAAGCATAGAGAAAAACGTTATTTATATGCATTATAAAAAGTTGCAAAATCTATAATTTTTGTCTGTTTCTTTAAAAGTTAAAAAAGCTTTTATTTTTTAACCTAGGTTAGATATGACTTCATATCTAACGAATAAAATAACCTAATTTTTTGTTTATTTCTACGAAAAACAATAAAAAATAATATTTATTTATATATTATATGGATAATACCGAGATTAATAATAGAAAATAACAACAAGCTACTTTAAATTATTTAATTGAAATTTACAGTGACGTTAGAAATCTGCAAAATTTATGTAGAAGATTATTTAAAATGGTGAATTTTACGAGGTGATGTGTTATTTATTAATGCTTGTGAATAAAATTATGTTCTATCATAACCACATAAGAAAATGATATTTACAACTCTTGAGATGCTAATTTGGCCTAGGCTACGCCTCGACCAAATAGCATCTCTCGAGTTGGAAATTTTTAATTTTTTTATTAGGTTAGACATAGACTATTTTTAATGTGGTAGGTACAACATACTGGAAACAATTTTTAGCTCAACTTTCATATAACCCAAGTTTTTTTTCATAATTTACTTATTTAGAGCTTTGTCACCTTTTTCGCTGATTACGAATCTGTTATAAGATTTTAAAACTTCAAGATGGCGGATCCAATATGGCGGACGAATTCGTAAAATTAACTCTGTAATAGAAATTGGTTTATGTGGGGGTTTTGGGGTAGCTGATCACGAATCTGTTATTGGATTTACTCTTAGCAACCTTAAAAACTCCAATATACTAATTTTCAGAAAAAAAGAACAACCTCAAAAATCCCTATACAGTAATTTTCAAATGTTTGTAATTTTCAAATGTTTGTTTTTCCTCATTTGCCCCCCTTGCCCCACCCCAATGTCCACCAAAAACAATCCGGAGCGAGAACTTTTGGTAAAATACCTGTATGCCAAATTTTAAATCTCTCGAATGATGCTGCATGTGCATATAAAATTTTATCAAACTTTGGACGAAGAAGCGATCTTTGATGCAAAAACATTTTCATTGTAAATTTACAAAAAAAAAAAACACAAAAATTACTTAAAAAATGGAAAAAATGACAATGAAAGTATACTTACCACCATGCTTGTAAGGGTTAACAACAAAAATATGACATTTTAAAAATTTAATTAAAAAAAAAAATGTTCAGATTTTACGTCAAAAAGTGAGACAAAATGTTTCTATGAACGTTTGTGTCAAATGGCTTCTTAGGGGAGCTAGAACACATTTAAGGGGCATTTCATAACTCAGGAAAGGTTTGACTTACTGACTTGAAATTTTTACTCTAGTATGCAATCGATAAACATTATCATTTTATGACATAAAAAATTAAATGTTTAACCAGGGGCGGACTTACAGATTTTCATAGAAATTATGAGACACCCATTATCTACGCCCCTGGTCAAAAACTTAAATAATAAAACGTTAAATATTTACATTTATTGGTTCTATAGTTCAGTAAAATTTCATGATAATACACCGTTACTGAAATATGAAGTGATAAATATTCTAAAAATGCCCTTTAAAAGTACGCTAGCTCAAACGTCTATGAAAACTTTTTTCTCACTTTTTGACGTCAAATCTGGATATCTAAAATAATTTTTAAATATGTCTTTTTTTTTGTTAAAACAAATGAAAATCGTTTTTCTCAAAAACTCATCGATAGTTTTTTTTTTAAATTTGGTCTTTTTGACGTCAAATCTGAATATCTAAAATAATTTTTATATATGTCATATTTTTTTTTTGTAAAAAATGAAAATCGTTTTTCTCAAAAACGCATCGATAGTTTTTTTAAATTTGGTCTTAAAAAAATTCCAAAGCTCTAAATTATTAAATTATGAAAAAAAAAACTTGGGTTATATGAAAGTTGAGCTAAAAATTTTTTTCAGACCGGTGTGTATCACGTCACACGTATCGCAATACGTGCACGATCGTAGGTATGAGTTGTGGAAACTACAAAACCCAAAAAGCCAAAAATATATTTTTTTGGTCTTAGTTACTTCAACGAGAAATATAGCAAAATATGGCATAAGGTTTATTCCGCGTCAACTGCAATCACAGCATCAAAAATTAAATATTATTAACGTAAAGTATAGGCAGTTTTCCCAAATTCAGTTTGAAAATTGGTGACCACGTAATTGGTAACATACATAACATTTTTTTGTAACATACGTGACAACAATAATAATTTCTGAAAATCATATTTATTAATTTTTTATTATCCCATAGAGGAAATGCGCCTAATTTCGGATGGTTTCCAAATTTCGGATAGTAGTGTATTTAAGATACTGTCTGCAAAGGTAAACAGAAACCTACTTTTATGGGAAGCCAAAAGTCAAACTAAATCCGTCCTGTAATATGATAACGGTAGAGCTTCTCCCCTTTAAATGGCGGCACAAATCGTTTATATTGCAAATGGCAGTTTTGTGCTCAGTTGCATTATTATGCTTGTTTATTTTATAAATAATCGTTATAAAAGTTCGTGATTCTGTCTTGGGTAAGTTATGATGGTAGTTAAGTTGATCCACTATTCATAATTAGGCAATTTGAAAACGTAAACATTCTACAAATTTCTAATCTAAAAAGCTGAAAGTTGCCTAATTTCGGATAGACCATTTTTGTGCATTTGATTCACAATTTCGGATATCCGCAAGGTAATTATTATTCAGGATAACCAACCATTAATTATTTTTTTTATAATGATACAACAAACTAAGATAAACAATTTTGAAAAAACGAAAATTACCTAAGATACTAAGATATTCGAAATTGGGAATCTAAAATTATAGTTCCTATAGTATTTCGTAGAAAATCGCTTAATGATTAAATTACGTCTTAAATGTGAAGGAATAACAAGAAACATAAGCAATGGGATCCAGATCTACTCTTAAAAAAAATTCTTCGGATATGTCCGAAATTAGGAGCCCTTTTTCAAATGCACAAAAATGCGCTGATTTTTTTTAACCGTGTTTTTTGGAAAAAATAAACTGTAATAAAATTGCTTTTATAATAAATCATGGTTCGCTATAATAAGTTGTATCTGGTTATATAAAAAAAATATCAAAAAGTAATAGCGAGTATTAAATATTGAATACATTGTAAATGGTATCCGAAATTAGGCGACTTTCCTCTATGTCTATTAGAAAGTACATAACTCTTTCAAAAATCAAGGAAACATAATTAAAAAAAAATCAAATCAGATTAGCAGATTTTCATTATTAATTGCTTAAGTTTACTCCCAAATTTCGTAGCATACGTAACGCGCACATAGTTAAGCTGCATTATTTTTATTGTCTAATTCATTTCACAAGTTTACAGATTTTAGATTTTAGTTATTCAGATTTTACGTCAAAAAGTAAGAAAAAAGTTTTAATGGAAGTTTGAGCTAAATTGCTTTTTAAGGGAGCTAGCGTACTTTTAAAGGGCAGTTTTAGAATATTTATCTCAGAAACGGTTTAATTTATTGACATGAAAATTTTGTCTGTAGTATACTACTCACAGTGATCCCCGGATATGATTAGGTTTTAAAGAAAGGGCATCGGAAACAAACAATGGATCTTGGTAGCACAGGGTATGGGCTTCATAGATCCATTATCAGTTAAATCGCGTTTGCATATCTTTGGAAGATATTGGTAAAAACTCTTCAGGAGGCATCACGGTCAACACCAACTACTGCAAAGAAAAACTAAAAATCGATTCTTATAGTATTTTTTGTGTAGATTCTAACAGCGTTTGACAAATTTACCTATCGTTTTTAATTTTTGAGAAAAAAGCATTAAACTACGATTTTAGTGCAATTGTTGGACTGGTATAATACATTTAGTTTAGTAACTATTAAAACGTAACTAGACTAAAATAATAGCCAGAATATAGAAGATAAAAAGAATAATAGCAAATTTAATGAAATTTTATCTTATTTACTTTAAAGAAAATATTTCTATATCAATTTTTACCACATCATGGTGATTTAAGTTGACTAGTATATTATATGCTTCATATTTTGACTTTCTTGTCAATAATTAGTTAAACATATGAACTACAGTGGTTCTAAAACAATTTTAGGATTGCTAAAGGGTAAGACCGATATCCTAGTAAACACTATGATAATTATTTAAGTCTTTGCATGCTTAGAAAGTTTTCTTTGATTCCAGGACTTATAGTTTTGGGGTCGCTCAGCTTAAGTATTCTTATCTTACACATGTGTTAGGTATATATTAGTATTATAACGACTAAAAAGAATAAAAAAAGTATAAAACAATTTAAGAACACGAGTTTATTGAAAATTATTTATTTAAATTCTTTTTCTTGTTCCTTATCAAATCTATTATAATTTTTTAATATTTCTTATTGTAATTTTAATGTATTCTATATTTTATCATTTTATACTTGTTTTTATATTTAACTATTATTTTTTTTATTAAATATTGCCCTGAAGCCCCAACAATAAGGGCGAAACGCTGGCCTTATAATTTTTGAATATTTTTAATTGTATTCTTAAAGCCTTCCAACTAATATTGTAAATTAAGGTAAATAAATGCACTAAAAAGTAAAAATTTAAAACTAAAACGTCAACTTGACTTTTCCAATCTAAAGATCTAAATATACTTTACTTCAAGCAAGGAATAAATTCATAACACCTTAAAAAAATTATTTAAGCATTTCTTACACAAGTTTAACATCCCTATCCCTAAAACCACAGTTTAAATTTATTTTATTTATAAACAGGAAATAAAATCTAGTTTAAAATTGTTTTGGAACTACTGCAGTAAAAAGTTTAACTGTGTTACATTGACAATAGGGTTCTCCACTAAGTCTTGTTTTTAATATTTGAACACTGATTTACAAAGTACTTTATAATAGTAAGGTAAATGTAAAGTAATTGTCCTTTTTGATAACGCTAACTATTTTAAAAATCGATTTAAAGTTTAAATTTTTTCGTCGCGCCTTATTTTCTACGTCACAGATAGAGACTGCGCAGAAACGACATTTTATTTCTTAGTGTGGCTAAACTGCTAGCGTAGACATAACCTCACTTTTTATCTGTCAGTGGAGAGTTCCGTGTTAAATTTCGGAATCGGTTTGTTTTTAAAGTTATTTTATTTGTTTTTGCTTTAATTATGGCTTCAGTGGATTTTTTTTGTGAAAGCAAGTAGCGAAAATTTACTACACGTTAATTACGTGATGGTTAAAGAATTTTTCGCAAAAAACTTGGACTATTTTAGTGTGGAGTTCCGAAGGTTTAAAAATGTATGGTCAGTATACACTCTTTATTTTAATTTTAGTTTTTACTGAGTTTTTTGTTCTATTCATGTGGATAAACTATTTTTTTGAGTAATTTGTGAAAAATGTGGAGGATATTTTAAAACATATTGTATATTTGCAGGTTATGGAGAAAGATGTTATTGGTTATGTGCAACTCAATCAGGACAAGAGCACTAGTATTTGCACAGTAAAAGGACGTGTTGTCCTTGAGCACAAAGTTCATGATCGCAGCAGAAATTGATGAAAATAATAGTCATTCTTAGTTGCAAAGTTGTACAGCTTCTGAAGGTAAAATATTTTAGTTATTTTGGTCTGTGGAATTCTGGGGTTCTATTTTAAATACCTTATAAAAAGTCAGCTGTTGTGGGGCAATCCCCTAAGCAACAGGAGCCTCAGCCGAGTATATATCTGTGGCTTGGTTCTAAAAGGGCCAATGTCAAAAATTTTAAACAGATACACTAAGTCAAACAAAACATTGGCTGTTTTAGCAGTTTGAAGGACATGTTTATTAAAAACACCCTTGTCACTACATTTATCTCACAAGCACTGACGTTGGCTTTTTTAGGTTATATAGATCTAAGAAAAAGTTAGTTCTGCAGTATAACTTATAATAAATCCTCCAAATGAAAATGCCCACCTTAATACTAATATACAGGAAAACAGCATGTTTTTAAGCCCCACAGATCCCTTAGAAATTGAGAATATTATAAAAAAAATTTGCAATAAAAAATCGTTTGGTATAGATAATGTACCGGGTACAATAATAAAAGAATGTGCGAAGCTATTATCACATCCTATATGTATTATAATAAATAAAAGTTTTGAAGAAGGCTGTTATCCTGATGAATTAAAAATATCAAGGGTAATTCCAATTTACAAGAATAAGGGCGTAAAAACTGACATGGCCAACTACCGACCGGTGTCACTACAAATACAGTTTGCGAAAATCTTCGAAAACTGTTTTAATAAAAGATTATCGGGGTTTTTAGAATCAAATAACATTCTCTCTCCTTGTCAAAATGGCTTCCGGCCCAACCTCTCTACAACCAGTGCTCTTGAGCAGGCTCTCGATTATTTATATAACTCATTGGAAGAAAAAATGCAAATAATTGGGCTTTTTTTCGACATGAGCCGCGCTTTTGACACTGTAGACCATCCCTTACTTATAAAAAAGCTTGAACGCATGGGTGTTAGAGGGTTGGCCTTACAATGGTTGGTTTCTTACCTAACAGGACGAACTCAAATCGTTGAGATAAACGGAGTTAGGTCAGAAATCAAAAATGTAACCATAGGAACACCACAGGGCTCTTGCTTGTCTCCCACTTTATTTAACATTTTTATACGAGATATTTTAAATAAAATTATTAATATTTCTAAAGCCATCATTTACGCGGACGATACTAATGTATTAATATGCGGACAAGTACTGGAGGATATAATTAAAAATAGTCAACGTATAGCTGATTTAATATCGGAATGGTGCGCCGAAAATGGCATATTTTTAAATTCAAAAAAATCAATTTTAGTTCAGTTTTGCCCTAAAAACAAAACAATTGACTGCTCAGCTTTGGTAAAAATAAATTCCACCTCAATTCAAAATGCAGATTCTACCAAATTTCTAGGTCTATACATAGATCAGAAACTCACCTGGCATAAACAAGCAGATTATGTACTATCGCGATTAAGCAGTCAATGTTTTGCAATAAAAAACTTAAAAAATTCAGTATCCCTCCCAGTATTAAAACTTATGTATTATGGAAACGTACAATCGATACTTAGCTATGGAATTATATTCTGGGGCTCTTGCTATAATATAGAGCATATATTTAGCGCGCAAAAAAAGATTATAAGAACCATAGCAGGATTAGGATGGAACGTATCATGTCGCGAAACTTTTAGGGCACTCGGTATATTGACAGTGCCGTCGCTATATGTTTACTGCCTGATAGTTCATACTTACAAAAAACAAAATCTTTTAAAAAAGAGAAGCACCATACATACATATGAAACAAGACAAAAAAACGAATTTATTATACCGTTCACAAGACTAAGTGTATGTCAAAAAAACCCAAATATTATAGGAAGAAAATGTTTTAACAAACTAATTAAAATTGATGGTAGTTTCTCTTTAAATATGACAGAAAAAATATTTAAGGCTAAATTAAAAAGATTTTTTATTCAAAAAAGCTATTATTGTACAGAGGATTTTTTTAATGAATGTTAATGATGTATATATATTTATTTGTATTGTATCTTTTATCTGACGTCACCACAATGTACTTAAATTTTGTATTTTGTATCATTCTGTGTGCTAATAAAGAATTATTATTATTATTATTATTATAATAAAGATATAGTGACATTGGCCCTTTTAGAACCAAGCCATGATATACAACCAGATTTTTTCCTGCTAACTACCCTCCCCCGCTCAGAATAAGATTTAACACTTTCTTGATATTGAGGGCTTTATAACGTAGAGGTGTACCTTCAGTTTTTGGTTTCCGTTCCATGTTAGGAAGCCTTCGATATAATCATATTAAAAGTAAAAAGCATTTTTAATTGTTCTAGGTGGATATAAGCATGCAATTGCATGCTACTAGCAACAACCAGCATTAGCACAAGTGGACCACAAAATGAAATACATCAAGCCCTCTGAATTTAAAATTGGGGGACCCTCTATGTTCTTTGAAGATATAGGAAATTACTTTAGGATCAGAATTTTAGATGAGGCCAGAACACAACATACTTTTCCTCAAATCCACAAAAAAATAAGTTAGGGTGGGGTAATAAAATTCAAAAAAAGTATTGAAAAACAAACATTTATTTAAATATAAAATTTATATTTAATGTATATTATGTATATGAAAATATGTATATGTATGTATATTATATTATGTATATGAAAATTACTTATCTTGGGATTTAATGTAGACATAATTTATTATAAAGTGCGGTCCAAAAGTCACCCCCCCCTTTTAACTTTTGAACGAGTTGAGATATCGACTTCAAATTTAGAACTCTTAAATAAGACAACTTAAACTATCTTTTAGCATATATTTGATATTTTCAGCTCTTAAAATGTGGGAAGGGGGGCATGGAGGGACATTTTTTTAAATGGAAAGGTGGGTCGTGTGATACATCATTTTAAAGCTTATAAAATTCTCTATTTAAACTAACATTTTTAAATTTTTTAAAAATGTTTTTTAAGGTTTTTATTTTTCAATTTTTTGTGCTAAAACATTCAATTTTTTAAGTTTTTTTTTATAATTTTTTATTTATGTTAACTAAAATTAGTTTAAAAGTATAATTAACATTTTTTTATGATGAAATTAGGCATTTTTAAAAAATTATTTGTTTTTTTTTTTTTAGAGCATTTTGACATTAATACCCATTTTCAACCCCATTCTAAACACAATTTTTTTTAATTTAAAAATATGGAGTTAAATGGAGAATTTTATAAGCCTTAAAATGATGTATTACAGGACCCCCATTTCCATTTAAAAAAATGTGCCCAAAAAGTTCCAAATTTGAAGTTGATATCTCAACTGGTTCAAAAGTTAAGGGGGGGGGGGTGACTTTTGGACCGCTCTGTATAATACAATGATTGTACAAATAAATAAACTTAACACAAGATACAAGTGCCTTACTCATTTTTAATTATAACTTTAAATATTAGTGCTAGTACATGTTCCTTGCAGGTTGGCACCGAAATTTAAAATCCAAATTCGCTGACTTTTCCCTGACCAAATTTGTTAATTTCAGAAAGTATTTTACAAAATTTCCTGACTTTTCCTGATCATCTGCAACAAAACAAGTACTGTTAGTATTAATTTACATACAAAAATATTTATTAGTGATAGATAACACCCTCCAAATTTCAAGGTTTTATCTAGCCAAGTTGGCAGGGCAGAAACATAAAAAACATAAACATAATTAGAATAAGAGAAAATACAAAACTGCCCAAATATCTCTCAGGAGGAAAAAAAAATGTGTACACTTTTTTGTTTTTATTGGTTTTATTATAACAAAAAATACTGCTGCCAATAATTAATATTTTTCCCTATAGGCCTAGTTTCATTAAAATCAAAATCGAAAAGAATTAAAAATTCAAAAAAAGTTTCTTGTTTCGTAAAACGAAAAATAAATTGAAAAAAAAATGTTTTTGAAATAAATTGTTTTTACCCCATTTTAACCCCTTATCCCAATCCAATTTTTACCAAAAACAATCCCAGCCTAGAACTTTAGATAATCAACCAACAGACAATTTTTTTTTACGGAAATCAAATTTTTTTGGATATAAAAGTCCAGAAACGTAAAAACAGCAATAAAAATTTTCCGATGTTTTTTTAACTAATGCAAGACTTTTCTTGGGGAAGGTAAAATGAGCACATTTCATTTATTTGTGATGATTTTTTTTAAATTATATAAAAATGTAGTATGCTGTACTGATAAGTTAAAATACCTTACTCCTACGATGGTTTTTTTACCCCTCTTTTCTCTAATCTCAAATCGTGCTTATTGTTTGCTTTTTAATTTATAAAATATAATTTATTTATTGATTAATACGTTAAAATTAAGAGGTATGTGTATTAAATATAAATTATATTCTCTCCCTAAATATCAATTCATGATACTAGGTTAGGTACCGGTGCTTTTTTTTCAAATTTTACTCATATTAATCCAAATTTTTTGGAAAATTCAACTCCAGCTAAAACAGTCGTTGCATTTTTATCATTGGGATTAATATTCGTAAAATTTATCTAAAAACCACCAAGGGAACGTTCAAGTATTACGTAACGCAAATTTTGATCTTTTTGGTTTGGACTCATCTATCACCCCTTAAAATTTTTCTATCAATGTACCATACACCCTGTATATAATTTTAAACTTACTTCAAAATGATCCTCACAGAAAAATTATCCACCTATAGATTTCTTTGGTGCCACTGGTTGTTGAAAAACAGATAACTATGATTTCCTTACAGCCTCTGGTTTTTGGTACAGTAAAAAAAACTTCATTGCAGTTTTTTGATGAATTTTTGCAACTTGGAAAATAACAGTTATTGAAATCCATGCCTAAAATTTAAACACGAGTATACAATTTGGTTTTATAAATAAAAACTAAACATTATACTTGAAATATATTATGTAATACTTAAAGTATGTCCCCGGATGCAGAAATTTTCTGTACATAGAGAAACTTACATTATAGTCAGTAAAGCTGCAAGTCCTTTGAAAATAAACTATATTTCAAGAATGCTTTGACATAGATATGAAATTTAAACCAAAAATTTTCTATATGGTAAAAAAATCTTAGGTCCAAATATTAAGGCCTCAAACCTTTTAGTGTTTCGCAAAAGACTTTGATAACGCTTTGCCTACCTTTTTAAAATGCACTATACACTGTCTTGAAATATAAAAAGTCCAGTAAATACACACCAAATAAAACTTAAACTGAATAAAACCGAAAAATAGGAAAATATAACCTCACATCAACGCTTCATGACAGTCACATTTATTTAATAACAATCAGAGTAGCCAACATAGAAAATCAAAACTGATTTGAACTGCGCAAACTCTGTCTGTTACGTTTTCAGTGGAGCGGGAAAAAATAATTCAAATTTTATAATTTTTTTTCTCCTGTTTAAGTAGACTAAAAAATAAATAAATAGCATATATATTATAATTAGAACCTCTAGTTTTTAAAAATAATTAAAACCAAAAATCGAAGAAGACCCTATTAAGTCAAAATTTGAAGTATATCATCACTCAAGATGCAAAAGGTCGTATTTTAAATTTTACTTTGTTAATCTAAATTGTAAGAAACATAAATGAAATTACATTAAATTTCACACTTTACGCAGTGTAGAGCTTAATGTCCACTCTATTCAGAGACCTTACTGAATTGTGGCATTTTATTAAAAAGCCACAACTGAGCGCCAAAATAAAACACAGTAAAATTTAACATACGACCTTTTTTACTATGAGTGAAGATATTATACACTGGCCACCTTAAAGTATCCCGTAACGTTAAAACATTGCTATAGAAAGACTTTCTTTCGGGTCAGTAGGATTAAAATTCTTTATATTTGCTATTATACTTTTAAACTTAACTATTTTAGCTGTTATTTAAAACCAGTCAGGTTTTAATATTCACTGAAATAGAGTTTTTATGCCAGTCGAAAAATTGTACTAAAATCATGGTTTATTTAGTTTTTCTCAAAATAGGCAAAAGAAAGGTAAATTTTTTAATCATTGTTAGAATCTGTGCGAAAATTACTACTAGAATAAATTAAAATTTTTCTTTTAAGTAGTGGGTGTTGATCGTGATTCCTCCTGAAGAGTTTTCACCAATATCTTTCAAAGATATGCAAACGCGATTTAACTGATAATGGATCTATGATGCCCATACCCTGTACTACCAAGATCCATTGTTTGTTTCTGATGCCCTTTCTTTAAAACCTAATCATATCCGGGGATCACTGTGTACTATAGAACTAATAAATGTAAACATTTAACATTTTATTAAAATTAACTTTTTGACCAGGGGCGTAGATAATGGGTGCCTCTTAATTTATATGTAAAACTGTAAGTCCGCCCCTGGTTAAACATTTAATTTTTTATGTCATAAAATGATGATGTTTATTGGTTGCATACTACAGTAAAAATTTCAAGTCAATAAGTTAAAGCGTTCTTAAGTTATCGTGGATACAAGATTTTCCGGACAGAACGACCAATCGACCGAGCAACAATTTTTTTTTTCCTTGAAATTTACATAAAACGTCACAAAACGCAAAAAACCCAAAAAAAAAATTGAAAATTTTTGACGAATACAAAGCTTTGAAAATTTTCAAAATTGCAAAGCAAAAGATCGTTTTTCACATAACATCGTTTTTCAAACATTTTTGTTTTTTTTTATCGGTTTTTCATGAATAGTAAATTACCCTGTCCGAAACCTTCCTCTTCAAGAAACTTTTTAAATTTTTTGTTTCGGACTTACCAATCCTGAGATTAACTGTCCGCAATGGAACAAGGATTTTTGGACTTTTTGAAAAAGTTTTGTAAGTATATTTAATAAAGGAGCTGAGAAAAAAATCTTGAAGATGTGCTTGTTTTTGGCCTTCTAGACGGTAATAGTACCTTAAAATATCAGCCCGTAAGCATTTTTTGCAATTTACAACTTATCATTTGACTTTGTTGCCCTGTGTAAATGAACAGATTGCTAATATCGTAGACTCTCGTAAAGTTGTTTCAATGCAGTTTCTTGACCCGTCATGCTCATTCACTTGCACTAAATATTCTCGTTATCGGATCGTGAAAAGAGGTGAAGAAGCGCCTCGAGATGCGCGCATCAGATTCACTTATTCACGGTGGTTTTCTGCAAATTTTAACTTTTTGTTTCCGACCCCTGATTTTTTTTAAAACCTGTTTAAACACACCTAAAGAAGTAAATTAGGAAAATATTAAAAAATACTGCTGCCAATAAAATAATACTTTCCCCTATAGCCCTAGGTTCATTACAATTAAAAACGAAAAAAGGTTCATTACAATTAAAAACGAAAAAATCGAAAAAAATTGAAAGACAAAAAAATTTAAAAATAGAGGAAATACGCCTAATTTCGGATGGTTTCCAAATTTCGGATAGTAGTGTATTTAAGATATTGTCTGCAAAGGTAAACAGAAACCTACTTTTATGTGAAGCCAAAAGTCAAACTAAATCCGTCCTGTAATATTATTATGCTTGTTTATTTTATAAATAATCGTTATAAAAGTTCGTGATTCTGTCTTGGGTAAGTTATGATGTTAGTTAAGTTGATCCACTATTCATAATTAAGCAATTTGAAAACGTAAACATTCTACAAATTTCTAATCTAAAAAGCAGAAAGTTGCCTAATTTCGGATAGACCATTTTTGTGCATTTGATTCCCAATTTCGGATATCCGCAAGGTAATTATTATTCAGGATAACCAACCATTAATTATTATTTTTATAATGATACAACAAACTAAGATAAACAATTTTGAAAAAACGAAAATTACCTAAGATACTAAGATATTCGAAATTGGGAATCTAAAATTATAGTTCCTATAGTATTTCGTAGATAATCGCTTAATGATTAAATTACGTCTTAAATGTGAAGGAATAACAAGAAACATAAGCAATGGGATCCAGATCTACTCTTGAAAAAATTTTTTCGGATATGTCCGAAATTAGGAGCCCTTTTTCAAATGCACAAAAATGCGCTGATTTTTTTTAACCGTGTTTTTTGGAAAAAATAAACTGTAATAAAATTGCTTTTATAATAAATCATGGTTCTCTATAATAAGTTGTATCTGGTTATATAAAAAAAATATCAAAAGTAATACCGAGTATAAAATATTGAATACATTGTAAATGGTATCCGAAATTAGGCGACTTTCCTCTATAAAAAAAAATTTCAAAAAGATTTTTTTTTTCAAAAACGTTTCTTTGTTCGTAAAACAAAAAATAAACTGAAATAATTTTTTTTTAACAAATTTTTTTTTACCCCATTTTACTCCAATCCGATTTTTACCAAAAATAATCCCAGCCTAGAACTTTGGATAATTAACCTATGGTTCAAATTTGAAGCCTTGAGTTATCGTGGATACAAATTTCCCGGACACACAGAACGACAAACCGACCGTCAGACAGATTTTTTTTTTTTTTACGGAAATCATATGTTTTAGATATAAGAAGTCCAGAACGGTAAAAAAGCAATAAAAATATTTCGATTTTGTTTTTACTAAGCAAGAATTTCCTTAGGGAAAGTAAAATCGTAGATGCCGATCGTTTTTTTTACGTTTTTTTATTAAAGATTTCCTCCTTTTCGTAGGAAATCTTTGAAGGTTACGAGGAAATCTTTGAAGATTTCCTCCTAAAGGTGTACCAAATTTTGTCATCGGTTTACCCCTCGGGTATACCTATAGTGGTTTTTGAAGTCACTGAAAATAAATCAGATAATATTAAATAACTCCACCCCCCGGAGGTAACTATTTTTAAATGATATTTTCGTGAAAATATGTATATTGGGTTTTTGAGGTTGCTGATTAAATTCATATAGTGTATGTATTAATACTTAATTTAAAATTAAAAAAAAATGAGGTTAGGTTAATATATTTTTGAATAAAAAATTGTTTTTTGGTATAGGTTTTTATACATTATTTATTTATTTATTTTTAACCTATAGTTTTTTAAAAATTGTTAAAGTGGAGTTGATGTATTGGAAAAAAATATTGCATTTCCTGTAAAAACCTTTCTTCAGCCTCTCCCAAATCGTTTTGCGTCAAAACTTGTAAAAGATCCATTTTAGCAACAACATATAGGATTAACAAAACTAACAGAACATTTAACTTTAATATTAAAAAAAATCTGTGAAAACTCTGAAGGTCAAGTAATTCGCACAACAAAAATGCAGGCGAATTAATTCACTCTTTTTTCTGTCATTTTTGAAGGTTTTTGAAGAATTGGCCCCCCTCAAGATCCGCTTCAGGTAAATTCACTTCTTGAAGTGAGATTTGAGAATACGAAACATTTAATTTTCACTTAATTTTGGTAAGATTCGGCGACCTTCGCGCGAAATGTAGATAAGAAAAAATCCGCTCGAAACCAGAATAGGTTTGGTAAGCAATTCACACCGCATGTGGACGTGATGTGGTATAATCACCGGTTAACGGGACCTATCAGGCTATCGAACGTTCACTGGCGATCAAGTGCCGTGGTGAGATAACATCACATAATACGAAATATGAATCGCAATCCTGATTGGTCCACATCTACATGAACTGTGAATCAAATTTCCAAAATCCTCAAAAATTACCCTAGATTAAAATCTTTTGTAAAATAATGATTTTTATCGAATTTGGAAAACTTTAAAAAAATCCGTTCGTTCGCGTGTCAAGTTTTTTGTGGACACGATAACTCAAGAAGGGAATATCCGATCGATATGAGATTTTTAGGAAAGATCAAATTCCAAGAGGAAAAAGCCTAATTTTTGAAATAATAATAATAACAAAAAAAATTATGGGGGTGCAATTTTAAAAAAATTAAATATTTAAGTTTTAACTTATTGAATGCCAAGTATTATATACCTTGAATGCATTTTGCTTTCATATTTTGAAAATTTTTAAAATTTTGGGAAAGCCTTGTATTCGCAAAAATTTCCAAAAAGTTTTATGTCGATTTAAATCAATTTCAAGCAAAAAAAGAAATTGTCGGTCGATCAGTCGGTTGGTCAATTGGTCGTTCTGTCCGGGAAATTTTGTGTGCACGATAACTTAAGAACGCTTTAAGCTAGATACTTGAAATTTTGCAAAAGTTCTCGCTCGGGATTGTTTTTGGTGAACATTGGTGTGCGGCAAGGGGAAAAATACATTTTCTACAAAAAATTGAAAATTGCTATATAGGTGTTTTTAAGGATACTGAAATTAAATCTGATAATAAAAATTTTCTTACTCCACCCTCGCGGGGGTGAGGGAGTAAATATTTTTAATATTTTCGTTAAAATTGGTATATAGGAGTTTTTGGGGTCGACAAATCTGAATCTGATAACAATTTTTTTCTAATTTCACCCCATGAGGGGCGGGGAGTAGTTTTCGTGAAGATTGGTATATTGGGGTTTTTAAGGTTGCTAAAAGTAAATCTGATAAAAAATCCATTTCACGCAGGGAGGTAAAAAATGGGAAAGCTCTTTTATTGGTCAGTGTATTTAATATTGGTAAATGTAAAAAAACTGTTACATTTCTACGGTTGTATTTCACCAATCAAACGTATTTTACCGTAAATCCTTCTAAATTAAATATTTTGTAAAGGCATTTGTAAAAATAAATCAATATGCTTACCAACTGGCGATAAACATTGCTTAGAAAGCTGAATAAAAAGGTACTGAAAAGTCTGAATAATAAACAAGCCGCAAAGATATGTAATTCTTCGCATTCCATAATATACTCTTCACATTGGATGGTATATTGCGTTCTTTCCCGATATGTTTCCAAAATATAATTTCCTTGATTTCGTGCGCGTACCTTATTATATTATTCACAGCGCCAGCGCTAGAATAATATACGGTAGTTTCGAATTTAAAAAAAAAATCAAAAATGGTCCTGGACAAAAATTTCTTGGATATAAATTTGGTTCATGAAAAAACAGGCAACTTTTTTTTTCAATTGTTCGTCTGTCCGATGTCACGATTTTTGTAACTCAAGAACGAATAGTCCGATCGTATTGAAATTTTTAGGAAAAATTAAGTTCTATAAGGGGAAGTTTCTATTGTTTTTGAAAGTAATCCCCACAAAAACAAAAAAGTTATGGGGGGTTAAACTTAAAAAAAAAATCGAAAAATGCTGAAAGAAAATTCCGATTAACGTAATTTTTTTAGGAAAAATTAATTTTATTATAAGGATCAATTCTACAAAAAAAAATTGAAAAATTTTTAAATTTGTTTTTTTTTTAACTAGAGCGGGGTTCTTACTCTTAAAAATCGTACAAGAAGACCTTGACACTATGTTTAGTGGTAAATTTTAAAACAGTTTTAAAATACCGCTGATAACACATTTTATGCAAACTATATTTTTCTTTGTTACATAGTGTCATTATGTTAGCAGCGCATTTTACCCCTAAAAATCTCAAATACAGAACGTATATGAAACTACAATAATTCGCAATTACTGTCAAAAATGAAAGTTATACAAAAACCGAGCAAACTCGGCAAAATTCGGCAAAAAAACTATGTAGCAAAGACAAATCTACTTTGCATAAAAGGTGGTTTTAGAGGTATTTTAAAACTGTTATCAAATTTACCACTAAACGTTGTGTTAAATTTTTCTTGTACGATTTTAAAGAGTAAGAACCCCGCTATAATTGAAGCCTGGATAAAAGCTTACAGGTACTATGATCATTTTTCTACAAGCACTTGAAAAACGGAAAAAAATACTTTCAAGGCATTTTTCTCGAAAACGGAAAAATATAGAGATTTACTTTAAAGATATTCGGAATCAGGTAAAAAAATAGTATCGGAATCGTTCAACAAAATATGCAATTTATTGTCAGAATTATTCTGCTGCAGATTATTTACCATTATTTACCAAAAAAATTTTTTCTGGATTTAGCTGGTTCTGTAATGTGTAGACCTTCTGCTACCATAACCCATAATTAGATTTTTCTGTAGAGCTACTTCATCCTTTAGGAATGAGTGTCTAAACTACCTTATATAATTCTTCATTCTTTGCCCTCCTAAAACTTAAGCCAAATGTTACCCAAAATACACTTATCCAGAGTGGCCAACTCACACATATCATACAACATAATCAGTCATCGGCGAATTTCCAGTGCTCGCATAGGCGCCGCGTCGATTCTATCGTTGACGTTGAGGTTTTAAATATTTACATTTTTATTTTCTTCGAAAAACACCGATATATTTACATATTTATAGTTAATATGTATATTCAATATTGTTGTGTGTAACAAATTAGTCGTCAAATGTTTCGATTTAGTGACGTTTATAAAAATTTCCCTTATAATTCGGCAAAATTATTCCGTAAGCCTATGTTTCTGTGTTTATTTTCAACGGTAATGAGTCATAACTGAATTTATTCCGATTAATGAACATAATAATATGGGGTAGGAGCGCAAATATAAATCGTGTCTTCGTCTTATTTTTAATATAGGATACCGTGAATCATGTAAACAAACTTTTAAAGATAAAAAAATACTGACTGTGATATGTATATTTATATTTTAATGTGCCGTATTTGTTTATAATAATCTAAATTTATTCATAAAAAACTCCGAAATTAATAGCAAATCGACCAGAAACGCTTCACAGCTTACTATTCCGAAACACAATAGCGCCAAATGCGAAAAAGGTCCATATTTCTCCTGCGTAATTTTTTTTAATAAAATACCTAAAACTATAGTAAATTTAAATACGCTACCAAAGTTTTAAACCAAACTAAAAGAATTCCTCATTAACAACGCGTTTTATATTCTTGAAGATTTTTTAAACCATAGTTAACGTCGGAGTATTTTATATTTGATGTTTATGTTATTTTATTTTGATTTAGTCTATTTTTTATTACCTTTGACATACCACATGTACTTTTGTACCCGTTTTGGTGAAATATTATTATTGTTATTATTATTAACTATTCTAGCGCTTGCGCGCTGCGAAGAGTATAATGAATGATAAAATATCCGATGGCCAATAGATACAATACAAGCAGTAAGTTAAAATTTCACATTTCTACACTGTAAAAAAGTTTCCGGTACGGTTAACCTAGAATTTAATTAATTTTACAGTAAAATTACAATTTTGATTTAAGTTTGAACGTTACTTTGTCATAGTAAAGGCGCATTTTTGTAAGGGTTTTGGGCCCACCCTCAACAGAAATTAATTATATGTCATTAGAAAGGCATTTTTATGTACACTTGCGAGCATATAATTTGAATACAACTCTTGTAAACAAATTATACATTTTTTAGTTGTGTGAAAAGTCTCGTGTCACTCTATATACCAGCGGTTTTAGTACCATCAGACGACGCACAGTAGTCGTATTTGGGCAAATTAGGGAAAACATTATTTTTACAATTTCACAAAATGTAAATGATGTTCTTTTAGAGAACATATTAAATCAGATTAAAACAACAAAATAATTTATTTAAATTCATTTTTACAAAAAAAAATCGTATGAACTATTTTAAGATTTAACTTTTTCTGAAAATTTTATTTATATTAATTTAAAAAGCCTTATTAGGTATTCTTTAAAATCATGCGAAACTTAAATAAAATTAAATTATTTTTTTCCAGAAAAGTTATAAATATTTTCATGCAAAATTTAAAAAATATTAGGTATAACCTAAAGCTTTATTATGGATATAAAACATATTTAAATTTTTTAATTCTTCATGCGCTCAGTGTTTTGTTTTTTTCTACAATTTTTATGCAACGATATTCTGCAAACCTACAGCAGCTCTATTCTTGACCATTCGAAAAATAATTCGCATACGCTAAGGAAGCTAATATGTGATTGGTTGTACCATAGCAACTGCGTATGCGAAATATTTTTGCGAATGGTTAAGAATAGAGCTGTAGATCTGATTCTTCATTTTTCAATCCAGGATTATCCAGTAAAATAAGTGGTTGCAGTAGCAGTTACTACAGAATCTAAAAGATTTAGCATTATACAATTTAATAATGTCCTTCTGTACTGTTTTTCTGTGAATACCTTTTTTAATTTATATCCTCTTCTACCATGAGTTCCGTTTTTGACAGTTTCTTTTTTAGTCCGTGTATAGTACTGCTCATAATTCCTTAATGATTTTCTAGTCTTCTAATTCTCTAAATATGGAGTTAGTTTCCCGTTTTCTAAATGAGTATAAATTTTGGCATTTTGAAAAATTATATTGACAATAATTGTCAATAAACATCAGTTTTAAACAAGAACATTTTAAGTGTAGTCAAATTCTCTGCTCATAAGCAGAGATTAGAAATGAATTTAAAAACATAACTTAGGCACCGGAGTTCCGAGTTATAGGCATTTGAATTTAATAATATATGTAATAACGCCGTATAGTATTTTTTGTGTTACTAAGTTGGGGGTGTAATAGTATATTAAAGTACTAGTTTCATAACATACGTTATTAGCGCACGAGTACAGAACAAACAAAATACACTGTTGATGTAATGTTTTTGTTTAATTTGTTTGTTTTAATGCATAAATAATAATTTAGGTAAGTTTTTAATTTATTAATTTCTTTTATTTTTGTTTATATACATTTTTTTTCCAAAAAAAAAATCAGTTTATAATGTCCAAGTTATGCCCAAAAAGTTTTATAATTTGTATATCTTTTTAGCCCTGAAGAAGCCTAAATATTAGGTGAAACGTTGGCATGATTATGTAATGCAATAAAGTTTTTATTTGCTTCATTTCCGAGTGTTTATCACAAATAACCCTAAATAAATGTTAAGAAGCATCCTGTAGGAAATATTATTATTTTTTGATGAGTTTATATCACTAAACTATTTTTTTTCTCGGCAGATTTGGATTTAGGAGACAAGACGTAAAAAATTAAATAACACTGGCTTTTGTTTGGCTCTCAGGAATACTGTTACTCTAAAGGGCATACACAGAAAATAAAAAAATAAACTTTTTAGCTACGTTCTTTTATATCAATAAAATATGAGTGGCTTGAAGTTGCCTTCATTTAACAGTCAATTTTAACCAATCAAATTTCAGAATTTATAAAAAATTAATGTGAGTTATTTCTTGAAATAAGGCAAAAAACAATATTTCTAATACAAAATAAATTAAAGAATGCATACAGTTTATTAGTTTTTTTTATTCAAGATATAGCGATAAATCTTTATAAATCTATCTAGATTTTTCTAGTCAAGTAAAAGTTGTTGAACTAAAGAACTAGTTTGTGTTATTTATCTATGGTCTGTGTAAAGATTTGACAAAATCAGCACACATCAGACACAAGTTATATTATTTTAAATTAATTTAATTAATTTTTAATTCATCTGTTATTAGTTCATAATAGCCTATTATAAAAAATATATAAGTGGATAGTTGTAAGTTATTAATGGATGTTTAAATAAATAATAATAAATAGTTAATGTCCAAAATCAAAAAGAAAGATAAAAAAAAATACAAAATTAAAACCGACTTAACTACGAAATCGCGATAGGATCGAACGATTTTAAGGGTTTAGTCTAAATTACATTTTGCTTTCCCATTTTAAAATTTTTCAAAATTTAGGAAAAACCTTGAAACTTCGTGCAAAAATTTTCAAAATTTTTTTTGTGTATTTTTGCGTTTTATGACGTTTTATGTCGATACGAGGAGAATTCAGGTGTACAAATTGGAGGAAATGTGGAGGAAATCTTTGAAGGTTACCAGGAAATCTTTGAAGGTTACAAGGAAATCTTCGTGAAAAGTTAGTAATGACTGTGTAAATAAAAAATAATAAATAGTTTGGGGTCAAAGTATATGAATCTAACAATAAATTTTTTCTAATTTCACCCCCTGGGGGGCGGGGGTGGTTTTGTGAAAATTGGTATATTGGGGTTTTGATGTTGCTGAAAGTGAATGATAATAAAACAAATTCTAACTCCACCCCCTGAGGGGCGGGGGGTTGTTTTAGTAAAAATTGGTATATTGGGGTTTTTGAGGTTGCTGAAAGTGAATCTGATAATAAAAAATTCTAATTCCACCCCCTGAGGGGCGGGGTAGTTTTCTTGAGAATTCGTATATTGAGGTTTTTGAGGTTGCTGAAAGTGAATCTGATAATAAAAAAAATTCTAACTCCACCCCCTGAGGAGCGGGGGGTAGTTTTCGTAAAAATTGGCATATTTGGGTTTTTGAGGTTGCTGAAAGTGTATCTAATAATAATAATTTAGATAATTTAGATTTTTTGATATTTTTATAGTTATGTGTATTTATGTACCTTTATTATATGTTTTGCACGCGCAAATGTTCTAAACATTTTTTGTGCTATCAGCATATTTATTGCATTTTTATATATATTGTACTACTTTCTTTTGAAGCAATAAATATTATTATTATAATAAAAAAATTCTAAATCCACCCCCTGAGGGGCGGGGCGTAGTTTTCTTTAAACTTGATATATTGAGGTTTTTGAGGGTGCTAAAACTGAATCTTAAAATACATTTTTTTTAAGTCCACACCCTAAGGTTCAAGGGGTAGTTTTCATAAAAATTTATATATTGGGGTTTTTAAGGTTGCTGAAAGTGAATTTGATAATAAAAAATCAATTTCCAGTGCGGAAGTGATTTTAATGGGAAACTATGGGAAAGCTCTTTTACTGTGCAGTGTATTTAAATTGGATCAAAAGTATTTTATTCGTTTTCTAAACCTTTTCTTACCTCGAAACCGATTTAATTTTTTTTTAGAGTCCTTGGTTTGGTAAATGGGCTTTTTTGAAGTTAGGTCGAACGGAAAAAGGCGAATTGAGTTTTTTTTTATAAAAAATTTATTTAAAATTCAATTAATTTCATATTTGGACACAAACTTTTTCTTATCTTTACAAATTAAAACATGTAAAAAAAAATAATAATACTACCAGTAGAGGGCGTTACACTGAGAGCTCGTTAGGGAACGTTCAAGTATTACGTAACGCAAATTTTAATCATTTTGGACTTTTTAAGTTTTTTTTGATGACGCGAAGCGAACTCAAAAAAATATTCGAGTGCACTAAGCGACTTTAGTGCTCGGTGCACGAGAATTAAGTTTTTTTTGCCAACGCGAAGCGAAGTCAAAAAATTATTCGAGTGCACTTGTCGCAAACGAGTTGCGAACAATATTTTTCGTTCGATCTATAGTCTAGACTCTTTAAAAATGTATATTTTAAAGAATTACCTGTGTTTAATTTTGACATTTCAAAATTTTATAAACACCAAATTACTTTTGTCAAAATGAAAGCTATGTGTAATCGTTTGGATAAATGAGTGTGCATAGTTGTCATTTCATTTAAATATGCACTATGTACTCGTGCTATAGAAAAATATCGTAACGAGAATATATAGTGAACATGCATTCTTCTTTATTTCGTGTACTAGGTCGTACGAAAAGTGTGTTTATTTATATGTCGATATTTTAAATCAGTCGTAGAAAAATATACTTTTGTCCGTTAGCCCAAAATTTTCTATTAAAACGATAAGCTACTGTATTGGAAATTTCAATTTGGAATAGACTAACCTTCCTCGGAATATGCTCTTTTTATACGTTACTGGTATACAAAGCTCCGTATGAGTCACAACCACCATGCTTCATGTTGTGCACATTATTTGCAGACATCTGTGCTCGATACAATATCATCCGTGAAAAGGTAAACTTATAAAGCACACCATAAAGTCACAATAGTATCTTAAAAGGCAAGTTACATAAGACACTATTTTGTCGCACGCGTCCATGTTAACATGTTTGGAAAACTAGCCACGAAGCGGGGAGTTTTCCAATGGACGAATGCGCGGAAAGAGTTCTTTATATTATTTTATCTATTTGCGCGTTTTATTTTGCTTAGAAATTACTTTAACCTCTTCTGTGACGAATTGTTTATTGAATTTAATTTAGTAGCAAAAGTTAAAAATACTTTTTATTGTCAAAACAACTAAACAAGTGAAGATGTGTGAATCTTGGTCATTGGATGTCACTTGGAAATTTAATTATTATAATAATATAATTAATTTATACTTAAATTTAAAAATTTTCAATTGTTTTTTTTTTAACTACAAGTTCACAATAGTTAAGTGTATTTTTATAGTTATTTTTAATAAAAAATGGATGAGAAACAATTAACGTGTACAGAGGTGGCTCAAATACTTTCATCCTGTCAGCCAAGCACCTCCACTCCTAGTAATTTGGACGTCACTGACACAAAATCAAACACAGCCCAAAAGTACACATAAAACAACACAACATATTTATTAATATTTTATAAAGAATTTTATCTGGTTTAAAGATCTAAATTTATAGATCTTTAGATACTGTTAGATACAGAAATCAGAAATTTAAAATAATTTTTATTTTTTTTTATTGCCAACTTATGAACAAAAAAATCCCCAAAACGGTTTTACAATCAATAAAAAAAACTAAAATTGTTTTACAATTAATCTTATTATAACACGCAAACGGAAACTATAAAAACGTAATTATAAAACGCAAATAGATAAATAATAATAATAATATTAGATAAAGCAAACAGACCATAAAGTCACAAACTAAACACAGGAAAATGTCAAGAAAAACGAGTCAACTACAGAAATAAACTAATAAATAATAAAAAAACGAACGGTTCTGCCTAGCAGCAGATGCACAAACCGCGGCAGAAAGGACGCGAGTAAAGCACTAGGAAGAGCCTTCTAGATATTGTTGTTGCGATTCTTTTTGCAATTTACCGTAACGTTCTGGCGCACATCAATAGGCCAGGTTCATCTATTAGTCCGGGAAAAGTAGGTTGTCTATGTACAGGACAGGATTTTCCAGTAGGCAATACAAGGCAACTGGACAGGAGACGCCTCTGGGGAACAATGCATATTTGTTGTTTCGAAGTTGGTATTCATGTATACATTAGTTCAAGTGAGTGAAGAATTGTCAGCAGATGACTTTTAATTTGAATGTTAAGGTTATATCTGTTGACAGTTATAATTTTAAATGTCAAAAAATATAACCTTAAAATTCAAAATAATTATAATAATTATTAAACGTCAAACAAATCATTTATTTTATGCAAAGATGAAATTAGCAACATAGGTATACCACTGCCCAGTAAAAGAGCTTTCCCATTTTTTACCCCCGCGCATAAAATGGATTTTTTATTATCAGATTCACTTCCAGCAACCATAAAAACCTTAGTACACCAATTTTCACGAAAACTACCATCTGTCCATTTGGGGGTTAAGTTAGAATTTTGTTATAATCAGATTCCCTTTCAACAACCTCAAAAACCCCAATATACCAATTTTCACGAAAACTACCCCTTACCCCTCAGGGGGTGGATTTGGAATTTTTTTATTATCAGATTCACTTTCAGAAACCTCAAAATACCCAATATACCAGTTTTCACAAAAACTACCCCCCACCCCTCAGAGGGTGAAATTAGAAAAAAGTTATTATTAGATTCAAATTCGCCAACCCCAAAAGCCCCTATATACGAATTTTGAGGAAAATATTGAAAATATTTCAAAATATTAACCACCTCACCCTCTTGGGGGTGGAGTTAAAAAAAATTATTATCAGATTCAATTTCAGCAACCTCAAAGCAATTTTAAAATTTTTCTAAAAAAAATGTATTTTTGCCCATTGCCGCACCCCTATGTTCACCAAAAACAATCCCGAGCGAGAACTTTGGGTAACATACCTAAAACAACGGGATAATTTAAGAAAATTATATTTAAAAAAATCAACTGATGAAAACAAAACTAGATATCATAATTATAGAAATACATTGAAAACGTTAGTCAGGGCAACTAAAGATACATTTTATAAAAATAAATTGGAAAGTGCTAAAAACAACTGCAAAAAGCTTTGGCAAACCATTAATAATGCATGTAATAATAAACAAAAAAAGAAAAAAGGGATAAATAAGCTACTAAATAAAAAAAATGAACCAATAACAAACTCGAAGGACAAAGCAAATTACATTAACAATTTTTTTATTGAAATAGGCATCAAAATGGCTAAAAAAATAAATAAAGTTGGCTTAACCGAACCATCCGAAAAGAACATATCAGATTTATTTATTTTAACACCTGTCACTCAAAATGAAATAATTGTATTTATTACGAAGCTTAAGAGTAATTCAGCGTCTGGCCTAGATGGTGTGTCTTCGTCCCTTATTAAAAAATTTCATATGTACTTTGCGAGACCTCTATCTCATATAATAAATCTCGCATTCTCAAGTGGTAAAATACCTGTACAATGGAAAGAGTCTGTAGTTACACCAATTCACAAAGCTGGAGAGAGAACAAATCCAACAAATTACCGGCCAATCTCAGTTATAAACCAGTTTGCAAAGATATTTGAGCAGTGTCTCAAAAAACGCTTATATGAATATTTATTAAAGCACAATATACTGAATGCAAATCAATATGGCTTTAGAATTGGTGTAAGTACAGAACATGCAGTTAGTGAATTTACCAGTACTGTAGTACAGAGTCTAAACAAAAATAAAAAATGTCTTGCAATATTTTTAGACCTGGCCAAGGCTTTTGATACGGTAAATCACGAAATATTATTGAAAAAGTTAAACTTACTGGGAATTAAAGGAATTGCTCTAGCGCTATTTCGCGACTATCTCTCAAATAGATCACAGCAGGTCAAACTAGATGGAGTTTTAAGTGACCCTTTAACGGTCCAAACAGGTATCCCGCAAGGAACAGTACTGGGACCGTTATTGTTCCTAATTTATATAAATAGTCTACTTAATTATATTAAAAACTGTACAATATTATCGTACGCTGATGACACAGCTGCGATATTTGAGGGAGAGTCGTGGGAAAGCGTCTATGAAAAGGCCCAAGAAGGATTAAAACAAATACTTGACTGGCTTAATTTCAATTCCCTGAGCCTTAATATATCTAAAACCAATTTCCTCACTTTTTCCGTTACAAGTGTTGATCAACCTGCAATGAAAAAACTTTATATTCATAAGAACAATTGCACTAACTGTGACTGCCCTTACATTAAAAAAGAAAATTCAGTTAAATACTTAGGTGTAAAAATTGATCAACATTTGCGATGGGATGAGCATGTTGGTGTTTTGATTAAGAGGCTCAGGGGACTGATACCTATATTCAGTCAGATAAATACATTTTTAAGTGAACAAAATAAAACTACCGTATACTATGCCTTGGCTGAGTCAATGATAAAATATTGCATTTCAGTTTGGGGTGGTCTAAATAAAACCACACTTAAATTTCTAGAGGTCGCGCAGAATACCTTACTTAAAACATTGTTTAATAAGGGCCGAAGATACCCAACTAACTTGTTGTATAGCGAGCCTGGTTTTCTTGACACACGCGAGCTCTTTACTTACTACACTCTTATCTGGGTAATTAAAAATAAAATAAAATTTGAAACTGCACAACTTGGCTCGACAAGAACGGGTGCTTTTGAGAAATTGTCCAAAGTGCAAGACATCATTTGCTCAAAGGTTCAATTATTTTTTGGGGCCTAAATTATATAACAGTCTACCAGAAACTTTAAAAAATATCCCACTCACAACAAAGTTGAAGCGTGAACTAAGGTTATTTACGAAAAATAATAGCATTTCGCTTAAAGGTATAATTAATAATAATATATAGGTCATGTTTATAACAATAACAATTAGTTATCAATTATTTTCTTTACCTGTTTGTCTCCATTACTCTGTTTTTGTCTGTTTACTTCTATTTTCTTTCCTCGCACACACTATTTACTAGTTTTAATTTTTGTTTGTTATTTTGTTAGTCTTAAAATTTAGGTTTAGTTAATAAAATGTATACTTTCAGATTTCACAAAACGGGCTTTGCCTAGCGTGAAATAAATGAAAAATATTATTGTAAGTTATAATTTTAAATAAAGTTAATTGAAAAAAAATTGAATTGAAATGCCAAATTTCAAGTCTTTAATTTAAAGCGTTCTTAAGTTATCGTGCCCACAAGATTTCCCGGACAGACCGATCGACCGACCGATAATTTTTTTTGTTTGCTTGAAATTGATTTATATCGACATAAAACGTCATAAAACGCAAAAAAAAAATTTAAAAATTTTGCACGAATACAAGACTTTCCGAAATTTTGAAAATTTTCAAAATGGGAAAGCAAAAGGGTCTTCCAATGACCTTGAAAGGGAAAAGTGAGTGAACTAAACTCGGACGCCCAATTGAACGGGAGACGCCTCAGAGGGACAATTCATATTTGTTGTTTCCATGCGTTTTTCAAGTGAGTTGAGAATTGAAAACAGATGACTCCTAACTTAAATTTTAAGGTTAGATCTGTTGAGATAGTAGTTAGCTTCTTAGATGAATCATTTCTGTGTGCCTTTTAGACTGGTAGACTTTATGTCATAGTGTTCCTTGATCCAAAAACCATAATTATACATATTTGGAACGTTGTGGTGAGCTTAGATCTCTAAAAACTGGGGCTTATATAAATAATAGGGGCCGTATAGGGGTTTCGAAACCCCTAATCCGATTGAGCTGAAATTTTCATTTGAAATTTTAATTATTTATGCACAAAATATAAAAAATTTGAATAATTTTGAAGAAAAAAAATCTTCAAAATAATATCAAAAAAATAAATAGTTACACAGTTAAATAGATAATTTTAAGCTCTTTAAAATGACGTATCACAAGACCTAGGGTGCCGTTTTAAATATTGTTCCTCATTCCCTCCTTGCCTCCCTTACAGAATAAAAAATTGAAAAATATGGAAGATAATAATTTTTATTGTGTGATTTACATATTCCAAATTTAAAGTTTATATCTCATTTCGTTCAAAAGTTAAGGACTTTTTGCCATTTAAAAGAATAACCCTGTATAACTGGTTCGAAAGTCAGTATAAGCCGGTGGTTCCCTCTACTACTAGCCCACACAAGTCCTGGACTTAGGGGATGCTTAATTAAGTAGAATAGTACGAGGTTAAACAAACAAACAAACAAACAAACAATCAGATTCACTTTCAGCAAAAGCCCGATATACCAATTTCCACTAAAATTACTCCCTAGATTTTTTAATTTTAAAATGTTGTACCCCCATATTGGATCCGCCATTTTGATATTAAAAATGTAAACATCAAATTCTAAATCTACGACCCAAAAAAAATAAAAACACAAATTTGTATACATGGTTAAGCAGTTCTTAAGGTTTGGCCAATTTTAACTCTCTCTCTGCTGGGGGAGTATAAATAAATAAACTATTATAAACTAAAAGAAACTGTCGAACCCCTCTCGAACCCGGACATCAGGGAAACCCCTTTCCCCATTAAAAAAAAATAATTTTTTTTTTGTGTTGCATTGGCCAAGTAACTTACTATGCAACAACAGTGTCTACATGAAAGTCCAGTCAGTAAAAAATACCCTTTCCCCCCTTTTTGAAAAAAATTCATTTTTTTTTTCAAATAAAAAATTTTCGTGTTCCAATTGGCCAAGTAGGCCAACAGTGTCTACATGAAAGTCCAGTAAAATAAAAAGTAAAAAGTGTCTGTTTAATTTAAAATTATTTTTTTTTATTTTTGCGAGCCCCTGGTAAATGAAAACCTCGATCCGACCTCTGCTTAACTCCAGGCGACTCCGGGATAATCTCTCAAAGATTACGCAAGATTACGAAAGATTACGCAAAGTTACGAAAGATTACGTTCTTTTTATTTAACAAAGGTATTTTATTAAATAAAAAGAACGTTCTGTCTCGGGTGAGCAGAAAAACGTTCTCTTAAAAATATTTTTATTTAGGAAAAATTGTTTCAAAAAGAAGAATGGGCCCACCCTCAACAGTAATGAAATATATGTAATAAGAAACGTATTTTTATGTGGATTAATAGTTTTAATTAAAAACATACCTTAGGCACCGGAGTTCCGGGTTATAGGCTTCTGAAGTTTGTACTTCATGTAATAACACCATATTATATTGTTTGTGTTACTGTTAGAGGGTTTAAACAAATGATGTCACACTAATAAATGAATTTTTATATTACTCCTAGTTACTTTATGTCAGGCTAATAACCACCGAATCCGGTTAAAAATGACGTTTTAGTATAATCAAGTGTATTATTCGCAGTGCCATCACCATTTTTTCAATATTTAGCGTGAAAAATTTAACAAATCCATTTATCACATAATTTAGAATTTCATATGAAAATTATTCTATAAAAAAAGCCGTGAAGATATGTAATGCTAAGCATTCCATTATACAGAGTGTCTCATCCAAGCCGATTCGGTCGATATGCCGGGTGTTTTTCAAAGGTGGCTCGCCCCAATAACTTTTTTATTCTTAGAGATAAAAGAATAAAATTTACAGGATGTCTATATGACCATATTTTGAATTATATCATATAATGCAAGTTTTTTTTTACTTGCGGTTTAACCGGGAACGACCCCTAATTTTGATTTTTAAACGGAACACCCTATATATTTTTACATATTTGGATTCTTTATTGAATTCTGTGTCTTATCCTAAGTTTTTGTCAATTTTTTAATCTTTTGTCATTTTTTAAATAAAATTTGTTTTAGATTTTTTTATCTGGAAAGTCACTAAATCTATTCATTTTGGATCAAATATTGGTAGAAAAAAACAAATTATTATAAAAATTGTTTACTTTTGATTTTACACGAAAATTAAACTTGGAAAAACACATTTTTTGCTTTATCTCTAATTTTTGCTTAATATCGTCTATGGCTCGTCGATATGATTAGAAAAATAATTTTTTCCTCTTTACAATGACCAAAAAGTGAATATTAATTTTTTATAATTTTTTTAAAATAAAAGAAATTTGTAAAATATTAATCGCACGCTTATGTTCTTATGCGGCTTATCTGGTGGCATCATCAAAAGAAATAAAGTAAGGCGCGTATATTATTTTAAAAACTTACTTTAAACTATGAAAATAAATATAACCTTTTTGGTATCATTTTAAAAAGGAAAAAAATATATTTCATATTGACGTTATAAAGCAAAAATTTGAGTTAAATAAAAAAAAGTGTTTTTTTCCAAGTTTAGTTTTTGTGTAAAATCAAAAGTAAACAATTTTTCTAATAAATTGTATTTTTCTACGAATACTTGATCCAAAATGAATAGATTTAGTGACTTTGCAGATAAAAAAATCCAAAACAAAATTTAATTTAAAAAAGACAAAAGATGTCGAAATTTGACCAAAACTTGGGATAAGACAATGAAGAATCCAAATATGTAAAAATATACAGGGTGTTTTGTTTAAAAATCAAAATTAGGGATCGTTTTTTAAATTTTCTTTTGGTAGAATTTATCCTTTAATAAAAGTAGTTTTTCCTGAAAAAAATACGTTAATCGGAATTTCCTTTCAGATTTTTCGATTTTTTTAAAAGTTTTACCCTCAATAACTTTTTGTTTTTGGGGGGATTAGTTTCAAAAACCATAGAGATCTTACCCTCGTAGAACTTGATTTTTCCTGAAAATTACAAGTTGATCGGATTATTCGTGCTTGAGTTATGATGTTCACAAAAAACGTGACATCAGACGGATATTTGAAAAAAAAAGTTGCTTATTTTTTCGTTTGGACGTCTAGGACGATTTTTGATTTTTTTTTGAAAAGTCGAAACTACCGTAGAACATTATTCTAGCGCAGGCGCTGTAAATAATATAATAATATGTGATATCACATTACTGGTAGTTAAGTTTACCGCCGCAAGCGAAAATTTAAAAAAATTCTTAGGTCGCGATTGTCCGAACACTTCAGAATTTAAAAAGAACTAAAAAAACCAGAGGAAACCTCTTGAAATCTAAACAATTTTTATAGATAGTAAGGCTTCCATTTCCTATACACAGGTATACAAATTAATTAATAAAATCTATTAATTAAAATGTTGGTATCACTTTATTGCTAAACCTGGGGCTAAACCAGACAAGCAAATATTTTTAAAAGCTTCATATTTTATAAAACTTTTTTATTCAAATCGTTTTTTTTATAGAAATCACCATAATAACATTTGGCTTTTAGGATTGTGGCTCTTGCCCATAAAAAAAACTCCTGGATTTTCCCTTGGTTGTTGTAAGAAATATTTGATCAACTGTTTTGATCAAAATTTTATCAAGGCAACTTGTTTGCCTAAGAGCAGTGACTTGGTGCTTTCGCCAAATTTTTATATTTAATTTGATAATTACATATATTTGATTTAATAACTATAATAATTTGATACCAAGAGGCACCTTTAGGGAAAACTAAGTTATATTTGAGATATAACTTAAGAAATATCTTAGGTAGATACAGGGTGATCCATAACTAGCATGCCAAAATTTAAGAGGTGATTCTAGATCCAAAAATATAAAAAAAGTTCCTATAAAGGTTGGTCAGGAAATGAGCCCTAAGGGATCAAGGGCCCTTTAAAATTGTAATAAAAATAAGGTTTTTAATTAATAACTCGGGTACCGTTTAAGCTAGAGCGGCGAGCTTTTGCATGTATACTAGTATTAATAAGGGCAATAAGTTTATGTTAATTTATTTTTTTAATTTATCCAGAGGCGTGCCCAGACGGACAAAATATATGAGGCTTAAAACATTTTTGCCACAAACTTTTCTATGTGTATGTTTTTTGGATTTGTTGTAAAAAATATAGATTTCTAGAGTAAAAATACATATAAAATATCATATAGTGTAACACTGTAGGAGCAACCGTTATCAAAAAAAAGATGCAATTAAGAGGAAGTAACATTTTGTGCCACCAAAAACGTTACTTTTTAAAAGGCTATTACTCCTTTAATATTAAATTTAGGTGTTTTGGTGTATAATACTTTTTTGCTCAGTTTTAAATGAAGAATCACCCTGCAGCATTAAAATTTTATTGGTGCTTTTTTTTGTTCCCCATTCAATACGTCATCTTCGAAGGGCCGTAGCTCCCTTAGGGCTCATTTCCGGACCAACCTTTATAGAAACTTTTTTTCATATTTTTGGATGTAGAATCACCTCTTAAATTTCGGTACGCGAGTTCTGGAACAGGCTGTATAATATCTCATCAATGGTGTCACTGTTACTAGCACAGCTGAAATAACTATTAATACAAAGAGCAGGAACAGTTCAAAATTGGTAACTTGCCACTGCAAGCTTAAAAAAAAAGTCAATAACTTTACCCCTGGGCAACAAAACTTCATGACACACCTCAGCACCCCTAATTTAATTAGTTGATATCAAAAAGAGTCATCAACTGTGCCCATGTGTTTAACCATTCCAGTGTTTAAATAAGAAACCAAGCTTGACAGCTTCCCTAAACTGCATTGATGAACCAAATATGTGCCTATAACCCCAACTGCTGTTCATTAAGCCTACAGTTAATAACTTTACAAACAACAGAAAAATATAGATTTTAATAAGTTTTTATGCTCAGTCTGAAATAGAACGCAGTGACTAATATCTAAAACAGATTATGCTGCTCTCGTATAAGGGATTCTCCTCAGACAGAGTTACACAAACCGCACCCAAATTGGTATGATCCTCACTTTTTAGCACATTATCACAAATGAGTTGCTGCAGTCTATTTCTGACACATATAATAGTGAGGCAGTTGCCTCAACACCTGTGTAGTTATCTGTATACTGCCCTACTACACTAGAAAGCAGTAACTTCATTTGTCACCTAGCAACATTTTCACGTCAACTCTGATGTAATATTTTGAAAATGCTGCTATGTGACAAATGGAGTTACTGCTTTCTAGCGTAGCAGGGCAGTATAGGTAACTATAAAACAATCAATATTTTCTTTGACTGAAAATAACTAAGGGTATTATTCAAGATTACTGGAGGAACTAGAGCCTCCAGATACCTTGCTATTGTTTTAGTTTTCAAATGTTGTAGGCCCTGAAACTTAACCTACACAAGAATAGTACCAATCGTACCAGTTCTAAAATTCCCACTAGTTGTCTTGTAGGATATGTTTATTTAAAAAAATAAAAGGTGGGTAGACATACATATCCATAAATAAACAAAAAAAGAGAGATTACGAGATGTATTTATATATTTCATCGGCAATTTAATTTGTAAATTGAATAACAAATGTCATTTAAAAACAGATATGAATCATCTGTATATTTTTAACAGCATATAACTCCATTGAAATAAAGTTGCAATATAAAACTGATTTAATTAAAGCACACTACAAATAACCAAGGCTTGCAAATAAAACAATATACTGTGTTGATCAATATACATTGATCAGCACAACAAATTGGGCTTTATATAAGCATAACAAGCACCATTTAATGAATAAAAAAATAAATAACGTTTAAAAACTTACCTTATATTAAGAAATCAAGAAAATATACACTATTTTAAATCTGTTTGCAAGTAAAATTCATTTTGTAAACACAAAACCACCATTTATAAAATTTGACTGAAACGGTTGACATATCTATTAAAGGTTTCTTTATAACCGACATCAAATCATTAAAATTTCGCAAAATTAAATAATTCTTTCATTATTTATAATTTTTTCCTGATTGTTTTCTAAGTAATATTTTAATATATGTATTTATTTAGAGAAACAGATATTGTTTAAAAAATAAACTATATTGAACATTTGTTTTATCGTTAGGCAACCCAAATAACTATAAGTTTATAGTGCTGCCATCTTTAGAAAATATCTAAACTGTTTGCTCTTTTGCTACTTGGTTTTGCCATCTAGTTGAAGCTAATACAATTCCATTAACCGAGATTTACAGGATCCTGTAAATTCCTGTAACTTTAATAGAGTCACTCCATCCAGCGGCGGTTATTTGACATTGAAAAAAGTACAAAAACAAAGTTTAACATTAGGCAACCCCTCGGGCGACCCATATGTTCCATATAGGGGAACGTGGGGCGGAACGGGGTACTTAAGGTTTGATGTAAAAAATTATTACTTTCTCTAAAGTTATATATTTTGTTTTATACACTGTGTATTGGTTATGGTCTTACTTACCCTGCTTGCACTTGCACCAACTTTTGATCTGGGATTATCTCGACTAAACCGAGTTTAAGTTAAAAATGCTGCGTTTTGATTGGTTGACCGTCAATTTAATCCAAGTTTAAGGTTAAACCATCGTTGGTGCAAGTGGCCCTTAACTGTGATATCTCAAAATTTTCTAAAAATCGATTTGCAAGGGTTCCGCAATTTATTTTAAATATTTTTTTTTATATTCCCCTATCCAAATATATCCTAAATTTAAAATTTTAGTTTATTTTAATATCAACTTTGGCCGCTAGGCAACCTTGCCCTTGCCCTTGCCCTTGGGCAAAAAACAGCTAGGGTAAGGTCGCTATAATCGTACCACCTAAGATATTTTTTTGTATTTTTCGTAATTGGTTACATTTTAGACTTTGCTCTTTATTTTATGTAAAGTATAATCATTTTTGAACATAACATTTTTTTTACTAAACTTCATAACACTTATAAATGTTATGAAGTTTGGACTTTACTAAACTTCATAACAATTATAAATGTTATGAAGTTTAGTAAAAAAAATTGATTATATATTATATATAATGTATTATATGTACCGATAACACTAGGCAACACGGTTTCTTGCCCCGGTTGGAGTCACGTTTTTTAACTAATTTTGGGTCGCTGAAACCGAATCTGGCCTCAGAATATTTCTATTACCTAAGTTTTCTGAGAAAAATAAGATAAAAATGTTAAAAAATCATTATTTTATCCCTCTTTTGTTCTAAAATCATGGGAGACAAAAATATTCCAAGGACAAATTTGGATTCGGCGACTTAATATTAGTTAAAAAATACCCAACTTAAAACATAGAAACTTTAAATTCATAGGTAGAATAAATAGGGATATCATGAAAAAAAAATATTAAAAAAAATGTATAATGTGACAAAACTAAGTAGGGGTGGAGGGTAAGAAGAAGGGTGCATAAGGGGACAAGCTTATCGCCACGTACTCATGCTAAAAATTGTCAAAAAACATTACTAGGGGGTCAAAAATTAACTAAAAAAATGTTACGTATTATGGTACTTATGTAATAAAGTAACATTTTTATGATGTAGAACCATTAAAAAAAAACAAAAAAAAATACACAATATTTTGTTTTTTAAATTGGCATAATTGCATGTACTAAAATTTAAAAAATAAGACGTGCTGAATTTTTTTTAAGGTCAAATTTGGATTCTGCGCCTTTAAATTGATAAGAAAAATAATTTTTTTGGGCTCGGGAAAAAAGTTTACACTGTGTACTTTAATTTAATATCTTTTTCATTTATTTACTTTTTAGGAACAAACTAAGCAAAATAAAAAATATTTATATAAATATTTTTGTAGAGAATTTTATAATCTACAAATTAAGTTCTATAAAGTTTTTAAAAAAATTTGATAGTTTTGCCACAAATGAGCAATTAAGTAAACTCTGCACTTTCATTTTAACCTTTTTATTTTTTTTTTGGCGTACTTACTCTGACAGTAGGTTCTTGACATATAGATTTTTGAATTCCTCGTATTTTTTTTTAATATACACTAAAATTTTTAAAATTCTACTCTTTTTTTTAAAGATTTTGAAAAAAAACGTCATTATTACCTGAACTTGTATCTCAAAAATTTTAGGTGCTGGAATTTTTCTAAGGTCAGATTCGGATTCTACGCCCTAGAATTAGTAAGAAAAATTTACTTTCCGATCGGGGCAAAAAAAAAGTTGCGATTTGTTGCCTAGTGTAATCGGCCGATACCGATATGGACGTTGCCGATATACCGATATATATCGGCATATTAAAAATGAATAAAACTATGAATAAAAATGTTGGTCAGTTCTATAGATATAATAACTACATGCAAACCTTTTTATTGTAAATTAATACAGAGCTCTTAAATTTTAATTAAAATTTTGAGAGATTACACATAATAAACGGGTATCCTAGAGTTTTTGAAGTTGCTGAAACCAAATCCGAAGTAAAAATTGAAAATTTAAAATGGTGGATCCAATATGGCGTCGAAATTCTTAAAATTTCAATATTTTTTGTAGAAAGTTAGTTATCAGTTTTGAAGTCGCTGAAATCGAGCCCGGGGTTAAAAATTTAGATTACAAAATTAATATTTATCATATTATCCACATCCTGAAAGCTTTTCTTTCGTGATATTTTAAACATCAAATTCGGTTTCAGCGACCTTAAAAATAATTTATTACTAACGACGCCACCTTGGATCCGCCATTTTGAATTTTTAACATTCGATTCGGTTTCAGCAACTAAAAAACCCCAGGATTCCTATTTTCAAACATATTGTGTATTCTGTCAAAATTTTATCTGTCTGTTTTAAGTAACAGGTTTGGGATGGGTGTAGTAGAAAACTTTTAGTTATCAGGCTAGTAACCAGGCATTAGGTAGATTCAGACTCCGTTAACAGAACCTAGGCACCTTTTCAGCAGTTGACCTGTGTTGTTGTTTTGGCGTACTTACTCTGACAGTAGGTTCTTGACATATAGATTTTTGAATTCCTCGTATTTTTTTTTAATATACACTAAAATTTTTAAAATTCTACTCTTTTTTTTAAAGATTTTGAAAAAAAACGTCATTATTACCTGAACTTGTATCTCAAAAATTTTAGGTGCTGGAATTTTTCTAAGGTCAGATTCGGATTCTACGCCCTCGAATTAGTAAGAAAAATTTACTTTCCGATCGGGGCAAAAAAAAAGTTGCGATTTGTTGCCTAGTGTAATCGGCCGATACCGATATGGACGTTGCCGATATACCGATATATATCGGCATATTAAAAATGAATAAAACTATGAATAAAAATGTTGGTCAGTTCTATAGATATAATAACTACATGCAAACCTTTTTATTGTAAATTAATACAGAGCTCTTAAATTTTAATTAAAATTTTGAGAGATTACACATAATAAACGGGTATCCTAGAGTTTTTGAAGTTGCTGAAACCAAATCCGAAGTAAAAATTGAAAATTTAAAATGGTGGATCCAATATGGCGTCGAAATTCTTAAAATTTCAATATTTTTTGTAGAAAGTTAGTTATCAGTTTTGAAGTCGCTGAAATCGAGCCCGGGGTTAAAAATTTAGATTACAAAATTAATATTTATCATATTATCCACATCCTGAAAGCTTTTCTTTCGTGATATTTTAAACATCAAATTCGGTTTCAGCGACCTTAAAAATAATTTATTACTAACGACGCCACCTTGGATCCGCCATTTTGAATTTTTAACATTCGATTCGGTTTCAGCAACTAAAAAACCCCAGGATTCCTATTTTCAAACATATTGTGTATTCTGTCAAAATTTTATCTGTCTGTTTTAAGTAACAGGTTTGGGATGGGTGTAGTAGAAAACTTTTAGTTATCAGGCTAGTAACCAGGCATTAGGTAGATTCAGACTCCGTTAACAGAACCTAGGCACCTTTTCAGCAGTTGACCTGTGTTACTTAAGTTTTTTTAAGTAATGTTAATTTTTATAAATTATATATAACGTTCTTAGAACGTCGTTCTTTACTTAAAATATAAAAATTATTGAAATATTATAGTTTTGTTTTGCCGATATGCCGATATAGACTTTCATATCTGCCAATATAGCGATCATGTCGGTATCGGTCGATCCCTAATATATATTATATTGCATTTTCCCAAATGGGTAAATCCATGGTAACTATCGTTACAGCCGCAGAAAAAATTACAATTTCTTTTAAATATTTTATTAAATTATTATTAAAGATTGTTTGTTATTTATTTTTATTATTAAAGATTGTTTCTTGAAAAGTAATAATTTAATAAAATATTTAAAAGAAAGTGTAATTTTTTCTGCGGCTGTAACGACAGTTTTACCCAAATACTCAAAAAAGATTAATTAAAAAAAAAATTAAAACTTTTTAACTGCCGCGCGGTTTTTATGTAATTTTGCAATTACGCACAAGTCGTTTTTTAATTTTAATGTTTTATGTCAAAACAAGTTCAATAGTTACTAAATATATGAAAAAAAGCGAGTGACTTTTGTCACAGAATGCTTATTCGTTATTTATTACGTTGCGCGACAAATTCATAGACACGGCTTGGGAATGATTTTTTTTAAACACAGGCATTTGCATTTTGTCACACACGGCGCACAGTGAGGGGCCGTTGTGCGTGTAAAACACACCACACGGCAGTTAAAAAATATCCTTTATTGAAAAATATATATATATATATATATATATATTTTTAAATCCAAATTTTTTTTTTTATTTTTCTTTTTGCAAAAAACAAAATATTAAAAAAAAATTGAAAATAATAAGTAGTTTTTTTTATTTTTTGGGGGATTACTTTCATAATTAGTAGAATTGATCCTTATAATACTTACTTTTAAAATTGGTAGATATTATCCTTATAATAAAAGTAATTTTTCCATAAAAAGTTACGTTAATCGGAATTTCTTTCACCTTTTTTCGATTTTGTTTTAAATTTTAACCCCCCATAAATTTTTTGTTTTTGGGGGCGCCCCCAATGCGCATTACTTTCAAAATTGTTTGAATTGATTCTTATAATAAAAGTATTTTTTTCTGAAAAAGTTACTTTAATCGGAATTTTCTTTCAGCTTTTATCAATTTTTTTAAAAGATTAACCTCCCATAACTTTTTTGTTTTTGGGAGGATTACTTTTAAAAACAATAGGGAACTCGTAGAACTTGATTTTTCCTGAAATGTTCAAGTCGTTCTTGTCAAGAACTTCTTGAGTTATCGTGTTCACAAAAATCGTGACATCGGACAGACAGACGGACGGACGGTCAGAAATTTTAAAAAGAAAGTTTCTTAGTTTTTCATGTAACAAATTTATATCTAAGAATATTTTTGTCTAAGACGATTTTTGAATCTTTTTGAAATTTCTAAACTACCGTATAATATTATTCTAGCGCAGGCGCTGTCAATAATATAATAATAATGATAATAATAGTAATAATAATATAATATAAAAATAATAATAATAATAATAATACCACGGACGTGGAGAGCAGTTGCCGCAATTTCCCCGCACGTCGCCTTGGTCATCGGAGGACAAGGTGGACCTGTCGGGTTTTATTTCAAATAATAATAATAAAAATAATAATAATATAATAAAAATAATATAATAATAATAATAATAATAATAATAATAATAATAATAATAATAATAATAATAATAATAATAATAATAATAATATAATAATAATATAATAATACATTTATTGATTCTAAAAAGAATTTTATAATTCTTATATCAAGGGTAAGAATAGTACTCTTACCATTGATATCAAAATTACTCTTAGAGTACCTATAATAATAACGCAATATTAGGTAATCATCATTTTATTGATATGTTACTTGACAATTATATTTATTTGCAGAAATTTAAAATGCACAACAAACACAAAAAAAATATTGCAACTATTAATAATGTGCCACTTACATTTATAAGGAATGTTAAAATTACGGTCAATTATAAAAAATTAGGTTGACAAATAATTAATCCTTAACACAATAAATAAATTATAATTTGTAAATTTGTCCAGGGAAGCAATTTAAATTTCGTATGGGTGTACAATCACAGCTATTTTGTCGATGGCATGGTTGGTCTGTGCTGCAAAATATGGGTATATCTAACTTGTCACGGTGTTCTAGAAGAACTTTTAAATGACATGACAACCTCCATTTTTTTTTCTTTTTGGAATTTGTTATATGAGCTCTAATTAAAAAAATAAGACCAAAATTTTAAAAATCGTTAGAGCCGTTTTTGAAAAAAATGTGTTTTTTTGAAAATATCTCTGATATTTCACGCTAACATACTCGGTTTGCCCTCGATGTCTCGGATTTTGACCAAACTTGGCATAGTGGTAGCGCTATGGTACCTAAGTACTCCATCCAAATTTTTTTCAAAACGGTCCATCCGTTCACTATACTGTGTGTCCCACCAAGTTCTTGAAATAGCTTATCTTTGTTATTTGAAAAGGTATTAAAATTTGCAAAAAATAGCATTAAATCAAAGCCAAATAAGATTTTACTGACTTATTCAAAACCGCCCCTTGCTTACCACTCCCTCAAAACTACCCCCAACTTCTGTTTTTCAAATTGCACCCCCTAATTCTTATTAAAGACTATGAAAGTGCACTTTATTCTGAATTCAACCATTTATTATAAGTGGTATCTTAGATTTTAAGGGGCTCTAAATAACAATTATTATTTATTAATAGAAGGGTGGTATTTAAAACAAAATTTCGGGTAGTTCCAGGAGATTGGATTGTTATGAGCTGGTTTATAAAATAATAATCAATTTCCTTTTGGGTACAATTTAACGTAAGTTTTTGGAAAATTTTCTGGTTAAATTTAAAATGAAATGTGCTTTTATATTCATTAGTAAAATAGGGAAGTGCTATTTAAAAAACTAGTTGGAGGTGGTTCCAAGAGGGTGGGTTAATAAGGGGTAGTTTAGCATATGTCAGTAAATTCTACTTCTACTCCAATTTTATTTTATTTTTTTTTAACTTTTTTATATTTTTAAATAACGGAGATGGTTATGGTTATGGTTATTAGGGTGGAGGGTAGCTATCTACACGCACTTAGGCCACTTAGCTGGGCCCATTGTACTACCTCCCTTTGGTCGCAGCAATTTAGCCTCTCAGCCATCCAATTCTTTGAATATATCTAAGAAGATGTCTGGGAGAGATGCTGCTTATACCGGCCATGTCGAGCCAGTACTCGTCTAGCATGGACCCTCTTATAAAGGCTAACGCAGGACAGTGACATAACACATGTTCCATTGTTTCCTCTTCCATGTAGCATCCTCTACAGATGCGGTCGACTGGCTTCCCCATGATGTTAAGATGCTTATTTAGTTTGCAGTGACCTGTTACGATGCTTGCAAACTGTCTTAGGTTATCCCTTTTTAGTTGCATACAAAAGCGTGCTGTCTTTTCACACGGTGTGGGAAGGGCTGCTCTTGCATGTTTACAGTCGTTTCTCGTAATCCAATTACGGGTGTGTTTTATGTGGATTTCTTGATTAATGAGAGCTGTTTTAAAAGCGACAGATACAGGGATTATGGGCTCTGGACCAATAGGTACAGAGCCTGAGCCTGCTCGTGCCAATCTATCAGCTTCTTCATTGCCTACATTTCCATTATGCCCCTTTACCCATGAGAGTGTAACAGTATTAGAAACTGCCGCTTCCTCCAGGGGTTGGTGACATTCCAAAACTAGCTATGAAGTAATTTTGAAATAACGGAGATATAACTTGTCAAGAACCTGGTTGGTGGGACACCCGGTATCGTGAACGGATGGACCGTTTTTAAAAAAAATTAGATGGAGTGCTCAGGTACCATAGTGGTACCACTATGCCAAGTTTGATAAAAATCCGAGATATCGAGGGCAAACCGAGTATGTTAGCGTGAAATATCAGAGATATTTTCTAAAAAACACATTTTTTTCAAAAAACGGCTCTAACGATTTTTAAAATTTTGGTATTATTTTTTTAATTAGAGCTCATATAACAAATTCCAACAAGAAAAAAAAATGGAAGTTGTCATGTCATTTAAAAGTTCTTCTAGAACAGCGTGTTGTGTTTACCGGTGATCAGATCACATTATAAAACGTGTGAATTGGCTCCCTGGAGAGAGCAGACACACACAGAAAAATTTTGTTTTTAGAATAAAAATAAACTTATTATTCCATCAATCTATTTTCTAATCATCGTACAGAGTGATATTGGTAGACTGACAGTTTCGGGCTGCTGGCCCTCTTCAGTACTAAGAGTCAACTCTGCACGAAAATAGAATAGGAAATAGATTGATGGAATAATAAATTAATATTTTTATAATTTTGTTTAATAAAACGAAAAAATTCTTTCCTTAAAAATAAACTTGTTAGACTCGGTCATTTTTGAATTTAAAAACTTGGTTAATCTATTACCTAATTATTGTAATAACATTATAATTAAGTAATAATATTATGGATAACAAAAATATCACATTTTAAAAATTTTTGGGCAACTAGGGCGGGAGATTTTTGGCCTCATTTTAATAACTTCATAAATTAGAACAACTACGATAATGAAATGCAGCTTGCACTATTTGGTAGAAAACTAATTTGTAGCTAAATAAATATACTTAAAAACTCCGCCATTATAAATTTCATAAATCTGAAAAATTTATTTTTTAGTAATTTTGTTATGCTTTTTTTAGTTTACAATATACAGGGTGGTGACATTAACAACATTGTCACTATTTTATGGAACACTGTATATTTCAAACAGCATTTGTAACAATAAAGTGTATTTTTGTTCCACTCTAGGATATTTGGATATCCAATAGGGAAAACTTTAAGCTTTAATTTATGCAAAAAATAAAAAAAATTATAATTATTTTTTTTAAATTATACCATTTAAAGGGTTCTAAAAATTAAAAAACTCATTTATTTATTTTTATTTTTTCTGTTGATTCTTATATTAAAGCTCACGTTCTTGAAAATAACCCAATAAATATTTTTTTTTTTGTGAAAACAAGAATGTTCTTAAGATCATACCTACTTACAAACCATTTACAGTTTTATTCAAAAAATAAATAGTCTATTGAACGATATTGGTTGGAAGAGTTCTTTTAATAAAATACCATATTTTTTTTGATAAAACTACTATATACAGGGTTATTTCGAAATAAGTTCGAGAAATTTAAGAGGTGGTTCAACGTTAAAAAATATGAAAAAAAAGTTTCTATAATGGTTGGTCCGGAAATGAGTTCTAAGGGAGCTACGGCTCTATAAAATTGTAATAAAAATCAGGTTTTTAATTAATAACTCTTGTACCCTTTAAGCTAGAGCGACGAGCTTTTGCATGTATGCTAGTATTAATAAGGGAAATAAGTTTATGTTAATTTATTTTTTTCAATTTATCCAGAGGCGTGCCTAAACGGACAAAATATGTGCGGCTTAACACATTTTTGCCCCAAACTATTTTATGTATATTTTCTTTGGCATTTTTGTATGAAATATAGATTCCTTCAGTAAAAATACATAAAAAATGTCATATAGTACTATACTATAGTGTAACACTGTAGGAACAACCGTTTAAAAAAAATGCAATTAAGTAACATTTTGTGCCACTAAAAAAAATTTTGGTGTATTGGTAAAAAATACTTTTTTGCTTAGTTTTAAATGACGAATCGTCCTGTAGCATTAAAATTTTATTGGTGCTTTTTTTGTTCTCGATTAAATATGTTCATCTTCGAAGGGCCGCAGCTCCTTAGGGCTCATTTCCGGACCAACCTTTAAAGGAACTTTTTTTCATATTATTTAACGTAGAATTACCCCTTAAATTTCTCAAAATTATTTCTGAATAACCCTGTATAGATTCCAGCCCAGGATCTAAAAAATTCAGTTTGACAAAGCTGGGGTCAAAAAGACTCGATTAAGCGCCCCTTAAAAAGGGGGCAGATTCAAACCCCCAGAGCCTAAAAGCTGCCTGATTTATTTTTATATATATTTTTTAACTAAATGATTGAAATAAATATTTAAAAGTAGGGTTTTAATTTTGCATTATTTAATGTACAATTGTGGTAACTAGAAAATTATTTCTAAAAGTTTATATATCTTATATATAATAAGCAATGGAGCTGTTTTAAGACCAAGACAAAAATAATAATTCAAATAGTACTATAGTATAGTTTGACGCATTGATCTGTGGCTACGGGAAATATGTTTGGAATGTGTGTGCAAGTGGGAGGCCCGTTGCAGACACGCACACCTTATAACGCTCTTGACGGAAAGAAGAGAGCGCGAATAATTCCTCACCGGGGGAGGGCCCTTACGTCAGAGAATTTCTTTCATGCGGAGAACTATACATGTAACAAGTTTGAAATTTATTTTTATCTTTGCTCCAAATTGTCATACATATTTTTCGAAGTATTTTACATAAGAGTTATTCTTTTCCATATTATACACGATCATAAACATGTGTTCTTACTTTAGAAAATAAAATAAAACATGTTTACTTTAAAATAGTCGAATGGGAAAATTATAAAATTAATTTTTATATGAAGTTAATTTTTCTGTACTATGCTAGCCAATAAGAAGTAAGCAAGTGGTTTTTACTGATTTAAATTAACATTAATTTTCAGCTGCATGAGCAATTTTCAATGGTTTTTGCAAATGCAAATTAAAGTTTTTATAAATAGCCACAAATATACTATAATATAGTTATACAGGGTTATTCAGAAATAAGTTTGAAAAATTTAAGAGGTGATTCTACGTTAAAAGTATGAAAAAAAAGTTCCTATTAAGGTTTGTTTGGAAATGAGCCCTAAGGGTCCCTCCTAAGGGTACATCTAAAAAGTAGTTATTATTAATATTTAATTCTGGAACCCTGAAAACCACAGAAACGAATTTTTGCTCATCCCTTAGCATTAGTAAAGGCAATATTTCATGTAATTTTTATTTAATAATTTTAACCAGGGACGTACAAAATGGGGGGCCGAAGTCACTTTTTTGCCCCAAACTTTTTTATCCGTAGATTTTTTAACATTTTCTCAATAAAATATTAATCTTTAATTAAAAATACATAAAAAGGTACTTTATGTAACACCGTAGAGTTAACCGTTTTCGAGAAAATTACAATTAAAGAGGAAATTTCACGTTCTGAGCATCAAAAATAGGAACCAAAAAATGCACTAATAAAAATTTCAATACTGCAGGGTGATTCCACATTAAAAACTGTGAAAAAAAGTCCATATACATCTATGTTCAAAAATCAGTTTTAAGCATACTACGGCCTCTTTTTAGGGGATCACAGCTCCCTTAAAAGCGATTTGTGGATATTTGTATGTATTGGGAAGTTTTTTTCTTAGTTTTTAATGTAGAATTTCTCTGCAGTATTGAATTTTTTTATTTGTGCATTTTTTAGTTCTTATTTTTGATGCTCAGAACGTAAAATTGCCTTTTTAATTGCAATTTTCTGGAAAACGGTTGGCCCTACGGTGTTACGTAGAGAGTACCTTTTTTATGTATTTTTAATTAAAGATTAATATTTTGAGTAAATTTCAAAAAAATACGGATAAAAAAGTTTGGGGCAAAAAAGTGACATCACCCCTTCATTTCGCACATCTCTGGTTAAAATTACCAAATAAAAACTACATGAAATGATAGCCTTTATCAATGTTAAGGCATGTGCAAAAAATCGTTACTGTGGTTTATAGGGTTCCAGAAATATTAAATAAAAACTACTTTTTAGATGTGCCCTAAGGAGGGTCATAGCTCCCTTAGGGCTCATTTCCGGACCAACCTTTATAGGAAGTTTTTTTTCATATTTTTTAATTTCTCGAACTTATTTCTGAATAACCCTGTATAACTATAACTATATTATAGTATATTTGTGGCTATGTATAAAAACCGTCATTTGCATTTTGCATTACCTCTTAAATTTTCTGAACCTATTTCTGAATAACCCTGTATAGTTATAGCATGATATAGTTATATAGTTATATTATAATATAACCTTCGGATTGATTTAACCTAACATTAAAAGTCCGATTTAAATTGTTAAAATAACAACAAAAAAAATGTAGGCTTCGTTGCTAATTTCTTGTCCCCCTTCTTTGTGACGAGCATGGTACATATATAATTTCCAGGCGTTTTATTTATAAACATAATTTTTTTACAATATATTAAAATAAACAATTGGCCAAGTAATGACTTAGTAATGGATGAAGGATTGTTTTATTTTTTGTTTTATTTTGGTTTATTATTTATATGCTAGCATATGCTTTTGATATATAGATTTTGTGATGTTTAATTTAAATATTAACGTAGAATGTCTCAATTTTAGTTTCTTTTTGTATAAAATGAGCCTAAAATCGCCAAAAATGGCAAATTTTCTTAAATTTGACAATGTTTTTCTCGAAAACAAGACAAGACAAGCTCTATTTTGCGGCCAGATTTAGACCAAGGAATCAAAAACGTCCAAGAATCAGATATTTGCTTATCAGTTGGTTTTTGAAATAAAAAATAAGTTTGTAAACTATTGATGTTTTCGTGCTTCCTTTTTAAAGAGTTTTATTAAGTAAAAACGGTAGAATTCAAATCTTTAAACCCGACGCGATTGAGAAATTGCAACCAGATTCGAATTCAGTAGCCCAACTGTACATTGTATATTAAAAAGAGATTTTTTTTGCGAAGCTGTGTAATTTTACTTTTAATAAAAGATGGAAATTACGTAGATATTCTTGTCTCTTTTTAGCTAGTTTTATACTTTGGGCAGCTGTGCATGTTTAAAGGTTCGTGTTCTGACCCACAACTTGAGTCTCCACTCTATCATCAATGATGATAGATGATTCATCATTAATTGCGCATCCTTAAGGTTGTTTTACTCGATAATTAATACTAAACTAAGTAACTAAGAATTTAACCATTGAAATAAAAAGTGAAAAATAAATCTAGCATTCAATT
>OY294045.1:40331239-40431052 GCA_958510825.1 Brachypterus glaber
ATACAAACCTCGGTTTAAGGTTATATTTGTCCTTCGGGAATTAGCAAACTTCGGAGCTACGCTCGGCTCTGGGCCTCTGGAGGGGGTAATTACCTCCAATTATCTCATGGCTACGTGCTTGTCTTTACCCTGGTATACCGGGTGCCACAAAATAATGGTACACCCCTATAACTTTTTTGTTTATTAAGTTATCAAAATGAAATTTGGAGGATGTAAATAATTGAATAAACTTCCGTTTCTCCGGAAATTACGTCAACTTTTGATTTTTAAATGGAACACCCTGTATATTTTTACATATTTTGATTCAAAACTATATTCTGTGTACAGCCATGTATAATTTGTCAATTTTTGACGGAACATGTAATTTTTTAATTAAATTTGAATTTTAAATCTAGTTAGATTTAAAATATGCAAAATTATTCTAGGCTTAGTAATTTTCTTAGAAAAAATATGAAACAACATTTTATATAATTATTAAACAATTTGGGACTCTCTAAAAATCATTTTTTTCAGTAAAACTCAATTTTTTTAATGGGAAGGTACCGTAGTACCATTAAATCACATATTTTTTTTCTTAAAATATTGATACCCATATCACTGTATTTCAGTCAAAATTTATGGGCAAAAAATTACAATTAAACATAAATAGAAACAAAAATCCACTATAAAACAACTTTTTAAGTCAGTAAATGCAGCTCTCTATACAGGATTTTGTTTTGTTTTTTTGTTGTTTAGTCTTTTTTTTTTAATGAGGGGGTCTTGGTTTACGTTAACGTTGGTTTGGCGTCTGTTTGGAGTCTTTTTTTGTAATTTTTTTTTAATTTAAAATAACATATTAAAAAACGGTTAGCGCATGCGCGTCCGCATGCGCAATTTATCAAAACGTTGCATAAAGAGCTGCACATAGGCGCTCCTTTGTGATATGAGTAGTAATTAGGTACTACAAATAATTAATAATACCTATGTTAAATTATTAAAATTATTAAATACAATAAAAAATTAATAATTTAAATAACGATAAAACGCATGTAACGTACATATCAACGATCGTTTTTTGTTTGTTATTAGAAATTCTAAGGTTACTAAGTTTCATGTTTAAAAAAAAATTAAATATAATTAAAAGACAGAAAATGCTGCTTTTATAAATGCATTGTTTTTGTTTAATGTTATATTTTTTGAAATTTAACTTAAAAAATATTAACACTTAAAACAAAAACAATATATGACAAAAAAGTTGTTTTATAGTGATTTTTTTATTATATTTATTTTTAATAGTAATTTTTGCTAATAAATTTTGATTGAAATACAATGATATGAGTATCAATCTTTTAAGAAAAAAAATGTGATTTAATGTTACTACGGTACCAGTACCTTCTTATTTAAAAAAATGAGTTTTATTGAAAAAAAAAAAATGATTTACCTAGATTTAAAGAGCTCCAAATTGGTGAATGATTAAATAAAACGTTGTTTCATATTTTTCCTAAGAAAATTACTAAGTCAAGAATAATTTTGCATATTTTAAAGCTAGATACCTAAGATTAAAAATCAAAATTTAATTAAAAAATTACATTTTTTTTTTTCAAAAATGAATAAATTATATGATACATGGTTGTACTTCATTTTTGAATCAAAATATGTAAAAATATACAGGATGTTCCATTTAAAAATCAAAAGTTGAGGTCATTTCCGGCAAAACCGGAAGTGATAAAAAAATACAATGTCAAAAAATGCAGTTTATTCAATTATTTACATCCTCCAAATTTCATTTTGATAACTTAATAAACAAAGAAGTTATAGGGGTATACCACTTTTTTGTGGCGCCCGGTATATTAACTTTTTTTTTGCAGACCACTGTACAATTAACAGTGTACTAGGTATCGTCAGGCTGTAATTAAAAGAATGCTTTTCCGGTTAAAAAGCAGGAAAAAATGCTACCGCACGTAATTAAGTAGGAAAACTTTTCCGGTAACTTGATAGAGCTATTTGAGTTTTACGTACCTCGAGAGTCATTACTGGCAATTAAAATATGCTATTTTCATTAAAAAATAAACAGTAAAATATTCTAGATATGAACTTTATTAATTAAAAAGTTTATAACATGCATTTTCTATCCGATGTAAATATTAATTTTAAGAGAAGTATTTATTTTAGAGCTCTGAGCGAGATTTGTTGCCTGGTGGCTCATAAGTGTTGGCCGTTAACAAAAATATCGTCACCCTAGTATTGGTTTGTTGTAATTCCATTTTGAGAATTTTTTGATATTTACATATTTGTATATTTAGTGTCCAACAAAAATTTCAATCAATATATGCTTAAATTTCTAAATTAAATTGTCGTATCTCCACAAAATATTTAAAATTTTCAATATTGTTTTCTCGTATCTCCATTTTTAAAAGAAGAAGATAGCATTAAATAAAAAATATTATTTTAAATAAAAAATATAATTACACTATTGTAGTAATTATTATAACAATAGTGTAAAAACAAAAATTTTTACTTGAAACTTAGTTCTTACATCAGTTATGTATTTTGTTTACAAAAAAAACAATTTTTTCCCTAACTTTAGAAAAATTTCAACCTAATATAGTTTTGTTTAAATTAACAATAATTTTTCATCAAAACAGCTGCCAAGGCAAAAAAATAGTATTTTTGAATGTACCTATGTTTCGAATAATTTAAGAACTTTTTTTCATATTTTTCAACGTAGAATTATCTCTCAAATTTCTCGAACTTATTTCTGAATACAATAAATGGAACCTGCAATTAATTAAATAAAAACACTTTTGAATAGTCTTTTTGTTAAACTATTGTAAGAAAAAGATTTGAAACGGATACAGCATAAGATTTACAAAATATTTAGAAAAACATCTTAAAACTCAATTTCCCAAAAATGGGATTTTTGGAGATACGACAAACCAATACTGGGGTGACGATACGGCACAAACTTTTTAGAACTAAACTTTATACCGACTAATAATCAGTAGCGTAACTTCAAATTGCCCCATTTCATCTTTAACATTCTCCAGTAACACAACATATTAAATGACTATCTGCTTTTTCGTTACTCCAGAAAATCGTTTTGAAAAATTTTTCTGTTATTATATTATTCACAGTGCTAGAATAATATATGGTAGTTCCAAATTTTCAAAAAAAAATCAAAAATCATTCTAGACAAAAAATTCTTGAATATAAATTTGTTTCGTGAAAAAATAAGCGACTCTTTTTTTTAATTGTCCTTCCGTCCGTCCGTCTGATGTCGCGTTTTTGTGTGCACCTTAACTCAAGAACGAAAAAGTTCTATGAGAAGAAGATCCCTATTGTTTTTGCTAGCAATCCCCCAAAAACAAGAAGTTTGGGGATTAAACTTAAAAAAAAATCGAAAAAAGCTGAAAGAAAATTCCGATTAAGGTAATTTTTTCAAGAAAAATTACTTTTATTATAAGGATAAATTCTAGAAAAAAATTAAAAAATTATGGATTTTTTTTTATTTATTTTTTTTTTGATTTTTTTTTATTTTTCGTCTTTTGCAAAAAGAAAATTTTAGAAAAAAATTGAGTTTTTTTTTAAAACTTTCTTTTGAATTTTTTTTTTCAATAATTATTCACAGTGCCTGCGCTAGAATAATATATGGTAGTTCCAAATTTTCAAAAAAAAATCAAAAATCATTCTAGACAAAAAATTCTTGAATATAAATTTGTTTCGTGAAAAAATAAGCGACTTTTTTTTTTAATTGTCCTTCCGTCCGTCCGTCTGATGTCGCGTTTTTGTGTGCACCTTAACTCAAGAACGAAAAAGTTCTATTAGAAGAAGATCCCTATTGTTTTTGCTAGCAATCCCCCAAAAACAAGAAGTTTGGGGTTTAAACTTAAAAAAAAAATCGAAAAAAGCTGAAAGAAAATTCCGATTAAGGTAATTTTTTCAAGAAAAATTACTTTTATTATAAGGATAAATAAGAAAAAAATTGAGTTTTTTTTTAAAACTTTCTTTTGAATTTTTTTTTTCAATAATTTTTCGTTTTCCAAAAAAGATCTTTCTTTAAAAAAAGTATTTTTTTGTTATTTTTTTTGAAACTTATTTTTTTTAAGTATTTGGGAAATGCAATATACCATTTACTGTGAATAATATGTATACAGAGTGGGCCTTCTGGCTTTATTAACAGAGATATCACTATGAAATTTTTACCAGTCAATATAGACCAAGTTACCTTTAATTGACCCTTAACAAAAGTTTTCTACTCTTTTTTTGGCTTTGAGCTAGAGCTCCATACGTGCATTTTTTTTACATAACATTTTTAAATGCCAAAATTAAAAAATATATATTTTTTCTTTATTGTATAATAATGTTTTTTTTTTACTAAAAAAAAATAATTTTCTATTTAAATTTAACATTTTAGAGAATCTTTAAAAATATCACATTTATTGTAGAATGACGCTATCGCAAAAAATATGTTGCAGTGGAATTATAATTTTTAAATACGATTTTCATATAATTACATTAAATCACAATTTTGATACTCACAAAGAATAAGATTTATTTAATAAGATTTAAATATTTAAATTTATCAATGGTGTAAACTATTATTTATGTTTTCTGCAAAACTGGAGTGATTTAGGCAAAGCATAGATTTTTCCATAAAGGCATGGAATTTTGTGAAGATATTGGTTTTCAGGATTCAACCCGAGATTTGGCCGTTTAGATTATAATTTTTTAAGTTTTTGCACAACTAAATGTGTTTTCTACATAAATGTTCATGAAGATTTCCAAAAATCTTGCTTTGTTAAATTTTTCATTCTAACAATAAATATTAGATTAAATCTATTTCAAATTTTGGATATTCGATTTGACACGTTATTATGAACGTTGACCGCAGCAGAAAGCTGCCACTGGAAGGAACGACCCTACGTCATACTTGAAAATTTTAATTTCACAGCAACCTATTTATTTGCGATAGCGTCATTCCATAATAAAAGTGACATTTTTAAAGATTTTTTAAAATTAAAAATTTTAATAAAAAATTTATGTTTTTAGTAAAAACAATTATTATACAATATATATATATATATATATATATATATATATAATTTTTGCATTTAAAAATGTTGTTATGGTAAAAAAAGTGCACGTGTGAAGCTCTAGCTCAAAACCAAAAAAGAGTAAAAACTTTTTTTTAGGGTCAATTGAAGCTAACTTGGTCTATATTGACTGGTAAAAATTTAATAGTGATATCTCTGTTAATCATACCAGAAATCATCTGATAAGTCTTAGACGGCCCACCCTGTACAGGGTGTATTTGAAATAGCGTCGGAAATTTTAACAGGTGATTCTACATGATAAAATATGACAAAAAGTTCCTATAAACATATGTCTAAAAATGCGTCATAAGGGAGCTACGCCCCTTTGAAAGTGGCTAAAAAAATCGGTTTTTATTTAATAACTCAGGAACCCTTTGAGATATATTAACGAGGTTTTGCACGTGAATAATTCCTAATAAGGCCCATCTTTGTATGTCATTTTCACGTATTTATTTAAACCAGGGGTGTGCGAAACGGGGGGGCCTTATCAGTTTTTTGTCCCGAACATTTTTCTGTGTACCTTCTTTACAATTTTATTTTTGAAATATGATTTCTCAGGTCAAAATACATAAAAAAGGTACTCTTGTTGTAATACTGTAGAATTAACCGTTTTCGAGAAAAATTTATTTGAAGGTGAAATTCCACGGTTCGAGGACGAAAAACTAAATTCTAAAATGTCGAAAACCAAAATTTTAGTGATGCAATGTTATTCTACATCAAAAACTAAGAAAAAAAGTTTCCATACATGTAGGTCGAAAAAACGCTTTTAAAGCTACCATGGCCCTTTAAAAATGGTGCATATTTAGGAGACCATAGCTCCATTAGGATTGATTTTTGGAAGTACCTGTATATGAGGTTTTTTTCTTAGTTTTTAATGTACATTCGCCCTGCATCATTAAAATTTTGGTTTTCAACATTTTAGTGTTTAATTTTTCGTCCTCGAACCGTGGAATTTCACCTTCAAATGAATTTTTCTCGAAAACGGTTAATCCTACAGTATTACAACAAGAGTACCTTTTTTATGTATTTTGACCTGAGGAATCATATTTCAAAAATAAAATTGCAAAAAAGTTAAACAGAAAAAAGTTTGGGACAAAAAACTGATAAGCCCCCCCCCGTTTCGCACACCCCTGGTTGAAATAAATACATAAAAATAACACACAAAAACGAGCCTTGGTAGGATTAGTTGACGTGCAAAACCTCGTTGATATATCTCAGAGGGTTCCTGAGTTATTAAATAAAAACCGATTTTTTTAGCCACTTTCAAAGGGGCGTAGCTCCCTTATGACGCATTTTTAGACATATGTTTATAGGAACTTTTTGTCATACTTTATAATGTAGAATCATCTGTTAAAATTTCCGACGCTATTTCAAAAACACCGTGTATAATGGAATGCGTAGTATTACATATCTTTACAGCTTGTTTAAATTATTTATGTTTTATTAGTTATTTTGATAATTTATTTAATCAGTATGTTCTCTATTACGAAACGTTTTTTTTTTCTTGAATGGTTTTATAACTTTTAAAATAGTTACGCATTTAAAATTTTATTTGAGTTATTTCTAGAAATTCTCAACTTACCACTAACATCAAATCAGGAAGTTAAGTAACATTTGAAAAACATACCTGAAAATAAATAACCTGGTTAAGTATCGTTTATTTAATACAAATTAAGGGTTGATATACCCTTTAATTAACTCTAGAGTTAGATTATAAACTAACTATGAATTTAATCAATTAAATGTAAGATTTATTTGACAAATTTTATTTCATTGGGCTTGGGGACATACAAAAAATTACATATTTTTTAAAATTTCACGGTCAATTTTTTTAGTATTTTTTTATATACATTTTTGATATTAGTAGTTTGTAACATTTGAAAAACATACCTGAAAATAAATAACCTGGTTAAGTATCGTTTATTTAATACAAATTAAGGGTTGATATACCCATTAATTAACTCTAGAGTTAGATTATAAACTAACTATGAATTTAATCAATTAAATGTAAGATTTATTTGACAAATTTTATTTCATTGGGCTTGGGGACATACAAAAAATTACATATTTTTTAAAATTTCACGGTCAATTTTTTTTGTATTTTTTTATATACATTTTTGATATTAGTAGTTTGTAACATTTGAAAAACATACCTGAAAATAAATAACCTGGTTAAGTATCGTTTATTTAATACAAATTAAGGGTTGATATACCCATTAATTAACTCTAGAGTTAGATTACAAACTAACTATGAATTTAATCAATTAAATGTAAGATTTATTTGACAAATTTTATTTCATTGGGCTTGGGGACATACAAAAAATTACATATTTTTTAAAATTTCACGGTCAATTTTTTTAGTATTTTTTTATATACATTTTTGATATTAGTAGTTTGTAACATTTGAAAAACATACCTGAAAATAAATAACCTGTTTAAGTATCGTTTATTTAATACAAATTAAGGGTTGATATACCCATTAATTAACTCTAGAGTTAGATTACAAACTAACTATGAATTTAATCAATCAAATGTAAGATTTATTTGACAAATTTTATTTCATTGGGCTTGGGGACATACAAAAAATTACATATTTTTTAAAATTTCACGGTCAATTTTTTTAGAATTTTTTTATATACATTTTTGATATTAGTAGTTTGTAACATTTGAAAAACATACCTGAAAATAAATAAACTGGTTAAGTACCGTTTATTTAATGCAAACTTAGGGTTGATTTACCCATTAATTAATTAGTTTATAAACTAACTAAGAATTAAACCAATTAAATGTAAGATTTATTTGACAAATTTTATTTCATTCATCATTTTTGATATTAGTACAGTCGAACGGTAGTTTAACCTTGCAATGAAATGTACACTATCTGTCTTTTTTTGTAATCAAAAGAGGTTCGTTTGAAAAGCTTAAATCCAAATTTGCACCCCTGTGCGATTTTTTTTGCAGTTATTTGCAAAAACGCATTTTTTGCTTTTGGTTCATATCTTGACTTCTATTCGTCTCTAAACATGATATTTATTCGTTATTGAATTCTCCAAAATTTATGTAAATATTTTTTTTGTTTTAACAATCAGAAAAAAAAGTTACAGAGCGTTAAAAATTCGCAAATTTGCAAAAAGTTTTCGTTTTTTCGAAAACAACTGGAAAGCTATTTTTTTGAATATGATGCCTATTTCATTAACTTTAACGCTCTGAAACCTTTTCTGATTGTTCAAACAAAAAAGTTATTTAAATAAATTGTAGATAATTCAATAACGAACAAATATCATGTTCACTTTTTGTTGAGCGAAGAATAGAAGCCGAGCTATAAACAAAAAGCAAAAAAATGCGTTTTTACACATAACGACGAAAAAAAAAATCTCACAGGGGGTGCAAATCTGAATTTAAGCTTTTTATGCAAACCTCCTTTCTATTAAAAGAAAACCGGATAGCGTGCCTATCATTGCAAGGTGAGGCCCGTTTGACTGGGCTATACTGTCCAACTAAGCTAGAATGCAGTATCTCCATTTGAGTTAGTGCTTTTTTAGTAGGGCAGTATATATTTTATATACTTTTTATTAAAATTAAATTTGTAACTTTTTGACGAAAAAAAGTGCATATTCTAAAAATGATTTTAATGCACTTTTATGTCAACTTTCAGATTTCTAGATTATATAATTCCTGAGATAAACGGCTGTGACCCACAGACGGACGGACGGGTTCCGTTTTTCGTTTTTAAGATAAAAAACCCTAATTGTAATAAATCGATGTCCATCTGTCCGACCTACAGGTACATTACACACACATAAATCGAAAAATTCGATTTTAAAAATGGCTAAAGATTTTTCTTAAATTTAGTTCGTTAAAAGTAAATTCCATACAACAACATATTATTACTGGTATTCTCCGGAAAAATTTCATAAGATGTCTAAAAAAAAATAAAAAATCAAATTTCTTTTTCGGAAAAATAATTTTTTTCGAAAAACAAAAAAAATATTTTTTCATATAACATAAGAATTTTTTATCTAGGACGTTTTTTAGTGATTTTCACGAGAAAGCAAGTGCTGTGGAGCATTTTCAGTTTATTTATTTCATTTTATTAATTTAACATTCCTAACTTGGCATACAATACAGTACAAGTGGGGTTGTGAGGCAACGTAATGCCTTTCAAAAAACTGCGACCAATGAGATCTATTGTGAATCCCCTTCATAATTTAGTCCACATCAAACTTTAGGCTTCCAAAGAAGCCCAAGAGTTATTTTAGGTTCAAGATATAGTAGCCTTTTGCGAACAATGGCATTATCTACACTGTAATTGAATTGTAAATTTCGAAAAGGGCTCATCTCCGAAAATTAAAAATTTTCAAGAGACACAAAAAACTGAATTTCTGTTGAACCATTTGACTTATTTAAGCAGTTTTTTTTTTAATTGTCGACCGCTGTGTACGTTATGATAAAGTAAAATAGTATTAGTGAAGGAAAATTTGACGGAGAAAATAATCGTTACAGTTTCCCGAGATGAGTCCAATTTGAATTTACCTGACGATTTAGGTGGTTTTAGTAGTAAAACGGCATTAGTACATAATGCATATTATTGAAAATAACAAAAATACTGTTAAAAATACAAAAAAATACAAAAATAAGGTTTTTATTAAAAGTCTTCTTCGACGTCCAGCTGTGATGTCACTTCTGTCGACCACTGCAGAATTCCTTAATAGCAGTTTTCCCCGGCATGTATTATCTTAACTTTTGTAGGTCGATTATTTTTAAGACATTGAGATGAGAACTTTTCGACATTTATTTCAGAAAGTCACGTGACTTTCACCACTATGATGAAAGGATATGAGCAGTTCTCGCTCATAGAATATCAGTCTATATGAGTACATGAAAAAAGAACAAAAAAGTCAATTTTGATTAAAACCCGAGAAATTTACAATTCAATTATTATTAAATTTAAAGTATAATACTCAAGACTGCGATGAATAAAATAATTAATATAATTTTAATACATAATATTAAAACAAAACCATTAAATTACCTTCACCTGAATTCGAGCCACAAAGGACCAAAATGAAATCCATTAAATTATTTTGAATAGGTATTTATAAAGTCTACTGTGCGATAATAAAGTTTGTCAAACCTCAAAAGACAAACTTCTTCAAAAGGTTATTTGCTTTGTCATTTACTAATGCAACTAAATTATTCAATAAGAATATACATATTATTAAATTTACTTTTAATATATCACTTGCAAATTACTAAAAGTTTTAATATCTTAAAGATTCTTTAATAATACGTGCACTATCGTACACTAAAAACTAGGTTTGAATACTCCATGCGTAATACAGGGTTATTATTTTAAATGGTACTGTGCCTCTAACTTTAAAATGGCGTAAGATATAAAATAAAAACTTAAAACAAGCATATTGCAATGCAATTATAATAATATTATTGCATAATATAATATAATATTAGGTTGGGGAAAAAGTTTCTTCGTTTTTTTTAGGTACAAAAGAAACACACTCTTTGTTTATTTTAAAATAATTTTATTCAGTCAAGTATGTGCCATTTTGGTCAATGACCTTCTGCTATTTTTGAGGCAAAATCATAATCCCGTCAGTATAAAACTTCTGGGTTTTCTGCCTGGAAAACTGCAAGAAGTGATTTTCACAGTCCTCTTTTGAAGTGAGCTTTAAATTATTAAGCGAGTTCTGTAGGGAACGAAATAAATGGAAGTCCGACGGTGCCAAGTCTGGACTATACGGTGGATGCATCAAAACTTCCCAGCCAAACTCTTTCAGTTTTTGGCGCGTCACCATAGATGAGTGAGGTCTGGCGTTGTCGTGATGAAAGACTACACCTTTTCGATTTATTAATTCCGGTCTCTTTTCTTCGATTGCTTGGCGTAATCTTTCCAGTTGTTGACAGTAGAGATTAGAATCAATCGTTTGACCATACGGGAGAACCTCAAAGTAGACAATTCCTATCCAATCCCACCAAACGCATGGCATCACTTTTCTCGACGTCAATCCTGGCTTTCCCACTGTTTGGGGAGCTTCACCTTCCTTACACCATGACCTTTTTCTTACATTATTGTCATAAGTAATCCATTTTTCATCACCCGTAATAAGTCGTTTCAAAAATGGATCGAGTTCATTTCGTTTTAGCAACGAGTCGCAAATAGAAACTCGATTTAATAAGTTGGTTCTCGTTAAGTTGTGCGGCACCCAAACATCTAGTTTTTTTTTGTACCCAAACTTGTGTAAATGGTTTAATACTGTTTTGTGGTCAATACCTAGTTCATTAGCAATATCACGACTGCCAATATGCCGGTCCTGTTCAATTTTTTCCATTATTTGATCCCCTTTTTCAATAATGGGCCGTCCGCAGCGAGGTGAATCTTTCACATCAAAATTTCCAGATTGAAATCGTTTGAACCAGCTCTGTGCCACACGTACTGATACTGCATTTTCCCCATAAACATCACAAATTTTTTTAGCAGCCTGAGTCGCATTCTTCCCTTTTTTGTAATAATATTTTAAAACGTATCGAATTTCTTCTTTACTTTCACTCATGTTAAACACGGAATAAATTCTTACTAAAACTGCCAATATACAACATAACCTCAAAAATTACTTAAGTATAATATTAGCAGTAAGTCACATTACAGTGTTGCCGAAATTCATTAAATTCCCCAGACTTATGCGATGTTAAAACCACCTACCGGGCATATACGAAGAAACTTTTTCCCCAACCTAATATAAACTATGTTTTAACGTAAATTACACATTTTTAAATTTTAAAATAACAGTAGTGGTGCAATGGGGGTAAAATTTTAAATAGTGTCGTGAGTCGTGTGGTATATTATTTGAAAGGTTTTACAATTGTCTATCCAGCGGTGTCTTTTAATTTTATAATTTGAAGTTATATTAAAGCAATAAGCCATATATTTAGCTTTAAATAAATAAATAACACAGCCACACAAAAAAAGGTCCGGAAGTTTTTAAGAGCATTGTATTTCTATGTATTTTGAGGCGCTGAATACGAACTTGAGGTCAAAATGGCACCACATCCAGTTAGTTTTGGAGATAATCTCAACTAAGCAGTACCTAATATGAATTTGTTTGTTTTTATTTTTATTTGTAATTTTTAACATGTCTTTCAACTTAAATTTTAAGTTTTTTAGTAGAGCTCTTTGTGCAGTGAATAGTTTATCCTTCAAATAAAATCAAATCAAATGTTGTATAACTCGACCCCCGTTTCCATATAAGATTTTGCCCCCAGCGTCCCCCTAGTGCTATTGTTAATTTAAAAAATATACAATTTATGGCCAAAAATACCTTATTTTATGTTGTATGTCTGTTCCAAATGTTAAGTCGATATCTAACGCCGTTCAAAAGTTGGAGGAACTGTACCATTTAAAAGAATATCCCTGTATAGTATTAGCGAAATTTTTATTATCCATTGTATTTTAAATTTTTTTATTGTTTATGCATCAGTTAAAAGACTTTCCTTCTAATTTCCCCCAAAATTTCCTATCAGAAAACACGGTATATAATAATCCAGTCGGTTATTTGATAAGGCGATAAAAAGCCGAGGAAAACGATTCGGTCAATTAGCACAGCAAGAAGCGTGACGGGGAGTTGTCTCGACAACTTGCTGCAGGAATGGCACAGCAGGAGCGGAAGCCATCCTCGACGGTGTGCGGATATTGCCGTCGACGCCGCTGTCTGGGTATCATTACAGTGAACTTAATCATACTAGCAGGAAATTTTGTAAGTAGATTTATTAAACTACTAGTATTAAATATGTACTATATTTTTTAAATAACCATAATCGAAGGAATATAACCAGTAGTCGGCGTAAACTCAGTTATGACTCATCAATGTTAAAAATAAACACAGAAACATAGGCTTACGAAATAATTTTGCCGAATAATGAGGGAAATTTTTTAAAGGTCACTAAATCGAAACATTTGAAGACTAATTTGTCACACACAACAATATTGACTATACATATTAACTATAAATACGTATATATATATCCTTGTTTTTCAAAGAAAAAACCGACATTCGATTTTAATCTTTTAAGAATACGAAAGTTTTTAATTTTTCTTTATCGATAACTTTTCCACCTTACTAGTTTAAATGGAACCATTAAAAAAAAATTAAGATAAAAAGAAATAAAAAGGTAAATATTTAAAACCTCGCCTATGCGAGTACTGGAAATTCGCCTAGTACTGAATATAACAAATTAGTATATTTGTTCGGTACTCATTTTATTGTAAATATAGAAGTCAGATTTATACGCACGTACCATTTATAAATGCTTACCATACAGAGCGGTCCAAAAGTCAACCTCCTCTCAACTTTTGGACGAGTTGAGATGCCTTATTTTATCTTTGTGTCAAGATTAATGTGAGTAGTACATATATAATAGTATATTAAAGTACTAAATGGTAAAAATAAATTACATAGTTTTGCCATGTTTGAAATTCACAAAACAAATGACATTTTCATATCTTTTATAGTCAGCTCTTATCTTTTTTAAGCAAGTAACCAAGCCACAATTTCAACACGGTAAAAATTAACCTAAAAACAAAATTTTGTAAAAAATTAAACTAAAATTAAGCGATGTTGACATTTGCACGGAAAACGTCAAGCGATTTTCATTTGTACTGTTGCCAATTCGAAAGAATAAAAAAGTACTTAACTCCTATTGGCAAAATGCGTGCGATTATAAGCTTATAAACATATATAAGAGTCGCAAATTATAAAAAATAATAAAGAAATGTAGCATTTCGTCTTGTAAATTTCAGAACGTCGTATCTCAAAAAAGACAACTTTACAGGAATGAGAAATAACTCAGTCTCGCATTACTCATAGATTGAAAATGTACTTTTTTAACATAAACTTAACTGACCTTAGATTATTTTCTGTGTATGAAACAAATAAATAGAAATAAAAACCTAATGTTTATAGATACGACATTTTGTTGCTCAAAATTAATAATTATTTTAAGATACGAGCTTTAAAACATTATATTAATATTTTTACAAAATAATATAAATTATTATGATAATAATATTAATTATTGAAACATTTAAACTTCAAAAAGTTTTAAAACATGCGCATAAGATATCAAAAAAGCGTCGCCAAATGCAACAAGTGCGTTCCAAAATAGTCAGTTAACTAGAATTAAGAGATACGAGGTTTAAAAATTTATTAATTTATAATCATCTACGATACGACGTTACTATTTTGCTTATATTTTTGTAATTTAAAAAAAATAGCAGGTGAAACTTATTTTTTTATATGTAAATTAATAATATAAAGCGTTTAAGTCCAAAATCTCAAAATCGAAAAAAATTGAGATACGACGCGTCGCGACGCGTCGTATCTTAATTACAAGACGATTTTTTACTATAGCAAGTTAAACTTCTCTTACTTCTTTCTGGCGAGAGTATTACAATACACATTTTATTAGAGTCAGTGACTTTTCAGATAGCAAAATAACCTCAAAAACAATTTAAAAAAATATTTTTATTCTTAGTTTTATCGTGAACGTAGAATAAACTTTGTTTGGCCGACATGTCGGCCACACAATGTAATACTGCTAAACAATGTCAAACTGTCGCGACAGTTTGACATAACTTAATTTCTTTAAGATAACTTTGTGTGGCCGACATGTCGTCCACACAAAGTCAAAATTACACACAATGTCAAACTATGTCTACAATTTGACATTTCTTAATTTCTTTTAGATTTCCGTTGTGAAACTTAAATCTGAATATTCAATGACTATAGTTTTTTACGGTAAAAAGTGACAAATTTCATCAAAATAATTTATTTATCGGAATACCAATATTTTAAAAATTGAGAAATGTAAAAATGCTGTCGTAGTTGTTACCACTTATTGAACACATCCATCGATAAAATACTTAAAGAAGAGAGATATTTATGTTTGTTTCTCAATGTTGTAGAACCGAAGATATTAATATTGTGATACGTCTAAAAGAAATTACTATTTTCATATCTCTGTGCAAAATAGGTGTATTTTATATGTTACATTTTATATTTTTTTCAGCTGATAAAAGTACAATATATCTACGTCGAGTTTAATATAGCTACATAATTTCCTGTGCCTTTATCAAAAGGATAATCCGTTACACACTTATATATATATATTACCTCAGCCAGGCCCTTTATATACTATAAGGGCATTCAAAATGAAAAAAAAAAGTGTACACTATTTTTATTGACTTTTTCATAACAAAAAAAAAATGATCATATATCATATATTTGTGATATATTTTTTTTGAGTTTATTTTGGTGGTGTTCTTGGATTTTAGGCGTGCTTTTGAGACTGTGGATAGAAAACAATTGGTATGTAAGTTAATGGAGCTTGGGATAGCGGAAACTGTAATAAATTGGGTGATAAGTTATCTTGAGAATAGAAAAGAGAAAGTTAAATATAAAAATGTAATTTCTAGTGAAGCAGTTAATGATACGGGGGTTCCACAGGGTACAACCCTTGGCCCTGACCTCTTTGACATATATATTAATGATATTATTTTTTATATAGTTTTTTCTAAGATCGTTATGTTTGCTGACGACACTATGTTATTTTTAAAGGGAACAGATTTAAATACTATGATAAACAGAATGAATTCAGATTTATCAAACCTTTATGTCTGGCTTTGCAATAATAGTTTGAGTCTCAATATTCAAAAATCTAAGTATATGATTATAGGTAAAAAAACAGACTTTTGAATTTAAATATAAATGGTGTTGTATCAATTAATAACGTGCAATTAGAACGGGTTTCTGAAATGAAGTATTTAGGTGTAAAAATAGATGAAAATCTTTCTTTTAAAAATCATTTTGAATATGTTGTACCGTAATTAATACGTTCACTGCCAACGGCTAGTTTTGACAGCGGAGCAATGGGTATGGGCAAGGGAAAAATAGAAAGAATTAATTAATGTTGTTAGGGGCGCCAGTTACTTTAGCTTTTACTCCTTTAGGTAAGTAACAACCTAGTGTAAATACTTAAGCTTTTCAGTTTGAGAAAATATAACCCCTAAATAAAATAAGATAATTCATTTGAGAAATTTATTATAAATAAACTTAATGAAAGCACATCAAGTAATGTATTAATATATATAAAAAATATGTGTAATTATATTAAGATATAATTAAAGAAATCTTAATAAAAATTACTAAATTCAGAAATCATTCGACTTAAATGTATAAAGAAAACATGAACTTCAGCAAGCACCAAGAAATGTATGTAAACAACAATCATTTCTTGCAGTGTATAAAAGTCATGCTTAAATTAGAAATCATTTAATCAAAAGTATGATATTTAATAATTAATAAATGAGATTAAATGTTTTAAAAAAAATAAGTACCTAAAAATGAACAAAAGCCAGAAGGGCATATAGTATTAATCAATACTATATCAGATCTGATAAAGTTTACAGTTATAAGAATATTGAAATAAAAGAATTTAAAAATATGAAATATTGCTTTCAAAAGTTTTCAGAATGAGTACTTAGCTGGTTTCTGCAAAATCCATGAGGTATGAATTCCATCGTCTCCATCTGTACAAGTCTCCCCTATGCTGATGAATTCATTTCTCAAATGAAAGAAAAAAATATAGGCTGTCCCATCTACTTTGGAAAAATCATCTTCCAGGATAAAATGTACGATTGAATATGTTGTCCGGGATAAAATATACTTTTGAAAATTATGTCCAATATAAAATTGTCTGCTAGACGGTCATATAGAATTTATCTATGCCGAAAAATACAGAACCATGTTCCAACAGAACATCACTCCATGCGGAGAACTTGTATATCAAATATACCAAAATAAACTTCAACTTAAATTAATGTAATTCCATATTAATGGTATAGAAATGGTGAGTAATTAATGGTAATTAATTAATGTAGTAATAATGGTGCTAAAACAATAATTATATCTCAGAAATATTCTAAGAAACAGAAAAACTTAACTTACGTGTCATTCTAAGTCTTCGATGTCCATCGAAACGTTATAAATGCGTAATTGTAGAAAATAACAGTTATAATATCTTCCGCATTGTTTAAATATTCATTTTCACTAACTTTAAATAAAAATACATGAAGGATTACTTCGATGATTACAGAAAATAAACACTCGTCAAAATGACACCACCATTGTACAGAGTTCATCAAGAAGGAGCGAAAATCGACCTTATCAACCGGTATGAACCCTTCAGGTAAATAAAATTCTATTTCTGAACTATTAGCGACATCTATGCAAGTCATTATCAACTACAGTTTTACCGTATAGGATTCCTAATAAAGGTAACGAAAACTACATCAAAGATAATAACCAAAAAGACTATTTCCTAATAAATCCGTATTAGTGATATCTAACCTCAAAATATTACTCTAAGAAACAAATATAAACAATACTTATTGTTTATCAGCAAAACTAATAAAAATACGAACAGAATACTAAGTGTCCTGTGAACTAAGTATAAACAAAATACTGAATCTAAGTGAGCAGTTCCAGCAAACTATTTTCAACAAATTCTGGATTATCCCGAAGCAATAAGCATATGAAACTTTCCAGGAGAAACAAGCTACAGATGAAAGCCAGTGAAATCCAACCCTCAATAGACTCTGAAACATATAAAAACCAGGTAAGTCCATAGACAAATGCACTATAGAGAAATAAGTCATATGATTCTTTATTATTAAAAATCATATTCTAATTATGTTTTCTTTATGTTATTTTCAGGTAGAACTATGGAATAGAGACTCATATGGTTAGAATTCAGTTCCTGCTACAAAATAGTCCCAGATACAAAATAGTTCTGTACGTACGTAACTATTTATATACAAAATAAACATAAATTATAACGTAAGTAAACGAATAGTTTAATTAACCCTTGCTATATTACAAAGTGACGATTTATGTCGTTACAATGTTCACAAAAAAATGTCACAAAAAGTTTACTTTTTCCAACGAGTTTGTAACAACCTTACTATGTCTACAAGAATCTTACTTTACAAATCAATCATTAGTCCACATGTCGAATTCTGCTCATCACTATTTTTGCACCTAAATAAAGAGGAAATTAATAAATTACAAATTATACAAAATAAAGCAAAGCGCTCCATACTTAAATGTAATAAATACACATCAATTAAAGAGATGCTTCAAGCTTTATGTTTAATGAGTGTTGAACAAACTATAGTATTTAGAACTTTAAATCTCATATATAAAATAAAACATAATATAGCATCCAAATATTTATGTAGTAAAATAGTTTTTATACATCAAATTCATGATCATAACACAAGAAATGTGAACGATTTTTTCATTAATATGGCAGGGTCAGAAAAAACCAAAAACTCTTTTTTTTATAAAGGATTGTCTATATTTAATGGTTTGCCTAGCACAATCAAAAATTGTCAAAATTATAACAAATTTAAAACATTGTTAAAAAATCATATTTTAGAAAATAACGTTAGCCTATTTTAAGAATGTATTATTATATTATGTATATTACTATGTACCTGAATTATTATTATAGTTTATAGAAAAACAATATTACCTTATGATATAAGGTTTTTTATGTAAATATTGTCTGTTTGTAATAGCCTTAGCTAAATAAACGTATTATTTTATTTATTTTTTTTATTTTTTTTAACAGGGAAATACATATTTTTTATATGAGATTAATATGAAAATAAACATATTTTCTATGAAAATTTAGTATTTATTGTTAAAAAAATATATCACAAAATATATGATATTAAAAAAGTGTTCACATTTTTTTTTCGGTCCCGGGAACTTGCGCCACTCCCGGGACTTGCATGCCCTATTATTATAAAGTGCCGGACACTTTTTATTGCAAAACTGGCATTGGCGATAAGTAAAATGCAAGAAAGCTGTGTGCGTTTTACTGGCCACCGAGCTGTTGTACATAGCTATCACATGGGCTTGTCGCGCACAACTCTAACAGATGCGTGGCTTCAAACGAGGAGTATTTTCTTTTCAAACTGTTAGGCACTTTATAATCGCACTATATGACATTTTACATTTTTGTTTAACCTCGTACTATTCTACTTAATTAAGCATCCCCTAAGTCCAGGACTTATGTGGGCTAGTAGTAGAGGGAACCACCGGCTTTAATTGACTTTCGAACCAATTTATAGGGAGTGTCCGCTTCACTTACGCCTTCGCCAAATTTCAATTATTAATTAACTGAAAAAGGCAAATCAGCGCCGGTGAGAATCGAACTCACGCTATTTGGGTAGTACGACGCGGTAGTCCACTACACCAATCCTCCCTGTATACTATGTACAGATCCAAACCAAACAGCGCTAAAATAGTAAACTAGTAGGTAATTAGGTAGTAGGTAAGTTAAAAATTTTAAAATTGGCCAAAACACGTCATAGACAAAAAAAATTCTAATGTGCATAAAAATATAAGTAACAATGAAAATGTCCGTCTGTCCGTCTGATGTCACGTTTTTTTGTGGACACAATAACTCAAGAAAGAATTATCCGATCAAATCGAAGGTCCCCATATGACAATACATCTATTTTTCTATTTTGCGACTCTTATAAGCTCATAATCACACGCATTTTGCGTGTTCTTATAGGCCCATAAGAGATCTCTACTTTTTTTTCTGTTGGGTTGGCAACATACAAAAGCCTATCTCTTGACGTTTTGCGTGCAAATGTCAATGTCGATTTAAAGTTTAATTTTTTACATAATTTTGTGTTTGGGTTATTTTTTACCGGGTTAAAATTGTGGACTGGTTAATTGCAGTGAAAAAAGAAGAGATGACTGTAAAATATATCAAAATATCATTTGTTCTTGGAATTTTAAACATAGTGTAAACTGTAATGCCAACCCAAAACAAAAATCCCTAAATCAGTCATTAATTTAAATGTAAGTTTTTTAAATTTTAGAGCAAAATAGAAAAAACTGTGTAAAGCACTCGTTTCATAACACGTTTTTAGAGCACTAGTACTTTAGAAAACTCGTGCGCTAAAGTACATAATTATCTATCTATCTAATTATAATATTTATTTAAGATGGGAACTGATTACCTGACACAAAACGCAGACTTCACAATAGGTAACTATATTTTTCTACGAGCGTGCGGAAGTATGTCTTTTGCCGCACGCATAATTATTGCATAAAAACAAGTAGGTTGATTATACAAACGTGTAACATTATTGGCTAAGACACTTGTTTCCATGGTGACCGATCAACATGATAGCGTCCTAAGACAGTTTGTTTATGTCAGTGGTGTTGTCAATTTTAATTGTAAAGTTTTTATAAAAGAAAATGATGAACCTTAAAGAAGGAGATAAAAGTTACCTGAAGGAGTAATAGAAAGGGCAAATGCAAATGAAACTGCAACAAATTTATCATTAATATTCAACCAAAATAGAATTGATAATAACTAATGTTAGATTTTTTTCAATAATTATAATTGTTAAACCTGTTATTATCTTAATTCTGTCGTGTTATTCTTTGCTATATTTATTCACAAAATAATAAAAATGTTTAAATTTCTTAATTGTTAATTGTTTTTCCATTGGAAACAGATATAAAAATAAAATTTATTCGATTAAGTATACTTATATATAACAGCAAATTTTAATTTTAACTCGCTAGTAGAAAAAATATTGTTCCTAACGCATGCGTAAAGAGGCTTTTCCGCACTCGATTGCTTGCCTGAACTCCCAAACTCGTTCAGGCAAATGCCATCTAGTGCGGAAAAAAGGCTTGTTAGGACAATAGCTATTTTGTATTTATGTTATACGAAACTACATCACATTTATAAAGTTACTTTATAATAAATGTAAACGTATCTGAAAATATGAGTTTTAGCTCCATGGATAAAGAATTTATTTCAATTACATTATATAGGTTACAAATTTTAAGAAGTGATTTTATGTCCAAAAATATGAAAAAAAGTTCCTATAATGGTTAGTCCGGAAGTGAGCCCTAGTGGAGCTATATATAGATCGTATACGATCCGGTATCTGAAAAGTAGTTTTTATTTAATATCTATGGTTTGGCTCTTATAAACTAAAGTAACGATTTTTTGCAAATGCCTTAACATTAATAAAGGCTATTCTACAATGTTTTTTTTTTTAAATAGTGTGTAACTGCGCCACCGAGATCGGCTCTACAATGTAATGTTTATTTGGTAATTTTAACCAGGGGCGTGCTAAATGAGGGGCAATGTCACTTTTTTGCCCCAAACTTTTTTATCTGTAGATTTTTTGACATTTTATCAATATGATTCTTTATTTAAAAATACATAAAAAATGTAATCTTTATGTAACACTGTAGGGCCAAGCGTTTTCGAGAAAATTGCAATTAAAGAGGAAACTTCACTATCTGAGCATTACAAATAGGAACAAAAAATGCCTAATAAAAAAATTAATACTTTACGACGATTCTACATCAAAAACTATGAAAAAAGTTCCCATACACAAATATCTACAAACATGTAATATTCCTATAAAATTGTAAAATTATAAGTTAAATCTTGTAAATTTTACGTGCACCTGCTTGGCAACATATTACCTCTGATTTATCATGTAAATTTACACATTTTTTTGGTAGTGTACATCTGATTAGCTAAGCAATTGCGAAAAAAATTGCAATTCCTTAGCAAATATGACGTAACTCAATTTATTAAAATAGAAAAAATGACAATAGTAATGTCCGAGGTAATGTCTCAATATACGTCTTATTTTCTAAGGAATTGCAGTTTTCTCGACAATTACTTAGCTTATTAGACGTATATTGTACAATTTATATAATATAACTTAATTATAATACGCAATCTTAGAGAGTATAGTTGCTTTAGATTTAGGTAAATAAATTCGACTCATTCCCAAAAAATATACTTTATAAAAATAGAAAATTTAATAACACAGCAAAATAATTTTTTTTCTGTTCATCTTCGACTTGAACACTCGAATCATCGTCGTCAAGTCTTGACTCTTAGAGTCAAAATTTCTCTCAAACAATGAATCAGGAGACGGTTCACTAGCGTTTTGGTTATTACCATTATAACACATAACAATTACTAAGCCAAAAAAAACGTAACTTGATTTGACAGATATTAATTATGTCAATAAAGTAAACTAAAAACAAGTATTATCTTTAGTAATTTAGAATTAGCTTAAAGATACGTTTAATTGGAAGAATAGTCGATCGGGAGTATGCGATGCTGTCTGCAAAGGTACTCTCTGTCGAACTAAACCTCGCCCAGTATAATTATATATGTATTTCTTTTTTGTTATACTTATATATAGATTTTTAATAAAGACCTTTATTATTATTATTATTATTATTATTATTATTATTATTATTATTATTATTATTATTATTTACTTAAAAAAATCAATTACGGCTAGATCGCTTAGCTTTTTACAATTTTTGAAATGCAGCAAACTTTGTTAGAATTTTATCATGTATTACGATAAATATTTATCTATTTTAGCTTGGATACATATAGAAAAGAGCTTTATTTGTATAAAATCCAAAAATTTTAAAAACTACCAAAACTTGAGTTACGACTTTTCGGCTTAGACGACAGCTCTGCCCGACAAAGAACAACAGGATCACTTAACATCTTGTTGTTGTAAATCAAACAACTGCACTCGTTTGTAAATACCGAACAGATTTACTTTTTTGTTGTTGTATTAAAAAGTACACTATAACATAATGACGTTATTAATTCTGTTCTATTAGTGGATACTTGTCCAAAAGTTACCTCTTTTACATACATATTTGCCGATTAAAGTCCCGACCTGCCGAACCTGTATAATATAGTTTTAACTAAAATATTAAATTTACTTTTATCATTGAATTTTCACTTGAAAATTTTCACTAAAGGGAAAAAGTCCAGTGATCCAACTTCGAGTACATTCTGGTTTTATTTTTTATAGGCGAGTGTCCGTTTAAGGGTAAAAATCCCAAAGAAGGGTATCGTTTTAAATAGAAGTTTTGGGCTAAATAAGAAAAATATGTTTTTGTTTAAAAAAAGTGCAAAATGATGAAAAGAAATGATAAAAAACTGTGTTATTTGTTGATAAAGAACAAAATGAAAATAATAAATAAAAACTCAGGAATTATTTGTTATCGTAAACGCGACAACATCGCATTATTCTTGCGCTAAATGTGACTATCATACTGAAAAAAAGTAATATTTTTTGTTTATTTACAAAACCAACATAAATACGTTTAGGTAGAATGTATAATAAAAACACTGTACAATATTAATTAAATATACTTATTTTTAAATAATATATTTAATTAATATTAAAAGTTAAAAGTCTATGTATAACTTTTTCATAATCTAGTTTTAAATCATATCATGGAAATAAACTAATTTAACATGTTGAAAGCCAGATTAAATTACTTGTCTTGGGTAACACTGTCCCATGGAACTACATGCTTTGGTTGAAGGTAATGTTATTATAGTATAAATACCTCAAAAATAACTCCATAATCGTACTGAAACTTAAGAAGCTAGTCACATAAGTCCAGCCTAATTACACATTGAATTACAGCATATTAAATCCGTAAAAACTAATAAAACACAACAAAATATTTTAATATTATAGTCAAGAGCAGTGAACACAACACAGACCAACTTGGGCCCCACTGTAGTAGTTAATGTGCAAAGTTATTTTTATTTTGACGAGATGACATTTGGCACTTGAAGTTTCGTGCAATGTTGCCAAATCGTACATTGACATATGTCAAAATTCTTAATTAAAATAATTAATTAAAGTATGTTCCGGGATGTAAAAAGGGCTGAAATTTTGGTATTTATTTTTTATGTATCTATAAGCATGTAAAGTCTTATCGTTGCAGGCGATTTAGCCCAAAATGCGATACCCTCCTTTTTAGGAGTATTTTAGAGGATCTCGAAGAAAAATATTTTGCGGTTTTTTGCTCTCACCCTAATATAGTTACTAGTAACAACTTTTTACTATTACTAACAATTTACTGAATCCTGTATATTATTTTTTTTTTTACCTGAAAGCAATTTAATATCAATCGACTGCTGCAAATAAAATTTCAGAGAACATGTAGTTGGCTTGGATATTGTCACGCGTCAGACGTATATCTGTCAGGACACAATAGAAGCTTTTAAACAAACCTGCACCTCGAATCAGATAGGATTTGCATTGATTAGACAAGACGAATAAAATGCATCAAAAGCAAAATGTTTAGACAGATGACGGAAATGTGGGCGACATCTACAAGATCTGGCTTAAATCATACCTGACAAGACGTGTTAATATACAAAGTATGACAGCGACCTTAAGGCACCGTCCACAGGCTCGCAAAACCATAAACATAACGTTATAAGCCTGCGTACAAGACACAATGTGCCGTCATGTCATGACGGCACATTAAGCCAAAAACGGCATCGTACGTTATGTATATAGCCCGGATCGAAGTAGACATTTACCATTAGAATGTTGAAAAACTCTTTTTTCAAGTAAATAAACACTTTAAACTATTGTTCACCAAGCGGAATGCCATGTCGACGCTGTTAATACTCAGTGAGTAACTTGGTCATAGTCCATGATTCATGGAAAAGAAATTGTTTTTTATTTTTTTTTTGAAAATTTTTCTCTTTTCAAAAAACGAATAGTTAATACAAAAATATTTTGTTTTTTTAATTATTCGTTTTTTGAAAAGGGAAACAATTAAAATAAATAAGTCCTTCTTCATGAGTCATGGACCATGGCCAAGTAACTCATTGAGTATTAAGAGCGTCGACATGACATTTAGCTTGGTGAATAATAGTTTAAAGTGTCTATTTACTTGAAAAAAGTGTTTTTTTACATTCTAATGGTAAATGGCTACTTGGATCCGGGCTTTTTCGGCCTAATGTGCCGTCATGACATGATGGCACATTGTGTCTTGTACGCAGGCTTATAATGTTATAAAATAAGAAAGATGTGGTTCTTGAACCGAAGAAGTTCTCAGACTTTATAATGTTATGTTTGTGGTTTTGTGAGCCTATGGACGGTGGGCAGACTAACATCTCTACTCTAAATTTCTCTACTCCCTAACATCCCTACTCCATAACATCCCTACTCCACAACAACTCTACTCCTTAACATCTCTACTCCATAACATCTCTACTCCGTAACAACTCTACTCCGTACTATATGCACTCGATTAGCCACTTGTCTTAACTCAAATGAATATTTGTCATGCTAAGTCACTGTCAAATATGAATTTAATTTATTAATTACTTACTTATTAGTGCATATTAAGAGTACGCGGTCATTGTGGCTTTTAGAATAAATCATTTTCTAGATTTGAATTTAAAGATAAACGTTTTCTACGAAAAAAATAGAAGAAGAAGATTCTTTGTTCTTTGAACTGCTCATTTATTATTAAGTGGCTAATAAAGTCCTTATAGTGTGGAGTAGAGTTGTTACGGAGTAGAGATGGTATGGAGTAGAGATGTTACGGAGTAGAGTTGTTGTGGAGTAGGGATGTTATGGAGTAGGGATGTTAGGGAGTAGAGAAATTTAGAGTAGAGATGTTAGTCTGCCTGGACGGTGCCTTGAGGTCATACTGTCATACTTTGTATATTACCCAGGCAACCACAAGATGACGGATCACGTGAGAAAGACGTCGAAAAGGGGGTCAAGTCGCAAGCTGCCCAAAATATGACCTAAATGAAACGTCATACGGTGCCCAAAAAAAAACGTCGCTTCAGTAACGTTTTTATTACGTCAAAAAATAGTCAGACAAGTGATGTCAACAAATAAATAATTAGAAGTACCTGTATTTGAGTATTTGACAAAAAGACGTCATGTCATGTCAATTTTTAAATATATTTTTTTTAATGAAATTGTGATGTAAGAAGCAAAATTGTTATTAGAATTATGGCTGTAAAGAGATATGAAGGAGAGGAGAAACTATGGAAATGGAGTGGAGCGCGAAGAAAGTAATTTATAAATTTTATGTAAAAATCAATCAAAATTGGAACTGCAGTTTTTATTTTCAAAATTAATGGAGAGCCCCTAGCACAAGCTAAGAGCTTATTTGGGGCTCTCCATGTCTATGTAACACTATAAGAAATAAACAAAGTATGTAGGTATTTCTAATTATTTATTTATTGACATATGTAAGAACATATATTCATATAATAGAAAAATAATGCTTTTTTTCCTATTTACTTTTTACTGTCGCAACTAGAATTTTGTTACGTATCCATTTCTCACATTATATATATATTTTTTAATTATCTTTAAGCATTTATTACAATTAAAAGTCAATAAATAAAAAAAACTCATGTAATTTTGACTTTATCGATAAGATATATTCATATGAAATAGGTTTTGTAGTTATTCTTGAAATTTTCAATTATGGCGCGTTATTCCGACAAGCCTATTTGCTGAACCTATTCTTCTCCAGCCAAACTTTATTTTTAAAATAAAAGGATAAAATCTTTTATAGATAAAAACAAGTAAGTAACTAGAAATTTTATTTAAAAATAACATTAAACGGTTTCGGTATGGCGTTATTTTATTAGTGGGTACATAATTAAAAATGTTTATTTGCACGTTTATCACGTTTTATCCACGTCGAAAAGATCACGTTTCATCCACGTCGAAAAGAACACGTTTCATTCACGTCGAAAAGATCACGTTTCATCCACGTCGAAAAGATCACGTTTCATGCACGTCGAAAGATCACGTCATTGTGGTGGGACTTATTCACGTGATTTTAACGTCAATAAAACGTCATTTGGAAACGTGATTCCAGGCATCGGGTGACGTTTTTTTCACGTTTCTGTAACGTGATTTGGTTGCCTGGGTAACACGTCTTGGTAAATGGCTACTTCGATCCGGGCCGTGGTTATGTATTATGGCTAGTTATGCGAGTCTCTGGAAGGCGCTGAAATTATAAGTAACATTTTTATAGCAGTTTATAAAAGTTATTTCCTAAAAAAATAACAAACTTAAAATTAGCTTATAACTAGCCGCTAAGCCCGTTTTTTAACCGGAAAACTGATATTTAAGCCCGAGAATTTTTCCTTCGCCAAGTTTTTTTTTTTCACATGCTACACTCTAAATTTGTCCGTCAATCTTACAGTAGTTTTAACTGTAATAATTAAAGCAAATTTACAATGTCAGAATGTGAATTTACAATATTTATTAAATTAACCTCAATATTACTGGGTTTAGTAAAATCTCAGCTCTTTTCCTGTCGGTACAATAATTTTGCATTAAAATTCATGCATGTGGGCCAAAATCCCAGCACTTTTACAGACAGTCCCGAAAATTACCATAATAATAGCAGTAAAATTAACAAAATAAAAATTCACATTTTTACAGATAACAGTACTGATTTAAATTTACCACTTTCTTTGCTGGTAACATACGACCTACTTTATTTGCTGTAAAATTACCATATTTGCATTTACAGTGTACCTTGAAAAAAATTTTCTGATCAGCAGACCCAGGTTCCTGACGTGCATGCCAAGTTTTAAATTTCCAGCTGCTTGGGAAGTATTAATAAACATCTGGACGGACAGACAGACAGCTCATCGATGTTATTATGTAGTTGGAAAGAATACCTGTTTCGACTGTCAACAATTATTGTCAACCACATGTTACATTAATCGATCGTGGTATTTTTTTATTTTTTTCTTATTACTAATTTAAAAACAATAATTTCCTGAATCCGTAAAGCTAGTTTCGAGGTTAGTTTAGACGTTTAAATCTTTTAAAATAAAAAGTGCGATATGCAAAATTACTTTCAGTGTATTTATATTTTTCAGGCGTATAAATTCTTACTAAACTCATCTAAAATATGCATTGTTAGAGTCTGGCAATAAATATTTAATATTGTCTAGTCTGGCAGGTGAGTCTGCAAATCCATTGTCAGCTGCATTCGGGCGTGCCAAAATATGCGACTATTAAATGTTTTAATATGAAAGTTTTTCATGTTACAAGTGTAGTTTCGTCGGACGCCAACCCACCAAGTCTTCATTGTTGCTTGTCACGAAACAATTCGTAATAGTTTTTGTCTACATTTCTTGTGTTAAATTTCATTTTAAAGAGCCAAAATTTTACTGATTTAGGAGTATATTTTAATGCAAAAGATTTACTTTTAGAAATGGGTCGCTACAGCGATTTTAAGGAACTGTCAGTAACCGTGACAGTTCCACTAAAATCACGTAGACAATACACGGCTCCTTGTACTATTTTTTATAAATGAATATTTTAATGTTCAATTCTTAAATCTAACTTTATTTGTGGGCAAGATCTACTATCTGTTATAATAAAATATAATAATTATTATTTTATTCAATGAGTCAGATAAAAACAAGCACCGAATATGTTTTAAATCAAAGATTACAATATATAATAAGTCAGTTCCGAAATCACTGAACCTTTGTCACGGATTTTTTTTAAAAACTCAGCTGCGCTTCCGTCTAAAGAGCCGTGACCAATTTACCGTGATCGCGACATCTGTAAATACTTTGGCATCAAGAAGTGCCGATTAGGTTATATTCCTTTTTGGACCTTCCTGAAAATACGATATCTCTACCTCACCGCGATTTAAATTTTTTTATCAGGGCAGTCGAAGTAAAGTTGATGCAAAAAAACCTAATCCACTTTCAAGGCCGTAATCAGAAAAATATCTAGGGGGATCATAACTAGATTTTTTATAATGTTAATTAACTTTTTAACTTAAAGAAAACGCCAGGGGGCTCAAACCAATACCAGGGGTAGCTTTGCTCCCTCGCCTCCTAATCTCGGCCCTGTCCACTTTGCAACACAACACAAAACATTTAAAATGACAGCGCCAATATGGCGAATTTCGGCATTTATGAACCATGTCGACTTAAAATTGGTATATAGAGGTTTTTGAGGTCGTGGATTACGAATTTTTGGTCAAATTTAAAAACCCATAACGGCGGCGTCAATATGGCAAATTTTGGCATTTCTGAACCACTTAAGAATATATCTACTCCATAACATCAATGATTACGTCGAAATAATACGACACGTCAAAATGACGTGTTTTATGATGTTTATGATGTCAAAATGACGTAAGTTCACGTCAATTTAACGTGTCATGTCATTTCAAAGTCCACTCACGTCAACTTGACGTGTCACATCAAAATTAAGTCAAGTCAATTTCACGTGTAAAAAAGTCAATTTGATGTAATTAACTGGGTAGAGGGTTATCATTCCCAAACTAAGCACAACATGACAATTCTAAAAATTTGGTCAATTTGCTTTTTTGAAGGTCGATTTAAAATTACCTTGTTTTTTTCTTATTAATATACAGAGCGGTCCAAAAGTCACCCCCCTCTTAACTTTTGAACCAGTTGAGATATCGACTTCAAATTTGGAACTTTTAAATAAGACAAAGAAAAATATCTTTTAGCATATATTTAATACTTTCAGCTCTTAAAATGTGGGCAGGGGAGGATGGGGGCACATTTTTTTAAATGGGGGGTCGTGTAATACATTTAACTCCATATTTTTAAATTAAAAAAAAATTGGGTTTAAAATGGGGTTGAAAATGGATATTAATGTCAAAATTCCTCTAAAAAAACAAATAATTTTTTAAAAATGCCTAATTTCATCATAAAAAAATGTTAATTATACTTTTAAACTAATTTTAGTTGAAATAAATAAAAATTTATAAAAAAAAAATGAAAAATCAAAACCTTAAAAAACATTTTTAAAAAATTTAAAAATGTCAGTTTAAATAGAGAATTTTATAAGCTTTAAAATGATGTATCACACCACCCCCCTTTCTATTTAAAAAAATGTCCCCCATGCCCCCCTGCCCACATTTTAAGAGCTGAAAATATCAAACATACGCTAAAAGTTTAAGTTGTTAGAGATGTTATTATTATATGCCCTAGTGATAATTTCAATAATTTTTATTACAGGTGACTTTTTTATAACTATTTATTGTAAGCCTTCACAAAGAAAATAAACTATTACAGATATGAATGTTTTTTTTTCATTAATTTACGTAGAAATGTACATAGCATCCGAAACCCCAAAAATCAAAAAATCGTTTTTTTTTTCGCTAATATTTATTTCTAATATACATTTTCTAAAGGTATTTTATAAAACATCTTTCAAACAGTTGTATCTAAAACCCATAATGTAGTTCTCTATAAAAAGGGCAATTTGTTCCATAATATAATTCTATCGCCATCGCTGAAGACATAACAAAGGCGAGCCCCACGTCTTTCGAGAAGCCAAACTATTTTGGCAATTTACAGTAAATTGTCAAACAGCCATTTGAAAAATGCAGGTCGTAAATTGAAAACACCAAAGTGGTTGCACGTTTACTGCTATAGCTATCGAACAAAATATTATGTTGCCGTTCAGAAGAACAACACTAAAGAAAATCTGAATGATACTACACACTGAAGAAAATCTGAATGAAAATATAAAACTAAAGTCTATCGATTTTTCCGTAACGCTAGGAGTTTATATTTTCTTTTCTTGGTAATTGGTATTCGGGGGTTGTAATTAAAATAGGCATATAAAGGTTCCTGAGGTCGCTTCAGCGCGCTTTAACTTTATCTGAAAATACAAAAATTCTAAACTTCACACGCTTGGGCGTTTACTTCTTTTTGGGTAAATATATTTTCCAGTGTTACGCCCATGTTAATGGTATAGGAAAATAGCGTTATATGGGGGGGGGGGGGAGTCCAAAATAATCAAAATTTGCGTTACGTAATACTTGAACGTTCCCTTATATCTAAATCTATACCTATATTTTAATTAAGTGCTATTCTGACTGTCGTGAATTTTGACTATGTTGTATACAGGGTTATTCAGAAATAAGTTCGAGAAATTTAAGAGGTGATTCTACGTTAAAAAATACGAAAAAAAGTTCCTATAAAGGTTGTACCGGAAATGAGTCCTAAGGGAGATACGGCTCTTTAAAATTGCAATAAAAATAATGTTTTTAATTAATAACTTTTGTACCCTTTAAGCTAGAGCGACGAGCGTTTGCATGTATACTAGGATTAATAAGGGCAATAAGTTTAAGTTAATTTATTTTTTTGAATTTATCCAGGAGCGTGCCTATACGGACAAAATATGTAAGGGTTAACACATTTTTGCCCCAAACTTTTTTATGTATATTTGTTTTGGGTTTTTGGTAAAAAATATACATTCCTTGAGTAAAAATATATAAAAACGTCATACACTGTAGGAGCAACCGTTAAAAAAAAATGCAATTGAGAGAAAGTAACATTTTGTGCCACTAAAAATTTAGGCTATTACTCCTTTAATATTAAATTTAGGTATTTTGTGGCTTAGCTTTAAATGAAGAATCGCTCTTCAGCATTAAAATTTTATTGGTGCTTTTTTTGTTCCCCATTCAATATGTCCATCTTAGAAGGGCCGCAGCTCCCTTAGGGCTCATTTTCGGACAAACTTTTTTTCATATTTTTTTAACGTAAAATCACCTCGAACTTATTTCTGAATAACCATACAATTTAATTTTTAACCGTTAATAACTGGTTAATAACTAAGGACATGAAGTTCAGTAAAAAACAGTCGGATTTCTACAAAAAACAAGTATCAGAAAAGTAAACATGCAAAAACGTGGTATTGTGTCTTCGACTGATAATTATCGATTATAATCGATCTATACCTTGCGTTTAACCTGCGCACGGCTGTGTTGGTCCGATCGGGACAGAGCGGCGCGACGCGCTTAAGTTCTACTCTGAAAGAGTGTCCTTAAATTAGCCTCTTTTTCAAAAATATGGAACTTTGATTGGAATTGATAAAATGTGCTCAAAATTTTTGTCTGGTCATGAACTTATGCAAAAGCAAGATTTATTCTTCTAGAAGCTAAACATCCCCTTAAACAAAAGGTTAACTAGGGGTACTTGAATTGAATTTTATACCAAACTTCCTCACATTTTATTAAACATAACTGAGGGGATCCCTTTAACTCGATTTTTCTTGAGATACTTTATGATTTACTACTTTTTTTGGTGTTTGAGGGGTTAACCCTCTTTGTGGGGGTGGATTTTCATCAAGTCCAAGGGTGATACTCGTTTAGATTTTTGTTTTGTTTTATATTACAGAAAAACGTGTTTTTTGAATATTTTGAATTTTGAATTTTTTAATCCCTTTAAGAGTGTAAAGGGGTATCACCCTTGGATTTTATGAAAATCCACCCCCACAAAGAGGGTTAAGCTGCCCCCCAAGCACGAAAAAAAGTAGTAAATCATAAAGTATATTTTTTTGATGTCACTCTTTAAAGGCCTTATTAATAACAAATGGTAATCTTTCTCCTAGACGAACCCGTACGTTGAATAGATCTTACTTTTTATATGCGTTAAGCCTTGCACGTCGTTTATTATGCATAGAAGGCTGTATTACCGACCACTTATTTCATGACCGGAAAAGTAAACAAAAACTCTTTGTATCAACTTCAAAGCGATATACCGTGTCCTATATTCTTAATGAATACTGTGAACAGTAGGCACCAGAGCTTGCTCGTGCAATTTAAGGGCGCCAATAAATACCCACCAAATTAGGCAGACTTCTCTTAAATTTCCTACTCTTTAAAAAGTCCAAACCTACTTATTCTATATTAGTGAATCCATAACATAACAAATATACTAATATCCCTACTCCCCAATAATCCTAAAGAGTAAACTCCGCGCAGAATCTATCTATAGAGTTGATGCTCATTTGTTTCTTCTTTTAAGATTGGCAAAATAAATTTAATTCCCTATGTCAGGTTGCTATCTTGTGTTTCAAAATCATTAACAATCTAAACATTTATTTAGCACCTCAAAAAAATCCAAATAATTTTTGGATTGCAAGAAGAAAATGGTGAAAAGATCAAGAAAACTCCTAAAAAAGGAAAATTAACCATTAATCTTCAAATGTAATATAACGCAGTCACTGTGTCGCAGTCCCCAATAAACGTTTCAGTAAACGATGTAGCAGAAACTTTTTTCAGCAAATTAAAATAATACTGTTCCATAATAATAATTCCAGAACTAATGTTTATCTGTTTTCACCTGTGATTCTTATGTGCAATTACTATAATAGTATTTGCTCTAGGGTCGATATTTTAAATACTTCTATTTGCAAAATAAAAAACTTTTTTGCTGCACCTGCTGGTAATGATCACTGATATTGTTATTAATTTACTTAACATAACAAACTCTGTAATTGGGGAAACCTGTGTGAGTTTTTGAATAAATAAATAAATAAATAAATAAATAAATAAATAATTTTATTTAAAAGTATAGTTTTTGGTATCACCAGCTAAGGTAGTGTTAAATTTTATTTTAATAGCAAATTATGAATAAAAAAACTTTTATTATAACTTTAAACAAACTTTCACCTTTTAAAAATATTTTCTTATTATTTTAAAGATATAAAACGACAGTCAATTTATCCTATATATCAAAAATTATCAAAAGCACAATAAAAAAACTTTTAGCAAAAAAAAATGAACCGACTTCTGCCTCTAAAAAATAAAAAATAAAAAATAAGCCGGTGCCAATTTCACCACTCTCTAAATTAAATAAATAAAAAGTCCAAACAATTATTTTTGTTGTTAAATTGTTTGCTTTGAAATTAGCACCGACTTATTTTTTATTTTTTACTTTTTAGAGACAGAGGTCGGTTCATTTTTTTTACGAAAAGTTTTTATTTTTTACTTTTTAGAGACTAGTAGATTTGTAACGTCATCTAAGCTAAATTATAGTTGTCCTTCCATCTCGGCAAGCTGCTAACGTCACAAAGCACTATTAGTGCGTTGTGACGTCATTACCTTGAAGATAAATTTATAAAAAAATAATTTAGTAATATTTTTATTTTAGCGCCCAAGACTCCAACCAACCTTTTTTTAAACGAAATACTAATTAAATCTTTGTTAAACTTTAAGCGTTAAGTAATAATCAAATAACGCCTTATGGTATAATCACAAATTTTATAATTTTCTCTTGGTATTTTAATATTACAGGTCAAGAGAATCAAGTTTAGCGGCATTTAAAAGATTTTTAGCCTGCCGTAATATTTGAGTGACCCCTTAATCAAGTTATCGGGCTTATCCGATCATTTTATAAAAATCTGGTTGGTATTGGAACCAAATTAAGCCGGTTTTAAGTGAAATTGCGTTAAAACGATTAGATTTATCTTATTATTCCATCAATCTATTTTCTAATCATCGTACAGAGTGATATTGGTAGACTGACAGTTTCGGGCTGCTGGCCCTCTTCAGTACCAGATTTATCTTAATTATACGGCTTACCCGGCATTATCCGCGCGTCAAATTAAAACGGGACCACCTCATGAATGTCCTCTTTAAGTTTCAAAAGGTTCTATCAAATTCCGTTCATTCGTTCCAAAGTTATGCGGGAACAAACATAAAAAAAACGAAGTCACACGTCGAATTGATAACCTCCCCCTTTTTTGGAAGTCGGTTAAATATCACTTAAAGTCATTTTTAAATCACTGATTATAGCTGCCTTGATCCAATTTTGTACTCTGATCTGCTCCGAGTTTATTTTAAATAATCCTATTTTGCACTTTATGCATTTATTTATTGTACACAAAAATAAATGTGTTTCAGTTAAAAATAAAATTAATCAGTTATAACAAATTGATCAGGCTTACGTCGAATTTTATATTTTTTTATATATAGAAACTGGATAAAATCACCTCTGAATATTAACCCTTAAATACGCTATGTATCATACTATGCCACACTAAAAAAAAAACGATTTTCTTGGTCGAATGCTTTTTTTACAAAGTAGGCCAATATATGGATAGCAGCAAACATTCTATTATTTTCAATGAAATGGTACGCTAAGCTGAAATTGAAAAAATCATCTTCAAGAAAAAAGCGGTCTCTTTATTATTTATTATTATAGAGGACGAAAGTCTGCTTGCCCAGTCCGGACGCATGCATTGCCTCTCTGCTTTAAATTTCCCAAACATGGAGGATGGACTTGCGTTGCAAAACATGTTTAGCTGCACTGTGTTTTAACAAAAACTTTTTTTCCCATAACTTCCATGTCTAATTCCCTCCTTTCTTTTTTAAATTATAGTAAATTAAGTTAAAATTTTATTTTTGTATTAAAAAATATACTTAAAAGCTTATTGTGGCATGTATGTAACAGAAAAAAAAATAAAAAAAAATCAAGCTAGTTTTATTATTTTTAATATGTTTATGGTAATCTAGAGGTAAAAAAACCTGTATGGAACATAAAAAAAAAAAAATAAAAAAAAATCAAGCTAGTTTTTTTTTTTTAAATATGTTTATGGTAATCTAGAGGTAAAAAAACCTTCATATTTTACGTTTTTAGAAAATTTTGTTAAATTGCGAATTTAAGGTTTAATAAACATAGAATTTGAGTTAATTTGATACAAATTCAGCATTATATAACAATGAACTTATAATTTTAATTTAATATAATGCTTAATTTAGAAAATGCCAATTTGCATATTGAATCGTTATACAATTTTATGGTCTACGTGACGGTGAAAATTGGCATATAAAAAGGCTTGAATTAGTTATTAAATGCTCATCCAATACGTAAATAAATTAAATTTTCAAAAATAGTAGTCCGGGAAATGACTTTTTGACACAATATATATTACAGTGAGTAAATTTTACATTACATAGGACCACAAAAAAAAATAAAGTCAGTTTTTCAGAAACCAGACAAAAATTTTTCTACGCTGGACGCTGAAATTGATAATGGTAATGAAAAAAATTGTTTTTTTTTTGTGTGCATTTGAGGCAAAAAAATAAAACCGCAAGAATTCATCAAAAACTTTTTTATGGAAATATTGATAAATAAAAATAATTTATGCCATTACTTGCAGATTTTAAATATCTACCCTAGTTAATTTTTTACAGGGCCTCAAATTCCAAGTATGGCAATTTTTTCGTTTGGACTTTTTTCGATATATTTCACTAAAATTTTTATATAAGTAATACATATACAGCCAAAAATTTATATATTTAATACTACATACATATGCTTAATAAAAAATATATACTTTTTTTTATCTCCAGTGGTGGAGAGTCTGGGGGTGTTAACGTTGCACATGTTAAAAGAAATATAATAAAATTGTCTGATATCCTTAACCAGACTGTTTTCTCAAGTTTTTTTTTTATCTATTTAAACAAATTTGACAATAAAAGACAGTGCACAGTGCAAAGTGGTAAAATTTTATCATAAAGCTGGTAAAAACCGAAAATGCGAAATTGGCAAACAAGCGTTTAAGAGGTCGTTCATTTTAAAAATAGTAATAAATTTTTAATAAATAAAATGGAGGATTTAATATGGTGGATAAAAATAATTATAATAAGTTATATATATTATATATTTTTTTATAAATATATTTATGTATAGTTTCCGATTTTAACACTTGGTCAATTTTGACCCTCTGGCGAAACAGCCTAAAGTTTTCGGTTTATGCTAAAATTCTGCTACTGTGCGTGTAGTTTTGAAACAAATTAAGAATCAGGGAGGTATTTTATTGTCAAATTTGTTTAAATGGTTAAAGGTATTAGACAATTTTATGATATTTCTTTTGGCATGTGTAACGTTAAACCCCCCAGACTCTCCACCACTGGAAATAAAAAAATATGTATTTTTTTTATAAAGCATATATGCTACATACATATATGTATGTAGTAGTATTAAATTTATAAATTTTTGGCTGTATCTGTATTATTTATATAAAATTTTTAAAGAAATTTATCGAAAAAATACGAAAGAAGTGCCATATTTGGTATTTTGGGCCCTGTAAAAAATTAACCAGGGTAGATATTTAAAATCTGTAAGTAATGGCTTGAATCATTTTCGTTTAGCAATATTTCCATAAAAAAAGATTTTATGAAATCTTCGGATTCAGCGTTAAATTTTTCCAAAAAGTTATGTAAAAATGATTGGGATAAATTAGTTGGTAAATCCTAAATTTTCCCGAACTATATTTTTTTTTTCAAAAATAATGATAACTTTACATTATTATCCATTGCAATATTTCCATTTATATTTTATTGAATATGTTTATTAATTGAAACACATTTGTTTTGCAGTACGTTTGAGGAATATTTTACAGTTTTAAGCTTAATAGGTAATATTGAAACAATATTGCAATATGTATGCTTTGATTTATTCAGTACGAACCCTGGTGTATAAGCCCATAACCGAATATGTTTAAATTTTATAATTAAAATTAAAACGAAAATTACCCTAGGCAACACGGTTTCTAGCCCCGATTGGAGTCATATGTTTTTTAACTAATTTTGGGTCGCTGAAACCGAATCTGGCCTCAGAATATTTCTATTACCTAAGTTTTCTGAGAAAAATAAGATAAAAATGTTAAAAAATCATTATTTTATCCCTCTTTTGTTCTAAAATCATGGGAGACAAAAATATTCCATGGACAAATTTGGATTTGGCGACTCAATATTAGTTAAAAAATACCCAACTTAAAACATAGAAACTTTAAATTCATAGGTAGAATAAATAGGGATATTATGAAAAAAAAAATATTTAAAAAAAAATGGATAATGTGACAATACTAAGTAGGGAGGGTAAGAAGAAGGGTGCATAAGGGGACATGCTTATCGCCACGTAATTATGCTAAAAATTTTCAAAAATCATTACTAGGGTGTCAAAAATGAACTAAAAAAATGTTACGTATTATGGTTCTTATGTAATAAAGTAACATTTTTATGATGTAGAACCATTAAAAAAACAAAAAAAAAATACACAATATTTTGTTTTAGAAATTATATTTAAATTGGCATAATTCCATGTACTAAAATTTAAAAAATAAGACGTGCTGAATTTTTTTAAGGTCAAATTTTGATAAAAAAAATATATTTTTTGGGCTCGGGAAAAAAGTTTACACTGTGTACTTTAATTTTATATCTTTTACATTTGTTTACTTTTTAGGAACAAACTAAGCAAAATAAAAAATATTTGTATAAATTTGTATAAATTTTGTAGAGAATTTTATAATCTACAAATTAAGTTCTATGAAGTTTTTAAAAAAAATTGATAGTTTTGCCACAAATGAGCAATTAAGTAAACTCTGCACTTTCATTTTAAGCTTTTTATTTTTTTTTCGCGTACTTACTTTGACAGTAGGTTCTTGACATATAGATTTTTGTATTCCTCGTATTTTTTTTAATATACACTAAAATTTTCAAAATTCTACTCTTTTTTTTAAGATTTTAAAAAAAAAACGTCATTATTACCTGAACTTATATCTCAAAAATTTTAGGTGCTGGAATTTTTCTAAGGTCAGGTTCGGATTCTACGCCCTCGAATTAGTAAGAAAAATTTACTTTCCGATCGAGGCAAAAAAAAAGTTGCGATTTGTTGCCTAGTGTTATTAGTAAAATTGCGGTACTGACGTACTGTTTATTTGTATTGTCGTATACCGGGTGTCACAGATCCAATGTACACCCCCTTAACTTCTGTATTTGTAAAGATAAAATTTTTAAATTTGATACCTATAATGTACTTAAGGAACCTCAACTTTTGATATATAAAACAACATTTTGCTACTTCCGGTTTTACCGGAAGAGCTGACAACTTCCACATTTTAGGTACGACATCTAAATGCCTTACATTTTTGGAATCTGTACACTTTTCTAAAAACACCGATACCACATAAGTTACATTTCAAATGACAAATTTTATTTTGTTTTAGTTATTTTAACTAGGTGCGCCATGACATCTTTGATAAACTCTAATGGACACCAGAAATGCTAAAAAAAAAAATTCTCTTAACTTGTATAATTCTTTAAATTAGGAGGTTTTAAGCGGTTCTTGAATTTGGTACCAATGTACACCCATGGTACTATGGTACCATTTAAAAGTTCAAGAAATATGGAAACGATCCATGCAATACATGGGAACTTTTTATACAAGTATAATTTCTTTTTCGTTTTGACTACAATTTTAATTGTTAGTTAAAAATTAAAATTGTTAACACTGTGCCACAAAATCGAGGTTGATCTTTTAGGCAAGAGATCTGTCAGCGTCATTCGAAAATATGGGTCTAATACAGTCCCCAAGGGGTTTCGCTACTTTAGGTCATTTAAGCGATTATTTTTAATTTAAAGTTTTCGGCTCACGGTAATATACAAGACCCATTTTTCAAGTTAGCGTTTCATTACTTTGGGAGGTGAATTCCTATCTAAATACATGAAGAAAAGTTCATATAAACTTATGTCCAAAAATGCTTCGTAAGGGAGCTACGGTCCTTCAGTTACAGGCCCGCAAATCAGATTTTCGTTTAATATCTCAGGAACCCTTTGAGCTACAGAAATGACTTTATGCATGTGTTTTTATATCAACAAGGCTAATATATACTATTTTCATATGGTAAAGTCCAAACGGTAAGGCCCAAGTACTTTTTTGCCCAATTCTTTTTTCAGCCTAATTTTTTGCTGTTTTTTAGTTTAAATATGATCCTATACATAAAAAAGGTCATATGATGTAATCATCTAAGACTTACTGTTTACGATAAAAATGCGATTAAAAGTAATATCTTAGGCTTTAGTGACTAAAAAGTATATCGAGAAAAAAAGCAACTTCAACCACAACATCAAAAATACACTGCCAGTAAAAAAGCTTTCCCATTTTACCACCTGCGCGTAAAATAGATTTTTTATTATCAGATTCACTTCCAGCAACCTCAAAAACGTCAATATACAAATTTTCACAAAAATCACCCCCCACCCCTAAGGGGATGGGTTTCAAAAAATATATTTCAAGATTCATTTTTATCAACCTCAAAAACTCCTATCCACAAATTTTCACGAAAATTTTGAAAACATTTCAAAATATTTACCCCCTCACCCCCTCGGGGGTGGAGTTTATTATCAGATTCAATTTCAGCAACCTTAAAAACCTCTATATAGCAATTTTAAATTTTTTCTAAAAAAATGTATTTTTCCCCATGCCGCACGCCAATGTTCACCAAAAACAATCCCGAGCGAGAACTTTTGGTAAAATACCTGTATGCCAAAATTCAAGTCTCTAGCTTAAAGCGTTCTTAAGTTATCGTGCTTACAAGATTTCCCGGACAGACCGATCGACCGATAATTTTTTTTTTGCTTGAAATTGATTTATATCGACATAAAACGTCATAAAACGCAAAAATTCGCAAAAAAATAATTTGAAAATTTTTGCACGAATGCAAGGCTTTCCGAAATTTTGAAAATTTTCAAAATGGGAAAGCAATTAAATATTTATTATATTTTTTTAGATGTTGTAGTGAAATACTAAGTCAAAAGAAACTTGTAAAATAGACAAACTTAACGTTTATGGCCCCTAAACTACCCCTAATTGAACCATAATCAACTGTAACTGAAGAATAATTTAACGTATAGAAAGTTTTACTAAATTCAGTTTTAAAGGTAACCAGTCTAGGTTATCATATGTAACATAATTTTGTCACATACGTAACAAATTTAATAATTTCTGAAAATCATATTTATTTATTTTTTTATTATCCCATATGCCTATTGGATAGTAAATCTTTCACAAATTAAGCAAAAACATAATTTAAAAAAATCTAATCAAATTAGCATATTTTCATTATGTACTTTTTGTATAAATGTACTTCCAAACGTAGCATACTTTGCCCGCACATAAGCTGCATTATTTTTATGGCCTATCGAGTAAATTAAATTTTCTTGTACCTAAATTAAGGTAAACGAAAGTAACATACGTATGGACGGAATGACCTTTATGCGATTTTTCCGGGGTAAACCAGTAATAACATAAGCAAAATCCATCCGGCCATTTTTGAATTTTTCTATTTTCTTCAGTAAACTAACCTTATTTTGGCGAGCAGAGGAACCAAAGAACCGCCCTGAGCAATCATCTAAAAACTAAGTTTAAAGTTTTTTGGTTTTAGTTTGTTAAAATCGTCTGGACGGACGGACCGACGGAAGGACGGACATCGAAAAATTGTTTTCTCGCCACAACAATAATTCCCTCTCCCCGAGGTCGTTTAAAGTAAAAAGATTGAACCAAAAGTGGACGTAATATAAATGTAAATTACACTTTAAATCGTGAAAATTATTAACTGTTAGCGAAAAACTTTCATTATTTAATGCTAAAGAAATACCACAAAAATAATTTAATTATTTAATAAAATTAATATAATTTTGTGCAAGAAGGCGCGGGATTTTAAGCAATTATCCAATAAAAGTGTTCATCGGCTCAGAATGAATGAATTGTTTTTTAGTAAAAGACTAAAAAGCCAGATCATCGCAAAACCTTACAGCTGGATAATTTGTGGTTTGTATTTAAATCCTATTTTCAGCAGATTGGTAAATAGGAATCACGAGGCCTTTGATCTCTGACGTCAAAAAGAGCAATGCTTACAAAATAAACTCAGAAACGCATCGCTAGTAAATATTGACTTGCCACCATTCATTGGACATGAAAGCCGATCTTTTTTATAAGTGCAAGTGTTAAAGAGTAATGGCTAATTGACCTAAAAAAAATGGTCGATAAAGTCATGAAGTACCGTTTCTAACGCAACATGGATTCAAATATTAAAAAAAGTTGAATAAAATATAAACCTAAATATGCTTTTTTTAACACAAAAATGTTATAACCGTTCAAAATTTCTTTTAATCAGTTTAATGAGTTATCTCAGGAGAAGGCAAAATTTATTGAAATAAATTGAAAGTTATAAAATTTTATTTAATAAGAAAGGTATTTTAAAAATACTTTTCAAATATCTCGAAAACGATTAATCTTGGGTATAGGGTATCCGATATTCATTAAATCAAATTTTATTCTCTATTTAGCCCAAACTATATGCAAGCTAATCTAGACATGAAGTTTAAGAGACTTACCAATGCAAACCAAGGGTTAATCCTGTTAGTAAGACGTCTCCATATTAAAAAACTATCATCAGTAAAATCTGAGGTTCTCGGTTTCGGAAGATAATGGACTTTATTATTCGAAAATGACCATGGTCGACTTAATAGGTGTTGATTTTATACTGTTTAAGCTTATTAGTCTGTTTCAATTTTGATCAGAAAATTTAAACCTGTTCACAGAAATAGTGTATTGATTTCTATTTTGGAAAAAGTATCACTAAGGCAACCTATTTTTTCATAAAATAGGCATATTAGTGTATCGAATAATGAAAAATTATAATTTGTGCTGTGTGCCTGTGCACATGTGCACAGGCATAATTATTTGTCAAACATTTATTATTACTAAATTATTGTTCTGACACATTATGACAAACATTTAATACACTGCAGTACATTTTTTTAGAAAATAAGCTACAAAATAACTTTGCAACTATTTTTTCTGAATTGGGAATTGATAGACTATTTAAGTGAACGGATTTCTGAGCAAAATTCATATAGAATATTCTAAAACAGTATGGTCATTTCTGAGGAATAAAGTCCATTATCTTTCGAAATCGAGCACCTCAGATTTTAATGTGGATGGATGTATAGAACTCCTACTAGCAGGATTAACTTTTGCTTTGCGTTGGCAAGCCACTTAAACTTGATGTCTATTCAAGGTTAGCGTGTATGGAGTAATTAAAAAAAAACCTCTCATTATAATTTTTTTAGGTTTGAGCTACTTTCTGGGACACACTGAATAAATTTTAGGTTATATTTTGGTTTGCGATAAGTCAGTTAAGTATTGTTAAGTTAACCCCAAAACAATTTTTTCCCAATGTAAAAGATCAAGGAGTTATTGATTAATTTGAGGGTACTTGGTTTTGCTAATTATTTTCTTTAATCCCGAATAACTCAAAATCTACTGGATATAAACACAAACTATAAGTTACAATCTGTAACATAATAAAAGAAAGCAAAATTAATGAAAATTTTAAAACTTTAAAAATATACAGGGTGTTCCATTAAATAAAAAAAAATAAATGATTATCACTTGCGGTATAACCGGAATTCCGGAAGTGATACAAGCATGAAATATTATATTAAAGTACTAGTTTCATAACATACATTTTTAGCGCACGAGTACAAGTTTTGCTTGCGGCGAGTTTTCTAAAGTACTAGTGCGTTAAAAACGGGTTATGAAACGAGTGCTTTATACTATTTTTTCTATTTTGCTCTAAAATTAAAAAAAAAACTCTTCCCTTTTTCACTGCAAGTAACAAAGTCACAATTTTAACACGGTAAAAATAACCTAAACACAAAATTTTGAAGAAAATTAAACTTTAAAGTGACTTTGACATTTGCACGGAAAACGTCAAGCGATAGGCTTTTGTCTGTTGCCAACCCAAAAGAAAAAAAAGTACAGACCTCTTATGGGCCTATAAGAACACGCAAAATGCGTGTGATTATGAGCAAGATAGAAAAATATTTTCACAACAGTTTTAAATGAATAAAAACACAAAAACTAACCTCACCGGTAGAGCGGTACTCCGAAAAAAAAATTCTACACACGGAAACGTGTTAAAATGTGTAAAATTATGTTATTTTTACGAAAAATGGTATAAAAATTACATTACATTAAATTACACCATTTAACATGATTTCGTGTCAACTCAGGTCTACCCGATCGACCCGATTTTTTTCATAATTGTTGTCATACATCAAATAACTTATGTACAAAAAACCACAGAGGGCAACATATGACCTAAAACTGAATTAATTGTATGGTTCTAAGATAAAATAATTGGGGATCTTAGCCATTAAAATTTATATCTACACTTATAAACAAAAAAAAAAAAATTTGTCAAGTCTTGAACAAGTCTGGCTCAAGATTCTTGATCAAGTAACTGCATCCAGATTTTGACAATTCTGGCGCAAGATACTGTCGACAGATACTTCTTCAAGATTCTTAAAAAAGTCTTGAGCAAGAATGTAGCAAGAAAAATTGACAAGAAATCGAAAAGCGATCTTTATCATGATCAAGTTGTACTTGTTAGAGTAGGTCAAGATTCTTGACCAAGAATCTTGTCAAATTGCTTGCTACAGACTTGACAAGAAATCGAAAAGCGATCTCTATCATGATCAAATCGTACTTGTTAGAGTAGGTCAAGATTCTTGACCAAGAATCTTGTCAAATCGCTTGTCAAATTGCTTGCTACAGACTTGACGAACAGACTTGACAAAGTATTGCTAAGTCCAAACGCTCTGCTTCCAGAATCTTGCCAAAGTCATGCCCAAGTCTGGATACAGAATCTTGATTAATTCTCTTGCTCAAGAATTGTCCAATTCTTTACAAAGAACTTTGTCAAGTACTCTGGTCAAGAAATTTGTCCAAGTTCAATGTTACTAGGGACGGAAATAAGAGGGTTAAAACAAATGAAAATCGATTTTCTCAAAAAGCACTAACGATTGTTTTCGTCTTGGTCTTAAAATGTCCGGAAACGAATTTCAGAAAATAAATGGGTGACCAACCTTTTGATTTAAATCCATAAATCCACATCGTGAATAGTTAGCCAAAGCTTATGACCAACTGCAGATTCCAAAGCAGCCAACGTGCGATTTCTACTGGGAAAGACAAATCAACAAAATAGCTTTCGATATAACGTCGTTGTTATCACACAAACTGATCGGCAGTCATTATTTAACAATAGTCGACGTATAAAACCGCTTTGGCAGGAGGTTTTGAACACATCAATGCGTAGACCATTGTGCTTTCTTTAAACATCAAAGTTATGTTCTTGTACGAAAGAAAGATTTCTTTATTACACGACTTAGTTTCCGTGCTCCTAATTTCCTTACTCCCTAATATCCCTACTCTACAACAACCCTACGGGTAGGGGTTTTTACCGCACATCAAATACCGCGCCAACCATTACCGCGCGTCCATTACCGCGCTGTCGTTTACCGCGCGTGGCCTTTACCGTGCCGACAAATGCCCCGCATGTGTGGAAATAAAATTTTAAATATATCTTTTTTTAATAATATACATATGTGTATTCTGCCCCACTACGCTAGAAAGCAGTAACTCCATTTGTCGCATAGTAGCGTTTTCAAAATATTAAATCAGAGCTGACGTCAAAACGTCGCTATGCGACAAATGGAGTTACTGCTTTCTAGCGTAGTGGGGCAGTATTATACACTAATGGAATTATAACGTTATTAATACAACAACAGTGTTATACAGGGTTATTCAGAAATAAGTTCGAGAAATTTAAGAGGTGATTCTACGTTAAAAAAATATGAAAAAAAGGTTCCTATAGAGGTTGGTCCGGAAATGAGCCCTAAGGGAGCTACGACCCTCCTAAGGCTACATCTAAAAAGTAGGGTTTATATAATATTTTTGGAACCCTATGAACGACAGTAACGAATTTTTTCACATGCCTTAACATTGATAAAGGCTATCATTTCATGTAATTATTATTTGGCAATTTTACCTAGGGACGTGCGCAATGGGGGGGGGGCGATGTCACATGTCACTTTTTTGACCCAAACTTTTTCATCCGTACATTTTTTGACATTTTCTCAATAAAATATTAATCTTTATTTAAAAATAAACAAAAAAGCTGTATGTAACACTGTAGGGCCAACCGTTTTCGAGAAAATTGCAATTAAAGAGGAAATTTCAAAAATAAAGATTATCTATAATTTTTGTTTCAAAAATGAAAGTAATGACTAAAAAAAGGGCACCATTCATCCGCTGAAAATCCCGACTGGTAAATTTTGTTATGACAACTCTCCGCATGCAGACGCGGACACGCTCTATCTAACGCGAGTTGAGGCTCATTTTCTGAGTTCGCTCACCTTTCCCCGAAGAAAAGTATTTTGCTTTCCCATTTTGAAAATTTTCAACATTTCGAAAAGCCTTGTATTCGTGCAAAAATTTTCATTTTTTTTTTGCGTATTTTTGCGTTTTATGAGGTATGTCGATAAAAATCAATTTCAAGCAAAAAAAAAATTGTCGGTCGATTGATCGGTCTGTCCGGGAAATCTTGTGGGCACAATAACATAAGCCGCTTTAAGCTAGAGACTTGAAATTTGACAAACAGGTATTTTACTAAAAGTTCTAGCTCGGGATAGTTTTTGGTGAACATTGGGGGCAAATGGGGAAAATACATTTTTTTTTTAGAAAATTGCTATATAGGGGGTTTTGAGGTTGCTGAAATTGAATCTGATAACAAAAATTTTCTAACTACACCCCCGAGGGGATGACGGGGTAAATACTTTTAAATATTTTCAATATTTACATCCAACATGGTATATATGGGTTTTTCGGGTTGACGAATATGAATCTGATAATATTTTTTTTCTAATTTCACCCCCTGAGGGGTGGAGGGACGAAGTTTTCGTCAAAACTGGTATATTGGGGTATTGAGGTTGGTGAAAGTGAATTATAATAAAAAAATTCTAAATCCACACCCTGAGGGATGGGGGTAGTTTTCGTGAAAATTGGTATATTGGGATTTTTGAGAGTGCTGAAAGTGAATCTGATAATAAAAAAAATTCCAACTCCACCCTGAAAGGGGCGGGGGTAGTTTTCGTGAAAATTTGTTTATTGGGGGTTTTCAGGTTGCTGAAAGTGAATCTGATAATAAAAAAAATCTTACTCCACCCCTTGAGGGGCAGGGGGTAGTTTTCTTGAAAATATATATTGGGGTTTTTGATGTCGCTAAATCTGAATCTTAAAATACAATTTTTTTAATTGCACCCCCTGAGGGGTGGGGGTAGTTTTTGTGAAAATTGTTATATTGGTGTTTTTAAGATTGCTGAAAAAGGATGTGATAATAAAAAAGTTCTAACTCCACCCCGTAAGAGACGGGGGGTAGTTTTCGTGAAAATTGTTATATTTTTAAGGTTGCTAAAAGTAAATCTAATAATAAAAAATCCATTTTACGCGCGTAGGTGTAAAATGGGAAAGCTCTTTTAATGGGCAGTGTATTTTTTTTCGAAAATAAAAGTAATGACTAAAAAAAAAGGTCACAACTCATCTGCTGAGAAAACCGACTGGGCAATTTCGTTAACATATCCGAAATTAGTCGCTAGTTTTCTCAGTATTTGGTAGATATGATACCACTTATTTGGGGTAGATTTTAGACTTGCCACGATTGCTATAAAATTGCTTATAAAATCTAGCCTAAAAATCTAGCCTAAAAATCTAGCCTACTTGAAAGTTAAGTAAGACAGAAAAACAAAACACGTAATCTTTTTAATTACTAATTATTCAAAACAAAAAAAAAATATGTGGCTATATACTGCACGTGTAACTGAGGTCTCCCCATATGATATAAAATGGCAACGTTGCAACTCCCCACACGCAATTACCTGATCTGTCTAACGAGCAGTGAGGATCAGTTACTGCAGTAATGGCTAGTTTTAAATAGCTTCACCTAAAAGGTCTGGCACGTCCGATGTTTTTTCTGATTATGAATCTGTGGTGTATTTTATGCATTATGTGTAAAAATTTAATAACACTTTTACTAAGGAACAGGGATTCATCGTTGATCTGTTCTTAAAATTTAGTAAAATTGTGTAGTTTTTGAGAAATATTATATTTTATATCCAGGAAGTTGAAATTTTGCTCAAGTTTGGGACTCTATAATTTTGGAACAGCAAGATGTTTTAATACTTTTTCGGCCTGAATGAATTAGTCGTATGTTTATATGTACCTATAAACATTAATATGATCTAAGGTTTTATTTCAAGTAAGGCAAATCTGATTTTATAATGAGCCGTTAGTTGTAAAAGTTATTGTATAGTTTACATGTAATGTCATTGTAACAATATTATAATAATTATTATAATTCAATTATAATTGAAATGCCAAAAAAATGTGGCCAATCATGACATGTACAGTAACTCTCAGTTGTTCTGGCTAATTTAAAGTCAATCCAAGTACTTAGAAAAACAGTTTTGCTATATTTGAAATAAAACCTTAGATTATTTTAACGTTTATACATATAAACTTAAATATCGTCTTGTAAATTTCAGAAAGTCGTATCTCAAAAAATACAACTTTACAGGAATGAGAAATAAATCTTTCTCGCATTATTCATAGGTTGAAAATGTACTTTTTAAATATAAACTCAATACATTTTTAATGATTGACTTACCTTAAATCATTTTATTGTGTATAAAATAAATAAATACAAATAAAAACCTAATGTTTATAGATACGACATTTTGATGCTCAATAAATTTTTTTAAGATACGAGCTTTGAAACTTTATTATATTAATATTTTAACAAAATATAATTAACTATTATAATAATATTATTAATTATTGAAACATTTAAACTTCAAAAAGTTTTATAACATGTGCATAAGATGTCAAAAAAGCGTCGCCAAGTGCGTTCCAAAATAGTCGGTTAACTAGAATTAAGAGATACGAGGTTTAAAAATTTATTAATTTATAATCATCTAAGATACGACGTTAATATTTTGCTTATATTTTTGTTATTTTGAAAAAATAGCGGGTGAAACTTATTTTTAGATGTAAATTGATAATATAAAGCGTTTAAGTCCAAAATCTCAAAATCGAAAAAAATTGAGATAAGACGTCCTGAAATTTACAAGACGATATACGACTTATTCATACAGGCCGGAAAAGTATTAAAACACTTTGCCGTTCTAAAATTATGGACTCCCAAACTTGGGAAAAAATTCAACTTCCTCAATATAAAATATGATGTTTCGCAAAAACTACGCAATGAAACTAAATTTAAGAACCGATATGGATTCAGCAGCTCAAAATCTATAAGGAAGTTGGTTTATATTAGATCAGAGATGAATCCCTGTTCCTTGGTAGAAGTGTTAAATTTAAGACGATACTGCAAAAAAAGCTATCTGATGATTTTTTTACTTTTTACACAGAATGCATAAAATACACGACAGAATCATAATCAGAAAAAACATCGTAAGTGCCACACCTTTTAGGTAAAACTTTTTAAAACTAACCGTAACTGAGCTATTCAGTCGGCCAGCACCACAAAATACTTCCCACTAAATTTATGTGCGCGCTTGCCGTATTTATAGCTCTAGTATACTCAAGTATAGCTTACAATAGGGAGACCTCATGTACACGTACCGTACATTGTATATATTATTAAAAATAGATTAAATTCCTGCGAACAAAAAGGCTCGATATTGCAAGATTACGACAACAAAAGCTTTTAAATAAAGACCGTATAAAATAGATATTCCCCTTCGTTAATAACAGAACTACATTGTTGTCAACCTATACACCATTTTAAGTCATCTATTGTCAATATATCGCTAGGATATTGATTTGTATCAAGAAAACCTATTGACAATTATTTGATAGCAACGAAAAGGTTGAAAAGGTAAATTTAACCTGCTGAAGGCTGCTAGAAACTTTTCTTGAATAAAAACGAACGTACAAATTTAATAATACTGATAGATATTTGTATGCAATGTGCCCGGGCCTGTAGCTAGGAAAAAGTCTAGACGGGTTCACAGAAGGGGCCAATTAAAAATCTTGAAATTTACTAAACGCATTCTAAATGCTCTAGGGAAACTCAAAATTTTTGAACAGGGGCTTAGCCCGGTCCCCTTAGCTATAGGCCAGAGTTATTGAGTCCTACATGCCTGTATGCAGGCAGCTAGAATAAAAATTTAAAAAATGGCTATACATAATGTATAAATTCTCACGGGGTGCTTAAATTTTGCCATTTAATTATTTCCATTGCCATTTTTTCCATGTCAAAAAATTTCCCTTTAAAATTTCCCTTTAAAATATCCCTTCATAATTAATATTTTTTGTCCTATTAAAAAAATAAATAAATACTTGGCAAAAGTAATATTTTTTTCCCCCGTAAAAACATAAAAAGGTATTAAGTTATAAATCAAATTTACCTCTTTTTCAGAATTTTTATATTTCTTTGTTTTCGAAATATTTAGGGTGGGGTAGGTGAATATAGCCTACTATTTTTACTACATATAAAAAATTATTTTCTTTGTTAATGCATTCATTAACTTATATTTAGCTCCACACGATATTTTCCAATATATTTCCTATGCCGCACCTTTTAAAAGGAAATTGTTATTTTTAAATTAAAACGATATGAAAACACAGTAAACCACAAAGCATACTTTCAACGTAATATAGTATAAATATTACCTGGAAATATAAAAGAAAAATTGTTCGGAAAAAATTTAATCAGACAATTTGTATTTTCTCATTTTCTCCGGAAATTTGATGTTATTAAATTTTTCAAAGTTCAAACAAACATCAGGTTAATGTAATCGAAGCAAAGCTATCGTTGGATTTTTTTAAAAACGTCACAAACGCATTAAAATTTTAAATTACTTTCACAAAGAACTAAAAACGGCATTATTTTTTATTTAAAGTAACACTTTAAACTTTAAAAAAAGTAGATGAACGAATAATAGTAGATTGCAGTCAACTCAAAAAATAGTACTTTTTCGAGACCTTATTAATAGGCGAGGCACGAAATGCGGAGACCATTTATAGGTCGAGGAAAAGTACCATTTTCCGGGAGACCTGTATACTTTTTTAATCGCAACTGTTTTATTAAAGATAAAGTACTAATTTTTTTGAAACTTGCATGTTTGAATTCAAATGAAGAAAATAATACTATAATACTTTTTAGTTCTTTTCATATTTACCACAAATCATTTTTCCTGCATTTTACAAGAAAAGCACAGTCATGTAAAATCGAAATTTCACATACACGTAATACAAAAAAAAAACAACCACAAAAAGCATTTGTTGATAGCTCACAAGGCACCTTTTATAACATTTATTATCCTTTTCAGTCTCAAAAGTAAAAAACGTTGACTGTACATTTAGTTTTTTTTAAATACAATTTATTAGATTATATTCGTGTTTATCAAAGTACTTTTTATTTTTTATCATAACAACAGCAGTTCAGCCATTTTGATAGTTTAATCGGTGGCGCCATCTAGCGGAAATTAAAGATTTGTAATGCAGACCAGTAATAATAGGTTACTGGTCTCTATTTTTCATTACAGGTCAGGTCCAGGCGTGAAAACAGTGAGACAAGAAATTACGTACTTCCCAAACTTTATTAATACATGTAATGTATCCATTACATATACAGTTGGCAATAAAATATATTTCCCCTCACGACAAAGGCCAATATTGGCCTTATTGCAATAAAAAAAAATAAAAAAAAAGAAGAAAAATCTATTTTTCAAACCAAAACTAGATAAAAATCAGCCCTCTCAACTATTTTTTTGATATGGACCGGTACCCCTAAGACCTCTTTGTGCGAACCTAAAAAAAGGGTTAGTTACTTTTTCCTATTGTCTAATAAAAACTGGGAAATTCTTGTATTTTGATATTTCTCCCATAATACTCTACGAAACTAACAGGTTTACATCGCTTTCAACGGACAGAAACTGTTACGGCCACGGCGAGCTTGGACCTACTTTTAACCAGAAATGTTATCCCTTTTAGTTTTTTTTTTCAGAAATTGATTTGGGGACATCCCCTGATTATTTTAGGAGTAAACCGAAAAAAATCATCACAGCGCTTTTTAAGAAAATTGATTTTCATTTGTTTTTATATTTTTTTTTTGGTGTATGTTTAATTTTTATTACTGATATCGAAAGAGTTTATTTTTTTAAGCAATTTTGTACAATTTTTTTTTCATTTGTTTCTAAGATATTTAAAATCAAAATTGACAAAACTCATTTTTTAATCAAGTCTGCCATTGTAACCTGTTTAGATATTTGTCTACTAATATATAAAATTGTCATATTTTATCTAGATGATAACAAGAAATAAAAAAAAAGAGTCCCAAAAATAAATGAATCACATATTTCAGAAACCCCACATGTCCAAAAACAGCGGACTTGTGTGGTTTCTGTTGAACTAAAGATCTATATTAAAGAAGTGCATTTTTGGTAAAAAACCCATATGCCCAAAAATGTGGACATGTGGGGTTTCTGAAATATGTGATTTAAATGTTTAGTAAATTTCGAAGTAAATGGGGTCATAAGAAAAATAGTGTACATAACTCATCGCAAAGCTTTTTCTTACACTCACTCGTGAAAAATAAGGCGATTTCTGATGTTTTTTAGGAAGCAAAAAATATAAAATTATTTTCGCGAAAAAAATATATTATCTAGAAGAATTTGTGTCACTACAACTCAAGAAATCTTAAATACTTCAAATTTGTTGTTCTGTTCATAGCAGTATTTTGTTTTGGAATTAGCTATTGATGTCCCTAAACTTTTGCAAATTGAATTACTTACAGCCTTGTGAGAGAATAACAACAAAATCGAATTAGGTGTGAAAATAAGTAGTGATGGAAAAAATACACGAGAAGTTTTAAGAATCTTATACAGATCTCAAGGAATTCAATTTACGAAATAAAGTTATAAGATTGTATTGGCTTATGTGCGAAACATAATCAAAGTACACTGTAAAAAATATTTTCTACAATATAATTACCGGCTATCGCTATCTTATTTTTTATAAGATATTGTAAAATTTGACCGAAATTTATACCGTAATTTTTTAAAATACCTTAAAAGGTGCACTGATAAAAATTTTTAAAAAAATATACATGGTGATCAGTAACTGCCATGCCAAAATTTAAGAGGTGATTCTACATCCAAAAATATGAAAAAAAGTTTCTATAAAGGGTGGTCCAGAAATGAGCGTTAAGGGAGCTACGGCCTTTCGAAGATAACATACTGAATGAGCATCAAATAAGAGCATCAATAAAATTTTAATGCTGCAGGGTGATTCTTCATTTAAAACTGAGCAAAAAAGTATTCTTCACCAAAACACCTAATTTTAATATTAAAAGAGTAATAGCCTTTTAAAAAGTAACGTTTTTGGTGGCACAAAATTACATTTTTTATGTATTTTTATTTAAGAAATCTATATTTTTTACAAAAAAATCCAAAAAAGCTACACATAAAAAAGTTTGGGGCAAAAATGTGTTAAGCCTCACATATTTTGTCCGTCTAGGCACGCCTCTGAATAAATTCAAAAAAATAAATTAACATAAACTTATTGCCCTTATTAATACTATACATGCAAAAGCTCGTCGCTCTAGCTTGAAAGGTACCATAGTTATTAATTAAAAACCTTATTTTTATTACAATTTTAAAGGGCCGTAGGTCCCTTAGGTATCATTTCCGGACCAACCTTTATAGGAATTTTTTGATATTTTTGAGATGCTAGTTATTGATTACCCTGTAAAAGTCTCATCGGCTATGTCGCTTACTGTTGTAATTAATAATAATAATAATAATAATAATAACAATAATAATAATAATAATAATAATAATAATAATAATAATAATAATAATAATAATAATAATAAAACGAATTGGTAAAAAAATGCTGAATAAGGTTCGTTGCAGTCTTACGTTGCGTAAGTTACGTAACGTACCTGCCCCAGCATTATGTCAATGTTAATGGTATAGGAACATATAGGAAAATTGGGTTACATCATGTAACTTACTTACATGAGGGCGTCAAAATTTACCAAAAAGTTCGTTACGTAATATGTGAATGAATATACAGTAGTTAATAGAAGAAAATTGCCACTTTTTTTAATCTATAATATTTTTGCTCATAAAGGGTCACGTGATATCTAGTAAATTCGTATCAGACGAAACTAAGTTATTTTAAAAGTATTTAAATAAATTTCATTATAGTTATTTCTGATTTAAAACTGAAAGTAAAGCTAAAGTCATGCCATGTTTATTTCTAGGGGCCATAAAATAATCAATAGCTCCAAATTACCGTGGCAATTGTGGTAAATTTATTAACTGAAGCTTCAGTTAGTTTATATACTGGACGAGTCAATAAATTATACAGTTTAAATAGTTATATTGAGTGTTTCAAAATTATGGAATATTTATACTTATTCCATAATTTTCATAGTTTCTAAAATAGTTATTTTAAAAATTATGGAATACTTGGAAAACCCAGAGACGAATTTAAGTTTTTGTTAGGAAAGGCAAAAAGTTGACGACTAAAAAAAAGTCCAAACACTAGAAAACTTTAAGCTTTGCGACCACCAGTTAAAAGTTTCCGCTTCGGACTATCTTTATTTTTTTAACCCCTTAAGACCTGAATTTCTTGTGTTTGAAAAAATCGCTTTTTCTTGTACTCTATAATTTTTAACTTATAAAATAACTCATACAAAAAGAAATATCTAAAATTTTGAAAATATTTTTAAAAATACACATATACTGTACATTTCGTCTAAAATGCCATAAAATGAAATATATATTCTTTTTAATTAATTTATTTTATTTTATATTAAAACATTTTTCCTTTAATTTTTTGGTTTTATACTCTACAATTGCAATATATCATAAAATATTTAAATAAAATATTACCTACTTGTAAAAAGTATATTTGATGAAAAACATTTTTACATTACATTGTACATGTCTTGTAAAATGCAAATAATGCTTAAGGCAAGGCATAGAAAAAGTAGAAACTACTTATTTCAAAAAATATAACACCAGACGTATTATTAATTAAATAAATTTATAGAAAAAACCTGTTTCCTAAACTAAAGGTATAATTATTATAAAAATATAATATTTAAAGCTATGTACATTAAGATGTGCTTGAGGTCTAAAGCGGTTAATTTATTTAATGTAGGAATTTATTAACTATTTATTATTATTATTATTATACTATTTATTAACTATGTTAAAGTTAATACCCTTTGAAGTATGATTTACTGGCAAATGAAAGTCACTATTTCTAATTGTATTGTACGGGAAAATCAATACTGCTAAGCTAACTCCACATGAAAATCACTATTTTTGCTTTCCCATTTTAGAACTATAACTATGAAAGTCATTGTTGTAATTTATAAAAAATTTTAAGCATAAGGGATCCCATTTGTGATTGTTCTTTAGATTTAGAATTGTAAAATTAATTTTGAAACATCCTGTATCTAGTAACGGTGTAACTTACAAAATAATCACTTAAATACACAGTGTGCTTAAGTCACTCTACAACATGCTACACCTGTTTCCAGTGGGGTATTACTTTCGAAGGAAAGTAAAAATAGATGCCATACCTTATCAAGTTGGCAGGTTAAGACAAATAAACATTTATGTTAACCTTAATATGAGTGTTTTAAAAAATAAACCGACTTAATGGTTTTAAAGAATTATACGACATAAAACAAGTATCTATAAACACGGTTTTAGACATTTTAAACTATTTTAGTTTTCAAATGTTATAGTAGTAAACGGCAAATAGTTGTAAAATTAGATAATCCTTGTAGATTATCGATTATCGGATTGTACCTAATAATCCGTCGAGTCCTTGGAAAATTGCAAAATCGTGTCTTGATTTTGTTTAAAGTGATGCAAGATCAAAATTCTACGTCCTTGGTAAGTTTGCATCCCCCCTCAAGTACTTAGTTGATGACAAAAAAAAAATTTAAACCAGCATCAATTACGCTCTTGTTTATGATTTAAGTTTTAAAATTAACTAAAAAATGTCAAGAACTAGAGAAAAACGCCCTATAAGGTTTTTGGCAACGGCAGCCGCCTCGTTTTCTTACCCCAGTCCTGGAAAATTTCATTTCTTTGCGAATAAGTTAAACGCAAAATTGTTTTTTGAAATAATAATTAAAATTACTTCTGCACCAGCACTCTTGGTACTAATAGGTTCAGAGATAACAAATTTATCACGATAAAATATATTTTTTTCACTTAATGTAAAAATACTATTGCAGATTTAAAAATATTAATATTGAAGTTAATTAATATACATACCTATAGGTAGGAGGGAGGAAGTATACTCCCTTTTCAAACAAAAAACTTGTTTGTTTATTTTTGTTTTCGAGAAATTTAGTGGTTTTTTATTAAGAAGGGGTGTAATCGATAACGTGACGTAACTATTTTGGGGCGTCGGCCAAAAAGTCAAATGCGTAAATTTTAATTTTCGAAGAAACAATTGGTGTAAAAACAAAAACTTACAAATATTTGGAAATGCGGAATACGTACCTGTAAAAGATATAAATATATTAGTAAATTATTCAATAATAATACATAATTCATGTTTAATGCTATAAATATAGACAGAAAAAAAGCTATTTTTCATGCTGTTGTTTCCAAAACAAATAAGTTTTCTTGGTAGAAGCAAAACTAACCTTTCCAAGATCAAAACAGAAAGGAACTACTATAAAATTCCCATTGAGCAAAACATTGCTCTTTATTGCATTTTTAAACATATCTTTTTCGATTGTATGGAAGTTTACTATACCTGTAGGACTGACAGCCAAACAAAAAGTAAAACAAACAAAAGCCAAAAGGGCTACGAAAAGAACAATAAATTAAAGTGGGGGAACAGGATTACAATAAAAAAGTAGTGACACTATGGTGACAGCCATTGTTACCCGTAAGGCTTTAAATTTTTCACACTAGATGGTGCAATTTCGTAACTTAATAGGAAATTTTATCTTGCAAGTGTTTTCTGGTAACACATTTTTTTACTCTAGGTGCTAATCGATTTTCCCAACTATTCTATCAATTTCCGAACCGTGCCACACAATTTTCCCAACTATTTTCCAGTTCAACAGTGAATTTTCTATACTCAAACGTGGATCGTGGTATACATATCTTTTTAACATTAATATTTTTAAGACGGGGGGAGGGGGCTACAAAAAAAAAACCGTTACGAAAAAAACTGTTACGAAAAAACCGTTACGAAAAAGTGTCCCAAAATATGTAACGCTCGCATTTTCTCGGCTGGGATCATTGTTAAATATGTATCCAACCAAATATTAAGTTGACGCAAACTTTTGTTCTGTGTGTACAGTAAAACATATTTAACAATGATACCATAGGAGAACTCAATGATCCCATCCGAGAACTCAGTTTATATATTTGTTTTACATTTTTGAAAATTTTTAATGGTATTAAGTTATATTAAAAAGAAAAAAAAACGGTTTTCGACACAATTAACAAAAAACAAACGAAATTCCGGTTTAAGTATTAAAAAATTGAAGTCATGTTTTACCTAATACCCCCTTTATCATAATTGTTTAAATAAAACGTAACAAACGTATAAGTTTTTCCATTAAAGACTGATCATTAACTAAATAATGCGATTATATGTATATTAATGTATATTGATTTAGTGTTATTTAAAAGTTAATAAATATTTTACATAAATTCGTTTTTTAACTTTAAATAGGTTTTTGTAAATGTTTTGCCAAATATAAATAGGATTTCGAAGTATAAAATTACTTTTAAAAGCCAATTTGTACAAACGGGTTTTTATATTTTAAAATGAAAACAAGCCGTAAAGATATGCGATGCTTCGCATTGCCTAGATTACTTCACAGTGGATAGGTTATTGCGCTTTCTTTCGATACTTCCCAAAATATAATTGCTTTAATTTCGTGCTCATACTTTATTTTTTATGCTACTAGTTATCCGACACAGAAAAAAAAGGTTATCTTGGCAGAAAATAATAAATTATCTTGGATTTATATTATCTTAAATCGAGGTAATAATCTTTTTTTAAGATCATGTATCCTCGGTTTAAGATTATCTGTGACTTTTGTTTCCTTTAATTATTCTCTTGGTAGAAAAATCCTTGTGTCAAGGATTTATTCCTTAAATGCATGACATTTAAAATATTAACAGAGAATCAAGATTTATTATCTTGACTCAAAGCCCCTGTTGTTTTACGGTAAAGAGTTTTCCGGCCTCACCCCACGTAGATATACAGTAGACTCGCCCGTTGTTATTGTTGGCTGGCAGACAATTTGCGTAGTAGTTCAAGATATGCACGGGAGAGAATTTAGGTTTGTTTTTTTTTCCGTCAGTTGTCTTTAAAGGTATATCATTGTTTTTATCTGCTTTAAAATGGACGAATTTATATCTGTTACCCAAAATTGTCCAAACGATGGGGATTTTCAAATTTGCTTAAAAAAATCACGGGTAAGTAGCTTTAAATAATTTATTCCTATCAGCGCCATTTTGCAATGGCGTTGCAACAAGTTTTTCTTCAAAAACAAGTGCTTTTTCCTACGACAACCTATAAAATCAAATTTTACACGATTAACAGAGTAAGAAAGTATTATATTTCATAGGCGTGCGAAATAATATTATACATGTGTGGGAAATTTTTTCAAAATATTTACCATTCTATTAACCCTGGAACCTGACTGTGGGGTCAATATGATCTTGAATCAAGAGAATCATAATCTTAAAATCAAGATTATAATTCTCTTCATTCCAGATTATATTATCTTAGACTTGATGTAAGATAATACGATCTTGGATAAAGATAATATGATCTTAAATCAAGATAATTACATACATTGTTTAAGATAATATATATCTTAAATAAATGGTTTAAGTGGCTTTGATTTAAGGAAATGTCCCTAAATCTAGGACATCAAATGCTAAGATCACGGCGGACTTGATCCAAGACAGTCATGGCGTTGAACATATCGAAAGCCATGGTGGCCTTGGTTCAAGATCGTTTTGCTTTGATTCAAGATAATTTTTTTTTCTGTGAACTAATTTTTTTTTTAATATTTTCGCGACTGAAGCACAACCGTAGTTTTAAGTTCGAAGCCGCAACAGTTTATAAAAAATAACTTTATTATAACTTTAAACTACAACATAACTTTATTTATAACGACTAATTAATTACTAAGTGTGACTGAAGAGCATAGAAAAAACTGATTCCTTGAAGCAAGGACACGTGTCTTTGGATATGTTCAAAGCCATATTCTCTTCTTTCAAGGCTGGCATTTTCTTGAACCAAAGTCAAAGTCCTTGATCAAAGAGCGCGGATTTTTATTTCAAAACCCGTGCTCTTCATTCAAGGACATTGACTTTGGTTCAAGAAAATGCCAGCCTTGAAACAAGAGAATATGGCTTTGAACATATACAAAGACACGTGTCCTTGATTCAAGGAATCCGTTTTTTCTATGAGTGTATCAAAAGTGAATAATTAGAAGGAACTATATAATAATAATAATAATATTTATTGCATTTAAGTTTCACAATATAAATAATAAATAATTTGCAACAAATATGCTAATATGCACTAAAATTTACAAAGTAGATTTGAATGTGCGTATATAAAAAAAAAACATAGAATACATCAAATACATAATATTAAATACTACATTTTATACATAAAACAAAATAATTATAAGTGTTTGGAGAGGTAGATTGGGTAAGTATACACTTTAAGTAATGCTGTAGAATTTATATAGACAGAGTTATAAATAAGAATACATTTATTTTTGTTTTTTTATTTATTTTTTTTTATTTTTATTTTTTTTAAAGGAGTGAGTAATTTTACCGAGTTAGACATTTTTCAGATCTATAATATTATGGACGTATACTCTAGGTAAGTTAAGAATATAGTTTTTACATGTTGTTTTAAATGAATTTAGTACTAAAATATTTTTTATTTCAGGAGGAAACGAATTATAAACCCTTGGGCCCAGGTATTTGCTTCCTTTATATAAACTAATACAAATAATGAGCTATTTTTTCAAATAAATGCAATCTAAGCAAAAATATCCTAATTCGTGTCAAAAATAGTAGAGGAAAGTCGCCTAATTTCGGATACCATTTACAATGTGTTCAATATTTAATACTCGGTATTACTTTTTGATATTTTTTTTATATAACCAGATACAACTTATTATAGCGAACCATGATTTATTATAAAAGCAATTTTATTACAGTTTATTTTTTCCAAAAAACACGGTTAAAAAAAATCAGCGCATTTTTGTGCATTTGAAAAAGGGCTCCTAATTTCGGACATATCCGAAAAAATTTTTTCAAGAGTAGATCTGGATCCCATTGCTTATGTTTCTTGTTATTCCTTCACATTTAAGACGTAATTTAATCATTAAGCGATTTTCTACGAAATACTATATTAACTATAATTTTAGATTCCCAATTTCGAATATCTTAGTATCTTAGGTAATTTTCGTTTTTTCAAAATTGTTTATATTAGTTTGTTGTATCATTATAAAAATAATAATTAATGGTTGGTTATCCTGAATAATAATTACCTTGCGGATATCCGAAATTGGGAATCAAATGCACAAAAATGGTCTATCCGAAATTATGCAACTTTCTGCTTTTTAGATTAGAAATTTGTAGAATGTTTACGTTTTCAAATTGCTTAATTATGAATAGTGGATCAACTTAACTAACATCATAACTTACCCAAGACAGAATCACGAACTTTTATAACGATTATTTATAAAATAAACAAGCAACTGAGCACAAAACTGCCATTTGCAATATAAACGATTTGTGCTGCCATTTAAAGGGGAGAAGCTCTACCGTTATCATATTACATGACGGATTTAGTTTGACTTTTGGCTTCACATAAAAGTAGGTTTCTGTTTACCTTTGCAGACAATATCTTAAATACACTACTATCCGAAATTTGGAAACCATCCGAAATTAGGCGCATTTCCTCTACGGTTGCTCTTCAGGTTTAGTTCGGCGGCCTAAACTATGTATAAAACATAGAGAGGAGCTTCAAACCCGCTTCAGATTCTATAAAAACTACAGAGGCCTGGGTAAAAAGAGGCGTCCGCTATAACTTTTTTTTTGAGGGGATTATTTTAGAAAAACTATACGCATCTTCCTTCATAGAACCTGATTTTTCCTGAAAGTTTCAAGTCGATCGGATAATTCGTTCTTGAGTTATCGTGGCAAAAAAAAAAACGTGAAATAGGACGGACTCACGGACTTTTCAAAGTTTCCTATTTCTTTATAAAACAAATTTATATTTTTTGTCTAGGACGTTTTTGGCGATTTTGGAAAATTCAAAACTTACATACTATAGTCTGTGAGTGGTATGTGTATTATACATACCATACCGTACACATACCATACACATTGTGTAATAAAAAAGTAAGAAATAAAAATGGTTTAAAAAAAAGTAAACATATTAAATAAAATTATATAGATCAAGGTTTTTAAAGCTAAAACCCTTTCATTAATAACTAAAAAGTAGAAAATAAGATATTTATACAATATTTTAAAAAACTATATTTATTAAAATCCTGATGATTTTTGAATTTTTGATCGTCTAAGGAATATTTCCATATATCTTGTTTTTTACTTTTTATTTATTAGTAGAAGGGGGTTTTACTTCAAAAACTTGGTTTTTATATAATTTTATTTTCAAGTTTTTTAAGTTATATTTATTTTAAGAATATGTAATGCAACCCTTATTTGGGGTAATACAAATATTTTATATGTAATTGTATTATCAGAGAATCTCTAATTTTACCATGGTAGATTATAGTGGGTTAAGGCATCTATTTCAAATACTTAACACGCCGGTTAGTGTAAGTTGGATTCTCACTCGCGCCGATAGTCTTTATCAGTTAATTAATTATTAAAATTTGGCGAATGCATATTTTGAACTAAAAGAACACAGTTCAAAAATATTTATTTTTACCAAAACTATAAGTATTATAAAAAAAAACAACTTGTCCCATTCAAGAACACGGTATTATTGAATGGGACAAATATGAATTATGAAAATAGCTATTATTATCCCTATTAATAATAACAATAAACCTATAATTATAGGTTTATATAATATCATTTCATAACAAAAAAATAGCTGTTACATTATTTTGTTTACATAGGATTTACTTTGAATAATTTTACGAAACTTTGATTCATGTTTTTTTAATTCAATATCAAATATTAGTTTGTTTTGAGTTCTGTTTCAAATTCTTGTATAGGTACCCTAGACACTCTCTGTCCGTTTAGAGTAATTTCTTATTTAAACTAGATGTATAGGAATGAAATATGCAATAAAACAGTTGTCTCATTTAAGGAAACAAAATTTGTCCCATTCAATTTTATTAAAAAAAATAAAAATTCAAACAGTTTTAATAAAATATCTCTCAAAATTATTAAAAATATTACTTTTGACTTGGTAAAACTGACTTATTAAATTTTTCAAAAACCTAGCTGCCTAAACTTTGCCATTTTATATTATTTTTTAATTGCGCATCTAGAGCTATCTAATCATGGTAACAAAAACCCAAAATTGCGAAGCATAGTTCAGAAACAGGCAGTGTCCCATTAAATAATAATGTACGAGATATAAGGCTATGATATTTCTAGGTATTTTGGGCTGCCAAATCCAAATATTAATTAATTGGCCATTCGCCACTATAAAGGGATTTCGGAAATATGTTTATAAAAACTATTTTTAATATTTTTTCATGTAGAATAACTCCTTAAAAGAAATTTTAAAATATTACTGTATGTATTTATGCTAAAAAGTATTAAAAAATAAATTAATTAAAAATAACAATAATTTTTATATTGTCCATTACGAATACGAAAATTGAGAATATATAAATTATCCAAAATTTAAAGTCGATCGAAATACGTCGCACATTGGCCGTAACGACATAACATTTACCCATTTTACGAGCTTCTTTAATTTTACACTTATAAATCAGAATAAAATATTAAACGGTTATGACCTTAAATTGTTGTCTAATATGTGACTATTATTCGTGTAAAATTTAAGGTGGATCACAAGTCGTTTAGATTTGGCACAAGAACCTTAAACATCAAAAATTGCATAATTTTAGTAGCTGATTTAATTATTGTTCCAACCTCGTACTACAAGGTGTAAAAATGTTAACAGGCCCAATTCTAAAATCGTAGCCCTATACAAGTATATTATATATGCAAAATTTTAGGAGAGTCGGAAAAAATTAGGAGGTCCAAAATGATCAAAATTTGCGTTACGTAATACTTGAATGTTTCCTAATACATGTTTTAATACTTATAATTTTCTATTTAACTTCAGTTTGTTAGTTTGTTAGTCAGTTCATTTGTTAATCCTTTCGCTCCGGATTTGTTTTCTTTGAATTTCGGAAACTTTTTTTGTGTTTATAAAATAAAATGCTATAAAAAGTACGAAACAAGTGAAAATTTAATTTAAATGTTCTTTTACAAAAAATAAGTCGGATATTAGACCAGGGTCGATAATTTTGAAAATGGTAAAAAGTGAAAAAAAATATAGTAAGATGAAACTCGTTAAAAAAGGACGAGAATATAACAAAAATAAAAGGAAAAATAATTTACGGGCGATCTGAGGTCGGGAAGTGGAAGGGGGTGAGTTTTTAAGGGTAAAAAATAGTGTATCTCGATTTCCGGCAAAACTACAAGTCCTATGGAAAAAAATTTAATGACAAAGTTGTAGGTAATAAAGAGACCTACAACTTTTATAATTACACTTTTTTCACATAACCTCAAAATTTATGTGAAAAATTCAAATAATCAAGTTTTTGGTTTGGACTTTTTATCTTATGCAAAAAAAAATTTTTTTTCACGAAATTTGGTGAAAACTTACCTTTTTATGTCCTAAAGACACTGTAATTTTTTTGATTTGAAATATTTATTTTTTCACCTTATTTTGACTTAATATACAAAAATCGTGACAAAATAGTGAGAAAAATCCCAACAAAAAACGTAACATCGTGAGAAATCTTGAGGAAAATCCCGACAAAAATCGTGATAATTGTAATAACATCCTGAGAAATCGTAAGGAAAATCCCAACAAAAATCGTGACAAAATCGTGAGACAAATCCCAACAAAAAACGTGACAAAATCGTGAGAAATCGCGTGGAAAACCTCAACAAAAATCGTAATAATTGTGATTAAATCGTCAGAAATTGTAAGGAAAATCCCAACAAAAATCGTAAGAATTTTGAAATTATGGGTTTCGAGCCATAACACATTTTCAATGTCAAAAAGAAAAACGTCAATTTGACACACTAACTGGGTATCTTTGTGCAAGGTCGCATATAGTGTTTAAAGCTGAACAAAATATCCCATTAGTAACTTATAGTTAAGTATTGATATCACTTGATATTAAGTTTGGACTATAAATTACTAATATGCCCTTTTCTGTCCCTTTTAAATGTTCTTTTTGGCTATAGGATTTGTTAAATATCTGCTGGGACATATATGTCCAGACAGGAGCGAAACGTATTTTTAAATATCTGCTGGGACATATGTTCCTACCAGAGCGAAGGGGTTAAGTGGAAATATCGCAGAACACCTTAAGTTAATGACAGAAAGCTGAAATTTGGTATAGTTAATTATCTTTGAATAAAATATAATAAAACTGTTTCCCCAAGGAGGAAACTTGCAATTTACAGGATAATTTTTAGATTTTTATTACTTAATAATTCAACAAGGTTGTTGTAGTTTTTTGAGGAAGGATGATTAATAAAGATGGCGGCAATCAGCTGATTCTAATAAATGTTTTACCAAAATATTTAAATTAGGCAGTTTGGGCTAAAATTTTTATGTGCATAAGTATACCCAACGAATAGCATGTACATGTGATATGTAGTTTCTATGTGCACATAAATGAATTTAAAATACATTACACCAAATTTTGAAACGCAGTAGGGTGATTCCATGGTAACTGTCATTACAGCCGCATGAAAAATGACACTTTCTTTTAAATATTTTATTATATTATCATTTTTTCACAAAGTCTTTAAAAATAATAAACAAAAAACTATCTTTAATAATAATATAATAAATTATATGTGAAATCTTCTTAATAGAACAGTATATAGCAAAAATTTAAATTTAAAAAACTATATTTCTTCCAACGTTTCGAGTATTATTGTGTACTCTTCTTCAAGGAGATTAAAAATTACAAAATTATAAATTAAAAATTATAGACATTTGATAAAATATTATGACAATGTCAAAAAAAGGTATAAAGGTAAAGGTGTGAAAATGTAAAAGATAGTAAGATTTGTATATGTGTATTAAAGAGTGAATTAAAAAACAAATAAATATAACAAAAAATGCAATAATTATAAATAAACACTAAAAATACATATGTGCACAAATACATACAATCACATATAACCACATACAATTACATACAACTACATGTACATATATACATACATACAACAAAAAAAAAATCATTCACTAATGTCAACATATACAGAAAATTGTACACATATATACTCACAGTATCATTCAATTATGCTATTGTACACTGAATTTAAATTTTGAGTATCTGTTCGAAAGTTCAAAGCATTTGGAGTAATTTTTATGTGGATCATTTCCAAAATATTTCGTTTTGTCCTAATAATCTCTGTATCCAAAATTTTAATGTTTTTGAAATCGAATGTATGACCTGTATCAAAACGATGTTTCGACAAAGCTGTTTTATTTAAATTTGAAAAATCTTTACAATTGGACTTATGCTGAGATACTCTCGATTTGAGCCATTGTGATGTTTGCCCGACATATACACCATTACAAGTATTACAAGATATTTTATATATTATATTTGATTTTAACTCATGTTTAGTTTTATCTTTCATTTTATCAAATAAACTCTTATTGCTAAAGATACCACTGGAAACAATTTTACAATTATCCTGCCTTAAACAGTTTATAATTTTATTGGTTAAAACTGGTATATGGGAAATTTTAAAATATTTATCAACAACTAGACCATTATTTAAATTATTGTTATTAATATTGTTATTATATAAAATTGAATTAATTAAAAAAATTGGATAATTATTTTTTATAAGTATATCTTTAACTATATCTAAATTTTTCTTATGAAATTTAGGATGACTTAATTTTAACGCTCTATGTTTTAACATTTTAACTGTATTAAGTTTGTAAGATTTATTTTCAAATGAAAAAAAGTTTAAATATCTTTTAGAAGAAAATGATTTTTGATACCAGTCAGTTATTAATGAACCATCAAATAATTTAATTATTGTTAAATCTAAAAAGTTTATTTTATTTTTTGTTTCTTTTTCTAAAGCGAATTTTAAATTATTATCAAAAGCATTAAAATAATTTAATATATTTTCAAGTTCATTTAAAGGAATAGCAGTTAAAATATCATCAACATAAATTCTTAAAAAAGGTAAAATGAAAGGTAATTTAGAAATAACGTCACGTAATAATAAATCCATAACCATAGCAGAAAACACAGGTGATGCAGGGTTACCCATAGCTATACCAATTATTTGCTTAAAAAAATTATTATTATATGAAAAATACCCACTATCAAAACAAAATTCAACCAGTTGAATAAATTTTTTTTTTGGGATATCTGTAAAACTTTTTAAAAAATCCCATTTTTCATTTAATACTTTAATAACCAATTTTTTTAAAATATTGGTAAACATAGAACTGACATCCAAAGAAATTAATATGTAATTATTTGGTATATTAACAGTCTTAATGTAATCTGCAAATTTAAAAGAGTCTGAAATATGATATTCGAAAGTATTGTATAAACGATTTAAAATATTAGTAATAAATTTGGATAATTTATAAGTCGGAGAACCAATGCATGAAACAACTGGTCTTAATTTTATTGGTCCATCTTTGTGTATTTTTGGCAAACCATAGATTTTAGGACAAACAGAATTACTTACCACCAAATGCTCTTTAGATTTTTTATCAATAAATGTGTTTTCGTAAAGGTTTTTTATGAGAGTGTTATTTTTAGTTTGAAAAGTGGATGTGGGGTCATTTCTTAAATTTAAATATGTAGAAACATCTTCTGTTAAAGTTTTCATTTTTTCTTTATAATCTTCTTTACTCATAATAACAGTCACGTTCCCTTTGTCTGAATTGGTAACTAGTATATCTGGATTATTTTTCAAAAAATCTTTACATTCATTAAACTTGTCTAATAATATCGATTTTTCTTTCTTGTTTTTATCTTTAACTTGGTGATTCTTAATAATTCTTGATAATTTTGATCTCAATTCTACTAGTTCTTCATTATTTCTTTCTTGGTTTTGCATTATAAATTCTACATCTGTTATTAATTTTCTATAATCGTTGTTATTTAATTTTGGTTTTAAATTAAAACCAGGCCCCAAAGATAAAAAATTCATAATATGAATATAATATAATATTTGTGCACATATGTATTTTTAGTGTTTATTTATAATTATTGCATTTTTTGTTATATTTATTTGTTTTTTAATTCACTCTTTAATACACATATACAAATCTTACTATCTTTTACATTTTCACACCTTTACCTTTATACCTTTTTTTGACATTGTCATAATATTTTATCAAATGTCTATAATTTTTAATTTATAATTTTGTAATTTTTAATCTCCCTGAAGAAGAGTATACAATAATACTCGAAACGTTGGAAGAAATATAGTTTTTTAAATTTAAATTTTTGCTATATACTGTTCTATTAAGAAGATTTCACATATAATTTATATATTAAGAACGAGAGAAAAATAAAAAACAGAAAAATAATAATATAATAAAATATCTAAAAGAAAGTGTAATTTTTTCTGCGGCTATAACGACAATTACCATGGATTTACCCAGTAGAGAGCCGACGCAACTCAGGTTCAGCTAGCCAGCCGGACGGCAATCCGACCCTGAGGATTTTTAAGCCCCGCCTACCTCGCTCTCTGTGCGATAAAGAAAAACCTCATCGCTTAACAGTTCGTTGTTGTTAATCAAACAACTGCACTCGTTTGTAAATACCGAACACGTTTACTTTTTTGTTTTGTTTGGATAGAATAGAATTCTATTCTATCCAAACGCGCATGCGCTGACCGTTTTTCAATATGGGCCATTCCAGCGTTTCGGGTGTTTCACTTTTACACATTAAAACGAATTTTATGAATACTTAATAGATTGGTATATGTATGCTACAATTGGACTAATATACCAGTTAAACAAAAGGTTAAACCCCAAAATAAAATTTTAAAAAAGTTAAGGAAGATATTGGCAAAAGTTGCCGTTTCGGGTGTTTCAAAAAAATGAAACACCCGAAACGGCCAATTTTGCCAACACCTTCCTTAATTTTTTTTTATTTTATTTTAGGTTTTAACAGCTTCTTTAACTGCTGTATTAGTCTAATTGTAGCCTACATGTATCAATCTATTAGCGCAATAAGTATTCATAAAATTCGTTTTAATGTGTAAAAGTGAAACACCCGAAACGCTGGAATGGCCCATATGTTATTTTAAATAAAAAACATTTTTTTACAAAAAAAAAAAAAAACACCTAACAAACGCCAAACCAACGTTAATGTAAACCAAGGCCCCCTCATTAAAAAAAAGTCCAAACCAAGAAAAAACCAAAAAAAAAACTCCTGCACAGAGAGCTGCATTTAGGCGCTTGTCGTTTTTTGGCGATTTTGGGAAATTCGAAACTACCGTATAATACTATTCTAGCGCGGGCGCTGTAAATAGTATAATAACTCATATTGCCCTAAAGGGAAACAAATTTTCGTGTTGGTAGCATTCGTATATTTAACTTGAATTTTCGCGACCACCCTAGTTTCCTGTATATTAGGTAATATTTTATAATTTTTTATTTTACGTGTAATTTTATGTTTGCAACAGTATTTTTATAGTTTTTAAAATGCATTAAAAAAATAACCGAAACTATCATAAAAGCTTATGAGAAAATTAAAAACTGTAAAAAACAGTAATGTGTCCAAAAAATACCGTAATGGTAATTTTATATCCCACAGGATATATAGTAAAATACAGTCATAAAGTGTTTTCATGCATTATATAAATTAAAAGATTTATTACTTCGGACATAAACGAACTAGCCGTAAAGATTTATAATAGGATAGTTTCTTGACAAAAGACCGTCAAAATTAGTTCTACAGTTTTCAACAGTTTAGCCAAAGTAAGAAAAAGTAATCAGAGTAGCCAATATAAGCAATGCAAACTATTTATTTTAACCCTAATTTAATTTTATGTTAGATAATAATATGTATGCACTCAGATTACAGGTAAACTGTTTGGAAAGAGGAGAGGAGGAGAGGAGGAGAGGAGGAGAGGAGGAGAGGAGGAGAGGAGGAGAGGAGGAGAGGAGGAGAGGAGGAGAGGAGGAGAGGAGGAGAGGAGAGAAAAAAGAAATACTTTCTTGGTAATGATTCCAGCAAAACTATTGTTTGTTTTTTACTTGAGGCTGCCTTTTATAAAACTCGTTATTGGCTTACTAAATATCTAAAGATAAGTTACATCATTTGCAGGAACAAGATGAACATCGTTTGCAGGAACCAAAAGAACTTACAAATAACGGAGTATAAATAAAAACTTTAAATGTGCACATTTTGATGTAAAACTAACTCGTGGGAATCGAATTAGGGCAACCTGGGGTAAATTTTTTGGAAAATTCTATAACTATGAAACCTTTGACTTGGACTCCATATATTTGATAGATGTCCAAACTATTTGCCGGTATAACCAGTAAATCTAAATGAAGCATCTAAAGACAAATAGATGTACGGTTCCTTTAAGCAGACTTCGAATCAGAGAGTATTGATAAAATAAATAAGTAAAGTAAAAAAACTCATCGAGCATGAATTTTATCCCTCCGCACCTTTGGTAGGTACCTAAGTAATTTTAGATTTCTTACATTGATTGCGAGTAAACCCACGCAGATGGAGTTTTATCTCATTAAAACCAACTCTGCTGTGATTTATAACTCTTCGTTCCGTATCATATTTTGAATAGGTGTCTGGTAGGCATTGCTTACAAATTGGAGGCTACAATAGAAAATATGTTCTATTTATATTGTGTTTAAAATACAATGTATTAAAATATATAGGAAAAATATACTTAAAAGTAAGGTTTTTTTACGTTCGTGTGAAAATTTAATATAAAGCGAAACCGACGACAAATACATAGAAACCAAAGTCTGTGCAGAAACTATGTTGCCACAAACGTCTGCCAAACGGTACGACGCGACGTATCATAAAGAATAATAATAATAATACTCTTTATTTAGTATACACTATTTTTGATTACATGTCATATTTATAACCTCAATACTACTTCTTTTAACGTATGTAAAATTTCATAAATTTTAATATTCATTTATAACATAATATTGCAATAATTTTTTAAACCTATTAAAATTATCACAGTTCCTAATTTATTTGTTTATATTATATAATAAAAAAAATAAAAATACATTTTTTTTTTAATTTATTATAAAAATTTCCAGACAGATATTTTGTTAGTTTGATGTTTATATTCACGGTCGTCGAAAAAGTATAGTATATAACTCGAATTGCAAAGCAATTGCCCACTTAGGAATATTGCGCGGCATAGTGCGTAACTGGTTATTTAGAACTCTTGTTATCTAGTGCCTATACTATCACATACTAGTCGCTATTACACTTAAATGATTAATAGTATAATATTTTATTTTATCTTCAATATGAAATCCTTTATAACATAAATGTACAAATAAACTAGAACAATCACTTAACATTTATGACAAATAAGTTATGTTGAACAATATAGTAAAATGAAAACGTTCATTAAACATAAATATACGGTGATTAAATTAACGTTCGGCTTTATGTGGCGCCGCGCCATATCAAATCTAGTTTTTAAACATAGAACACAATATACACGTATAGGAAATTCTTATTAATGATGGCTGTTGGCGCTGATGTTTTGACGCTTACTGCATGCATGCATTATTAAGACGTGTTAGTAAAAAACATTTAGTTAATTTCAAAAAGTGTAGAACTAATTAAATTATATAAAATTACAAATCTACTGCAAAAATGGAGATGTAGGAAAAAACTGTATGCGGAATCAGCTTAAATATTCTTGTAGCATTACGCACTAGAAAAATAGGGTTGGTATTACTGGTACACTCCTTTATGGTGACATAGAAGCCCCAAGAAGCTTTGTAGGAAAAAAATATGTTTATTTGTTTAAAAACAGAATGATTTTAGACTCGTGCCATATATAAAGAATCCGCGGCTGGTTATTTTCCATCAACATTCCAAAGAAGCGATTTTGTGCAAAAACTGTCAAAATTAGTATTTTTAACATTAACAAAAAAGATGTCACAAAAATCGATATGACGTCTGGCTAGCTAACTCTTTAATTTAATTTGTATTTTACTTATTTATTTTTACTTATCATTTTAATTTTATCGTCCCTTTTGAATGTATACCAAATTTAATCTTAAAGCTTGCTCACTTCTTTTGCATTTTTATATATCATAGCTTTCTCTTTAATTTAATTTTTATACTTGTCCCTTTAAATTCGCTTTAATTTTTCATAATTATCCCTTTAAATACTCGTATGTATTGCAAACTAAACTTTATCAGTTTGTTCACTTTTTTATATTTATAAATTATTACTAATAGTTTTATACTTGGGCATAATAGGACTTTGCTCTACCCTAAATTTATAATAATAATAATAATAATAATAATAATAATAATAATAATAATAAATTAAATAAACATTTATGATATATCATGCAGATTTTTGAATAACTTTCTGATTGCCGGAAAATGCTGCAACAACAATTTAGTTTTTTACATTTTTACCTGTAAAAAACTAATTTACTAATCATTATAAAATACACTGCCCAGTAAAAGAGCTTTCCCATTTTTCACCTCCGCGCGTAAAATGGATTTTTTTATTATTAGATTTACTTTTAGCAACCTTAAAAATATATTAATTTTCACAAAAACTACCCCCCGCCTCTTAAGGGTTGGATTTAGAACTTTTTATTATCAGATTCTCTTTCAGCAACCTTAAAAACCCCAATACACCACAAAAACTAGCCCCCACCCCTCATGGGGTGAAATTAGAAAAAAATTATTAAAAGATTCAGTCTCAGCGACCTAAAAAACCCCAATATATAAATTTGCAGAGAAACTAACCCCTGCCCCTCAGGGGGTGGAGTATTTTTTTTATTATCAGATTCACTTTCAGCAACCTGAAAAACCCCAATATAGCAATTTTCACAAAAACTACCCCCCGCCCCTTTGGGGGTGGAGTTATTTTTTTTTATAATCAGATTCACTTTCACAACCTCAAAAACCCTAATATACCAATTTTCACGAAAACTACCGCCCGCCTCTTAGGGGGTGGTTAGATTTTTTTAATTTTTTTTATTATCAAATTCACTTTCAGAAACCTCAAAAACCCCAATATACCAATTTTCACGAAAACTACCCCACGCCCCTCAGGGATGGAGTTATAATTTTTTTATTATAAGGTTTTCTTTCAGCAACCTTAAAAATCCCAATATACCAATTTTCATAAAAACTACCCCCGCCCCTTTGAGGGTGGGAATTTTTTTATAAGGGAACGTTCATGTATTACGTAACACAAATTTTGGACTTTTGGACTCAGGGGTTGGATTAAGATTTTTTTATTATTAGATTCACTTTCAGCAACTTAAAAAAATTAGTAAATTTATTATCAGATTCATATTCGTAGACCCCAAAAACCCCTATATACCAATTTTTATGAAAATATTGAAAATATTTAAAAATATTTACCCCCTCATTTACCTGCAGGGTGGAGTTAGAAATTTTTTATTGTCAGATTCAATTTCAGCAACCTTAAAAACCCCTATATAGCAATTTTCAAATGTTTGTAAAAAAATGTATTTTTATCCATTTTCCTAATCCCAATGTTTACCAAAAACAATACCGAGCGAGAACTTTTGGTAACATACCTGTTTGCCGAATTTCAAGTCTCTAGCTGAAACCGTTCTTAAATTATCGTGCTTACAAGATTTTCCGGACAGAATGATCGACCGACCGATCGCCAAGTTTTTTTACTTGAAATTGATTTATATCGACATAAAACGTCTTAAAAAAAATACGCAAAAATATTTTTGAAAATTTTTGCACGATTACAAAGCTTTCCGAAATTTTGAAAATTTTCAAAATAGAAAAGCAAAATTAGCAACATTGTTAAATTTTTGATATCAGTACTGTCTTCTCACTTTGTGCGAGTTCACTCACTTTTGTCCTTCAAGGTCATTTGAAGACCCTTTTTGTAATTTTATTTTGAGGTTAAATTTTTTTATATTTAAAATTGTAACTGTCAATAGATATAACCTCAAAATTTAAGTGAATCTGCGCATAAAGTAATAATTAAGTTTTTGGATTTTAATCAAATTAAATTGTAAACATATTGTAATTTATAATGTGCTGGCTAATTGCTTTATAGTAAAGGTCATTTAATAAATAAAAAAAAAATAACCTCAAAATTCAAATTAAAAGTCCATTGCTGAAAATTATTCACTCACTTGAACTAATTAACGCATGTATACCAAATTTAAAATAAAAAATATAAATTGTTCCCCTGAGGCGTCTCCCGCCCAATTAAAAAAAAAAAAACAAATTAATAGTTAGGTTAATTAATAGGTAATCTTTTTTCCAGGAGAAGAAATCTAGGACTCACCAAGGCATGATTAGTGGTTTAAAATAACTTTTATCCAACACCCTCATAAAAAACTTGTTTGTAATACTATTTAAATATCAAAAGTTAAGTTTTTCCACCAATTACTAAAAAATTTTTTGCTCACTCTTTTGCATAGAAGATCACTATTTTAATATAAAAAGTTAAGTTTTTTCCACTAGTGAGTAGAAAATGTTTTGATCACTCTTTTGCATATTAAGAAAACTTAATCTTTTTTTGCTAAATTATAGATTTTTATTTAAAGTTAAAGGGTGTTGGATAAAATTTAATTCTGAACTCGTATATTAGATGATTTAATCCATTTAATACACTAGTTAAGAAAATAACTATTATCCAATACATACAGATAATTAGACAATTGCCAGCTTTATTTTAAACTGATAAACTCAATAATAACCCCCGCGTGGCTTTTACTTTATTGAGTGGATAATTATTTATTTTACCCACTCAACTGTCACTTGTCAAATTATTTTTGTGTAAATGTCATTAAAATTTTTAATAAAAATATAAATTTCTAAGCTATTTATTGGATAAAACCTTGTATGGCACTGATGGGTAAACCGATATTGGCCTCTCGAAAATTAACTTGCTTGGCTGACGCCTCGCAGGTTAATTTTCTCATGTACTTTACCCACTAGTACCATAAATAACTATTAGTGATTTTTATTACTCCTTGTGACATTTAAGTTAAATAGAATTTTATTTTACGTTAGGAAAGTTTTTTTTAAGTGGATGGTTCTTTAAAATCATAACAAAACTAAACTTTTATATTTATAATGAGCTACTAAAACAAATTTTTACATTACCTGAGCTGTTGGTACCCAAAATTATATTTTTTTTAAGTAAAATTATGGTCCAGTATTATTTTAGCTTGCCGAAAACAAAATCTTTCACTTCGTTTAATTTAAAACTTTTATCGAGCAATGATACTGCTTTATTTAAAAAAAACATTTGTAGATTGATGCTTTACTTCCATTTTACTTTTATTTCCTTTTTTCGTTCTTTCTACCATTTTCTTACTTTTATTTTTTTTTGTTAATTTTTTTTTTTAATGTCAAAATAATGTTTTGACAATGCATTTAAAGCACAAAATATTCATCCTTAGCAAATTCAATTTATTCTATTAACCATAAAACAAGAAAAAAATGAGCACCAACGCAGAAAGATTTTGTACTCTTTCTAAGCATACAATAATTAAAAAAGTATGTTTACAAATTATTTGTAATTTTATGTAATTTTCCTGTTGGTTTTGATTGGATTAAGACAAGGCGAATTCTACATTAATATCTATATGTAAAGACTGTCTTGATTAAGTTCATAGATACATACTTTAAAGAGAAATTAATTATTGAAATATTATTTTCGTTCCAAATATATATTTTTGTATTCCCTTCGGATAATTAACCTACTACTGTTAATTACAGAGTATATTTTTGGCTTATTAATAATTAATTAATTAAACTATTAATCGTAGCACCTAATTATAGAGAAGACTATTGGTTTACTCTTAATAAGTGGCTTTATACTATACAGAGCTGTCCAAAAGTCACCCCCCCTCTTAACTTTTGAACCAGTTGAGATATCGACTTCAAATTTGGAACTTTTAAATAAGGCAACTTAAACTATCTTTTATCATATATTTAATACTTTCAGCTTTTAAAATGTGGGCAGGGGGGCATGGGGCATATTATTTTAAATGGAAAGGGGGGTCGTGTAATACATCATTTTAAAGCTTAAAAAATTCTCCATTTAACTCCATATTTTTAAATTAAAAAAAATGTTTGGGTTTAAAATGGGTATTAATGTCAAAATTCCTCTAAAAAAAACAAATAATTTTTTAAAAATGCCTAATTTCATCATAAAAAAATGTTAATTATACTTTTAAACTAATTTTAGTTAACATAAATAAAAATTTATAAAAAAAAACTTAAAAAATCGAATGTTTTAGCACAAAAAATTGAAAAATCAAAACCTTTAAAAACATTTTAAAAAAATTTAAAAATGCTAGTTTAAATAGAGAATTTTATAATCTTTAAAATGATGTATCACACGACCCCCCTTTCCATTTAAAAAAATGTCCCCCCATGCCCTCCTGCCCACATTTTAAGAGCTGAAAATATCAAATATGTGCTAAAAGATAGTTTAAGATGTCTTATTTAATAGTTCTAAATTTGAAGTCGATATCTCAACTCGTTCAAAAATTAAAAGGGGGGGGGGGGTGACTTTTGGACCGCACTGTATAGTCATCCATACGGTAAGAAAGATCCGACGAAAAGGTGAGGTATCACGGAACGGGCAGCGTGCTCTCTTCTTTACGTCACAAGCGTGCGTGCGTGCAAGTGAGAAGCACACATAGCGGTCCTTTAATTTTATGATTTACTTAACCTCTCTAGAAGGTTTTCATAATTGTACATCACTCTTCTGCCAAAGCCTCAATATATCTAGGGTTACTTTATACACACTACTTGCTGTACATTTTTAATAGAATAATTTTAATGATTTATTATGTTTTTAAATGTTGAATGTGAAAGAAAAAAAAGCTTTATTTAATAATAAAAAAAGACATGCCAAACACATGATGGTATTCATTGCTCATATTTTATCATTTATAGATTAAATTAATTTACGGGCAATTACTAGCTTTTAGTTTTAGTAAATAGATATTTGAAAACGAATCGATTAACCTATACCGAGAGTTCGCGAAAGATAAATTAGTGGTGTATAAAAAATTTGTGTAATATAAAGATCGTGTGTACAAAGACAAGTTTTTTTTTTAGAAATTTGGAAAATATGGTGAAATTGCTTGCAAAGGATAAACTATTATTATTGTTAATTATTTGTTTTTATAAAAATGTTGCTGCAGATTTATTGACAGCTTTTTGATTATTTGTGATTTCAAATACTTTCTTTTTGTATAATATATCAATATTATTGCTTTAAATAATAAGTTTATTGCTGCTAAATTTCCCTTCTTTAAAAAAAATTGTTTGGTTTGTTTTTTTTTTATAATTTTTAAAAAATTATGTATTTTAGAAGTAAATTTTTATGCGAGGTAATGTCCGTTCGAGGTATTTTCTTTCGAGGTAATGTCCTTTCGAGGTAACAATCCAGAATTAAGTTACTACATTGCTAACTCTCAGGTGGCCGTGGCTGAAGAACAGGTGGATCTTGGCATAACTATTACAAAGGACCTATTTTGGTCTCCACAAGTTTTAAAAGCTGTCAAGCGTTGTAATTCTTTATCATTTATGATTAAAAAAGCCTTTCCAAATCCCTCCCCTAGGTTCATACTTATGACGTATAAAACGTATATACGTCCTCACCTTGAGTTTTGCATACAAGTTTGGAACCCGTGGCGCATTGGCGATATTGAGCTTATGGAAAAAGTGCAAAGAAGATTTACAAAACTACTAGCGGTTCTTAAAAATGTCCCTTACGATGAAAGACTTAGAATTCTAAATCTGCCATTACTAGAAGATAGACGCAAGCGTGGTGACCTTATTCTAGCCTGCAAAATCCTACATAATTTGTTTAATTGTAATCTCAATTTTATTTTTAATTTGGATGTTGATCAACGACTCCGTGGTCACTCTTTAAAATTGGCCAGAGAAAGGTTTTACAAATGTGTACGAGAACACTTTTTCACAAACAGAATTTTTAATTCTTGGAATGGACTTCCTGAATCGGTTATTTGTGCGACATCAACTAATATGTTTAAAAATAGACTTGATGAACTTACCTAATCTAAGTTTATTTGTGTTATTACTTATTTTCTTATTTTTGTATGCTTTTACTAGTCATTTTGAGCATCACAAGTTTTATAAACTTCTGCTCTTTACTTCATAAACATTAAACATTAAACATTAAAATTTTTCGATGTAATGGACTTTCGGGGTAATTTTTTTCAATGTAACGAGGTACTTTTTTTCCAGGTAATTGCTTGCGAGGTAAATTTTTTCGAGGTAAAAATCCTATCCGAAAAGTGATATTATTCACTCAGAAAATTTACCCTGTCAACTCTGGCGGGCCTCGTTGGTCAATGTTTCCTCGTGGATAACATCGCACTTAGTAAATAACTATTAATATATGAATTTTTATTAATAAAAGTCTTGTTTTTAAATAACTTTTCATGCATTATTAACCCAAAAGAGGTTAACATACAAATTTTTTAAAGCTATAAAACTTATATGACAGGAAATATATTTTAAAAGAAACAAGTTTATATTATTGTATATAACAAGTTAATCCAGAGACAAAAAAAAACATAACTGAAAAACAATTCCCATCCATTATTTAGGAACAAATCTTTAAAAGACCCACATTCGTTATTTATAATACAAGGGCAAAAAGTTAAATGTTTTGATTGAGTAGGTTTTTAGAAGCCAAGGGCCTCCGGTACGAGGGTAATAAGCCTACGAAATCAATATTTAAGCGTGTTAAATTTTATTCGATTGTTACTAATTATAATAAATTATTAAAATATATTTATTTAAAAATTGCAAAAGTATTTCTTTTTATTGTATTATTACCTATCCATGACAAATTGTTATCCAATCAAATCGCTAAAAAAATAATGGAATCGTTTCTTTTTTCTGAGGTTTCATTTTCAAATTAGCTTAGTGTTTTAATTTTTGTTAAAATGTGTTTTTTATGAAAATAGTAGAAAAGCTACTTTTGTATTTTTGTCCTAATAAAGGTTTCATTTCAAAATTACGTCATACTATACCCAGTGGGACATAAATAATCCGACTAAGATGCCTAGTAAGCATTGCCTACTGGGTCATGTCCCACTTTTTATTTTGTTTTCTATGACTACGTTTACACATAGCGCTAATTACCGGTATACAGGGTGTAACAGAGTCGCATGTAGTATATTTTAAGGAATGATTCTACATTAAAAAATATGAGAAAAAGTTCCTATAAAGGTTGTTCCGGAAATTAACCCTAAGGGAGCTACGACCCTTTTTAGGGTACATCTAAAAAGTAGTTTTTATTTAATATCTCTGGAACCCTATAAACCACAATAACGATTTTTTGCACATGCCTTAACATTGATAAAGGCTATAATTTCATCTAATTTTTATTTAGTAATTTTACATAAAAAAGGTACTCTTTATGTAACACCGTAGGGCCAACCGTTTTCGAGAAAATTGAAATTAAAGAGGCAATTTCACGTTCTGAGCATCAAAAATCGGAATTTTACTTTTTAAAAGGCTATAACTCCTTTAATATAAAATTTAGGTGTTTTGGTGAAGAATACTTTTTTGCTTAGTTTTAAGTGAAGAATCGCCCTGCAACATTAAAATTTTATTGGTGCTTTTTTTTGTTCCGGACCAACCTTTATAGGAACTTTTTTTCATATTTTTTAATGTAGAATAATTCCTTAAAGTATCTACATGCGACTCTGTTACACCCTGTATATAGCTTCTCCATCATTCTCTCTTTCTCTAAAACAACTTGACAGAAAAAGCTGTCGGAATTTAGAAATACCGGTAGTTAGCACTACGTGTAAACTATTCGTTTTATAACAACATACCACTTTGTGATCGCCAAATGGTCATTACCAGTCTACAACTCAAAAAAGTTGATACAAAAAGAAATAAAAATTGGGTCTCGAAGGGTTAAGGGTTTATTTAGAGTTTATGAAGATATTTTTATAGTATATGAAATGATTATAATACTTGTATCTGGTCAAAACATATTGAACATATTGTTCAAGATCAAAAGTGAACAAAATAACATATTTCTTTATAAATATTATAGAGAAGGTAAGCATCCCATTTAAAAACGTAAACAGTAATAAGGGGCCAAACCCATTTTTTGGCCCTAGGGCCACAAAGTCCAACTTTTCGCTCGCAAACATGGAAAAAAAGTGTCGCTTTTAGAATCAACCAAATAAAAAATATTATTTGACACAGAAAAGGAAGGACGACTGGAACAGACCGACACCAAAAGCCAATAAAGATAGTCCCACCGGCGACAGATACGACTAAGGAACAAAAATACAATACTTTGTTTAGAAGAGTGGACTGAAAATTGATATTTTTCATATAATAATAATAATAATAATAACTAATTTTATTTTAATTTCAATACCACTTAATACACAGAGGCATTGTTAAATATTTAACTTTTATACCCGGTGTTCTTTGGAGTTAATTTTAGTGTTTAAACATTTCCTGATAAATATAACCCCTTTTTTATTCCAATGACTCATAAAAAACTCCAATTTATGACTTATTTCATCAGAATTTCCAGGTTATTTGGTTAAAAAATACATACGCCTATATGGTTTGGTTAAAGTTTTGTCAGTCTGGTAACAAACTATTTATCCCATTTTGTACATTAAAACCAGTTCACTTTCACCAAAATTCTGCAAATAAGGCCTATAATATAAACGCTAAATGAAATGACAATAAACTTTATAAAATTTTATTAAATTTTATTAAATTTAATGTCGCTTTAGTCGGGGAACCTATAGCTTATAAGAAAATGGACTGTCGATCGAAAACCTGGCAACCCTGTCAATATGTCTAAAAAATCGATTTAGACAAAGTACAAAGAATAAAGTACCTATACAAATACTTAATGAAGCTCCGTTTAATTATTTCTTCCTATATTAAATTGATCGCAGCACGCTACTGTCAAACTAATACTAGGTGCGGACTATCAGATCTGCATATGAATGACGAGGGCACCACCTCCTGTCAGAGGCCAGATCTGGTCGGCGTATAACCAACAAAAAAAATCTTAACGGCATAATTTGTTACCTTTAAGTGACCAGTAGCCATTCCAGGAGAGTTAGGAAATATACGACACAAAAGAGTTGTCTAGATTTTGTTTGTTTTTGTCGTGCAAAAAGTTAAATAAACGATTTTTGTATATCCGTCTGTCTATCTGTTTAGAGGTTTTCATGCTATAGGTCTGTTGCGCCGAAGTTGCCAGCACAAAAAAAAGAGTTTATTATATGATTGAAACGAGCCAGTTTCCTGGAAAAAACAATTTGCCCTAAAATTAACTTAAGAGGTTTAAATATGAGCATTAATTTATATTTTACTTTTGTGTGCGAAAAGAGTTTTTTATTTCTCTTTCCCTTTCCTTTTCTTCATTCTGCAGCTCCACCAATAGTGTTTCTTAAGCTCTGGACTTGTAATGTCTTCTCAAAGCTTTACCCTTTTCTATGTTTCTTATTGTTGTCTACTAGTCATTTTCAGCTCTTTCTATTTTCTTACTAAGGACTTGGCATCTTTCAACTTTATTCCTATATTGTAATTTTCCATATATTAGTTTTTTACCCTTAAGGTTTTCTTATAATGTAAGGCATAATGCCTTTGCGGTTACTATATCCTACATATTCTGAACCCCTTCATCTATTGTGTTTCGACACCACGATGTTAGATCGAAGTGGGCCATGATTGATTGTCATTTTCGGACAAATGAAGTGCATTTCCGCATTCTTTTATTGACTTTTGCTTTTACTCTACGCAGCTTTACATACCAGGCGACCCAAAAAATATATTGACTAAAAGTCAAAAATTAAAAAAGCTGTTATTTTTTTTCCAAAACCGTTTTAGTAGTATCCCGGGAAAAGAAAAATTATCACCTCCAACCATAACTTAAAAATCTTAAATCAAATCCCCAAGTTGTGATACACCAAATGAAAGTTATCTAGACATAATAAAAATATAGTATACTTACATTAATAATTTCGGTAAGGAACTATTTAAGTACTACGCAACACTAATTTTCGAATTATAAAACACCACAACTGAACAAAACTATACTGCCCTACTACCCTAAAAAGCAGCAACTCCATATTTAATAAAATTGAGATAATGGCAAAAACAGTAAATCGTCTTAGTCACACCTTTGTGTTATAGCTAGAATCTAGAAAGTGGGCGTATACATTTAGGTTTAAAGTACTTTTATTATAACACAAGTTTCGCAATTATTAATTATCTATTTAAATAGAAAATGGCACATACTGCTTTTTAGCCTAGTATCTCGTAGTAAAATTTTTTAACAGCGCTAAACTAAAAAGCAGTATGTGACAGATAAGAAGAAAACAATACAAAAATATAAAAAAAAATATTTTCAATTTTCCTTTTAAAAATTAATTTCACTTTCCCCTTGGGCCCAAAGAAAGTCTTGCGTTAGTAAAAAAAATTGAAAAAAATAAAAAAAAATTGATTTTTTTTTATTTTTTTGATTTTTTTTTTCAAAATTTTTTCGTTTTCCAACAAAATTGTTTTAATGAACCAAGACTTATGGAGGAAAGTATTATTTTGTTGGCAGTAGTTTTTTTTGGTTATTTCCGAAAAACCTACAAAATACAAAATCTATAATAATGCATTTAGAAACTGTTTTATTAATGCTTTACACCCTTTCAATTTCATTTTAATATATTTGGTAATAAAAAACTTATTTGGAGTTACTGCTTTTTAGCTTAGTAACAGTCCCTTATTTTGGAGATGCACAACTAAGAGTAAGGTTAATGAAAAATGCACAACTAAGAGTAAGGTTAATGAAAAATCCACAAAAATTGGAGTTGCGGCTTTTTAGCTTAGTGGGACAGTATAGATCTAAGAGTTTGTCAACGTTTGTTGAACGCTGAAGGCAAACTCTTTAGGGAGGAAAACTTTCTGAGAAAGTAATCAGTAAAATCCCAACCGTTTTCTCAAAAAAAAAAGGTTAGTTACACTTCTTCAGAATATTCCTCCATCATTAATGATGAATAGAAATATTAGGTATTGCGTAGATCCAAATTCAGATTCAGATTCAGATTTATTTAATTCATACATTGCAATACTTATAAATTATTATGTTATTCCACCTAAACATAGTTTGTGTGTGGAATTTAAAGAAATATTTATAATACATTTTACTTACTGGCTAATTATCTTAAGACTATGAGTGTATATAACTGAGAGAGAAATACAAGGAGTGAGATATATCCTGTACACTGCCCTCCTTAGGATGAACGCGGCAAATCCAGACTGCAATAAAGTCGATATTTTTGTGACCGCTTATGTAAAAATCGACTGTACTGCTATCTGGATTTGACACGTTTATCCTAAAGTGGGCAGTACTTTTTTCACAGATTCTAAACCATTTGCTTTATTTTTCAAAAGAAGGTTGAATTATTTAAAATTCAGAATTTTCCTCTAACATGTTTGTGCCCTATTTGTACCTTATGTTTTCCATTTATTTAGAAAACTAAATTATTAAACCAAAATGTCTATATTTTTGTGGTATGGGTAATTAAATATATCAATAAATCTTTTTATATACAATATATACATTTATATACAACATTTTAGTTAGTTTTATGTTAACACTTATTTATTTATATTCATATGTTAATAAAAATGCAATTTTCTATGATATATTTGCAGGCAATTAAATCTAAAATCGTAAATTTTGATGACTGACTGTATAAAGACCATAATAGTAATGATATGAATTATCAAAATCATATTATACAGCTATGGTTGGATATAATATTAACTTTTTGGCGACTGGGAAAGGGTCGTGGCCCTTTGTCTTGTGGAGTTTATAAGTCAAAAATTAAAGCGAACTTATTTAATTACTGGACAAAAGCGTTTTTATCTCAGATTCAGCCTAATTCTTTTTGGTTTTGGTCGGTATTTGGAAAACTAGGAGCAATTAAATTATAAAATACTATGGTAATAGTAGTATGTAATAGTATAGTAGTATGTAATAGTATAATAGTACTTTAGAAAACTCGCTCGGCTTGTACTGGTGCACTAAAAACGGGCGTTATGAAACGAGTGCTTTATACTATTTTTTTTATTTTGCTCTTAAATTAAAAAAAAAACTAACATTTAAATTGATGACCGATTTAGGGATTTTTGTTTTGGGTTAGCATTACAATTTTCGCAATGTTTAAAATTCATAGAACAAACGATATTTTGATATCTTTTATAGTCAGCTCTTCTCTTTTTCACTACAAGTAACCAAGTCACAATTTTAACACGGTAAAAATTAACTTAAAATACAATTTCGTAGAAAACTAAACTTAAAATCGGTGTTGACATTTGCACGGAAAACGGAAAGCGATATTCTTTTGTCCTGTCTTGCCAGCCCAAAAGGAAAAAGTACTAACCTCTTATATGCCTATAAGAGTCGTAAAATATAAAAAGAATCTATAAATCGCCTATTTTGACATTGTATACGACTTTTTAAGTTACATCTACAATAAGGTATTACATATCTTACAGCGCAAAAATACGTGTTTATTATGCCTAGATTTAAGGAGCATTGATATTTGAAACTTGATTCTTAAATCTTAAAATATTACATTTTAAAATCGTAATTTTCATCAATTTTTTTTTAAACTTGATCAAGACAGGAAATCTCTTTATTATCTTATGAATTATCTGCATTTTAAAAGCTAAACTGCTAAGATAAAAGTACACTAATTTACAAGAAATTTAAACGCAACTTTTTTTTAATATTCTCTTAAATATTTTTTGCCACTAAATTCATTTTTTTTGAAGGATTTAGATTTAGCATCAAAAACTAGTATTATCATAGCACCTGAACATTTAAAAGAATGGCATCCTCTCGATATTTCATTGGAACCGCTATGCTGCTAGCAGTTTTCGGGTAAACGTCCTGTAAATATCCGCTACTTTGAGCACGTACCATTTGGTTTTAAACTTATTCTGGATACTATTTGCTTTTAACTAGTTTTGCTAGTAAAATATTTATAGAAATTAAGATTACATTTTATTTAACAAGAGAAATAACTTAGCATTTAATTCTAAGTCAAGAATTCCCAGAAACTGAATTGATTTACAGCAGCAAATTTTCTCGCAAAAGACTACACATAAATATCAATTTATTAATCATTTGAATGGATACAGTTCTAGGAAGACAGTTAAAATGTGTTAAACTTTGAATAAACAGAAATATTTCTTAAAGTTGAATTTCTACAATAACAAAATTAAATTATAATTAAGGATGGAATCTGATTGATATTATTGCGTTAAAAAAGTAAAAATTTTATTTTGAGGATTTTGGTTTGGTATCGTTTTGTGTTAATTTTATTAATAAATGTAAAATAAAAAAAAACTGTGGTGCACCGTTTTACCCTTCCTTAAAGTTTAGTACAGGACCCAATCCGCGCAGATTCAGGCCAAGTTGAATGAACCATAATGAAGGATTTGACAGAAATTTGGGATTATTAAAAGATTACTAGAAGGATTTTGCTTTCTTTACCGCGCAGTCCATTACCGCGAAACCGTTACCGCGCCACCGTTCCGCGCATGGACTTTGCCGCGCATGGACTTTACCGCACATGGACTTTAACGAGCATAGACTTTACAGCAAAAGCCATTACCGCGAAGAAAATAACAGCGAAGGGGCCAATACCGCGCAAGGACTTTACCGCGAAAACCATTACCGAGCATAATCATTTTAATTTTTTTTTTGAAGAAAAAAAGATTAAATAAAAAAAAATAAATATTTTGCAGAAAACAATCAAACAGTTGTAACTGATATAGCTGGGTCAAGGTTGTAGCCATTACTAGTTTCCTTTAAAACATTTCCGTCCGAAGTATGCAAACGCCCCTTGCAACAACGCACGTCGTAATTTACGCACTTTTTTACAATTTTTTTTTATTTTTAACAGTCTTTTCTTTCCTGTATAGCGAGGTCTTTGCCCCTAGCACTTTTCATTATTTCGATCGACATGACGATTCGTACTAAACTAATTATTAATCAGCGATTTATACAAATCAATCGATACAAATAAAAAAAAAGACACATAAAAACCCAAACACAGATATATGGGTACATTTAGTAAACGTTCCACTTTATCAATAAAAATCCAAACCAAAACCAAAACTTACTAAACCAAAGTGCCATCAATCCTACAGAAATACCCTTACATAAAATAAAATTAATGTATAACGATTTTCGCTGTAAAAGTCATACGCGGTAAAGACCGTTCGCGGTAATGGTCTTCGCGGTAAAGGACATGAGCGGTAATGGCTTGGCGCGGTAATGGTTATCGCGGTAATGGACTGCGCGGTAATGGTCTTCGCGGTTGTTTTTTTCGCTGGTAAGTCCGGTGCCCTGGTGAAAGTGAATATGATAATAAAAAGATTCTAACTTCACCTCCTGAGGGGCAGGGGGTAGTTTTCGTAAAAATTAGTATATTGGGGACTTTAAGGTTTCTTAAAGTGAATCTGATAACAAAAAATCTAACTCCACCCCCTGCGTTTGGGGTTTTTGAGTTCGCTAAAACTGAATTTTAAAATAAATGTTTTCTAAATCCATTCCCTGAGAGTGAGGAGTAGTTTTCGTGAAAATTGGTATTTTGGGGTTTTTAAGGTTGCTGAAAGTGGATCTGATAATAACAAATCCAATTTAGAAGCGGAGGTGAAAAATGGGAAAGCTCTTTTACTGGGCATTCTATTTAACTAAAAATTATAAGGAGTCTACTGATAATGATAATAAAAAATGTTGATAAATAATTATAATTAAAAGCAATAATGTTAATAAAACTGATTATTGCATATTTCTTGCATTGCATTCTAATGCGCTGCATTAAAGTTTTTTTGTGCAAAACTCATAAATTTTTTTTCTCTCATTTAGACTAGTAGCAGTAGGGAATTAAAGACCAAACAAACAGATATATATCATAATTTGGTTGTAAAGCGAAGACAGTGGCCTGAGGAGACGGTGACCCACGTCATAAAGCTCTAAAATGATGATTTATAACCCCAAAAGAGTAATAAGAAGATATGTAATCGCTTCAAAATTCCATGGTATACCATTCGCAGTAGTTTTTTTTTTAAACGGATTACGAAACAATTTTATACCAGTATTTCTATCGCACGTGTAAAGTTTAGAAAATGAATAGGGGAAAATACCCATGAACACTGGGAAACTTTTTTTTAAACAGCTGCCAAATTTTTTTTTTAATCTTTTATATGTATTTTTTTTATTTATCATATTTGGAAATAAAAGAATATAGTTCATGTGTTAAACCCGAATAATATTTATTTTTACAAAAACTACAACCATTACAAAAAAAACTTAATTTGTCCCGTTCATATATACGGTATTATTGAATGGGACATAAATACAAAATTGCTATTAAAGGTAATAAATCATAACTATTATTATCGCTATAACTAATAAAAATAAACCTTTAATGTCATTTCATAACAAAAAAATAGCTGTTAAATTCTTTTTTCTTTACATTTACAATTTACTTTAAATAATTTTACCCTGTTTTTTCAAATCAATATCAAATATTAGTTTGTTTTGAGTTATAACTGTTTCAAATTGTTGATGGGTAGTACCCTAGACACTTTCTGTCCTTTTAGAGTCATTCCTTATTTAAAAGAGATGGATAGGAATGAAATATGCAATTTGTCCCATTTAATAATACTAACAATATTATCAAAAAAAATAGGCTAAAAATATTTACCTTTATTTATAATATTCGATTATTTGGTATATGTTTTGTGTTGTTCTAGACTATTAGATAAACCAAATTCAAACAGTTTTCTTTTGGCTTTAGTCATTCAAAATTATTAAAAAAGTTACTTTTAACTTGCTAAAACAGGCTTATTAAATTTGTCAAAAACCCAGCTGCCTACACTTTGCAATGTTTTATGATTTTTTAACTGCACATCTAGGGCGATTTAACCATGGTAACAAAAACCAAAAATTACGAAGAATAGCTCAGAAACAGGCACTGTCCCATTCAATAATATGTCCCATTCATCGGTATTTCCCCTGCCTATATAGCTTTTAAGCGTTAAAAACTTTCATAAAACAAGTTCTTATTATTTTAATTTTTTTCCATTTGAGTATCTTTTACAATGTAAAACGTACTTTGTTATTGTAGATTTACAGATTTTTTATTCCGAATCACTGCTTCTAAGGCATAGATACAATTTTTGTCCAACAATTCTTAAAGTGGTCCGTATTTTCCTCCTTTTATGGAAATTGAACAAACTATTATTTCTGCTACCTAGCAACCTAAGGCAAGAAGAATTAAGTTTAAAAATTCATGATAATACCGCAAAGAGAGCAGTCTTACTGTATACACGGAAAGAAATTAGTGGGCTCTGCGCTATACATTATAAGATATTTGGTAACAGTGGCAAATTATAGTGATTTAAGCTATAGATTATAAGGGACACAATAACTAATAATGTTAAAAATAAATTGGAAACGATTACATATATTACAGACACGATTATATTTATTACAGGCACTATTATAAATTTACAGAAATTTTATTATATTATAAAAATTATTAGCATGGACAATAATTAAATCTATTTAAGCTATAAATGCCATACTATTTGTTATATTTTATTATTCACTAAACAATTAAAGTATTTCATATAAATTTTTACACTGACTGCCATAATTGTAAGAGAAAGCCTTGTATTTATATAATAAACGATTATAATTTGCTTGGTATGTGTGTTATAGCGCTCCTAGCTATAATTTTTTTTTCCGTGTAGTCGGTCACAAGTCTCCATGTCACAAAGAGAGCAGCCATAATGTACAGTCGACCACAATTTCCGATGAAAAATTGCCTTTCACTGCAGGGACTCGAACCCACGCTTTTGGCGTAACGAATTAAGTACTAAACGCTTTTTTGGTATTTAATGTCAAAGTAATATTTTTTGGAGGCCCATTTTAAAGTATTGTGTCTGGTTGAATTGCTTATTTCATAAAATCAAGAATAAGTATAATATTATTTTGAAAACGCGTACAAACACATTTAAAACAAAAGTCAACCCATTTTTTTTTACTTTTTTACACATTCGGTACTAATTGTTTTTAGAGAAAGGAAACAATTTACCCTGCTTACCTTTTTACAAGCCTCGTTCCTCGTCTTAAAAAACCGTCAAGTCGCAAAGACGTTATTGCGGCTCTTTACCCACAAACTAGCTATTGGGTTCATATATTGGTGGGCAACTTTATGTACGATACAAAGTATTAAATACATACAATATATTTAATTTCGTTAGTTTAGTGACAAAAATAATAAGAAATTATAATCAATCTCTATTAAGCAATATTAATTAAAAAGTGCTTGCCCATGGGATTTTTGGCTTAAATATTCATCTCGGATGTCTTACGAATATTTTAAGACCAATTTTAAAATAATCGCCAGATGCCTTTTTAAATAAAGTTAATTTTTGTATTTTTCTATCAGTAAATCTGATTATTTTTTGCACAACGTTTTTGCTGGTGATTTTTCTGTATCTAATTTTTTTCTAATTTTGCAGTTTTTTTTTAGTTTGGATTGAAAAAGGTATACAAATAAATTTTAAGCAAATTTGTTTATTTTTTTACCAAAAACGTGAATAAAACTGGACTTTACAGGTTTTAAACATTTTTTTTATTTAAAAACGACTTAAAAATTATATAACTTTTAATAATAATTATAAATTTATGTTTTCTTATATCACATATATGTCAAATCAATTTAAATTACCGATATAGTATTGGATTTTAATTTTCATATAATTTTCGAACATCTGAACTAAAGGATATTAATATAGATACATATAGATTATTTAAATTTAAATTGTTTTTACTATATTTCTTGTATCACTATTTGTTAAAGTCAAAAAACATTTGACGCTTTAAAAAGGACCGCCCTAATGTAAATCTTTTTATAAAATCTATTTTATTTCCTTTTTTATCTAAAAATGGGTTATTAAAAGTATAAAATAGCGGAAAAATGTATAGGTGTTGTAAATTTATAAAAGTTATAATAAGTTGTAAGTCATGTTTAAATATAAAAAACTATAAAACATGTAAAGTCCAGTTTTATTTAAGTATTTTAGATAAAAACAAAAAAAAATACTTAAAAATTGTTTGTAGATCTAAACTAAAAAAAAAACTGCAAAATTAAAACAAAATTAGATACAAAAAAATTACCAGTAAAAATGGCGTGCAAAAAATATTCAGATTTACTGATAGACAAGTATAAAAATCAACTTAATTATTTTAAAATTGGCCTTAAAATATTTGTAACATTTATAGGGCAAAAAATCCCATGGGCAAGCACTTTTTAATCATGTTTCCAACCTACTATGCGCCTTTTTGCTAGCTTTGTTCCTAATCTTGCATAGCATGGGAGGCATAGCGTAGTGGCTAGCGTGTATGCATAGCAAGTCTACTATCGTGAGTTCGATTCTCACTGGCGCCGATTTGCCTTTTTCAGTTAATTAATAATTGAAATTTGGCGAAGGCGGTAAGTGAAACGGACACTCCCTAGAAACTGGTTCGAAAGTCAGTATAAGCCGGTGGTTCCCTCTACTACTAGCCCACACAAGTCCTGGACTTAGGGGATGCTTAATTAAGTAGAATAGTACGAGGTTAAACAAACAAACAAACAAACAAACAAACAAATCTTTCGGGCCTTGAAAAACAAGTTACTATTTTTTTCTAAAAAAGCGAAGAGTGTATTAATTAGGGCATGGGATATGTGGCGGGTAGCAGGCGGGTCGTTAGAGCGCGCCCTTGTCGTTTTAACGCTTTGGCCGGATATTAACCGATTCCCTTGCTCGTTAGACCCCAACTCTTCCTCGTTACAAAGATATGGTTGTTGCTAACCTTGCAAATGCCCCGCAAACTTCGCTTCAGCTTTCGATCGCATAAAGATAACGAGTGATAGGGATTTTAACGCCTATTACCACGCCGTTTTGCTAGCTTACAATGCGAGATAATGACAAAGCGAACTTTGACTTCCTAATGGAATGAAATGGGTTATGTTGGGTATTAGAAGTAACTAGCTATGAAACATACAATGCCGATAAGCAAATGTTCTTGGAAACAAGGAAACCTTACCGAGTACCTATTAATCATTTTTCCTTTTACTCGAACATCGATGTAAGATAAATTTATCTTTGAACTAGAATTTCTTTAGAACTTATTTGATTTCAATACTCTCGTGCTTTATGCGAAGGACCTTTACTAACCTTTATTAAAGGTTTATTTATGCAAAAGCATTATCTAAGAAAACTCTAACCTTAAATAAGTATTTGACCAATAAAATGAAATAAAAGGTAATAAATAGATAATAAATAAACAAGCCGTGAAGATATGTAATGCTACGCATTCCATTATATATTATTCACAGTAAATGGTATATTGTATTTTCCCAAATATAAAAAAAATAAAAAAGATCTTTTTTTGAAAAACGAAACACAAATTTTCGAAAAAAAAAATCGAAGAAACTTTTAATTTTTTCAAAAACTTTTAATTTTTCTTTATTTTCTTTTTGCGAAAAACGAAAAAAAATCATTTTTTTTTGAAAATGATAGTTTTTGTTTTTTAAAAAAGTTCCAAACCCCCCAAAATTTTTTGCTTTTGGGGGGATTACTTTAAAAGAACAATAGGGATCTTCTCCTCATAGAATTTGTGTCTACAAAAATCGTGATATAGGACAGACGGACGGACGGACGGACCGAGAGACGGACATTTTCAAAGTTTCTTATTTTTTCAGGAAAGACATTTGTATCCAAGAATTTTTTGTCTAGAACGTTTTTTGACGATTTTGGGAAATTCTAAACTACCGTATAATATTATTTTAGCGCAGGTGCTGTGAATAATATAATAATAAATTCTAAGTTAAAGTTACTTACACTTACACACTAAATATTTGAGTATACCTATAGGTATAAAATTTTATACTAGCTTTACACTCAACAGACTGTAAATATCATTTTGGCAGCAGGCGGTTAAAATAGTGGTAAACTTACCAACTTACCAAATCTTTTTAACAAGTTTCAGTGTAAAATTTACCATTCAGAGTGCAAAATTTAAACCCACGAAATCATTTTTATCTTTTTTTTATGGTAATCTATGTGTGTAAATTACGAGTGTAAATATCATTCATAGGAGTGTAAAAATTAACAATCGTTTTTTTACAACTCGTGAAATGTTTTTTACTACCACGTAATTTTTTATTTGTAGCCCATGAATTTTTGTCATAATTGTCACGATTTTTATTGGGATTTTCCTCACGATTTCTCACGATTTTCTCACAATTGTCAAGATATTTGTTGGGATTTTTCTCACGATTTCTCTCGATTTCCTCACAATTGACGATTTTTGTTGGAATTTTCCTCACGATTTCTCAATATTTTGTCACAATTGTCACGATTTTTTTTGGGAATTTCCTCACGATTTCTCACGATTTTGTCGCAATTGTCACGAATTTGTTGGGATCTTCCTCACGATTTCTTACGATTTTTTCACAATTGTCACGATCTTTGTTGAGATTTTCCTCAGGATTTTTCACAATTTTGTCACGATTTTTTTCGCGAGTTTTGTTGGGATTTTACTCACTTCTCCATAACGATTTTATTTTGCGTATATATAAAATCATACACGTGGCGCACTGAACCAACTAGCGTGTATACTTTTTCATACACATGGCAGTCAACGTGTTAAAAATGTTTTAATTAAAAAAACTATACACATTAAGTAATTAAATAAATTTAGAACTGACAGTCTATAAAAATATATACTGCACGTTAAAACCAAATGTAATGTAAGAAAGAGTGAATAGTACCATTTCATCCTTTTTGGGAATCATCAGCACTGTGTATCCTGTATGTTTTTAATATTTAAATAAAAAGTTGGATAGATATAGAAGCATGGTGCCATATAATGATGTGGACACAATTATTTTTTTTTATTAAGTAATTGCCCTACATAATAAATACATTTAATCTAACTCTTCTATATCGAAGCTTCTATAAATAGAACTTTTTTAAGGTCCCTTAAGATTTGAGTTTTACTCATAAAATGAACGTTTAACTTCATTACATTATATGTTTGTTTAACCTCGTACTATTCTACTTAATTAAGCATCCCCTAAGTCCAGGACTTGTATGGGATAGTAGCAGAGGAAACCACCGGCTTATACTGACTTTCGAATCAGTTTTTATAGGAAGGGAGCGTTCAAGTATTACGTAACGCAAAATTTGGCTATTTTTGACCCCCCCCCATGTAACGCGGCGTAACATTTTCGAGACCCCCCCCCCACTTGTTACGTAACATTTTACAAAAAAATGAAAGGAAATTTTGCTTTATGGTTTAAACCGGATTTTAACCGGTTATTGCTTCCGTGTTTTAACCCAAAACAGGTCTGATGTAATTTCCGAAACCGGTTAACCGAAAACCGGTTATTGGCTATGGTTTTCCATATCTAATTGTTTTTGTTTAGAGGGTTTAGTTAACTGTTAACCACGCCTTGTGCAATAAAATTTGCAAGGAATCCGTCTCTTTAAGCCTAGATCATTGTTAAAAACGTTCTAATAAACATTTTATAAGTTTATAAGTTTTTAAGTGTTACGTAACATTTTTAATGACACCCACCCACCCTCTGTAACGCGGCGTAACGTTTTTGAGACCCCCACCCCCCCTAGCGCGTTACGTAATACTTGAATGCTTCCGGAGCGTCCGCTTCACTTATCGCCTTTGCAAAATTTCAATTATAAATTAACTAAAAAAGGCAAATCGGCGCCAGTGAGAATCGAACTCAGGATAGCTTGGCTAGTTGTCTTGTCATGTAGACGCGCTAGCAAAACCCTCCCAATAAATGGGAGGCATAGCGTAGTGGCTAGCGCGTATGCATAGCAAGTCTACTATCGTGAGTTCGATTCTCACTGGCGCCGATTTGCCTTTTTCAGTTAATTAATAATTGAAATTTGTCGAAGGCGATAAGTGAAACGGACACTCCCTAGAAACTGGTTCGAAAGTCAGTATAAGCCGGTGGTTCCCTCTACTACTAGCCCACACAAGTCCTGGACTTAGGGGATGCTTAATTAAGTAGAATAGTACGAGGTTAAACAAACATGTAATGTAAAAAAAAAAAAAAATATTATAATATGAACTTTTTGCTGTGTCGTTTTACTGTGTCGATAATAAATATTATTATATTAAAAAACTCTATAAAAGAAAGAAGAAATGACATCTATATTTTACAATTTTGGCTAGTCATCACAAATAATGGTATACATTGTAGATTGTTTTATACGATAAAAAATATGCCATTTTGTCATACATGTGGGTGGTTAACATGCAAGTCTTTAATTAAAATAACCATTTCGGCTTAATATTGTCGAGAAAATTCTACTTTTAATTAAAATGAATTGCTGTAAAAATACTAAAGATCTTGTCAGTGAGTGTTTTTCTGCAATATAAGTCAATATACAGGGTGCAAAAAAATTACTCACACTTTTTTTAATTTTTTATTTCAACAGATTTCAATTGAAGATCAACATGTCCAGCTAAACTTTGTTGTTTTCAATTTAAAATTTTACTGAAAATTATTTAAATTTTGATATTTAGATTCAGGATTAAATTCTTAGTTAGGTGACTTTTTGGCCTGTAAAAAGGTTCCATCATGTGACATTTGAATCGGTTTTTGCTAAAAGGGCGTAAGTCATTAAAGTAAAACTTTTGGGAAATTAAAAAAAAACTTCTTATTTTTATTATTAAAAAAAGTCCAAAAACAATTTTTGTTGAAAGTAAACCTAGTGTTTAATATACAGTAAAATTTTCACATAAGTTGGAAGAGTTGTTTTTATGTAATTAAATCCCTAAATTTATAAAAAAACGCCCTTTTAACAAAAATCGAAGGAAATAAGAACATTATAAAACGTCAAGAACAGATAATTTTCTTCGCCGTCTGACTTTGGTTTAAAGTCACTGTCAGGATATTTAGCATCTGTTGTAGGCCAATTTGTTATGACTTCAAAGTACTCTTTGTACTAATTAGGATCACTTGTTTCCTTGACGATAATAATAAAGACATAAAAACTTTTGCAAATATTTTAATAACTTCAAAAAAAAAACGAATGATTTGTCTTAAACGATACAACCCGTATTGTTACATATATTTTAAAATATATAACTTTTAGTAGAAATAAAAATACAATACCTTTAAATGTGGTTAATTTTAAAGTTAAATATTCTTATGCTCTGTATATAAAAAAAATACCCACATATACATATTTCTAGTGTGGGTTGTTTTAAGGAATAATTTATCGAAGATGGCCTGTAAAAAGGTTTGAACATGTGACATTTCATGTTTTTACCAATTAGCAATGTGTAGGGCGAATAAGACTACAGACGACTGTTTTATGCTAATTGCATAAAGTTTTTTTTCATATTAAATATGCATATTGAAAACTGATTTAATCTTGTTTTATGCAGGTAATTGATAATCTGCATCGTAAACGAGATAATATCAGTTTGTATACAAGTATGATAATCTTGTTCACTCCATATAAATATTAATCAATAAAATTACTTCTCTTTTCTAAATTCAAGTTATTTAAAATATCCTAGAGGTATTTCAATTTTGTGCTGAATTATAGCAATCATCAGTGGACTGTAAGATTCATTCATTTATATTTAATTTAATGACCATGACATCTTTGGTCGTTTTAGCTACAAGTACACTTATAGAACACTATCGTAATCAATAGCCTAATTAGGTTATAGAATACAACAATAAATAGTTGTATATACGCCAAACATTATATATTGCATCTATGCAATATAACAACAAACAAAAACAAGAAATACAACAACAAACAAGTAAACGCGAACGGTAAAGTCAGCTGATTTCTTCATTCTTCATAAAATACCGGCACTATAGTACAACAATGTTGTTGTAAAATTATATACTATGAAGTTGTTTAGTATATGGTTTGATTGTATTTAAAATAACGTTATAATGTTTTAGAATAATCGTAAAAATTTAAAAACCAAAAAGTCCAAACCTAAAAGTTGACAGAACAATGTTTTGTATTAATATTTTTAGATTTTTCTATCAGTGTAGTAATAGTATACAATTTTTTCTATTTTGCTCTAAAATTAAAAAAAAACTTACATTTAAATTGATGACTGATTTAGGGATTTTTGTTTTGGATTGGCATTACAGTTTACACCATGTTTAAAATTGTAAGAACAAATGATATTTTAATATATTTTATAGTCATCTCTTCTCTTTTTTACTGCAATTAACCAAGCCACAATTTTAACATGGTAAAAATAACCTAAACACAAAATTTTGTAGAAAATTCAACTTTAAAGCGACAATGACATTTGCACGAAAAACGTCAATCGATAGGACAGGTCTGTTGCCAACCCAAAAGAACAAAAAGTACAGACCTCTTATGGGCCTATAAGAACACGCAAAATGCGTGTGATTATGAGCTTATAAGAGTCGCAAAATAGAAAAAAAATCTTTCTTCTAAATATAAATTTGTTCTTTAACAATTACCAGAAATAGATTTTATAGTATAGTCAACCCTTATCTAGATTTATCCACAAAAGTAGAACACAAATACTTAATATCAATTATAAGGCTAAAGGTTCGTTTACGACATAATTAACAAAAAACTTAGAATTTAACCAATGAAATGAAATGTTAAAAACAAATCTGAAAGTTCATCAGTCAGATTTTTAGTTAGTGTTAATTATTTTATAAATCAAACTTTATTTAAAAGTTTTGGATTTAAATCTATTAGTATCTTTTAAAACAGTCATATATTTCACATAAAAGTCTATGTAGTGATAAACCACATTTTGTGGTTAATCTGCTAAAAGTACCCACGTTTTTACAGTTTCCTGATAGAACAGTATATTCTATAACTAGTATGGAATAGACAATATTCCGCGCGAGCGGAAAGTTTGTCATATTGTCAGATTGTTGTGACATATATCAGGTTTAAATATATAACAATAGATGAAGCAGTTTTAGATTTTTTGAACTAAATTGATAAAAAACTTGTGAAATATTAAGACAAACTAATAAACTATGTAATTTTAACGCAAAACTTTAAATTGCAATAAATTATTCAATATTTCATGGTAATATATATGCTAATTTTGCTGCAGTTTCCTTTACTTTTATAAACAAGAGATGGCACTACATGTGCTCATTCTAACAATTGATACGGAATATTCATACCATATCCAGAGCTAGAATGGATTCATTCTGTTTGAAAAGTGTGTGTATTTGCTTACATTCTAAAGCAGTCGTAGAAAAAAAGGAATTTTTACTGCAGTTCAAAGCCACTATACTATACATAGTCGACTGTGATTAATATTTAAATTGATTCATCTCGCAGATAAAGTACCTGTTAAAAGGTTTTATTGAAATCCCAACATTTTATATACATAGTAAATATCTGACATTTAACGGTTTTAAATAGAATAATAATTATAATAATTGGGAACTGTTTATTATAATAAAGAGTTCCCAAGATTACAAGCATATAACTTTAATCCCTATAGGGATTTCCGTTATATATGACGGAATTTATCGATTTGCGCAGCTTTTGGCGCAGGATATTTAGGGGATAGTAACCGCCATTTTGAAAACCTGCCAATTTGCCAGATTTCATGTTTTTGCCCTCAAAGTGTGTTGTTTTCTCTTATAACTATAAGGACGATACAACTGGACTGACACAAAATCACACACAAACAACACAAAACATATATTTATTATATTATTAGTATTTTTAGAAATTTCTAATACTTAATTTTCATTTCTTTTTGTTACCAACTTATGAATAAAAAAATCGCCAAAAATGTTTTAATAATTAATACAAAAGTTACTATTACTGTTTTACAATTAAGCTTATTGTAACACGCAAATGAAAACTACAAAAGTGTAATTATAAAATCCAAACGATAAAAGTATTTTTTATTTTATATATAAAATAAAATAAAATAAACAATTTCTAATATGTAAATAACTTATTTTTAGAGCAACATTTCTCTAAAAATGGACGAATAATATTGTGATGTTTCTACAATAAATTCACAGATTATTTAATTTCTTATAAAATTCTGAACAACTTTAGACAGTATTTAAAAAAAAATAGCCCTAATAGTGGATTCTTAATAATAGATTTCAAGGTTACAAGTTATTATCAAATCCCTGATTACTTACATTAGAGAAATCAACAGCGAAAAGATAAATAAAAAGCAAAACAAAAAAAAAACATAAAGTTATAGCTGGCTCGCTCGAAATAAGAAGGTCCCAACGTCTCGGCATTGCTACTGCCATCTGTTGATATCGTTCTATTTGCATAATCACGCCTCTACTACTAACAATCATGTAGAACAACACCTGCCAGCTTCTGTGTGTCTGAGTCGGTGGAAATCAACTATTTCAACAGGATAACAATTACTTTTAAGCCTGTCCGAAGGTGCCCGTCTGACATGATAATGTATAGATGATATTCGTTATTTTATTTGTAAATGGAACTTCATGACTAACCAAACATTAAATTTTTATTTAACATTTTTAATAAGGATAAGGATAAGCGTCATTGTCGACTAAAATATAAGACTTGAATTAAGAGCATTTTTTTATTCCAATCATAATTATACTGATTCGGTATTACTGAAGTGATGAATGTAAACTATGAAAGTACCTATCTATCTATTTTTTTATAAAATATCTGATAACTCCGTAACTAATGCAAAAAGTGATCTGCTGACCATCAAGATTACAAAATAAAATGTATGTTTAAAAAAAATTGAACGTGGCCAACGTTTGAAGAATGAGTAATGTATATCATTAATAATTATTAATTAATTAATTATAAAATATATAATTATTAAATAATTAATTATAATTAATTAAATTATTTATCTATACACAGCAACCTGGTTATAATATTCTGGTCGCATTGAAATTATTAATTACTTTATAAATTCAGAAATCAAAACTAATTTTTTAAAGGGTTAGAATTAAAAGTTTAAATTGTTAGCCTGTTGAATATTAATACTGTTCAGTAATTTTTTTCAGGTAATTTTTCTTATTATGGCTCACAACAGAAGCATTTACTCTTGTTTCCGCTTAAGCGGATGATGTAGAATAAGCTTTTTTTTATACCTTAAGATACAAACGCAAATGCATTTGCATTATAACTGATTTCGGCTTCTCTAATTAGGTTATGCCCTATAGTATATAGTTCATTCATTCAAACTTGGCAAATCAAATCTGATATAACGCCGTCAGCTGCATTTATGGAAATTAGCGGCGTTCCAAATCATAAACAATGTAACAGTTTCATTTGCACAGGTACAGCGTATTGGGCTAGCGTGTGTACATAGCAAGTCCACTAGCATGAGTTCGATTCTCACTGGCGCCGATTTGCCTTTTTTAGTTAATTAATAATTGAAATTTTGCGAAAGCGATAAGTGAAACGGTCACTCCTTATAAACTGGTTCGAAAGAGTATAAGCCGGTGGTTCCCTCTACTACTAGCCCACACAAGACCTGGATTTAGGAGATTCTTAATTAAGTAGAATAGTATGAGGTTAAACAAACAAACAAACAAACAAATTTCGGTATATTTCACTAAAAAAATGGCTTTTAACCTGTGAATAATCATTTTTTGGCTAACAATATAAGATTAAATCTGTAAGTTAGAGTTCCAGCTCAACAACTATCCGAAGGTGGGACTAGCCTAGACTATTAAAAATGTTACTGGAACAACTCTTAAAGTTGAACACACAGTGTTTCTGGTGTGACGTCAGAATTTTTTATGGTTTGGACTTTTTGGTTTGGGCGAACGAACTATAGGTACTTTTACAGTTTACATTCATTACTGCAGTATAATGATAATTTTATTATGAATTCCAATTACTACCAAGAATATATTATCTAAAAAAATATTTCCCCTAATTTTGCGTGTACTTTTGTCAAAAGTATACTGAGAATTCGTTACCGTATTAAATACTGTGAGGATTGTATACAGGGTGTTCCAGAACTCACGGAAAAAATGTCAAAAAAGTTTAGGGCAAAAAAGTGACATCGCCCCTCCCTTGAGTTTAATTATTGAATTTCAATAACTAAAGTTACAAGGATTTTAAAAATATACAAAATCGTTCCGTATTTAATTCGGTGTATGTGAAAATTTTACAAAATCTTACGTTGGGGAGATGGAGTCAAAACTCTTTAAAAAATACCTTACTTTACTATAGATCGAGGGCTTCTAGGTTAGCCTTTGGCAACAAATTTTGTGCACGGACCCTAACCTAAAGACCCTCGATATTCTGACATATCTGTCACAGTTCTGCGTCAGAGAAGTAAAAAAATCGTGGGTCTCTACTCTAAAATGTTGATAAAATTTTAATAACTAAATAAAGCAGTTTTAATCATAATAGTTTTCTTTTAGTCATTAAATGGAGTGTTGAGCAAAACTGACGGCCATTCTGGTCTCCTATTTAGAATATAAGCTTGGTTGGTTGGATATCCTAGTAGATAATAGTTATTTATGGTACTAGTGGGTAAAGTAAAATTAACCTGCTTGGCTGACGCCTCGAAGGTTAATTTTCTCATGGGCAATATCGGTTTATCCATGAGTGCCATACAAGGTTTTATCC
>OY294045.1:40431252-40568080 GCA_958510825.1 Brachypterus glaber
TGTGGAAAATAAAACGAGGTATATTTGCTAAAAAAATAAAAACATGGAAAGTGAATTAAAGTCTTATTTCCCAAAATTTTTCTTAAAGACTTATATTTTTAAAGTATTGTTAATAAAACCTTTTTTACACTATAATATTATTTAAATATTATTATAACATTTTTATTTTATATTAAATACTAATTAATTTAATTTAAATTATTAAATATAATTAAATATATCAAATATAATTAATTTAATTATATTAAATTTTAATATAATTAAAAATCAAAAAATAATTAGCATTAATGTAGTATAAGTACAAGTTGTAAGTTACATATAATTTACAACAAAAAAATAAAATATTTCGTCAGTAATCTGAAGTATGGGTCAGAAGATCTTTAAATTTGGAAGACAAACTATAAAATACAAAAAAATCTAATTAACTTGTAAAGATTTAACTTCTGAATAAAAAATCAATTTAGCTGTAAGTTAAAAAAAAAACATATGGTGTATATTATACAGGAAGAGCAGTTACGTTAAGTGAGGGGGAGAAGGGTCAATTTTTCCAAAATATTAATAAAATATCAGGACACATTTTATTATCGCAACAATTAATGTCGCAATAAAACAATGTCCTAAACCAATACATACATATTTAAATTTTATAGATAAAGTTTATAATTAATATGTTAACATTTATTTTTTTTAGCATCTTCCAATCCTTTTTTGTCCGATTTTGGTGGCACACTTTTCTGGCTAGGAGGTCTAAAATTCGGAAACTGTTCCCAGGGAGAAGATAAGTCAAATCTTCTAAACTCTTGTGCCATTTCCAGGGGTTCTCTAACAACTCTTTTCTTTTCATCATCATACCTAATTTCTATATACCCAGTTTGAGGAAAATCTTTTCTCCATGGATGTCCCTCAAACCCATAATCCGTCAGAATACGTCTTAAATCAGGATGATTAGAAAAAAATACCCCATACATATCCCAAGTCTCTCTTTCGTGCCAATTTGCAGCTTTATAAATATCATAGCATGAGTCTACGGGTGTCAGTTCATCTGTGTACGTTTTAACCCTGACTCGGGAGTTAAATCTGATAGATAACAGATTGTAAATGAGTTCAAATCGATAGGTTCTGGAAGGAACGTCAATTGCAGTTATTGAACTACAACATGCGAATTGGCAGTTATGGTTATCTTTTAAAAATTGTAAAACAGCCAATATTCCGCTTGGTTCTATCATAATTTCTAATTCATCGCAATGGTTTATATGAATTTTCTGGACATATTTTTTAAGACATGCCGCCACGTATTCTGAAAATTTTGTTAGCTGATTTCTTTTATTATCCTTGGGGGTTTCTACTTTACTGCGTACTTCGCATGTATTTTTATGTCTTAATTGGGGTAAAACTTTTGTAATATTTTTAAATAATTTGATAGCAGAATTGATTGACATTACAAAATTATATATGTGTCAAACTGACATGTATACTGACAGTTTACCAAGTGACTACCAAGAATTTATCACTGTACTACATATAATACATTAGGGTGGACCTTACTCTTTTTATTGTTTTAAAATTTTCATTTTTTTGTATCTGGAACATCCTGAAAATATGAGGGTGGTCAAACTTCTCTAAGGGTCCCAATTGGACCCCTAAAATCGTGAAATTACGCAAAAAACGTGAAAAATCGTTGAAAATCAGCTGTACTTTTTGTATCAGTAGAAAATTTAAAAGCCTTAAAATCTTAATTTGTTCCTTTTGAGTGTACAAAATTATGTGCCAAATTTCAAAATGATCAAGATTCTATTAGGTGCAGAAAATCATCCAAAGTTGCCCCTAAAACACTAAATTTGACAAATTTCCACCATAAATGTGAAAAACCCTAAAAAACATTTAAAAAATATGCCAAACTGGACTTAACTTTAATGTATATTAATAATATAAAATGATTAAAAAAAACAAAATGATCTAAGCGTCAAATAAAAGCACCCAAAAAGGCCTATAGATCTTCAAATTCGTAAAGTTTTCGCCTGCGGCGCTGGGGCTTTTTTACGTTTTGTTTTATTTAAGGTTGTAAAACTTAAACGTAAAAATTGTAAAAAATTTCGTGTTCGGCGCTAAAGCTTTTTTGCATTTAAGTAAAACTTTTAATTGTAAAAACTTTTAAAATTAAAATATACTATAAATGATTTGAAAAAAAATTCGCCTGCGGCGCTAGAACTTTCTTGGATTCGTAGAAATTTAAAATTATACCACTGTTTTAAAATTTTAGGCTATCACAGTTGTAAAAACAATTGCCTACGACGCTACGGCATTCTTAAGTTTTATTTTAAATTTTAAGAACATGAGTTTTACAACATCAGATGTCAGAAATTAACAGAATTCTCAAAAAATATCAAGGGCTGACAATCTTTTTTTAGTCGCCACTTTTTTTGCTTTTTATATTGTTTATATTAAAAATATGATATCTGTTTATTTTCTATACATATATTCTTTTATAAAATTTTTATAATTTTATTTAATATATTAAGGGCTGACGATCTTTTTTCTAGTCGTCTGTTTTTTTTGTGCTTTTTATATTGTTTGTATTAAAAATATGATATCTGTTTATTTTCTATAAAAGTCCAAACCAAATGTGTTGAGCCCCCACCCCCGAAAAAAAATCCTGGATACGCCCTTGGCTAAGCTACAAAGAAATAAAAGTAAAAAACAAAAGGAAATGGTCCAAAAATTCAGGAAAAGTGAAGAATTTGTGTTGTTATGAAGTCTAGCCGAAGTCAATTTGTTATCTTATTTTATAAACTTCATTTTTCCACCCGTCTAGAAAAGGTACCCGTTTCATATTTTTCTGTTTTGCATTTTAAAAAGTTGCATTTTTAATTAGCCGAAAAGAACAACAGACAACAAAATAATTATTTCATGGTCACCTTAGCGAAAATCGCAAAAAAAATAAGAACAAACTTTTAATGTAGGTATTATCCATGTCTGAAATAGACTGCGAAAGTGTGCCAAAAGGCGAGAATCATACCGCGAGAGTCGGGTGCGCGCACGTGCGCGCGCACGTGCGGTTCGCGTAACTCCGTCTGAGGGGAATTCCTTATACGAAAGCAGCATAATACGTTTTAGTATTAGTCACCGCGTTATATTTCAAACACGGAGAATAGTTGTACCATAATATGTTTCTATATTATAGAAAATTAATATTAAGAATAAATTTAATTTTTAGATAAGTCGTACTAAATTTAATAATTAAAAATAAATTTAGTTTTTAAACAATATATTATACAGGGCGGCCCAGACTTAATTATTCAAGCTATATCTCATAGACGGATTAAGATAATCGAGTCGGACTAAAACATGTTTATATAACTTTTAAATCTACCTACTATGGCTGTCCCTTAAAAAAATTGTATTAAATTTTATCTGTCAAAGTAAAACAAAAATCTAGTGCATCATTATTAAAGTTTTAGAAATAAAAAAAACAACAAATCTCAGGCGTTTATTTGGTTTTTCATGAACATAAATCATATCATATCAATAAACGAAAATAAATGAGGCATATTTGAAAACTTTTAAACTAGAGGCTGGTCATGGCTACCTTCAGGTCGTTTCCTAACTCCGTGCTCCTGCGAAACAAAATTGTCTTAATATTCTATTTTTAAAGATAAAATATGTATTTAATTTTTTTTTAAAGATTTGTGGTTAATACAGTTTTTCCCTGGGGTACAGATATATAGTTGCCACGACAGCAAGCGGAACACATAGTTTCTGATTGTTTTTAGGGTTTGTTTACCTTAACAACGAGCGCAAAATAGAAACAGGTAAATGGATCGTAGAAAAATATTTTTTTTTCATTATAATGTATGCAAAATAAAAAAAAAATAGTATAAGTAAGTTTTATATACATTGCGAACTCGCAATTTAGAAAGATAAGATAAAATAATAAAGGTTAAATTTTGGATTAACCAAGAACGGTTCGTTTCCCTCTTGTAGGACTAAGGCTGGGTTTCTCAATATACAGCTAAAATTAACTGACAAATAATTTCCATGGCAACTACAATTAATATTTAGAATTTATCCTTAACTAAGACTCTAACCATTAGATAAAATTTTAAATGCACATTGATAAACCGGGCCTAAGGCTGGATTTATTAATGTGCAGCTAAATTTAACTGACACATAATAACCATGGCAACTCCAACGAAAATCCAGAATTTGCTCTAAACTGAGCTTTTAATCATTAGATAAATTTTAACTACACAATGATAAACCGAGCCTAAGTATAGACTACCCTTTGTAATTCTTGGTCTAAATAATATGTATATTTGAATAAAAGAAATCCTTTTCCCGAATTTGTATAAATGGTTTTTGGACTATAGAAAAAATAATTAAGTTTACTTCTCACGATTGAGCGTTACGATTATTTTCTTGTTATGTCCGCGAAATTGTTTTGTGAATAAAACTTAATGAATTTAAATTATTTGATATCATCTCTGATTCTAATCCTGATCATCCTTGTAAAGAGAAGTAATCGTTTGTATCTTCTAAATGTATACGGCAGTTCTGTAAATAGATCTAGATTTTAACTGTGGACCCCGCCAGAAAAGGGCCCATATTGTAGTTTACAGTTAAAGATATTTAAATCATTTAAATTAAATGACTATAAGTTGATGTCAGGGTTGGCTATATTTGTTTTTTTGAAACCTGAAGTTTGGCATCTACATTAAGATACACATACATTTTACAAAAAAATCAAAAAGTTAGCTCCGAGCCCCCCTTACCTGACCATCTTTTTAAAGAAAAGTAATCATTTTTATCTTCTAAATGTGTGTCGCACTTTTACAAAAAGATCTAGATTTTAATACAGTTTCCGAGATACAAATGATTTTAGAAGTTGATGTCGAAATTGACCATTTTTTGTTTTTTGGAACTTGAAATTTGGCATCTACTTAGTTTGCGAGATATTTAGGGTGGCTCGTTTTCAAATGATCACCCTGTATACAAAAATAAAAATCAAGATGGCAGACCTGTCAAAAACATATATTAAGATAATTAAAACGTAAAAATGGGCGGCGTGGTCTAGCGGTCTAAAGCGCTTGTAAGTATACTTTGACGCACGGATCTGTAGGCATGCACGCCTTATAACGCTTTTGATGGAAATAAGAGAGCGCGAATGATTGCCCCCCCTTCCGTCGGAGACTTTCTTTCGAGCGGAGAACTATAGACCGTTAGGTACAAGAGGCGGTGGTTCAAATCCCCGCGGAGTAGAGCGAAATTTTTCATTAATTGATTAATTCGACTCTGCTTGCCCTATACGCTTTGCAGTCATTTAGTTACGTTGAGTGGCAGTGCAAATATGGCGAAGTCGCCTACCCAGCTACTATAAAGAATTGGGTACCTGCATTCGTTAAGAACAAGGGTATAAGACGGATGCCTAAGGTGTGATGCTAACCACATCACCCCATATCATAAGATATGCGACATCCGGGTTCGTGGGGGCAAAGTTATGGAAGATGTGACCTTCCTCTCGCCAGAAGCTCTGGGCCTAAATGGTCTGTTAATAGCTGAAAACAAACAAAACGTAAAAAGTTTTGCGCCGGTAGCACCGAAGGTAGGCATGTGGCGGCAGGGACAGCACAAAAGACAATGGGTATTGAAGCATTAATTACTACATAAATTCGGCAAAGATTGGCAGAGAAAATGGTAATACTTAGGACTGGCCTTTCTAAGACGATAAACACTACTTTATAAGACGATAAACACTAATAAAAAGCCCTTGCGAATGACGGGCTTGGCGACTATACTGAAAATTCAATAAAACCTGCAGTGACTCATACCTCTGCTGCTTTCGTATAAGGGGTCCGCCTTTGCGAAGCTTCGACGAAATTACGCGAGTCGCGCCCGAACTGGTATGATATTTGCCTCTTACCACATATTCGCAACTGAGTCACTGCAGTTTTTATTAAATTTCCAGTATAGTGGTTTTATTTTTGTTGATTTTTACAGCATAATTAACTAGTTTAACCCAAAACCTGTTTGAATTCCAAATAAAAGTGTACTTTTTAGTTAGTTAAACTTTAAACAGGATTATCTCAAAACGTACTTTTTAAAAGTTTGAGCTTTGTAAGCAACCAAAAAAAAAATGGATGGATGAGAACCAAACTAGTTTTAAAAGTTGAGGGATATGCCCGCGATACCCCAAAGTATAACTCCATACGGACAATAAGGGCCCTTTTTGGCGGAAGTCCACAATTGATAATATCTTTTGCTATGAATACTAAGCAGTAATTTGTCATTAAGAATAAATTATTATAATCTTAATATTTAATAAACATACTTTCAAAAATATAAAAGGTCAAGCGGTGGCAAATAATCCAATTATGAGTTGAAGTGTGGGCTTTTAAAATAGGCGATTGTTTTAAGTGATCACATATCTTTTTTGTATTAAATACATTTCTTTTTTGTATTACATACAGAGTGCTTTCTCAAATTTTGAGAAAGGACTCTGCACCAAAAATAGGACAATTTCCCGGTGACTAAAGTCCGCACGTGATAAGAATGGGACAGGGAAGTCATAAACTTAATAACGACACTGCGCACAACATTCTAGGCGGAGTCAACGGCTTTGTTACAACAAGCGACTGTTGCTAAGTAAAACAAGCCGTTGCTAAGCGGCGTGTATGTAAACAATCCGTTTTGTATTACTGCGCATTCCGTGTTTAATGACGTCACTGTACCATTCTTATTGCGCGCAGACTCTACATACAGATAAATAATTACCTACGTATTATTCAGATCAAGCGGCTCAAAAGTTTGTATATCCAAGCATGTTAAGTACTTATATCAAATGTTTTGATTTATTATAGCTGAATACTTATCATATTTAGATAAAAAGGTTAAAACCTAAATCTAGTAGGTAACCAAGCCACAATTTTAACACGGTAAAAAATAACCTAAACACAAAATTTTGTAGAAAATTAAACTTTAAAGCGACTTTTCAAACGATAGGCTTTTACCTGTTGCCAATCCAAAAGAAAAAAAGTACACACCTCTTATAAGAACACGCAAATGCGTGTGATTATGAGCTTATAAGAGTTACAAAATAGAAAAAAATAGTAAATTAATTATAAGATAGTATAATTAGGGTCATTTATAGCAATGTTAATAAGCCTAATTAAAAGAGAGTATAAACTGTGTCTGACATTAATGAAATAATTACTTTAGTGAGAATATTAATTAATTATACCCGCAAATTTTCTTGTTTTATTTTAGTCTGCCTCTTTTCTATACGTTTATGTTATTATAATTATCTTGTTACACGATAATAATATTTTTAGAGTATGTAGGTACTACATATTACTATTCTAACAATAACACAGCCACACAAAAAAGGTCATCAACTCTGTCTGAGACCATTGTATTCCTATGTATTGTGGGGCGCTAAATCCGAATTTGAGACCAAAACAGCGATTAGTTTTGGAGATAACTTCAAAAAAATAAATGCATTTTTTTCTACGACTGTAAGCAAATACACACACTTTTCAAACACAGAATAGATTCATTTTAGCTCTAGATACGGTATGAATATTCCGTATCAACTGTTAGAATAAGCACATGTAGTGCCATCTCTTGTTTATAAAAGTAAAGAAAACTGTAGCAAAATTAGCAAAAATATGTATTTTTTACCATGAAACATTGAATAATTTAATGCAATTTAAAATTTTGCGTTAATATTACATAAAGTTTATTAGTTTTCCTTAATATTTGACCAGTTTTTTATCAATTTAGTTCAAAAAATTAAAACTGCTCTATCTATTTAAAACTGATCTGTCATAACAATCTGACATAACCTTCAATTTTTGCTAAAATTAAATAAAAATATTTTTTAAGTACTGATTTAATAAAATTATTAAATAACATTAATTGCTTTATTTAAAAATATGTGTTTTGTTGCATTTACAATGTCGAGTCACAAAAAACATTGTTTTTAACCTTGCCCGCAGTTTAAAGCCATACAGTGTTTCATATTTTCAGTCGAAGAAAAAGTATAGTCTACAACACGTATGGAATAGTTCCACGTTCGCGCGGAATATTGTCTATTCCATACTAGTTATAGAATATACTATTCTCACTAAGAATTCCATACCGTAGTAAATACTAAATGTATTTGCATAAACGGAGCCGCACGAAAGTTTAGTAAACATTTACTGCTTGTTACAGTAATACTTAACGTTGTTATAGTTCTGGTAACTGTAGGGCATAGAAAAAACACTTTTTTCAATTTTTTTATATGCACCCCTACTATGTTCTTTCAATTGAAAAACTATGCTTGCATACCAAATTTCAGGTTACTTAAACATCTTTTGACCCATGCCCAACTCAGTTATAATAAATGAGGTATTTTTATTGTTTGATTTTTACATTGTTAAAATTTTAAAGACAAAACAAGCCGTTTGCTACGCATTCCATTATATAATATTCACAGTGGATGGTATATAGCATTTTTCCAAATAACGCAACTTAAAAAAAAATAAAAAACAATTTTCTTTTTCAAAAAAAAAAAAATTTTTTTGGAAAACTTTTTTTTTTCATTAAAAAAAAGAATTTTTTTGAAAAAATTTTTTGTTAAAAACGTATGCAAAAACGTTCTGTATTCACTACGAATTATAATTATTAGTGCTTGGTTATTTTTGAGTCGAATCAAATTTAAAAAAAGTGTTGGATATACAATTAAAAAACATACAAATTTTTAAAAATATGTACAGGGTGCTATTCATCCCACCCGATTATCTCAATCCGTCTATGAGGTATAACCTGAATGAAAAAGTCTGGGCTACACTGTATAGTTATTTGTATATAAAGGCCCAGCAAAGATGTTTTTTCGGGTCTTGTCTCAAAAATAACTATTTTAGTAAAAAAGCTTTCCCATTTTTCACCTCCGCGGGTAAAATTGATTTTTTATTATCAGATTTACTTTTAGCAACCTTAAAAATATACCAGTTTTTACGAAAACTACCCCCCGCCTCTTAGGGGGTGGAGTTAGACTTTTTAATTATCAGATTATCTTTCAGCACTCTTAAAAACCACAATATATCAATTTTTACAAAAGCTACCTTCACCCCTCAGGGGGTGAAATTAGAAAAATTTTATTTTAAGATTCAGATTTCGCGACCTCAAAAACCTCATTGTAGAAATTTTCAACATAACTACCCCCTGCCCGTCAGGGGGTGGAGTTAGATTTTTTTTATAATCAGATTCACTTTCAGCAACCTCAAAAACCCCAATATACCAATTTTCATGAAAGCTACCCCCCAACCCTCAGGGGGTGGATTTAGATTTTTTTTATTATTAGATTCACTTTCAGCAACCTCAAAACCCCCAATATACCAATTTTGACGAAAATATTGAAAATACTTTTTACCCCCTCACACCTGCGGGGTGGAGTTAGAAATTTTTTATTATCAGATCCATTTTCAGCAACCTTGAAAACCTCTATGTAGCAATTTTCAAATTTTTGTAAAAAAAATGTATTTTTACCCATTTGCCCCCCTTGCCGTACCCACAATGTTCACCAAAAATCCCGAGCTAAAACTTTTGGTAACATACCTGTATGTCAAATTTCAAGTCTAGCTTAAAGCGTTTTTAAGTTATCGTGCTTAAAAGATTTCCCGGACAGAACGATCTACGATTTTTTTTTGCTTCAAATTGATTTATATCGACATAAAACGTCACAAAAAAAAATGTTGAAAATTTTTACACAAATACAAGGCTTTCCGAAATTTTAAAATTTTTCAAAATGGGAAAGCAATATACGAGCCTGGGTAGAAGTAAAATTATATTGTACACGAACAAAGGATGTTTAATAAAATTTAATGAAATTAACATACTAATTTGACATAATTAGTTAAAAAGCATCTAAAATGTTAATAAGCGTCATAATAAATTAAATTAAAATTCTGAATATTAATTTGACACCTCAGGATACAGGGTAAAAAGTAAATTGGGAAACTAACTTGACACCTCTAGCAAAAAAATATATTAAATATTTTACTTAATAATATTTATAGTAAAGTCGCTCAGATAAACCTTTAACCTTTAGTAAAGGGAGACAAAATACTTACTTTTGAATAAATAAACCAAAATTAAAAAATATCTTTTTATTAAGCGTTTTGTTTTGACTAAGAGGTCATCCATAAAATACGTCCAACTTTTTTAGGTGATTTTAGACCCCCCTCCCCCATGTCACACATTGTCACAAAGTATTGGCGGAAGTTTTTAAAAAATGGTCAAAAAAAAGAACGTCCGCCATTGTGTTATTTTTTGGCCAAAAGATTTTCTTCTAGTTCGGGCTATAGCGATTTAAATACTGAATAATATCCCGTTTTTTTTTTCAGTCGATCCAAACGGCCAGAATCATGGCGACCATTTTTTCGAAAAAAATTTGATGGTCAAAAAATGGCACTAAAAATCATTTTTGTTTATATTTTTTGAATGTAAATAAACATAACCACAAAACATCACAATAATATGGATTTTCTTTCTATATAAAAAAAATTTAAAAAAAATATTTTTTATATAAAGAACTTTCACTTTCGGGTTTAGACCGTGTTAATGGATTTTCACTTTCAGGAAAGTGAAAATCCATTAACACGGTCTAAACCCGAAAGTGAAAGTTCTTTATATCTTAATGGCCGTGAAAGCTTAAAATCTAAAATATTTTTTAAATTGGAAGGTAGAAAGAGCCCTTAAATATACATATTTATATTGACGTAGATCTTTTTACAAATAATTTATAATATTTTAAAAATTTTGGGATCAAAATTTTCTCTACTCCAATCTCATATTTTTAATCGATCACCCTGGAGGTGAATCAACCCATTTTTGGATGTCTTGAATTACTGGTATCCCCTCAACTTTGTCTGACTTTTCAAAGTCAGGAATGCAATGGATATCCACTTTTTCGTTTTAGATTCATATTGCATCTTCATCATCTGAGTTGTCGCCATTCGTCAAATTCTGTAGCACTATGCGCAGCGATTCATTTTGAGTAGGTCACACTCGAAATATCTATTTTTTTACACCTATGTCGGTCGGTATTGATCGATCGATCGAGATATTAACAATACCAAATATTCAAAATGAAGGATAAAATTTAAGATCAGCCATTTTGAATCTTTGAATTGCAATAAAGGATTTCTTTTCAGAGACTTTATAGACCCCGAAATGTATAATTTCTTTCACAATCTAAGAAAATTCATAAATTTTTTTAAGCATATTCGATCCTTCATTCGATTACATTAACTTACCTTATTTTCCATATATAGCTATTCTCTGCTGTTTTGAATATCTGAAAAAAAAAAGAAAGAATATAAATATAGTAGAAGTAGTACTATTACTAGTAGTAATAGTAGAAGTTGCAGTAGTAGTAGTAGTGGTGTATAATTTTAAACAATTTCTTTCACATTTTTTTATTAAATTTTTTTTCTTCTGTATACAAGTATAGATATTCAAAACGATTTTTTCTACGTTCTAATAGAAAAGTTAACATTTCTACAAAAACAAATTAAGTTTTCAGACCGCAAAATAACCTATTTCAGTATTTTACTTTTCTGCTTATTACCATGACAAGCTCAAAATTTAATTTTACGTTCTAGAGTGTAGGAAACCGGCAACTCAATAGTAAAACACCTGTCACGTGACCCGCCATTTTTTTAATATACAATTTTTACTTATTTTGAATCGAATCTCAATTTTGTGTGCTAAATATTTCTGTGCTAAATATTTGTAGAAGGAATTATGGAGAATAACAGTGATGAGGATTTTACTTCTACAACTCCAGATTAGCAAAAAATTTTAAATGCTGCGACCTTTTAAGGTTATAAACTTACTGCCTAAAATTTATTTATTTATTTTAGATCGTAGAAAATTTTTTGTTTGTATAACCGGTGCAAAATATGATTTCTGCTGATCTTGGCTATAGGAGAATTTTTTACTATGGGCTATTATGTAGTATTTCACTTTACCAGTTATACCAAAATACATCAATCATATCATCTTTTGTTTTGTTCATTATCCAACCTTTACAAATTTAGTAGCCCTGCGCTTTGTTTATTTTATCTACATAGAAAAAACGGATTCCTTGAACCAAGGACACGTGTCTTTGGATATGTTCAAAGCCATATTCTCTTGTTTCAAGGCTGGCATTTTCTTGAACCAAAATCAATGTCCTTGAATAAAGAGCGCGAATTTTTATTCCAAAACCCGTGCTCTTCATTCAAGGACATTGACTTTGGTTCAAGAAAATGCCAGCCTTGAAACAAGAGAATATGGCTTTGAACATATACAAAGACACGTGTCCTTGGTTCAAGAAATCCGTTTTTTCATTGTATGGCATGTTAATTTTGCTGTGTCAAACCTATGTATCAAATCATTTAAATTTTCCAGCAGAGTAACATAATTTATGGAAGAGACCATAAAAATTGTTTATTCCTTGTATTTTATCAAGACCTTGTAATAAAATTGGTGAAGTCGCCCGCTTACGCATGCGCATTACATCAAATTAGCAAATTTATAAATGCACATCAGGGTATATTATGAATGAATTTTTTATCGGTAAGTAGGATTTCTGGTAAATGTGAAACAACGGCAACAGTGTGAAATCTTTAATTTACAAAACAATAGTCCATAGTAAAAAATTCTCCTATAAAAGCCTCGATCAACAAATTTCACGCTCAAGCTGAAATAAGTAATTTTGCGCTCTTAATACAAGAATAACTATTTTCTTGGAATCAGTACAAAAACATATATTTCAAACTGGAAACAGTTTTAACTCTACAAACACGTCATAATAAATTTATCCTAAATCCTGTAAATTAATTATGTCTACTGTGAACTTCAATTAACCAAATTAGTTATTCTAACATTTTGACGGATTTTGATTTAATGGAGTTAAAAGTTTAATCCCTGCTCATAAATATTGACGGTTTCCCTAATTATAATTAACCTCCATCGCCTCTGCCCTAATATTTATATACACGTCAAATATATATTTAAATGTGGCACACCCCGTGCATAAAAATGCATTGCGGCACCCTTATAACTACATTTTCCTTTCCAGCAACACGTGAAATTCGGGTGGCCCTTCCTTTAAAAAACTACGTGATAGTGTTACCGATGGTTTTTCTATTAGGGTGGCCTGTAATTACCGAAGAATGCCTTTAGAATGTGCCTGATATTTATCTCTATGTCCGGTTAAACAAATCGAAGAAAAACAATCGAATTCAGGAAAAATTATTGACTTTTGCCTGTATATTCTTTTCGTAATTATAAATAGATCCTAAAAGTCTTCGTCAATTCGGCCTACCATCAGTGAAGCTGCTATTTTTTATTTTTTTGATAAACAAATGCAACTGAATGCTTTTTCAAACGAATGATTTTCCCAACTCAACTGAGTAAATTTTTCAAACTCGACAGTGAATTTTTCCAACTCGAGTGTGGATTTTCCCTACCCCGCATTTAAATTTAAATCTAAAAAGTTTAGTGTTAAGAAATGGGTAAACTATCCATAATCTAAATAAATTTAAATGTGCAAATTTGGATTTTTTTATGAAAAATTTCTTATACACTATTCGCACATCCAAGATTTAATGCAAATAATTTAAAGTTTATTTACCCAATTATTAACACTAATCTAATTTAAGAATTTAACCACAAAATAAAATCTGTCAAATAATTCTGACATTTCATTGTCAAATTCTTAGTTATTTTAGTGTTAAGAAATGAGTAAACTATCCATTAATTTAAATAAATTTAAATGTTTAAATTTGGATCTTCCTATGGAAAAATTTTTATACACTATTCGTAGATCCAGGATTTAACGAAAATAATTTAAAGTTTCTTTACCCAATTATTAACATTAAACTAATTTAAAAATTTAATCACAAAATAAAATGTGTCAAATAATTCTGACATTTCATTTGTCAAATTCTTAGTTAGTTTAGTGTTAAAAATGGGTAAACTATCCATTAATATAAATACGAATGGAAAATTAAAATGAAATTAAATATTAACATTAATAGGTCCAGCTTACTACCTATTTTTAAGGACTACATTAAATATTAACAAGTCGTGAATATAAGTTATGCTTCGCATTCCATAGTATATTTTTTACAATGGATACTATCTTGCGTTTTCTGTCTTTTACGTTTCTCGGTCAGGCGTTTAAAAGTTAACAAAATACTGATCCTGTTCCGAATGCTACTTATATCTTTTATACTATCAAATTATAGTCCTTCGATTATACAATTATTAAACAAATATTGGGACTAGGACTTTACATAAAAACACTAAGCTTTATGCATTAGTGACGTTTCGTTTTTAATTAAGACGTTATCAAGCTAAAAGAGAGAAATAGACCTTATTTAATAACACAAAAAAGGCATATAGTAATTCTGTAGTACTTTGCGCAGCGATTCATTTTGCTGGTCAATAAAGTTTTTGGTATGACAGTTAATTAATAATTAAAATTTGGAGAAGGCGACAGGTAAAACAGACACCCCCAAAACTTCGAAAGTCAGTTAAAGCCGGTGGTTCCTTCTGCTACTAGCACACACAATACAAGTCCTGAACTTATGGGATGCTTAATTAAGTACATAGTACGAGGACAAACAAACATGTTAATGAAAATTTGGAGGTTATCGGGATTTTTCTTCTATTTTTTTTATTTTTTTGAATTTGCGCCCCCTTAACTTATTTATTTTTAAATAAATATTTAAAAAAAATGGTTCTTCCTCCCACAGAAGTTGACTTTTCCTAAACATTTCACATCGAAGTCATATTTTTTTCTTATGTTACAGTGCGCTCAAACACGGACGGGCAGACGGACGGACGGACGAACAGTTAGACGGACTATTTTTAAACTTATTCATATTTTAATAAAATAAAATAAAAACCATTGTATAATACTCTTCAAGCAATGCGTGCTGTGGAGAGTATGATAAGGGATGAACACCCTCTTACAAAAAAACGCATAATAGGTAGCCTGTTATGTCACGCATATACCGACAAGAACTATTCAGTTAGTATCGGTAATAACATAGGAAAACTTTTAAACAATGGGGTACTTTTTTAAAGATTAGACCGGGATCTAAATTATGCAGACATAGTGTCTAAGTGGGTTGGAACACTATTATTATACTATTCACAGCGCTTGCGTAATGGGCAAATATCTCGGGGTTTTTGGTAGGTTCGGGCTGGTAAAACACGTGGATTGGTTGAAGTGACTTTACTGTCCAAGCTATTATAGAAAAATGTAAGATTTTACATACATATGTATGTAAATGTATGTTTTAACATACATTTAAAACGGGAAAGGCTAGCAAAGACTTACCTATTATAGAAAAATGACCTGGCGCACTTTAACTTCAGTTAATAAAGTAAATTTAGATTTAACCTTTGGCTCACTCTCATATAAGCACTGGATACGAAGTGAAATGCCTCAATTCGATAAAAGATAGTTCGAGAGTTAACAAAAAACGCTAGGTGTTTTTTGTTATAAAAACGAATAAATATGAAAATTAAATTTATGTACCTACACTAACATCTATTAATGAGTGTATTAGTAATAAGTAGCCGGTACCAATGATTTCGCTGCATATTTGAAAAATGGCGGGAAAGCCTTGAAGTGGCCAACACTAGTTTTTACAAGGTTGTCCCCGTATGTGATTTAAATAGATATGGAAATAAAATAATCTATAAAGAACTTAAAGAATTATAGAAAATTTAAAGTTAAACAATAAAGCTCAAATAATAAAAAACTTAAATAACACTATAAAATAAAAATAAAAAGGTTCGTCATAGATACAATACAACATCGCAATGCATTGAAACGGTAACAAGATTACTACTTTACCTACTACTTTATAGTTCCGAGTTGGGGCGCTGCAATCGATTAGTGTACGTTTTGTCCACTTTTATTATCACGGTTATTATACATTGCGGGCATAGGAACTAGAGAGACTGTTGTTAATAGATTTTGATATAAACAGACAGGCACGTTTCTTATGGAAACTGGCTTTCGGTGAAAAATTCTAAATTTTTAGTATGATGTAGATTTTATCTTTCTGATCAAAAGCTTCTATTGACCCAACTTGATCTGACGGCTAGTTTATATTATACATTGCGGGCATAGGAACTAGAGAGACTGTTGTTAATAGATTTTGATATAAACCGACAGGCACGTTTCTTATGGAAACTGGCTTTCGGTGAAAAATTCTATATTTTTAGTATGATGTAGATTTTATCTATCTGATCAAAAGCTTCCATTAAAATGAAATGAAATTTATTAAATAGGACTTGCCTAATATACACAAAAGTAATTATACAATGTTCTTTATAAACAAATATAAATATTTTATAATAATAAACATTAAATATAATAAAAAAATAAAAATAATAGAATATATAAAGATATAAAAAAAACAAAAATATAAAAGAGAGATGGTGAAAAAAAAATAAATAAATAATAATGAGAAGTAATGAGAGACCTTAGTATAATTAGATTATATTAAAGCAAAGTAAAGCAAAACACAGTTACAACAAAATGTGTTCAGAAAGACGATTTTTAAAAATTCTTAATGACTATCCTTAATAACAATTGGTAAATTGTTAAATACATTAAAGCCTTTGTGAAATAAAGAATTTATTCCCCTTGTGGTATTTACTCTATTAATATAAAAATTATTTCTGTTCCTAGTTTCGTAACTATGAACATCTCTACCATAGTTAAAAAAATTAATAAAATATACAGGCATTTGATTATTTTTAATCTTATAAACAAAACACATAGTCAAAAAATTCAGTCGCTGTATTACTGACATCCATTTCATTCATTTTGACCCAACTTGATATGACGGCTAGTTTTTGAGTTTTAGGTCAAAACGTCAAAAACAATAAAAACTTTCATTAAGTTTTGTTCTTATTATATATATATAGTCGTAATAATCATATACCTACATAAGTGGAGATTAAGTTTTATACAGGTTAGAAATTTAAAAAATTATATAGATATATTTTCAAAATACTATTTTGATTTTTCAAAATATTTTTCATTGTTTCTAGTAGTACCTTTAACATCTAAATCAAATCTGGTATCAGATAAGCGTTTGGTTTAATGTGAAAATTTGTTTCTTTTGCGAATAAATCCTATAAAGTAAACTTTTTTATTTTCTTTTTACTCGCTCACTTCTAAATAATAATAAATAGAATAAAATTATCCTACAATAATATTATTTAATTCCTAATAATCAATATTTTCACAGCAGGAGGTTAAAAAAGTGGAAAACTTACCATACATTTAAATATTTTTAACAAGTTTCAGTGTAAAATTTACCATTTGTCACAGGCTCTAATTGGGGTTAGATTTAGATGTTATGTTTTTTCTTGCGTGTTCTGATCGGGGCCCCTTCTTATCGCGTAGGAGTATCGCTTGGTTATGATTCTTAATCCGTCCTGGTTTCGAATTTCAATTAGTTAATTTAATTATGTATTGATTCAGAGGGAATAATATTTTTTGGGATTTATTCGCTGAAAACTACATTTTCTGTTAATCAGAATATTTTATTTGATCCAAAATTTACTTAATATTATCCAATATTTTAAGGTTACCACGCACCTGAACCGGGGTTGTTCTGTGAATCTCAAATTCTTGATAACAATACGTCAAAACAATGGTGCTATAGCAGTAAAATTTACCTCATTATAATATATAATATATTGTATTCACTATATTTTACACTATAATTTTGGTATTATATAAATTAATTTAGTATACATTAAAATGCGAACCAGCTCAATGAGCCTTGCTACAAAATAAACGAAATTTAGCTGCTAGCCACATATATGTATAGTAGAGATCATTGCTGAAATACATAGTTTTTACGATTATCCGGTAAGTGACTCTGGTTTCCTTCTTTTTCCGGTCTTTTGACAGCAGGATGTAACAATTAATAAAATCTATTTTGATTTAAAACATTCGTTAATAAAAATAAGTTATTTTGATTTAAAACCTTTCATTACATATAAATATGTTTTGTTTATTATTTACAGATCAAATCGTAAAATATGCAAAATAAATAATAACATAACCCTCGACATAACCTCATAACCTCACAAAGGGGGTAAGTTTTTAAATAATTTTATATAAACAAAAGCTAATTTTATTTTGTTTTATTCTAAATTAGTTTTAACTTCGTGCTATGAAGTTATAACAATGCTTACCCCATGGGTACACCAAATATAATTTGTGGAGGACCTTATGAGAATGGACTTTAAAATAAAAAAATATATCTTCGTATGTAACGGCCATCACAAAAGACAAAAATTCATTTTTCTCGATTTTAACTTTCTTGGAAAAGCCGCTTTCCACCTAAGGAGGGCAGCTCTGGAGTATAGTGCAACAAAACAAATTGCTGTGCTTATCAGCTCCTTAAAATGTTAGTTTTGTTTTTGGTAACCACAACAAGTTGAGTCGCTGCCCTTTCAAGTTTTCTGGTTGCAGCAACGAAAAATTGTTGTTTTATGTTTAAGTATTGAGTTGGTTGCCTTAACCAGATCTTTTTTACAATGTGGTCATAAAAATTATGTATGACAATAATGTACTTATAGTATTATCTTATATTGTCTGCTTGGATTTCTAATTGCTGAAGAATATTTTAATGGAATTATAAGCTAGTTCTTATAACAAGCGTAGATAAATTGACGTTATAAATTATAAAATGAAATTTTTATGTGATTTATTCAATAAGGGTTTTACTTTTCCTGTATTGTGCATTTCTATTCAGTCGGTATCGTATACCATAAACTATTGACAATTTTATGTTTTCCCTTTGAATGTTTTATTCGATGTTTGCTTTGTAATTATAGATATTTATGTCGGTTTAATTAGCTAATAAATCTTGTTTAATATAAAATTAAAGATATTTACAGTTCATTAAAGTTGCCACGAACTTAATGTATGCGAATTGTTTGTATTTAATAGAATTCGCACAAAACGAAAGCCATAATATTAAACACAATACACAAATATAATACCCCATTAGGGTGGACCTTATTTTTTTTATTGGCTTAAAACTTTCTTTAACTTGTAACTAGAAAGTCCTGAAAATATAAGGGTGATCAAACTTCTCCAAGGGTCCTAACTGGGTTTTAAACAACGTACAAATGTGCGTAAATACGCAAAATGCATAAAAATCGTTGAAAATGGCCTGTAATTTTTCTATAAGTAACAAATTTAAAGGGCTTGAAATCTTATTTTTTTCCTTTTAAGCATACAAAATGATGTGCTAAATTCCAAAATGATCAAAAGTCCAAACTCGTACATTTACGCAAAATGCATAAAAAATCGTTGAAAATGGCCTGTAATTTTTGTATAAGTAATAAATTTAAAGAGCTTAAAATCTTATTTTTTTTCCTTTTAAGCATAAAAAATTATGTGCCAAATGATCAAAAGATTCTAACCCCCGCCGAAAATCCGCCAAAATTGCCCCTAACACTAAAACTTACGAATTTCTACCATAAATGTGAATCAAATGGTAAACAAACATTTAAAAAATGTATCAAATCGGACTGAATTTACCTATTTTTATTTAATGCAATCTAATAATTATAATTATTCACAGTATTAAATAGACTTAACTAAAACAAAACAAGCTAAGCGCCAAATATTTTAGTAGTTCTTATTTAGCGCTTAGCTCGTTTTGTTTTAGTTAAATCATTTTAATATTATGAATAAATATTAGAATGCATCAAATAAAAATAAATTCAGTCCGATCTGATACATTTTTAAAATGTTTGTTTACCGTTTGACTCACGTTTATGCATTTTATATGAAAAGTGGTTTGTCGAATTGGATGAAAGTTGATGTTGTCCCGATCAAAAGTTCCTATAGAATGGGGCCAAAAAATGGACAGTGGGGCGTCATAGGTCAAAAATCTGATATCAAGAAAATTACTTAAATTATGATGTTATATAGTTTATTTTACGCTTATCATTTGTTTTAATAGGAAAAAAGGTTACAAATGATCATAACGAGATATGGGGCGCCATAGGTCAAAAATAGTATAGCAAAAACTGATATCAATGAATCAGTTAACTTAAATATTGATATTATATAATTTATTTTACGTTGATTAATTATAGGAAAAAGGTTAGAAATGGAAATAACATGAAGCAATATGGGGCGTCATAGGTCAAAAAACCGGTATCAAGAAATTAAATTATGACGTTATATAGTTTATTTTACGCTTGTCATTTACTTTAACAGGAAAAAAAGTTAAAAATGATCATAACGAAATATGGGGCGTCGTAGGTCAAAAATAGCATAGGTAAAACTGATATCAATGAATTATGTAACTTAAATTATGATATTATATAATTTATTTTACGTTGATTAATTATAGGAAAAAGGTTAGAAATGGAAATAACATAACGAAAAATGAGGCGTTATTGCTCGAAAATAGTAGAAAACTAATTCGGTGAAAATAATTTAAATTATGATAGTACGTAAATTATTTTAGTTTAATTAATTGTTTTAACAGGAAAAAAGTTAACAATGAAGATAATGTATATACATAACGAGGTATGAGACGTCAGGGCTCATAGTAGTACGAAACTAGGCTCATTAAAATTAACCTAAAATATAATTTGCATAGTTTATTTTAGGCTGAGCAATTGTTTAAATAGAAAACTGGGATATATTCCATCAAGGACAAATGGTTTCTCTTAAAAAAGTCGCAATGGGCAGGAGTTGCAAAAATAGGATAATGCGCACCAAAAATAAATAGTTCCTTTTCAACAAGTCCCAATGGGCAGGATTTTTAAAATTGAAAGAAATAGTTGCTAGGTAGAAGCCAAAAAAAAAATTCTTTAACGACCCTCATGTCTATTTACAGCATCAGCTATAGTATCTAATACAGCTGTTCTTGGATATTTAATATTGGGTTGATGTCGTACATATCCTAGGAACCAAAGAAGACTTGCAATGTGTGCACAAGTGCCCAAAGTTCTGGCTCCCGTTTTGCATGTGCAATAATAACCTGTTATTGGATTTTCAATAATGTCATCGGGGTTTACAGGTCTGTACTAAATCCATAGTTGATATTTTGTTGAATTACGAAAACGAGTATACTTGAAATCGTAAATGCTAGTCTCACTCTAATATATCATGATTTAAGTTAATTTCTTGATACCAGATTTTTGATCTATGACGCCCCATATTGCGTTATGTTATTTCCATTTCTAACCTTTTTCGCACAATTTTCCACGATTTTTTACAATTTATGGGTAATTTAACGAATTTTAGGGGCCCAATTAGGACCCTTACAAAAGCTTGATCACTCTCATATTTTCAAAATTTTCTAGTTACATCCAAATGAAAATTTTAAGATAATAAAAAAATATAAGGGCCACCCTAATACCCCATGGCTTTAAATAAGCGCGAATTAAGTATATCACGATATTACCTTTTCAAAAATTAATACAGTATCCTGGTTGGCCTGTTGGGTAAATTTTTCTCCGAGATAATATCTCACTTAGTACCTTAAGGCATATCCACAGGCTTGCATAACAAAACATAACGCATAATAACATAATGACATAATTTGCATATGGCATAAGACATAAAGACTTATTCACACATCCATTTGCTATACATAAGCACATAAGATTTATTATTGACAGTTTGTGTCGTTATTGGCTAAATATTATGTTTAATATCATATTTACAAGTAGATTTAAATCACAATTGTGAAAGTTAGGTTATAACACTAAACGCTATTAAAACAAAACTGATTTTGAAAACAACAGCAAGAAAAAATAGAAGAAGAAGAAGAAGAAGAAGAAATGTGCATAGCCCACTACGCATAGGGCGTACACAGAAACTTCTATTTTTCTTATGTAATATGTCGTGTTATGTTACTACGAAGATTGCGCCATTGACTTGTGTGCTTTTAAAATCCTTATGCCTTATGTGCGATTTATGTATTATGATTATGCAAGCCCTGGATAGGCCTTTACACTCCGTTATCGTAAACTTTTCTTTTTCTTTTGTAATATGTCGTGTTATGTTATTACGAAGATTGCGCCATTGACTTGCGGGCTTTTAAAATCTTTGTGCTTTTTGTGCGATTTATGTATTATGATTATGCAAGCCCTGGATAGGACTTTACACTCAGTTATCGTATTCAATAATATAAGCATATACGGCTCTAGACGATATATCGCGATACATGTGATATCTAATATCACAAACTTAGTATTATTTACTAACGTTGCAGTATTATTGATAATGTTGTAGTTTTATTTACTGACTTTCAAGATTATTTACTGACAATACACTATTATTTACTAATTGTGCGCTATTAGATATCACATGTATCGTCTAGCTCCGTATGGCATAGCATGTTATTGAATACGATAACGGTCTCTGGGTGTACTTAAATATTAAACTATATTAAGTTTAACAGTAATTTATTAAGTTTTGTTCCTAGTCATAATGACTATTGTCCCCAGGTTTCTGGTTATGCAGGTGTTTATCATTTGGCTACGATGCGTCGCGATGACATATTGGAGTTTGACAATTTTATTTATAATATGTTTACTACTACAAAGCAGTAAATTTTGAAAAAATAGACCTAAAATACTTTATATTTTCTCTAATTTTACTTGTTTTAAAGTATAACTACTAAGATTCTATTTAGAGATCAAATGATGCACTCTACTTTTATATTTTTATTAAAAAGAAAGCATTTTGTCTTAGAATCTAGGAAATTTCTTCCTAACTATCCTATTGAGAATATTATAATGTATGTTTATGGCACGTTATCATGACATCTTGACCTACACGTAATGGAAATTTAGAAACAATAGAGCTAACGGCTCGGGATTATGATTACACAAAGGCTTTCCGTGCGGATAATCATGAATTATGAACAGTTTCCAGGACAAAAAGCCCCTTTCTATCGACTAGCAGGATGGTAATTAAGGACAGGAAAATCGCGAAGAAATTCGTCTTAATAGGTGAAGAACCAAAGATTAAACATACTATGGGTAACTATTAATATTCTTCCACTCGTTTACAATAAAAATTTAAGAAACTAAATTAAATTGTTTGATATTTACAAATTTAAAAAATCTATATAAAACATTTTACTATTCCTTAAAACGACTTTTGTTTGATTAACGCAGTCGTCCCTCCGAAGTGACTGATCGATTTCGTTCTTTTTAGCACTCTTCAGAGCCACATATCGGTAGTAGGGACAACTACGAAAGGATTTGATTTTCGTAGTTGTCCCTACTACCGATATGTGGCTCTGAAGAGTGCTAAAAAGCACGAAATCGATTAGTCACTTCGGAGGGACGACTGCGTTAATCAAACAAAAGTCGTTTTAAGGAATAGTAAAATGTTTTTTAATAAAAATTTAGTTTGCGCTTTTCTGTACAGATAACGTATATTATTTTAGCGAAATCGCTAAAAAAATTGGCCAATTTGAAAATAGTGCTAATAATTGCGTGTTAATGTGACAAATTTGTATTTATTTGTTTAATATTTGGGTGTTTCTAACAAACGGTGAAAATGTGTGACTCCAGTTAATTAAAAAAAAAATAATTTTTCTTTTCAATTATGCTTTCATACGAAAGGTATTGAATTATAACATATTATCTGAAAAAAGATAATAAACATTTCGTTATACGCCAAAACTCAGTCCCCTGACTTGTCCCCAATCCCAAACCATAGCCAAAGATATAATTTTCATACAAAAGTAATTAAAATTTTTATCATAATTTAATTTTTTGAATTTTCTAAGCATAGAAGTTTGTGATTTACATAGAAATTTATTTTTCTTTATTTGTAAAAACTAGAACTTAACTTAACAACTTAATCTTGTCCATTTTTGCATGCATTTTATATTACTAAGTTTGGATTGTAAATTCTAAACTGTAGTAGGATATGTTAGGGACACTAGAAAGTTAGCAAGGCGCCCCGCTAAATTAAAACCTAGATCTAGTGTCCTTAGGATATGTACTCACACAATTAGGTTTAGCGAAATGCACTTAGTGCAAAGTGTATGGAGTTTGGGTACATGCCACTCCTGTGCTTTTCCCTTAGTAGTAATTTAGCGTTTCTCTACGAAAAACATGATTCGGCTTGGTAGCATTACAGTCCCCTGGCAAGGAAATAAATATTTTTATTTTTATATTAAATTGATTTAGATTTAAAATTTATTTACTAAAGCGGGCTAATTAATTATTGTTATGTTAGGTAATTTTGTAATAAGTTATTAGTATTGTAATATTTTCATGTTTTTCAAGATTTAGGACTGACAAATCTTATTTCTGCCAGGGGACTGAAAAAATACTTTATGTTGCTTATTTAACACGTTTGCGCCGACGTACGCCACCAAATCTATTGCTTGTCAGATATACTTTTGATATTGGATTTAAGGCAGCATATAATATATTATGTATATATAATATTATAACGTATATACATTCTGAAAATATGAATTATATACGATGTTAATACAAACAATTGTATAGTTGAGTTTTACCGAAAAGACCGTCGCCCCGAACGTGTTAAATAACAGCCACGTATCTAGAAATAAAATACAATGCAAAAAAAGTAGAAATATTACAAAAAAGAAGAAATAGTGAGCGGTTAAAGTATCAGCGACTCGAAAAAATGGTAACAAATGAAAGAAAAAGAAAAAAGCACCAACAAAAAAGAAAAGGGGGAAAGAAAACTTGTGAAAGGCATGAATCCAAGACAAAATGGTCACCAAGAGAGAAATGAAAAAAAATTTCTTCTAATCATTTATGCAAAATTTTCAATATAATGTAAATTAAAGATAAAATATTGCTGCCCTTTACATAATTTAGTATATTTGACCCTTATCACTTATTTCCTTTGAAGAAAAAAGTCTACAAACACGTTTGCTGTTCCTAACTGAGAAATACCCATATACAAACAAAACCTAGAATCAGTTTTTCATAATTTCTTTTCATTATTTTGCATTTCTTTTAAACAAAAATATATTTTTGCCATTTACTCATATAAAGGAAAAACAATACTTTGGTACGACAGAACTATACAAAGGTATATTATTTTTTGCCAAAAACGCTTCATAATGAAATATGAAATGCTTTGTTGTTCAAAACGGTATTTAATTATGAAAATTCCGCTGGGCTCAAAATTTTCGCTTGCTACTTGTTTATTTCTGCTTTGCATTTTATACCGTAGAAAAACTACTCTTTGCTATGTGTTTACATAAAACAAACTGAAATATTTTAGTACGACTCTTTCATTAAAGTTTGCTGTAAAAGGAATGTTTGTTGTTTAAATAATTCGTTTTAATTTTTAATTGTTTCATGAATTTTGTTGTATATTCTATAAACTGTGTCTAAAAGCTTGTTCGAAGATATGTGCATAAGAGTTAGTGCAGCTGCAGCACATACCGTGCGGACCCCTCTTAACTTTTTGAATGACTTGAGATATCAACTTAAAATTCAGATCAATGGGAAACTTTGAAAGGGGGGTCATGTGATACATCATTTAAAAATAAAATTCTCTATTTTTAACCGACTTCCAAAAAAGAGGAGGTTATCAATTCAACGTGTGACTTTGTTTTTAACCGACTTCCAAAAAGGAGGAGGTTATCAATTCGACGTGTGACTTTGTTTTTTTTTTATGTTTGTTCCCACATAACTTTGGAACGAATGAACGGAATTTGATGAAACTTTTTTTGCAACTTAAAAAAGGCATTCATGAGGTGGTCCCGTTTCAATTTGACGCTCGGATAATACCGGGTAAGCCGGATAATTAAGATAAATGTAATCATTTTAACGCAATTTAACTCAAAAAGGGCTTAATTTGATTCTACTACCAACCAAATTTTTAGAGAAATATCGGATAACTCGGATAAGTCGGATAACTTGATTAAAGGGTCACTCAAATATTACCGCACACTGAAAATCTTTTAAATTCCGCTAAACTTGATTCTCTGGACCTGTAATATTAAAATACCAAGAGAAGATAATAAATTTTGTGATTTTACCATAAGGCGTTATTTGATTATTACTTAACGCTTAAAGTTTAACAAGATTTCCTTAGTATAAAAATATTACTTTTATTTTTTAGAAATTTATATTTAAGATGATGACGTCACAATGCACTGTTAGTGCGTTGTGATGTCAGCAGCTTTCCGAGATGGAAGGACAGCTATAATTTAGCTTAGTTACAAATCTAGAAGTTCTGTGTCTCTAAAAAGTAAAAAATGAAAAATTCTTAAGTCGGTGCCAATTTCATAGCAAACATTAATAAAAAAATAATTGTTAGTAATTAGGGAATAGTGAAATTGGCACCGACTTAAGTATTTTTTACTTTTTAGAGACATAGAAGTCGGTTAATTTTTTTTGCGAAAAGCTTTTTTTACTTTTTTTTCTCTATTTTTTAACCTTTTTTAATAGTGTTGAATTTTTGCCAAAATGACTTTTCATTTGTCACATTTTATTTTATTTAATTGCGAAAATCAAAAATATAGAGATCCATAATTTAACGCGCGTATACTTATAGTGAAAAGATATTATTTTAAAAAAAATCAAACTTTTAGTCATCATTCACTTTATTAATAATTTAGGTTAGTTACCGGTTTCGATTATCTTCGTCAGACTACAAGAAATTACATAAGTTAGAGATTATTTTAAGAAAAACAAAATTTATCTTACCTAGCCAAAAATATACAAAAATACTATATCCATAAAAGGTAAAAAACAACCATAAGAAAACATTTATAAATGTAAAACACAGTAACGTAACGTCCACTTTAATTTACAAGACAATATAAACATAATATTAACAATAAAATTACAAAACACGTGTTTAAACATACAGTATAAAAATAATAAATCTCAAAAATCAAGAGTTTTTTTGAGAATCTATAATCAATATTAGGGATGTTCAAGCTAAGGTAAGGATGGTTGGAAAAAGAATAGAATTGAAATTAAAATATTAAGAAATATTATTTCTTAAAATTCCAATCTACTTATTGCAATAATTCAATTTTTCAGGATTGTGTTGAACAGTGTTTAGAAATATTTTACCCATCCCTTTAAAAGCTTATACCTATTCTTCTTCCTCTTCCTTTACTTTTTCTTTCCTTCTTCTGCTTTTTTTTTTCATTTTTCTTCTTCTACTTCTTTTTCTTACATACCTTAGCTTGAACATCCCTAATATTGATTATAGATTTTCAAAAAAACTCTTGATTTTTGACATTTATTATTTTTATACTGTATGTTTAAACAGGTGTTTTGTAATTTTATTGTTAATATTATGTTTATATTGTCTTGTAAATTGAAGTGGACGTTACGTTACTGTGTTTTACATTTATAAATGTTTTCTTATGGTTGTTTTTTACCTTTTATGGATATAGTATTTTTGTATATTTTTGGCTAGGTAAGATAAATTTAGTTTTTCTTAAAATAATCTCTAACTTATGTAATTTCTTGTAGTCTGACGATGATAATCGAAACCGGTAACTAACCTAAATTATTAATAAAGTAAATGATGACTAAAAGTTTGATTTTTTTATTTAATTGGTTAAATCTGAGTTAGTTAAATGTTAATTACACAGGCCCACAATTTTTTTTTTCTGAGTCCTGGATTCCAATACGATATTCCTATGTATTTTTTCCCGCTGAAACTGAATCCGTAACCCGTTTAACCCCTACACGTCAGGATTTTGACATAACCTCAAAAAACACCCGAAAAACTACTGAAACCGCTAAAATCATCTATGCCATACCACTGTCCCCAAATTGCTAATTCTATAACCCTAGAACCCCATAATCCCCTAACCTCATTATACCATAGCCGCATAACCTCAAAACCCCCTAACCTGATTAAGTAGAAAAATATAGTTTGGGAAAACAGAACAATTTCTTCAGTTTTTTTTTGTGGAACATAGTCATAGGTAAGTAACTGTATAACCCCAAAATTCCCTAACCTCAAAAAAGAAATATTATAAATAACCTCAAAATAACTTCACTTCGTAACCCCATATACTATATAACCTTAATCCTGTTATCCTATTCTGTGGAGAAGTCCGGTTACTGAAATTATAACCCCAAACCTTAGAAATGTGGGTAAGTTTTTTATTGTTGATTTTTTCATATTAGTCTTCAATATTCTCGGAGGTAGCAGGATTTCAAATTTGAAAAGTAGTAGTAGTGGTAGTAATGGTCTTTCGTTAAACAATTGCGTAAATACCACGAAAAAATTCAATTTCATAAATATTGCAAAAAAGATATTGGATAACAAGCTTACTGAGGTATTAGACGTCTGAGAGGTTTTAAAAAAATAATGAAGTAGACCTTGATTCATGACCTCACTCCTAAAACTCTTATGATTTCGAAAACCGAACTTCTCCACAGAATAGGATGATGGGGTTAAGAGGTTATAATATATGGGTTTACGGAGCGAAGGGGTTAGGAGTTTATGGTGTGATAGGATTTTAGGGTTATACAGTTACTATGTTCTATGTTCTACGTTCTATGTTCTATGTTCTACAGTTACTATGTTACTATGTTCTACAAGAAAATTTCACGTAATTGTTCTGTTTTCCCGAACCAGATTTTTCTACTTAATGAGGTTACAAGGTTTTGAGGTTTGGACTTTTTTTTTGAGGTATTCCGAGGTGAAGGGATTATGGGGTTACGAAATCACGAATTTGGAGGAAGAGGGTGAAAGTGGTATGGAGTAGATGATTTTAGCGGTTTCAGTAGTTTTTCGAGTTTAAATTTTTTTTTAGGGTAGTGCCCCCTTTATTAAAAATCTAATAATACGTAATAACTGATTTCCTAATTTAACGTTATTTTATTTTAATAATTTTTAGATGATTATAGATTTGATTTTTAGTTACAGTAATATTTTGTTTACAAAATAAATATCGTTTTAATAAATAATTTTGGGCTAAACGCAAAAATAAATATTTGTTTAAAGAAAAATCAAAATTATTAAAAGAAATGATAAAAAACTAATTTCCAGATTTTATTTATTAATATCAAAGAAATATTAAAATCTTCAAAATCCATTGACAAAAGTGCATAAATCCACACACGCAATTATTAGCGCGATTATTAAATTAATTAATGACGGTAATTCTTTTTCACTCTCCTACTTGCGATGTTGCCATATCCTGCATTTATCTATTTAGGAATTCGTAATAAAACAAATTAAAAAAGTATTTTCCAAGTATGACACAAGCCATTTTCAGAGCTGGATATTTTTCTAAGTATGTACTTTTTTTATATATTTATATGTCTAATACACCAGGTGAGTTTTAGTCTATGGACTAAAAACTAGGTTGTTTTCCATCCGATCAAAGCAATTTTTTAAAGCTTATGGATACAAATCGACACACAATTTTTTTTTTCACTTCTGGTTTCGTCGAAAAAAGTTAAATTAGTTTTTTTTAATGATACCCCCTGTATATTTTTGAAGTTTGGGATCCAAAAAATAAATTTTCATTCAAAAGAAAAAAATAATTTAAAAACTTTTAATTTTTTTAGTACTTAGCCATTTTATAGAATTTAATTTAAATTTAAAATTGTTTATATGCCACACTATTATTTAGAAATATAATTTTTAAGGTCTAAATTTTATATTTAAAATTAATCTATTTTTCATTAGTAGCCAAATAAAATTATATTTTACACAGCATCAACGCACCCTAACAAAATGTTTAAATAAAGTCAATTAGGTTTTTTTTTCGAATACATAAAAAATTAATTAAATAAATTTTTTTTAGATGTAAAATTCTTTTCTAAATTCAAAAATGCAAAAATGAAATTAGTTTAGTTTTCGGCGAAACTGAAAGTGCAAAAAACATATTTTGAGCGACTTCTTGTATCCCTTGCTTGCAAAATCTAATTATTTTGCGTGTTAAGCACAAAATCCGATAAAAACCTGCACTGTAAAAAGTAAACTGAATATTCAGTTACAAATGGAAATCGAACGTTACTATCCTGTACCATTGTACTCTAATTTTTGTTAAAAGTTAAAAACACGCAACATTTCATGTCCTTCCTTAAATATGACTTTAGAACTAGTGTTTTTAACAAAAATTGCAGTATATACATTTGTATAGGATTATAACTTCCTATCCATTTGTGACTAACTATCTAGTTATAAATGGATCCTATACAAATTAAGTTTATTTTTTGTTAAAAACACCATAGTTCTAAAGTCACGTACTTTATTATTTAAGGACGGACATGAAATGTTGCGTGTTTTTAACAAAAATTAAAGTACGATGTTATAGTATAATAACTTCCGATTTCCTATCCATTTGTAACTGAATATTCAGTTCACTTTTTACAGTGTGTGGACTCAACACAATTTTGAAAAAGTGTGCGCAGAAGAAAATGCATGCTCTCTAATTTAACTGTAGTTCTGCAAATAGTAGGTTTGTTACCTAAGCTAGTAATTAACATACTTCTAAGTAATAAATCATAACTTCAATAGACAAGTGATTAATAATAATTTATTAAGTACAAATCTGGTAAATAATGATATCAGATAATGTCAATTAATATACACTCAACCAGGTGTCTTGCATAGGATGAATTAGCCTTTTGTGGTGATAATGGTTGAAATATTAAAATCAAACTTACACTCCTCAGGAAACCAAAAGACGTCTTTTTGACGTCAATTATTCGGCACTAACTGACCTACATGACGTCATATTATGACGTCTTGCTGTCGTCCCAGTGACGTGTATAAGTCACATCCCAGGGACGTAACATTACTGACGGTATAATAACGTCAGAAATATGACGTTAGAATGAAGTGTTCAACATTATATATCTCTCCAATTAATACTTATTTATGGTATGAAAGGGGACACTAGGATGAGAAAATTAAGCCACAAGGGTGGAGGTGGAGTGGGTTAATCTTAGAGAAGGCAATATTATAATATAAGATCCTATGACAGGATTTCATAGAAAATTTATTGCCATTACTCCCTCCACATATCTGCTCTTGTCCAAAGAAAGAAATTTTCCGCAGGCATAGAAACTCCGTACTAATGGTTTTCTGAGTCTACAATCGTCACTGTAACAGGGTTCATTTATCATGAATTCCTTAATATTTTAATATTTGCTAGATATATCAAAAAAAGTTATAACGAGAGCACGAAATGGTGTATATTTGATAGGCTTAGGGGGCACAATATAGGCAGGGGGCAAGAGGTACTTTTTTTTTAAATGGAAAGAGGTGTCATATGATACCTTATTTTAAATCTCGTAAAATTTTCTATTTGCCCATATATTTTTGATTTTTGTTTTTTTTAGGGGGTTAAAAAGTGTTTCGTCAAAATTTATTAAAAAACATATATATTTTTTGTTTAATGATCAATTTTAAATGATAAATAACATTTTTAAAAGAAAATCTAAGATAATGTAAAAAAAAACTAAAAATTCAGCACCGCTATTTTTTATTTTAATTTAGAATTAAATAGTCAAAAAAAAAAACTTTTAAGTTATTAAAATAAGATTTAAAAAGATGTATTTAAAAAAATATTCCCCGTGGTCCCCTGCCTCCATTGTGCCCCCTAACATATCGTATTTATATTATAATATGATATGTTAGGATTAAACACTGTATAAGCTACCTTTTATAAAGGTCCGGAAACGATTATCAACTAATAAAGTAAATAAGGTAAAATAAAGTAAATCAAATGTAGCCAATTTTGTGCTCCCATTAAGCTTCTAACTTCTGTCTAAAACATTTTTTGATATTAAGGATTGTCATGATAAATGGACCACCCTGTATATTGGCCAAATTTGGCTTTTACTAATAAAAGAAACTCAAATTCACAGCTATTCTAACTGACATCATCACAAAATAATACTAAAGGCTGATTCAGGCATAATTATCACTAACAAAACTAAGGCATTCTGTCCTTTTTATTGGCCAGCTGAGAAGCCATTTTTCTTTTTGACCACTAAAAAAGACAGAACGGCTTAGTTTATTTAGTGATAATTATGCCTGAAGCAGCCTTAAATATCGCCGTATTTTGCATTTAATCCATTTTACCAAGTAACCTTCTATTGTGGATGATCCGTAAAAGCAAACTGCCCTGGTAAAATGAATATCATATTATGCAAAATACGAGCGTATTTAGGTACTATTTTGTGATGACGTACGTCGTGACGCGTCAATTCGAATATCTGTGAATTTTTCTCTATAAATTTTAGGTTGGTGCCTGTGACAGGTTTTAAAGTTTTAAGCTGGGATTGTTTTTAGTAAAAACCTGGATACAGTAGATGATTCAGGCGCGGACAGGATTCTTGGGGCTCGGTCGGAAAAATGGTAAAGTAAAACGGTTAAATTCCAAGAAAAATGGAAAAATTTAGGGCCCGAAATAGTAAAAATATAATAAATAGCCATAGAGGGGTTAGTAGTGGGGCCTGATCGACTTTTGTCAGTTTGTCATTATAGACCAGCCTGCCGCTGAGCCACTTCAGTAAGGGGTAAGAAAGTAAAATAAAACGTATACGTATCCATTTAAAAAAATAGGTTTGTTTAGGGTCTCACCCCCTATAAATGTTCATTTAGGTCAAAAACAAACCCTAAATTTTTTTTAGATTCAAAAAAATATTTAGTTGTCGCGCCCGACGGTTTTTTGAGAGAGAAAACATGTTAAGTCTTTTTATTATTATTTAATTATAAAACTTTGAAACCAGGTGATTTCGGAAAGGGAAATTATTCTTAAATAATAAGGAAATATTTTAAAAAAACTACCCCTATAAGCGAAAAAAATGGCTTTACTGGGGTATAAACATAGTAAAAATTAAGCTAAGTTATGCTACAAAATGGGTCATTTGGTTTGGACTTTTTTAGAAATTCATTGATAAGTACCGTGGTACCATGGTACCAATTAACGCTCCATATTTATTTTTTTGAGAAAAGGAACAGGATGTCCAACATAAAAATCACAAATCTCATAAAATGTCAAAAAAAACTTTATTTCGTTAAAAGGGATGATTTTTGGAAAAAAAGTATAATAATATGTACAAATTTCTTTGAAATGTGTTTATTTAAGGCACGTCCAGAAGCTCGCATAACAATCATAATACATAAAAATGCGATACCGTGATTGGCTTACAAGATACATGACGGCACATCAAGCATTCTTATGCATTATGGTTCTTATGCAAGCGTGTGGATGTGCCCTTTTACTACTGGGTGTTGTGAATTTTTTGCTAACCTCGTGTGTCAGTTTTTAGCATTTTTACCCATAAAAAAGCCGTTTTATTTTTGTAGAGGGGCATAAAAATTAAAAATATTCCTTTATTATCCAAAAACCCTTTCTGTTCCATAAATGTCCAATATCAATGTTTTTATATCCTTAAAAAATAAAAACGCTTTACTTGATTTTCTAATCTAAACCTAAATGTTTTTTAAAAAACAAAAACAAAAATCAGGGTTGTTTTTTGACCTAAAGGAACAATTTTTAGGGTTGGTCAAAGGGAAGGTCTTGACCTCAAAAACCCTTACATACCAACTTCCAAGGAAATATGAAAATATTTTAAAATTATTTCAGTACCTTAAAATCTACAAAATGTCTACGCCACTGTTATTTTTTTAAATATTTATTTAAGAAAAATATGTATTTGATAAAGTTCTAAAATATGACGAAAAAAACAAGTTATAAATACTTTTTGCCATACCTAGGACTGAAGAGGTTAACGTGATATTTTACAAAACAACCTTAAATACTTTAGGTACAACAGTAAAAGAAAAGTAATGTAATGAACTGCTTTAATTATTTTTACTGTGACGGTGATTTAAAAATCGGTGGATAATCAGTAAACACGAAATCGAAAAATGGGCGTTTATCAAAAACCAGCTTAGACCAACCTAAAAATGTTTTTGTTAGTTAATAATATTTGACACTTTTTTTCTTGCGTGACAATTCCTTTTAACATTTTCTTTCGTATTTTTATCTGCAGGGTCCAAATCGAGCAACCAAAAATATATAAAATGTAAAATATCTAGTTTTTAAAAATATGATTTGATTATTTTCTCTCTACTGAAAATAAAATTTTAATATTTAGTTTCGAATTCGACATATTAAATATTTAATTTTTGGCATTAAATTCTGTTTTAGCTACCTAAAAAATACTCCCGATATTGCCTATTAAAAAGTCCAAACATAAGAAAATAATTTTGGCTGATAGGTAAATATTTTTTCCTACGATCCCCTATGAAAATGACATTTACCACACTCTTTTGTTCTTTCTATAGAAAACGTCTTATATTACACTTGTTTAATATTTTTATATCACCCTAGTTTGATATTTATATATGTACGTTTGCCTAATTTCGTTTAGATATTTACGTTGTAAATTCTACGAATTTTACTTACCTCGTTTTATATGCCATTTTCCACCTTTCATTACAGACTTTTTTGATGTCTTTTATGTTTTTCAATCAAAATATTTCTGTTTTTCATGTCAAAAATAAAAACTATAGTTATAACCTTACTATTTTGACCCAGGTCAATATAACTTAATATGTTTTATTAACGTCTAGATTTTATAAAAATTACTTAATTTGTGATTTAGTTACCTTACATTTTAAAAACATCAATATTTCCTCATGAAATGTAAAACATTGGAGAATTTTACAGTCATATGGTAGCATATGCAAAGAAATCAAATTTAATTAGTAAACTGTCAATTTTCCTTGATTTAATAGATGCTTGAGGTTAGGCAACCCACTAAACAGTGTTGAGCTTCCATAATAATATGTTGTATTAAATATAAAACCAAGAAAACTAAAGGTTAATAAAAAACATAGACTGTTGACATAGATATATAAATTTGTATGTTATTTTGTGTTTTGCTTTTCTTAAAAATTCTCGGAATAAGTAATAAAAATTAGAAAATATTAAATTAAGAATTCTTAAAGTTTAAACTTTATATTTTTTCGGGATCGTAGGAAAAATAGTGTACATAACTCCTTGGAAAGTGTATTTCTTACACTAGTGGGGTTTCCTCGCTATTATCCACGGCACGCCGTGATTATTAGGCCTATTTATCACGGGTTTGTAAAAATAAACCGTTTTAAATTTAAAACGACCCTGGATAAAGTATAGAATTCTACTCGCGTATAATAGCTATTAATCATTTTGGTGATTAGGTCACTCGTCTTTCGGCTCGTGAGCCAAAATTCACCCCCGGTCATTAATAGTAATTATTGTACGCTCATGAACAATATACTATTTTCTATTTTGCGACTTATAAGCTCATAATCACACGCATTTTGCGTGTTCTTATAGGCCCATAAGAGGTCTCTACTTTTTTTTCTGTTGGGTTGGCAACATACAAAAGCCTATCTCTTGACGTTTTGCGTGCAAATGTCAATGTCGATTTCAAGTTTAATTTTTTTACAAAATTTTGTGTTTGGGTTATTTTTTACCGTATTAAAATTGTGGACTGGTTAATTGCAGTGAAAAAATAAGAGATGACTGTAAAATATATCAAAATATCATTGGTTCTTAGAATTTTAAACATAGTGTAAACTGTAATGCCAACCTAAAACAAAAATCCCTAAATCAGTCATCAATTTAAATGCAAGTTTTTTAAATTTTAGAGCAAAATAGAAAAAATTGTATGAAGCACTCGTTTCATAACACGTTTTTAGAGCACTAGTACTTTAGAAAACTCGCCGCAAGCGGCTCGTTTTCTAAACTTGTACTCGTGTGCTAAAAACGTATGTTATGAAACTAGTACTTTAATATACTATTATCCAATACTTATTATAAATATTTTAATCAGTAAAAGTGACCTTTTAATCATCCTGTAAAAAATAACTTACAAGTTGTGTTATGAAATTTCAAAACGGGACATTTATTGAAATGTCAAATAAACATTGTGGAAATGTCATTTGTAAATTCGAGTATTTGTATTTTCAAGAGGTATTCCGAAAATATGTATGAGAGTGATCAAACTTCTCTAAGGGTCCTAGTAGGGTCCCTAAAATTCGTAAATTAGCCATAAATAGTAAAAAATCGTTGAAAATTGTGTAAGTGGAAAATTTAAAGGGCTATAAATACTATTTTTTTCCCTTTTAAGCATACAAAATTATGTGTCATATGTCAAAATGATCAAGATTCTAACCCGTGCCGAAAATCAGCCAAAGTTGCCCCTAAAACTAAAATTCAAACGGTAAACAAACATTTTAAAAATGTATCAAACCGGAATTATTTGGCGCTATGCTCGTTTTGTTTTAGTTAGATCATTTTAATATTATTAATAAATATTAGAATGCATTAAACAAAAATAAATTTAGTCCGGTTTAATACATTTTTAAAATGTTTGTTTACCGTTTGACTCACATTTATGGTAGAAATTCGTAAATTTTAGTGTTAGCCCACTGGGCCATTGACTTGTGTGCTTTTAAAATCCTTATGTCTTATGCGTGATTGATGTATTATGGTTATGCAAGCCTCTGGATAGGCCTTAAGTTAGTTACTAATTTATTAAGTTTTAAATATTTATAGTTTCTGACACCGAATTCAAGGGCTCGGGAAACAAGGGACTTTTTCAAATAAACCGAGATATCTCCATACGAACTTGTCCCTAGATCGTCGCAACCCGTTTAACATAAAAATTAAACAAGCCGTGAAGATGTAATGTTTCACATTCACAGTGGATGGTATATTGCGTTTTCTTTTGATATAATTTCCAAAATATAGTTGCTTTGGTCTCGTGCGCGTATTTTATTTTTTATACTCTATGAAAAAGTACATAGAAAAAACGAATTCCTTGAACCAAGGACACGTGTCTTTGGATATGTTCAAAACCATATTCTCTTGTTTCAAGGCTGGCATTTTCCTGAACCAAAGTCAATGTCCTTGAATAAAGAGCGCGGATTTTTATTCCAAAACCCGTGCTCTTCATTCAAGGACATTGACTTTGGTTCAAGAAAATGCCAGTCTTGAAATAAGAGAATGTGGCTTTGAACATATACAAAGACACGTGTCCTTGGTTCAAGGAATCCGTTTTTTCTATGTATATATAACTTTTTTTTTCAAAACTGGCACGAATATTCCTTTATATCAAAGTATTCTTTTCTGAAAATTTGGTTTGGACTTTTGTATCGCACTTTCTCTTCTATTTTTCATATTTTTTTTGTAAAGTTGCATCCCCTATAATTTAGTTATTTTTTAAACCACTTTTTATAATTGGTAGGATTGATTCTTGTAGTAAAAGTACATAGAAAAAACGGATTCCTTGAACCAAGGACACGTGTCTTTGGATATGTTTAAAGCCATATTCTCTTGTTTCAAGGCTGGCATTTTCTTTAACCAAAGTCAATGTCCTTGAATAAAGAGCGCTGATTTTTATTCCAAAACCCGTACAAAGACACGTGTCCTTGGTTCAAGGAATCCGTTTTTTCTATGTTAATTTTCCTAAAAAAAATGACCTCAGTCCGTCATTTCTTTCAGCTGTTTTCGATTTTTTTAAAAGTTTAACGCCCCATAACTTTTTTTTGCGAGAATTATTTTTAAAAGCAATAGAGATCTTCCTCTTATAAAACTTGTTTATTCCTAAAAATTTCCAGTAGATCGGATAATTCGTTCTTAAGTTATCGTGCTTAAAAACGGGACATCGGACTGACGAACGGACAGACATTTTCATAACTTCTTATTTTTTCATGAAACACATTTGTATCCAAAAAAAAATTGGATGCGACGGTTTTTTGGAAAATTTTGAGAATTAAAAACTACCATATTATAGTATTTTGAGGCCTATCCAGAAGCTTGCATAAGAACATAAAACATAAGAATGCGATGCCGTGATTTTCTTACAAGATACACGGCGGCACATCAAGCTAATCACGGCATCGCATTGTTATGTTTTATGTTCTTATGCGAGCCTGTGAACAGGCACTTAGCGCTTACGCTTACGCTACCTATTAGTAGGTCTCAAAACGACAATAAACAAATAAATAAATAAATAAATATAAAAATAAAGAAATTGTATGTTTTATTACGAAATATTAAATTTTTTACAGCCTAATGAGGTACTGTAATCCAAATGGATGTTATTATTACTTTAAAACTAAAATATAATTTCTAAAAAAAATACATTCACTAAGTAAATATCTTTTTTGATAATACTCCAACAGCTTTTAAATTACTTCAATAAGTTGGTGTGCATTGAAATAGAACGCTCGCAGCGATTTCTGCTGTTGAATACCAAAAGACGAGCCCTAAAAAGTCTTTTGCTCACAATCTCAGTTCCATTGTTAACGATTTTCTGTATTTCGACTTGTATAAATTGTATGCAAGATAAGATCTACGCGATATTATGAATATCGATCACGTGATTTTTCGTTTCCATTAATAAAATCTATTTTTGTGGCAGGGGCGGATTTAAAAAAATCTTTGGGGGGGGGGGAGTGTTTGATATAAACGCCGAACAATAGTCAAAAATTGAAAAAAGAAAATAATTACTTTACACCTGGCAAAATAACAAAAAAATCAGCGCCTCTGCAGGGATAAAGCCATACCATGGTAGAATATTCTGAAAACAGCACTACCCCGGGGTAAGATAAAGACTTAAATTGCCTTGTGGTCAGTACAACTTAAAAAAACCTGTATAATTACCAGAATTTCTAATTCATGACTAAGCTCTGCGCGTCAAGCCAGGAAACTAGTGGGGTAGACCCACACTGTAAAAAAGAAAGGCAAAATTGCCACTTATTTAACCGCAGTTCTGATTACATGTATCGATGTTCGATGCTGGGATTTTAATACACAGAAAAAGAATATTCCTTGAACACGCGTCTTTCGATATGTTCAAAGCCATATTCTCTTATTTCAAGGCCTGCATTCGTTTGAATCAAAGTCAGTATCCTTGAATAAAGAGCAAGGGTTTTTAATAAAGATCAGCGCTCTTCATTCAAGGGCATCGACGTTGGTTTAAAGAAATGTTAACCTTAAAACCAGAGAATATATCTTTAAACATATCGAAAGATATGTGTCCTTGATTTCAGAAATCCTTTTTTTCTGTGTACCATTAGTGGATTTAATTCCAGTTAGAATGCTTGTCAAATTTGTCTTATTTGATCACAGTATCCTGTGACTTGAATGAATCGCTAAACCCCGCTGTGTGTACATTACTGTAAAACAATAAATTTTCAGTTCAATACACTATAAATAATAATCTATTGTTAGAGAACATTTTATTTTGACAACGTTTAATTCTAATAAAGAAACTTATGAATTTATATTCAAAGCGACCTACTTTTGTCGAATGTAAGATAATAAAATAATTTTATTGATGTGCTGATGAAAAGCAGCGGAAGTCTTTAATTGAATAACCATAAACATGATAAATTTATAATTAATAAATAGATATAATAGGTTCAAAAGAAAGCGTGTTTTCTAAAAATATGACATTTGCCCTTTTTCTATAAATATGACTATCGACGTTAGTCGAGTTAAGACGTAAGCTTTAAAAGAAATGACTAATAAGTTATTATTTTATTATTTATTATAATAAATTATAAATATAATAATAATAATAATTATTATTATTATTATTGTTATTATTAGTAATACCAGTAATTTACAAGATTATAGGGCGCACTCAGATCCCCACATTTTCTAGTAAAACTTTTTGTTCTAAATTAAATCAAAATTAAAAAGATTGGTTTTTAAAGTAGTATCGTTTTCAAGATATTTTCCCTTTAAGTTTTTAAATGATATTTTGCTCAACTTTTTACTTTTACTTCATTGTCATTGAAAGTGCAAAAATTCGCAAATCAAAATTTAACGTTTTTTTTATTTTTGTTTGTGACAAATTGTAGGGATCCTAAATGAAAATTTACACTTGTGTGAACTTTAATGTCACCCTATTCAGGGATCCTACAAAATTTTGGCACTTAATTTAAATACCGCAATTTACCACAAAAAATATTAAAAACGTAACATTTTGACATTTGACTTTTTGCACTTTCAGTTACATATTTTTCCTTAAATTATTAGATATTATACAGTTGAAATAAAAAAAATATTACAGGATAGAACCTTGAGTTATACCAAATTTTTCAAATTTCAGCTGTTTTAAGTGCTTCATTGACAATGAAATTTTTAGGGTTATGTATATTGACAGTGTATTTAAAAACGGCATAAAAACACATTCCTTTCTCGAAAAAATATATCCCTATTTGTAAAAATTACAGATATATATAAAACTAAAAAAACTAATAACGGAAATAAAAAAATATAATTAATAAATTAGCGAAAAAAAATAAGGTACCTTATTTAATAGCAGTTAAAACTTTTAACGGACCCCAAATCTTCATTTCTATATATTTTAGTTCTGGCGTGTAGAATTTTCTAACTTCTCGGCCATTTTCCTTACAAAATATATTGATAAAATTGATTTTTGTTGCTGGCTTAGGTGAAGTATGTTGACACATTTGACACTTGGAAAAATTATGTTTCAAACAAGATGACTATTATACTTAGTTTTATATATCTCTTAGTTAAGTCCTCAATTGATTTTAGTGACAAGTTAGATTTAAATAGTACAATTTTTGGGTGTAGTACTTTTTAAAGATCGCAACTGTATACATGTATATATCCATTTATTTTATTATTTACTGCGTTTACTTACATCTAATACATCTGCGATATACAAATTTGATTTGCTACCTAATCAATCACTTTCAATTCTTACACTCCATTTAACTTCAATTGGATTATAAAGTAATATAAATCTTCTTTAAGAAAGATTATATAACCTGATTCCTTTTATTTTATTTCCAGCGAAATTGGGTTTCTGATAAATTATTACGAGGATCCATTATATTATATATTATATAGGTAACTGTTCTATTTTTTATTGGGTAAGTTCCACTTTCCATTTGCATTTCGTAAGGAAGTTATTAAAGAACTCATTTTGGGTGTCGAAATGAGGAAATACACCCTCAAATTTTACTTTAGGCTCAGGATCACGTGAACTTAAGTAAATTGATTAGGATTTTGTGGGCGTCAAGAAAAACAGTGGGTTACGATAACTCTCGAACGAGATGAGACTTTTGTAACTAACTTGAAAAATAAAATAAAAATAAAAAATTGAATTGAGTAGCAGTAGTAGTAGTAGTATATTATATTGGATCGGTAAACCAAAAATTTATTTTTTTAAATGTTTTTTTTATCATATTTAGTGATGGACTGATATAGCAAACATTTTTACGGTTTTACTCAATTTATTATAAAGGTTGGTCCGGAAATGAGTCCTAAGAGAGCTACGGCTTTTTAAAATCGCAATAAAAATAATGTTTTTAATTAATAACTTTTGTACCCGTTAAGCTAGATCGACGAGCTTTAGCATGTATACTAGTATTAATAAGGGCAATAAGTTTATGTTAATTTATTTTTTTGAATTTATCAAGAGGCGTGCCTAGACTGACAAAATATGTGAGGCTTAACACATTTTTGCCCCAAACATTTTTATGCATATTTTTTTTTGGAATTTTTGGTAAAAAATATAGATTCCTTGAGTAAAAATACATACAAAATGTTATACACGGTGTATTTGAAATAGCGTCGAAAATTTTAACAGATGATTCTACATCATAAAATATGACAAAAATTCCTATAAACATATGTCTAAAAATGGGTCATAAGGGAGCTACGCCCCTTTGAAAGTAGCTAAAAAAATCGGTTTTTATTTAATAACTCAGGAACCCTTTGAGATATATTAACGAGGTTTTGCACGTCAACTAATCCTACCAAGGCCCGTTTTTATGTGTTATTTTCATGTACTTATTTCAACCAGGGGTGTGCGAAACGGGGGGGGGGCTTATCAGTTTTTTTTCCCAAACTTTTTTCTGTGTAACTTTTTTGCAATTTTATTTTTGAAATATGATTCCTCAGGTCAAAATACATAAAAAAGGTAATCTTATTGTAATACTGTAGGATTAACCGTTTTCGAGAAAAATTCATTTGAAGGTGAAATTCCACGGTTCGAGGACGAAAAATTAAATACTAAAATGTTGAAAACCAAAATTTTAATGATGCAGGGCGAATGTACATTAAAAACTAGGAAAAAAAACCTCATATACAGGTACTTCCAAAAATCAATCCTAATGGAGCTATGGTCTCCTAAATATGCACCATTTTTAAAGGGCTATGGTAGCTTTAAAAGCGTTTTTTCGACCTACATGTATGGAAACTTTTTTTCTTAGTTTTTGATGTAGAATAACATTACATCATTAAAATTTTGGTTTTCGACATTTTAGTATTTAATTTTTCGTCCTCGAACCGTGAAATTTCACCTGCAAATTAACTTTTCTCGAAAACGGTTAATCCTACAGTATTACAACAAGAGCACCTTTTTTATGTATTTTGACCTGAGGAATCATATTTCAAAAATAAAATTGCAAAAAAGTAACACAGAAAAAAGTTTGGGACAAAAAACTGATAAGGCCCCCCGTTTCGCACACCCCTGGTTTAAATAAGTACGTAAAAATGACATACAAAGATGGGCCTTATTAGGATTAATTCACGTGCAAAACCTCGTTAACATATCTCAAAGGGTTCCTGAGTTATTAAATAAAAACCGATTTTTTTAGTCAATTTCAAGGGGGCGTAGCTCCCTTATGACGCATTTTTAGACATATGTTTATAGGAACTTTTTGTCATATTTTATCATGTAAAATCACCTGTTAAAATTTCCTACGCTATTTCAAATACACCCTGTATAGTGTAACACTTTAGGAGCAACCGTTTTCAAACAAATGCAATTAAGAGGAAGTAACATTTTGTGCACTAAAAATGTTACTTTTTAAAAGGCTATTACTCCTTTAACATTAAATTTAGGTGTTTTAGTGAAGTATAATTTTTTGCTTAGTTTTAAATGAAGAATCGCCCTGCAGCATTAATATTTTATTGGTGCTTTTTTAGTTCCCCATTCAATATGTCAATCTTCGAAGGGCCGCAGCTCCCTTAGGGCTCATTTCCGGAACAACCTTAATCGGAACTTTTTTCATATTTTTTAACGTAGAATCACCTCTTAAATTTCTCGAACTTATTTCTGAATAACCTTGTATAAATCGGCGAAATTTGGAAATAAAAACCTGGTAAAAAAAGATTCTACGAAAGATTCTAGATAATCTAGATTAATCATGCTTTAAAATTTACTTATAATAGATGGCGCTAGTAAAAAAATTGAACGAGATAAGTTTCATAGACAAAATAAACAAATAGATTGATTTTTGACCGTCTGCGCATACTTCTGCGTCCCGACTAAATGCGTCCTCCATTTTGATTCCAATTGTCCAACATAAAGTAAAAAAAATATATATATTATGTTGGTAACACTGTGTTGCGTTAGATATGAATATTTTCTTTGTTAGAGATGTGTCTTTTCATTTCACTTCAGTAGTCAGTAAAAGTTTCTTTTTGTCGTTGTTTTGTTGCAACAGTTTATTATATATGTAAAAACTAAATCAATATGATAATAATAATCTTTATTTGTGCTATCCAGAGGTTACACTTGTCATAATGCATAATAATTAAAATTTATAATAGTTACAGAAAGTTCATAAAATTAAATTAAAAAAATAAATAGTACACAAAACAAATTTCATTTAAGTTAAAATATTTAAATAGTTAAAATAGACAAAAACACGAAATAAAATAAACAGTTATACAAAAAATTTACATATCGTTAAAATTATTATACAGATATTCGTCAAAGTTATAAAATGCTTTCTTTAATAAATATTTCTTAACTTTATTTTTAAAAGGTTTAATTTCTAGTTGTTTCACCCTTAGTGGTAGAACATTGTAAAACTTTATACCATAGTAATTGATACCCGATTGAGTCCTGCTTAGCCTAATAAAGTCTTGACAGACGTTTGTACCGTTACGCGTGTTTAGCATATGTACTTGATCAAAAGTAGAATAAGCAGGAAAGTTAGTTTTTATATAAATTAGATTTTCCAGAATATAAAGACATGGTAAGTTAAGAATATTTAACGAAATAAAACCGACTTTACAGTCATCTCTATATCCAATACCAGCTAGGATTCTTATCGCAAGCCGTTGTAATTTAAAAATGCGTTCTTTTATACTGGCGTGACCCCAAACTATAAGACCATATGATATGTTTGATTGGACTAAAGCAAAATAAGCACTACGCAATATATTTGTGGATAAATTATTTGACAGGTTACGCAACAGATATATATTTGAACACAGTTTACTAGACAACACATCACCTTGCTTATTCCATAGAAGTTTGGAATCAATATGTAAACCAAGGAATCTTGCATTTTCCGATATCAGAGGTACAATTTCAGTTACTGGACGAAGGGTTACAATTATATTAACAGTTTTATTCACATTAAGACTCAACCTATTAGCATTAAACCACTGTATAGCCTTTTCCAATATAACTCTACTTTCATCTACTGCTGAGGCAAGGGATTTATTTCTCACTCCATAAGTAGTATCATCCGCAAATAATTTTAAAATATCTGCTAAAAATAAAAACAAGGGTAAATCATTAATAAAAATTAAAAATAGCAGGGGTTTCAAGATAGAACCCTGCGGGGTTCTCAGATCTGCACTTACCTACTAAGACAGATTGCAGTCTATCAGAGAGATAAGATAAAAGAAGGTTGCAACTTGTTGTGTCAAAGTTGTAAAAGTAGAGCTTTCTTATTAGGATATCAGGGCATATACAGTCAAATGCTTTGGTTAGGTCAAGCAATGTGAGCAAGCAGTATTCCTTTTTTTCCAGGCAATCTTGAAGTTGTTCAGCAAGAGCAAGGATAGCTTTGGTGGTTGATTTTCCCGTTCGAAAACCATACTGGTGTTTATTAAAAATATCATTACTCTCAAAAAATGCATTAATTTGCTTGTGAAGTAGTTTTTCATAAATTTTGGAAATAATAGGTAGTAAAGAAATTGGCCTGTAGTTATTTGGATCATTTTTGTCACCTTTTTTATAAATATGAATAACAGATGCAATTTTTAAACATTTAGGAAAGACGCAATTCACAATGCACCTATTTATTAAATTAGTTAGAGGAATAATAATTAAATTTTTAATACTTTTAATAAGAGATACATTTAGTCCATAAATATCCCTACACTTACTGTTCTTTAAGTTATCAATAATACCTCTGACATCGTTAAACGAAACTTCTTGAAATTTAAAAGTCTCTGCCATTGGTATATGATTCTGTGCCATCAAATCTATAGCATCAGTATCTGAGGTTGGTAACCCATCCACAATATTTTTGGCTATGTTTATAAAAAAATTATTAAAGTTATTTGGTTCAATTTTGCAGTTATTTTCTTTACAAACGTTTTTCTTATTTTTATTTATTAAGTTCCACATTGCTGATGGCTTATTGTTATGCTCCTTTATATATTTATCATTTGCTTGGATTTTGGCAGTTTTTAGCATAAGTTTATATTTAGTTTTATATTCCTGCACAAGTTTCTTCAATTCATCAGTCCCCCTAAGCTTAAAAGAATCAGATAGAAATGATAAAATTTCCCTTGTTCTGCGAATCTCAGGTGTAAACCAATTTATATTATTTATTTTGGAGGCTTTATTTTTAATCACTCTTTCTGGGAAAGATTTTTCGAATGCATCAACTATTTTAGTTAAAAAACTATTGAAACATTCTTCAGGATCAGTGTTAGAATTTTTAGTAAATGACCAGTCGGTATTATTTATTTCATTATAGAAAATAATCTTACCTTTAGATGTAATTGGCCTGCAAACCTTACTAGCGGGTTTGTCTTTGGGTAGTTCTGGAAAATCTACTTTTAACAAAATTCCATGGTGATCTGACATGTATGTTTTTACTTGTTCCACCTTAAGGGGAAACACTATGTTTGTAAAAATATTGTCTAATGTGTTATTGTTTCTCGTAGGAAACGTAACTAAACCTCGTAAGCCGTAACTTTTAAGAAGATCACCTAAAATAGATGCCTCTTTATCTTCTACAAAACTGTTGATGGTATTTCCAAAATGGACGTTAAAATCACCCATGATAATTACATTAAAAATGTTGAAATCTATTTTATTGAAAGCTGTTGATATTATCTCCAGAAACTTATTAAATTTCTCAGATTTGGATTCAATTGTTGACGTGAGCTTGTTATTTCCTTTTTTCTTCTTGTCGTCTGGCTTATAGGTTCTATAGATAGTGACCACAATCAGGTTTAGATGCTCAATTTTAGATGCTGCTAGTTCGCAATGAAATTCAACTGATAGTTGGCTTATTGCAGTAAGCTCGTGCGACTGGAAATTTTCTTTGCGTAGTTGCATAACTCCTCCACGCAAATGCATTTTGCGGCAGAAGTATGAATCAAGTTTATGCTTATTTACGAATAAACCACTTATTTCATCTTCTTTTAACCAGTGCTCTGCAACACCAATAAAATCCGATGGATTGTGTAAAAGTAGCATTTCAAATTCATTTTCATAATTTCGAAGTCCTTGTAGATTTGCATATAGAAAGGTAACTTCATTCTTAAAACACTTATTGTCGAGGTTTGGTAAGAAGTTAGGCTGATATTTTTCGAAAAAACTGATATTCCTTTATGACTACCCCTTTTGACCATTTGGTTTCGTCGTAAAGTAACTCTTTGCAGTTTTCTTTTACGCTAATTTTAAAGCTGCTATTTTCGCCTTTGTTTATCAACTTTTTAACTCTGAAGGAGACATTAGTCCAGTTTTCGTTCAGATATTCTAGCATGCTCTTTTCTGAGACTTCTCCTTTTACATGGCCTACATACACGTATACATATGGTTCAGCACCCTGTATTTTAGTAATGTTTTCATTTTTACCCCTTGTTAATTTGGCATGGTTCTTCCTTCTTACTTCCGTAAATCCTTCATTACCTTCATAAATATACATACATATGTTATGCTACACAGATATTTATTTATTTTTACCAGTAATTTAAATATAAAAATATAATTCTTCGCACACACCTCTAACATATTCGTGCAACAGGTTAACATAACCTAATTTATGTATGTTTTGAGTTTGTTTTCGAGGTTTTTCTGTTATTTTTTCTACGCGTTTGGTGTTTTGTGCTAGAAGGGTGAATATTTATTTTATTATAGACTATATAATAGCGTTTTTGAACTTTTAAAGTCTTTCTGTGTTTTTTGTATATTTTATAGTGCTTTTTCAAAGAACTAGTAAAGTCTTTGCAATGACGTGTTTTATAAAAAGTTGTAGAAACATAAAACGACTGCTACCTGCAGACAGCAGTATCATATTTTTTAGGTAAGTTTGATTTTTTTTTAATATAACATAAGAAAACATTAAAAAGTAAGGTTATGTCGTTTATTTATTTATATTTTACCCACTAATTTAAATTTCCCGGCTGATTTCTGACGTAACTTCCGATCAAAAACTCGTAAATTTGTATATAACCTTGAGATGACAGCTCATCTATGTTCTTTGTATATGATAAGTTTATTAGTGCATTCGTTGAGGTATACTGGGAATTTAAAATTTGACCTTTTGACAAAAAAAAGTATCTTATCGAGATGGGTATCATATAAAAGATATTTTGTTACAAATTTCAAAACATTATATAATAAAAATAATAAAATATAAATTTTAAAACATAGTTTTTAATAATATTAAAAGCATATTATGCTAAAAACTATCAGAAAATTTCTGCAAAAAAAGTCAATAAGAATGCAATAAACTTTTAGCAAAACAAGCAAAAATTTCTCAACTAAATGGTAAGGAATTTCCCAAGTTTTTCAGGAATTTTGTAAAACAGGAAAAACTTATCGCCTGAAAAACAAATTTTAATGACTAAAAAAAAGGTCCTCACCTGCAAAAAACTTTCCCCTGAAAAATATTTTGATAACTAAAAAAAAAGGTACTCACCTCCAAACCCCCTGAAAAATTTTGATGACTCGAAAAGAAAAAAGTCCTCAGCCCTTTAAATATCCTCACTTTACTCGATTTTCCCAACTGCTTCGCCATTTTTTCCAACTCTCTACAAATTTCCCAACTCTACCGGTAAATATTATCTTAATAGGTGAGTCAACTTCGAAACTGACAAATTTTGTATTCAAAATCAATAAACCTATATTTCTGTAATTTGTCTATAATATTATGTAATAAATTATTTGTTATGATTTATTAGTGTTATTAGAAAATCTGTCAATTACTGATAATAATTAATTATATCATAATATCTAACACCTCTTTGGAGATAAATAAATAATATATTAATTGCTGTTAATTAAATTGATATGTATGCGGAATTCTTTTAATGGTGAAAATTAATATTAACGTATAATTATAGATTTATTATATGCACATAATTTATTACAATTTTTTTCTCATAAATAGATTGAATTTATTGTGTGGGCCGATAAGATATCTCGTTTAAACAGATTTCTTAATGTAAAATAAATAAATCAATCAAACGCAGTTTAAATTGTCGTATCCTTGACAAATAATATTATCATTACGAAGAGGCCTATCACAAAATTTTTAAAAATGAGTTTTTTGCATAATTGTCTATAATGGATTGCCGCCTATTTAGATTAGACAAAAAAAGAAGTTCTACAGAAAGAGATAAAAGTATAATTATTGTTTTAAAATAAAATTATGCATATTTTAGGTAAAAATAACATTTTAGATTATATTTTAAAGTACATGAAGGTAAGATATTTGTTTTAAGTAAAAAACTATTTTTTTTTAATTTTTATAACACAGCTATGTGTACAGTAGGTCTAAAGTTTCCTAGGGAACTTATGACCTACTCCTTAATTAGACAGTCATTGATAATACCCCGTTGTTTGTGAAGATTTTGTACTTGTTTTTGTGTTTAATAAGCTATTTTATGATTTCTTTAATAATTTTGCATATCTTGCACATTTTTTGTTGCACTGTGATAAAATTCAAATATAATATTTTTAGGGAATTTTCTTTTTGGGTTGGTATTGAAGACCTAAATTTTTGTTGCCTAACGTATTGGACTGCTGTCCATTGTAGACAAATATTATATTATTAAATAAATCAATCAAACGCAGTTTGAATTGTCGTATCCTTGAGAAATAATATTATCATTACGAAGAGGCCGATCTCAAAATTTTTAAAAATTAGTTTTTTGCATAATTGTCTATAATGGACTGCCGCCTATTTAGATTAGATAAAGAGAGAAGTTCTACAGAAAGAGATAAAAGTATAATTATTATTGTTTTAAAATAAAATTATGCATATTTTAGGTAAAAATAACATTTTAGATTATATTTTAAATTACATGAAGGTAAGATATTTCTTTTTTTTAAGTAAAAAACAATTTTTTTATTTTTATAACACAGCTATGTGTACAGTAGGTATAAAGTTACTTAGGGAATATATGACCTACTCCTTAATTTGATAGTCATTGATAATACCCCATTGTTTGTGAAGATTTTGTACTTGTTTTTGTGTTTAATAAGCTGTTTTATGTATTTTTTAATAATTTTGCATATTATGTACATTTTTTGTTGCACTGTGATAAAATCCAAATATAATATTTTTAGGGAATTTTCTTTTTGGGTTTGACGACCTAAATTTTTGTTGCCTAACGTATTGGACTGCTGTCCGTTGTAGACGAATATTATGCAAAAAAATAATTTTCCAAAAATTTCAATGTCGTCCCTTTCATTACGAAGGGGCAATAAGGGACATATTATATTCATTTCTGCTGTCCATTGAAAATCATAGCATACAAGCAAGAGAAAAAGAGTAACGCCACTAAAGTTTACAAAACTTAAAGTGATTTCATTTATCTTATTTAAAAAAAAATCGACTTTAAAAGTTTTGATTATATCCTGAAGTCAACTGATTAAGTACTTGTTTTTAGTTCATCTTTTCTAAAAGATATCAGTCAATCTGCCATATTTAAATAATTCTTAACGGTATATGAACAAGTTTTTATGCCAAAATATATCGATATTTATCTTTTCTAAACAAATAATTGTAATCTGGATCTAAAATAAATAAAATCTGTTGACAACTTAATTATAGGGTTCTTTGAACTATGCTTAATTTTATAACAGTTTATTATTTATTATATTATTTAAAAGAGAAACCTCAATGGGTATTAATTTTATTAATAAGGTTAATATATGCACCCATTTAACCAATAAAAAAAATCAAATACAAAGGCAAAAAGGAAAACCAGTGAAAAATGCCACAAATATAAACTAGTTTCCCTACCCCTAAAAATCCTTTAGGACTTACCCTTAGCCAAGGAGCGAAACTTCTTTTCACTCTTATTTAGAAAATAATAATGATGTTCATTCCTTTAAATTTAAACAGTTTGGTCAAATCCAGGTTAGGGACAGTATAAATAATCTTAAAAATAAGAAAAGCATGGATCACTACAACTTATCATCTTATATTTAAAAAAAAGTTAAAAACCCAATATTGTTACCCTTAACTAAATTATTAAATTGTTGCGTTGAAGAGGGCGTGTTTCCCGAGTCCCTGAAGGTCTCAAGGGTCATTCCCATTCACAAGGGCGGTCCAGCCACAACCAGTAATTTTAGACCTATTTCCTTGGTTCCCGTTCTCTCTAAAATTTTTGAAAATATATTAAAGCAGCAAATCCTTGAGCATTTCGAATCAAACAATCTTTTTTATATAAATCAATTTGGATTTCGTGAAAAAAAATCCACAAAAGATGCTTTTATAAAACTGCTGGAGACTATCACAGAGAAACAGGAACTAGGTGAATATGTGGGAGTGACCCTTCTAGACCTTCAAAAGTCCCTCACCATGAGCTTATAGAAAAACTAAAATTTTATAACTTTGATACATTAAGTATTAAACTTTTAAATTCATATCTCAGCAATAGAAAGCAATACGTAACGGTTAAAGGTAAAAGTTCAACTATCAGAGACGTGACCAGTGGCGTGCCGCAAGGCTCGGTACTTGGTCCGTTGCTGTTCTTGATCTTTATTAACGATATAAAAAACTGTATGCCTTTTTGGGAAACTATTCTATTTGCTGATGACTCTAATATAGTATCTAGTAGTACGGATTTTCAAAATACTCTAAGGCTCATGGAGGGGGAAAATCAAATGTACAAGAATGGTTCTTGGCAAATAGGCTCTCTTTAAACAACAATAATAAATAAAAAGTCCAAACCATGGATATTATTTTTACACATCGACCTCTGTTTAACTTTGAAAATCCAGATAAAGTAAAGTACCTTGGCATATTTTTGGATCAGCATTTAAACTGGAAACAACACACAGAGGAACTGTCAAAGTCACTGTCAAAAACAATCTTTGTTTTTCGCAATCTAGTAAAAATGGTTTCTCTAGAGGTATTGAGGGTTACCTATTTTGCGCTTTTTGAATCAAGGGTAAATTATGGTCTGATTGTGTGGGGTCATGCATCAGGGGTAGAAAGGATATTTGGTCTGCAGAGAAAAGTACTAAGAGTTATTACTGGGTTGGGGTATCGAGATGAGGTTCGGCACAAGTTTATAGAACTAAATATCATGACTGTCCCTTCTCTCTACATATAGATTACTTTACTTTATGTAAAACAAAATCCCGAAAAGTACACTCTGCAGACTAATATTCACGACTGCAACACCAGAAGTAACAACATTAGACTTCCTATGCTACGACTAGAAAGCAGCAGGTTTGGTTCAAATTTCTTTGGTCCAAATTTTTTTAACCATTTGCCTGTTGCCGTCAAAAACCTACCTCTAAATGCGTTTAAAGGAAAGTTAAAAAATTACCTTTTGCAGAAGGCTATTGAAAGTGGGGAAGAATTTTTAAATAGTAATTTAAGCGATCTCGTTTAATGTTTATTTTTATATTATTGTAATGTCCCTTATTTATTTATTTATTTATTTATTTTTAATTTATAATATTTTGACGAATGTAAACCCTGTATCATGATTAAATAAATGAAATGAAATGGCGATTTCTCCCATTAGATTAGACAGGGACAAAAGTTCTACCCAAAAAGGATAGAAGACATACATACACTCCCACTTCCATCCAACCAAACAAATTGTGTATTTGTTCTTTGTTGAACAAATACAATATTTAGTTGGCCGGGCGAAAAGTGTTTTATTAAAGAAATTACTGGTGCCATCTAAATGTTAGTAGAATTATCTTATTCTACAGATTCACATTAGCTATGTTCGTTCGTGCCGCTCACTGCTACACTTTCCGGCCAACCAAATAAATACTGTATTTGTTGTATGAAAAACAAATACAGTATTTATTTGGTTGGCTGGAAAGTGTAGCACAAATGAGATAGATATAGGGTAGACGTCTTTTGTTTCATAATTCTAGTTGTAGAGAGCTCCATTGAAAGCTATTTTTTTCAAATGACATTCCCATATTGGTACTTTTAAGTCGAAAAAGTTCAAAAAAACTAAAACAAATCAATTAAAATGAATAACAAGCAATCCAAAAAACTTTTTTGAAAAAATTTATATTTCTATTGAAAATATAAAAGTTAAAAGATCACACATAAAAACTACCCCCAACATTAGTATAATACTTACACCCGTTTTTTAACGAGCCAACCATCTTTTGACTTAAAATAAAATTTTCATAATCACAGCCATTTCACATAACTTATTATTGTATCTTTAAGTTTTACATAACATAAAATACATTTTTACATAATATATTATGTAATTTTATATGCGCGCTCTATTCTCATAACTTTGGCATCATTTTTTGCCAACGTTATGTATTTTTACAGAATAAATTATGTAAAATACCATCAGCAATTATGAAGTAACATGATTTGGAAATTTACACAATATATTCTGTACAATTTTAGTTTATATGATTTACTATGACGTTTTACACAATATGTTCTGAAGAATTTACATAACGTTGGCATCAATTTTTATATACTTTTTCTCTCTACATAGGTATGTCAGTGTAAAGACCTATATCACATTAATACCACAATATAAACATTGAAATTCTTTTAAAAAGACAAACATTTAAGAAATATGGCACGTATTTTTTCCTGGCCTTTTGCCTTCCAGCACATGCGAGATCGTATTATTAAAATTATAACAATCACTGATGAAATCAGAGAAGGAAAGAGCAAAAGGTCAATTGGCTCTTTCATTGCACATGCCGTTATGAATTTTAAACCACAAATATTATGTTTTACGAAGCAAAAATACTGCTGCCAACAAAAGTAGACTTCCCCTGTAAGCCTAGGTTCATTAAAACAAAAAATCATATTTTTTTCAGTAAATGAAAAAAGTTAAAACATGCAAAAAATGAGTTTTAGGTGTAGCTTAATCTTGCGAGAAATATGTTTGGGTATATTATATTGGACTTTTTGGACGACTAGTGCAGATATACTTCGACACGCGCCAGAAAAAATATTCACTGCTAGAAAAAATTCTCTGATCTACTATACTCAAATATCACCTCGAATTTCATATTTGCCAGACGTAATTCCATGAAAATTTGCCAATAACATTTCTTATAGCAACTAGTTATATTCTGGAATTAGTTTACGACCGTAACAACATAAACTCATTCCATATCTTATTTATAGGGACCAACATTTTCTTGAGAATAGGTAAATATGATCCCGGATTCAGATTCAGCGCCCCAAAATAAATGGGGGTATCATGCTCTTCTCAAGAGTTCTAAACAAATATTTATTAATATAATAACTTATTACAAGTAATAATTTAGGTTCAGATTTGTTTTGGGTCGCCAAAACATAATATGTTGTTATAAATATGGTTTAAGGTTGCTCAAAAAACATGGGGATATATCATATCCGAATATGATGCTCTTTTCAAGGGTACTGAATAAAAAAAATTGTCTGCCTGTGTATTTTTATTTATATAGGGATAAGAGTGTGTTTTTTTTTCGAAAAAGTTATATCAAACATATAAAAAAAGAATAGTTTCTTTTATTTATGAAACTGTGCAAGTTTATGCTAATTATAGTAACGTGTAGAATACTATATCCTTTTTAATGTAGTAGCAGGAAAAGTACATCCTGTATTTCATAAAATGAAGGTAAGCGACGCATTATGCGTGATAGATGCGAATAAGAAACTGACCTTGGTTGGAACCCTTATTGCGTGTATGATAATCCCGAACAACCCTAGTTAGTATTTTTATGTTTCATGCATAGAAAATCAACATAAAAACATTCTGCAAAATAAACGTGAACGAATAACACAGACCCGCATTTCAAAACTTTTTGAATATTTTTTGTATTTTTGAAAGCTTACCTACAAAAAAAAATCTTCTCCAAGGACTAAACCTATCATTCATAAGTATCTTCATGTGGTGAAACCGAATTTTCAATTTAAAAAACTTTCTACATCGTAGATTTCGAGTAAATCCCGGTTTTATTATGGATCGGCTATACGAGCCCAAAAAACATTTCTTATTTATCTGAGGACAAATTTAAATCGTGTCTAGGGTGTGGGAATTAAGTAAATGTATTTTTTTGAAAATCGGTTACGACTTCAGGGGTCACCGAGCAAAATAGTGGGGGCGCCATGGTTTATATATATGCTTTTCGTTATCACTTATAACTTGGGCATTTTAAAGAGGGATTCATTAACAATTTTAGCTTTTCCTAAGCTTTGTAGTTCTACAGTTATATTTCAAAATCGGGCCGCCTCCCCCGCCCCCAACAAATTGTGCATCCCATAGGGTGACAAAATTTGATGAATAATTATTATTAATATAAAAAATTAGCAAAACTAAAAAAATAGATCTGCCATATTTAATCTACAATTTTGAATATAGCAATTTTACGTATTAACCCACGTTAAGGTCCTACAAATATACCCTTATATCTAACTTTAACATTTTTTTAATTGAACCACCCAAATGTCGAGTTTTTTTTTAGATTTTCCAAAATAAGCAGAGCCAAAAGTGGAGCGGTCCACATTTAGGAAGTAGCGACGCACTTTTGCCATATTGGCAAGGAAATCTTCGTTGGAAACTGTAGGAATTCTTAAGATTTAATTCTCTAGGAAGTCGTACAGTTTTGCGGAAAGTGCGATTTGGAAGTAGCGAGTTGTTTAGAATTTTTTAATATAGAAATATTTTTGACAATTTTGAACATGAATGAGACACTTTTTTTAAACGGCTGCTAAAATTTTATTTTTTATCTTTTTATAAGTTAATTTTTTTTTAATATTATATGTGGAAATAAAAAAAACACAGTCCAAGTGTTAAACCTGAATAACATTTATTTTTACCAAAACTACAAGCATTAAAAAAAAACCTAACTTGTCCTATTCAAGAACACGGTATTATTGAATGGGACAATAATATAACATTGCTATTAAAGATAACAAATCATTAAAATAGGTATTATTTTCACTATTACTAATAACAATAAATCTATAATGTATAATAATAATATTTCATAAAAAAAATAGCTGTTAAAGTTTTACATTCTTTTTTTACATAGAAATTACTTTAAATAATTTTACCAAACTTTGGATCATCTTTACTTGAATCAACATCAAATATTAGTTTGTTTTGAGTTCTGTTTTAACTTTTTGTATGGGTGGTATCTTAGGCACTTTCTGTCCTTTTAGAGTGAATTCTTATTTAAAAGAGTTAAATGGAAATGAAATATGCAGTAAAATAGTTGTCCCATTCTAGGAAACGAAATTTGACCCATTCAAGAACACTATCAAAAAAAAAAAGAGTTAAATGGAAATTAAATATGCAGTAAAATAGTTGTCCCATTCAAGGAAACGAAATTTGACCCATTCAAGAACACTATCAAAAAAAAAAAAAAATAGGTTAAAAATATTTACCTTTATCTATAATATTTGATTATTTGGTATACGTTTCGTGTTTTTCTATACTATTACATAAACCAAATTCAAACAATTTCCTTTTGCCTTTTGTCAATAAAATATCAAAATTATTAAAAAAATTGTTAAATTTGCCAAAAAAAAAACAGCTGCCTAAACTTTGCAATTTTTCATTATTTTTTAACTGCACATGTAGGGCCATCTAAGCATGGTAACAAAAACCAAAAATGACGAAGCATAGTTCAGAAACAGGCACTGTCCCATTCAATAATATGTCTCATTCATGGGTATTTCCCCCTACTCTTCTAGCATTCAGTGCCGTGAAGAGTATATTAATCAAAATTAACCTGACTTAATTTGCGCCTATGAAGTTGCTTGCAAATGAAAGTCAATAATAAAACAGTAGCAATAAAAGCTGTCCATATAAAATACTATGTAATGCTTAATATACTAAGTATAGCAACACGCTATTATTAATATTGCTAGTGGCTACCTATATCTAAAGGCGCCATCAAAATTAACGACGCGTTTCGACCGTGTAAGTTTTTCTTTTTTAACTCTTAAATTAAATATTGAATAATAAGTAAACATTCTAACAAAGAAAAATTTTTATTAGAGAGTAACATAATATAAAATATTATTTTATAAAGTATGGAGGGTGATCTTGGGATTTTGTACACCTACTTTGAATTACTGCTTTGGGAACGTTTAAGTATTACGTAACGCAAATTTTGATCAGTTTTCAATTTTTTTGCGTATTTTTGGGTTTTATGACGTTTTTTGTCGATATAAATCAATTCTGAGCAAAATTGTCGGTCGATCGGTTGATCGGTCTGTCGTTCTGTCCGGGAAATATTGTAAGCACGAGAACTTTAGAACGCTTTAAACTGGAAACTTAAAATTTGGCATATAGGTCATATATACCAAAATTACTCGCTCGGGATTGTTTTTCGTGAACATTGGGGGCAAATAGGTAAAAAGAAAAAAAAAATAAAAAAACTAAAAATTGCTATATAGGAGTTTTTGAGGTTGCTGAAATCGAATCCACCCCCGCGGGGTCAAGGGAGTAAATGGTTTTAAATGTTTTCAATATTTTCGTAAAAAATTGTATAGGGGTTTTTGAGGTTGCTTAAACTGAAACTTGAAATTTTTTTTTTCCAAATCCACCTGTTAGAATTTCTGGAGAGGGTGAAAGATCAGCGCGAGAAACAGCTCAGATTTTTAAAGACCGACATCCAAATGCAGGAGTCAGCCACAGCACTGTTTTCAAGATTAACAAATTATTTACCTAACGAATCAGGTGTTGTTTCAAAACTAATTTTAAAAAGGACCAAAATTTTAAAAAGAAATAACGAACGAATAATAGAAAATTATTTTCAAGAAAATCCAAAAAGCAGTATTCGAAGTGCCAGCTTAATTAAACTTAGAAATACCATACACAAATATTCAAAGATGCCTTAAAAAAATAAAATGAAACCTTGTAAACCAAAGTTTTGCCACCACAGATCTCATACATGAGATCTGTGTTTGTCACACACTGGAACCTGATTATGAGGAAAAGAGAATGGAGTTTTGGATCTAGGAAACTGCCGAAAAATTTACCGCGAAACTTTTACAGCGAAAACATTTACCGCGAAAAACTCTACCGCGCAATGATTTAACCGCGAAAATTTTCACCGCGAAATATTATTAGCGCGAAAACATTTACCGCGGAAACTATTATCGCGCATACTTTCGCCGCGCAATATTATAATCGCGCTTAAATTTGAATTAAAAAAAATAACCTTAAAATATATATTATAACTTTTTGAATGAAACGCTTATTTTATAATCACAGTTTTATTTTTATTTTTTATCAAAAACAAAACCAAACAAACCAAACCAAACAATTTAATCATATATATGTTTTTTTTTTTAAATACTAAAATTATAACACCAATATAAAGAAATTAGTTATATATTATATTATATTATATTTATTAGTAATATAATCATAATTTTACTAATATATTTTTTAAAACCAAACCAAAAAATTTAGTTATATTAAAAATTTGTTAATTCTGCAATTATAAAACTGAATTAAACAAATTGGTAATATAATATATTAAACTTGGCGTAGCTAACGAAAAAGTCTTATAAAAAAAACGTATTTTTATAATTTAAAATTAGACGCGGAATTTGCTTTGTGCGTTAAAAAGTCCTTTAATTCAATTGCCCCCTAGATCCCCTGATCTTCCTTCTTTAGATTTCTTTTTTTTTTTGGGGGGGGGGAACAATTAAAAATAAAGTTTATAAAACCAGGCCTCAAAACAGAGATTTAAAAAATAAAATAAGAGAAGCGTGTCAAGAAATAACACCTCTACAGCTTCGAAACGTTGTTAGAAACACGCGTCGTAGGTACGAAAAATGTACTGAAAAAAACGGAGGCCTTTACTGACAATTCAGCAATTTAATTTATCTTTTAGGAAACGGTATAGCTTATTAAAATGAAATTTTATTGTAGTTTTTTTAATAAATAAAATATTTGAATTAATTTAAATTACCTAGTTTTAGTTATGTACGTATTCAAAAATAATTTTAATAAGGTGGTAGGTACTTAAAATATTAATTTTTAATTAAAATATACAAAAATGTATTAATTTCTTATCACCAGTTTCTAGTCTGTGATAAAACAGTTAATACTAGTGTCTACTAGAGTATCTATATCATTTGGACATTTAGGGTCTACTTGTCTTGAGAATTTAAAAAAACACATAATTTTACGCAATATATTGTTTATTTTTAAAATATTAACAGATTAATATTTTTTAACAAAATTTGGTATAGACCCATTTTAAGCAATTGCAAATATACCCACGATAAAAATTTTGTTGTAAAAAAATCGCTACTGTGTTTTCTTTAAAAGACCTATTCTAAAAGAAAGTGTAGTTAGCCGGTTTTTGCAAAACAAAATTATTTTTGGGCCTTTTCTTGTAGAGTTTTTTTGTCCTCGCATTTTAAAAAAAGGTTCATCCTTATCCATCAATACCTACTCCTTTTTTTGGGGTGTTTCCAAAATAAACGGATCACACTGTATATGACATTTCTGATAAGTACTCGCCACCCCCCCAACCACGCTCGTGTTGGGAAAATCCAATTTTCAGTTGGGAAAATCCACTGTTCAGCTGGGGAAATTCACGGTTCACTTGGTAAAATTGAGTGGTAGATTTCGGAAATTGATAGAAGTTCGGAAAAATTGAGGGTACAGTTGAGTGGCTTTTTTCTCTAGTTCTCTAGTTGGGAAAAGGGAAAATTGGAGTACCTATAGTTGGGTCAGGGGTAAAACCTTTTCTTTCAGTTGGGTTGGGTATTTTTAAATGCTGGTTTGAGGTAGGTAAAATTTTCGGTCAGGGTTTAATTAAAGCACAAAATTACTTTTATTATAACGATTTACCTATTTTGAAAGTAATCCCCCCAAAAACAAAAAAGTTATGGGGGGCTAAAATAAAAAAAAATAAAAAAACTATCTTTTTCAATATTTTTTTTTATTTTTTTTTTGTTTTTTTTGCAAAAAGAAAATAAAAAAAATAAAAAATTTTAAGTTTTTTTTTGAAGATATTTTATTTTTCGTTTTTTAAAAGACTATTTTTATTTATTTGTTGTTCAATTTTTAGGTTAAGTTTAGAGTGGAACGAAAAGACGAGACGATTGGCTCGAGGATTGGCTGCTAGAAATGCAAGAGTGGAAACGCGCAGCTGGCTGCCATATTTTGGTTTAACCCATCATCCAAGAATAATCACCCATGAGCTATCACCCCTGACCCATCACAGTGTCATGAGATGATGATTATCACCCGAAATATTTTCCGTCTGTGACTGGAACATTAAATTTTCCAACTCAACTGCCTCGGATTTACGAACTCTGTCCCGCAAATAAAAAGTGACGACAAAAAAGGTCATCTTTTCCACACGAAATTCCCAAACTACAAGGTCCAATTTTCCCAACTGGCCCAATATTTTCCCAACTACAAAGTTTAATTTACCCACCTAATTACTGCAATCAAAAGAAAACAGGGCAGTAACGAAGGCAATTTATTTGCCATTTCGATTAAAGAACTTTTTTGATTGGAAAATTACCATTTTTTTTCAGAAAAGCAAGTGATGACAAAAAAAAGCTTACCTATCAGCTCATTTTCGACACCTTTTTGATGAGGCATTACCAACTTTTTAAACATTTTTTTAATTTGTTTACCAAGTTTTTTAATGTGGTTGGGGTAGTGTTGCTCTCGATCCCCCTATAGCTACGGCTCAGGCTACTTTAGACATGTTTTTATGTATGTACTATTTTATTTTCAAAGATGCGACAGGTAATTTGCCCGAGGTAAATCCTGAAACTTTCCTGCAAACATTTAATTTAAAATTAAGCGTCTAGTTTAAAAATAATTAACTTCTATTCAAAAGTGTGTGCTATAATTACCTACATTTGAAATAAAAGTGATTTTCGTGCAAAAAATCTCACCTCAAATGTGGCAGGAATAATCCCAAAGTATTATTTCGCACTTAACTAAATTCACAAAGACATCTGAAACTTCCACAAAATTCAACAATTGATTTATAATTTTGAAAGTTTTGATGTTGTCAAAAACCCGTAACTTGAAATACGCGTGTTACATTTAATTTTAAATTTCAATTGTTTTAGGGAGCATATCATTTGCACAGATCGCGTGTTTTATTTGAGCATTAGACAGCAGCCCAGCATAACCTTCTTGTTTCGACAGACGGGCATACACTAACAGACCGCGCTTGCTCACCATGAGTTCCTTCTTTGCCAACCCCACTATCGTGTTATAGATATTTTATATATGGCCAATTTCAACTTTACACACTGAATTTTTAACAGGTAAGGGGTATATTCTACACAGAAAAAAAATCAAGTCTAAAATATATGTAATGCTTCGCATTCTATTATACAGGGTTATTCAGACATAAGTTCTAGAAATTTAAGACATGATTCTAAGTTAAAAAATATGAAAAAAAAGTTCCTATAAAGTTTGTAAGGCACCTCTTATTTATGTTCCTATAAAGGTTGGTCCGGAAATGAGCCCTAAGGGAGCTACGACCCTCCTACACAGAAAAAAAGGATATCTTGAATCAAAGCAAAACGATCTTGAACCAAGGCCGCCATGACTTTCGATATGTTCAACGCCATTACTGTCTTGGATCAAGTCCGCCGTGATCTTGGCATTTGAGGTCCTAGATTTAAGGACATTTTCTTAAATCAAAGCCACTTAAACCATTTATTTAAGATCATATTGTCTTAAACCAAGTATATAATAATCTTGATTTAAGATCATATTATCTTTATTCAAGATCATATTATCTTGCACAAAGTCTTGGTTTAAGATAATATAATCTTGAATGAAGAGAATTATAATCTTGATTTAAGATTATGATTCTCTTGATTCAAGATCATATTGACCCCACAGTCAAGTTCCAGGGTTACTAGAATGGTTTCATTTGGTTTCATAGGTGGTCGTAGGAAAAATCACTTGTTTTTGAAGAAAAACTTGTTGTAACGCCATTGCAAAATGGCGCTTATATTTATAAATTATTTAATGCTACTTACCCGTGAATTTTTTAAGTAAATTTGAAAATCCCCATCGTTTGAGGGTAACAGATACAAATTCGTCCATTTTAAAGCAGATAAAAACAATGATACACCTTTAAAGACAACTGACGGCAAAAAAAAACAAACCTAACTTCTCTCCCGCGCATATCTTGAACTACTGCTCAAATTGTCTGCCAGCCAGCCAGCAAACTCTTTACCGTAAGACAACAGGGGCTTTGAGTCAAGATAATAACCTTTGATTCTCTGTTACTCTTTTAAATGTCATGCATTTAAGGAAAAAATCCTTGACACAAGGATTTTTCTACCAAGAGAATAATTAAAGCTAACCAAAGTCACAGATAATCTTAAACCGAGGATACATGATCTTAAAAGAAGATTATTACCTCGATTTAAGATAATATAAATCCAAGATTTATTATCTTCTGCCAAGATAGCCTTTTTTTCTGTCTAAGGGTACATCTAATAAGTAGGTTTTATTTAATTTTTCCGGAACCCTATAAATCACAGTAACGAATTTTTGCTTTTTAATATTGCCAAAGGCTTTCATTTCATGTAATTTTTATTTGGTAATTTTAACCAGGGGCGTGCAAAATGGGGTGGGGGGCGATGTCACTATTTTGCTCCAAACTTTTTCATCCGTATTTTTTACATTTGCTCTATAATATATTAATATTTAATTAAAAATACATAAAAAAGGTACTCTTTATGTAACCCCATAGGACCAACCGTTTTCGAGAAAATATCAATTAAAGAGGCAATTTCGCGTTTTGAGCATCAAAAATAGGAAATAAAAAATGCACCAATAGAATTTTTAATACTGCAGAGAGATTTTACATTAAAAACTACGAAAAAAACTTCCCATACACAAATATCCACTAATCGCTTTTAAGGGAGCAACGGTCCCTTAAAAAGTGTTACTGTTTAAGAGGCCGTAGGTACTCTTAAAATTGATTTTCGAACCTAGGTGTATAGGAACTTTTTTTCACAGTTTTTAATGTAAAATCACCCTGTAGTATAAAAATTTTTATCCAATACATACAGATAATCAGACAATTACCAGCTTTATTTTAAATAGATAAACTCAATAATAACCCCCTCGTGGCTTTTACTTTATTGAGTGGATAATTATTTATTTTACCCACTCAACTGTCACTTGTCAAATTACTTTCTTGTAAATGTCATTAAAATTTTTAATAAAAATATGAATTTCTAAGCTATTTATTGGATAAAACCTTGTATGGCACTCATGGGTAAACCGATATTGCCCTCTTACTTTACCCACTAGTACCATAAACAACTATTATTGGTGCATTTTTTAGATCATATTTTTTATGCTCAGAACTTGAAATTGCCTCTTTAATTGCAATTTTCTCGAAAACGGTTGGCGCTACGGTGTTACACAAAGAGTACCTTTTTATGTTTTTTTAATTAAAGATTAATATTTTATTAAGAAAATTTTAAAAAATCTACGGATAAAAATTTTGGGGCAAAAAAGTGACATCGCCCCCCCCCCCATTTTGCACATAACTGGTTAATATTACTAAATAAAAATTACATTAAATGAAAGCCTTTGTCAATATTAAAAAGTTCGTTACTGTGGTTTATAGGGTTCCGGAAAAATTAAAAACTACTTATTAGATGTACCCTTAGGAGGGTCGTAGCTCCCTTAGGGCTCATTTCCGGACCAACCTTTATAGGAACTTTTTTTCGTATTTTTTAACATAGTCACGTCTTTAATCACTCTAACTTATTTCTGAATAACCCTGTATACTATTCACAGTTTAAATAATTGAACTAAACGCAAAACAAATAAAAAAGTAAAAAAAAAACAAAAAAGTTAAAGAAAAAGAAGATATATTAGATATACTTTATGGAGGTTAAAAAGTCCAAAACAGATGCGTAGGATATCTTGCATAAGAACATAAAACATAAGAATGCGATGCCGTGATTGGCTTGATGTGCCACCATGTATCTTGTAAGCCAATCACGGCATCGCATTCTTATGTTTTATGTTCTTATGCAAGATATCCAATGCATCTATTTTGGACTTTTTAACCCCCATAAAGTATATCTAATATATCTTCTTTTTCTTCAACTTTTTTGTTCTTTTTTAATTTTTTATTTGTTTTGCGTTTAGTTAAATTACTTTAACTGTGAATAGTATACAGGGTTATTTAGAAATAAGTTAGAGTGATTAAAGACGTGATTCTACGTTAAAAAATACGAAAAAAAGTTCCTATAAAGGGTGGTCCGGAAATGAGCCCTAAGGGAGCTACGACCTAAGGGTACATATTATTTAATTTTTCCGGAACCCTATAAACCACAGTAACAAATTTTTACTTTTTAATATTGACAAAGGCTTTCATTTAAGGTAATTTTTATTTAGTAATTTTAACCAGGGACGTGCAAAATGGGGGGGCGATGTCACTTTTTTACCCCAAACTTTTTATCCGTAAATTTTTTGAAATTTTCTCAATAAAATATTAATCTTTAATTAAAAATACATAAAAAGTCCAAACCGTTTTCGAGAAAATTGCAATTAAAGAGGCAATTTCAAGTTCTGAGCATAAAAGTATGAACTAAAAAATGCACCAATAATAGTTATTTATGGTACTAGTGGGTAAAGTAAGAGGGCAATATCGGTTTACCCATGAGTGCCGTACAAGGTTTTATCCAATAAATAGCTTAGAAATTCATATTTTTATTAAAAATTTTAATGACATTTAAAAATAATTTGACAAGTGACAGTTGAGTGGGTAAAATAAATAATTATCCACTCAATAAAGTAAAAGCCACGCGGGGGTTATTATTGAGTTTATCTATTTAAAATAAAGCTGGTAATTGTCTCATTATCTGTATGTTTTGGATAAAAAATTTTATACTACAGGGTGATTTTACATTAAAACCTGTCAAAAAAAGTTCCTATACACCTAGGTTCGAAAATCAATTTTAAGAGTACCTACGGCCTCTTAAACAGTAACACTTTTTAAGGGACCGTTGCTCCCTTAAAAGCGATTAGTGGATATTTGTGTATGGGAAGTTTTTTTCGTAGTTTTTAATGTAGAATCTCTCTGCAGTATTAAAAATTCTAGTGGTTCATTTTTTAGTCCCTATTTTTGATGCTCAAAACGTGAAATTGCCTCTTTAATTGATATTTTCTCGAAAACGGTTGGTCCTATGGTGTTACATAGAGTACCTTTTGTATGTATTTTTAATTAAAGATTAATATATTATTGAGCAAATGTCAAAAAAAAAAATACGGATAAAAAAGTTTGGAGCAAAATAGGCCTTTATCCTTATAAAATAGTGTAAATTAGCAACTTTAAGTGCATATAGACTTGACCCGAAAAATAAACAAGATGTATATTGGACACTTTTAATCACAAAATGTAACACATTATGCTCACTTTTTTTTAATTTCGATTTTGTTTTTTTCTCGTAGAAATATACATATATGTATATACTGGGTGTTTGTTTTAACCTGAAACTTCCAAATATCTCGAATACTATGCATTTTAGAAAAAAAGATATTGGACAAAAGTTGTTTATTTTAATAGGGAAAACAAAATGGCCTATTTATTTTTACGGATATTTACGTTTTCAAGTTCATTTCAAGGTCAACTTTTTTTTTTTTAATGGAAATAATGTAGTTTTTACTGTTATTTAATTATAAAACATTTTACTATTCCTTAAAACGACTTTTGTTTGATTAACGCAGTCGTCCCTCCGAAGTGACTGATCGATTTCGTGCTTTTTAGCACTCTTCAGAGCCACATATCGGTAGTAGGGACAACTACGACTCTATATAGAGATATATGGAAAGGATTTGATTTTCGTAGTTGTCCCTACTACCGATATGTGGCTCTGAAGAGTGCTAAAAAGCACGAAATCGATCAGTCACTTCGGAGGGACGACTGCGTTAATCAAACAAAAGTCGTTTTAAGGAATAGTAAAATGTTTTATATAGATCTTTTAAATTTGTAAATATCAAACAATTTAATTTAGTTTATTAATTCAGATACCACTGTAAAAGGTGACCTCCTAGCGTTTAGGATTCAATTGGCGGCAATGTCCACCGTGGCATTGATTAATCTGCCCCCTATCGACAGCGTGCAATAGGTTCTTGAAACCAATAACTGCTTCCTTTTTTGGACTGTCGATAGGTTTATCCAGTCTCTGCTTTTAGCAGTAGATGTCGCTAGCTGTTTTTGCTTTTCCTTATAAGGATTTTTAAACTCTATATAGAGATATATGGAAAGGATTTGATTTTCGTAGTTGTCCCTACTACCGATATGTGGCTCTGAAGAGTGCTAAAAAGCACGAAATCGATCAGTCACTTCGGAGGGACGACTGCGTTAATCAAACAAAAGTCGTTTTAAGGAATAGTAAAATGTTTTATATAGATCTTTTAAATTTGTAAATATCAAACAATTTAATTTAGTTTGTTATTTAATTCTTCTCAAAAAATTAAAATGTTTTGTAAAAAACTTTTTTTGGTCGGACTTTTAGTTGCAGAGATAACACAGCCACACAAATTAAAAAAAAATTGGATCTGCGACGGACTCGACTAGTCAAATCCTATGTACTTTGAGCCGCTGAATCCGAACCAGAGGTCAGAATTTAAAAGTTAGCTCTCATTTTCAATTTAACTTCAAAAAACATACTTTTCGCAATGATATGATATGTTTTTTGAGGTTATCTTGAAAATGGGAGCTAACTTGTGAATTCTGACCTCAGATTCGGATTTAACGGCTTAAAATACATGGGAATTGACTATTCGAGTCCGTCAGAGATACAACTTTTTTAATTTTGGTTGTGTTACCTCTGCAACTAAAAGCCCGATCAAAAAAAGTTTTTTACGAAAGATTTTTTTTTTAGGAAAATTAAATTAAAGTTAAAAAAATAAATGTTTCTATTAAAAAAAAAAAAAATGACTTTGAAATGACCTTGAAAACGTAAATATCCTTAAAAATAAGTACTCCATTTTGTTTCCTCCATTAAAATAAACAACTTTTGTTTGACATTTTTTTTTAATTGCATAGTATTCGAGATATTTAAAAGGTTAAAAAAACACCCCGTATATTTGAATATATTTACCCCTAAATCAAATTATAAAACACTGTCCAGTAAAAGAGCTTTCCCATTTTTTACCTCCGCGCTTAAATGGATTTTTATTATCATAATCACTTTTAGCAACCTTAAAAATATACCAATTTTCACGAATACTACCCCCGCCTCTTAGGGAGCGTTCAAGTATTACGTAAAGCAAATTTTGATCATTCTAGAACCCCCCCCCCCTGTAACGCTATTTTCATATACCATTAACACTCCAAAATGACCCCCACTCCACCCCCTCTACGAGCGTTACGTAATACTTAAACTTTCCCTTAGGGGGTGGAGTTAAAAAAAATTATTATCAGATTCACTTTTAGCAACTTCAAAAACCCCAATACACAAATTTTCACGAAAACTACCCCCGCCCCTTAGTGGGTGGTGTTAGAATTTTTTTATTATCGGATTCTCTTTCAGTAATCTTAAAAACCCCAATATACCAATTTTCACAAAAACTACCCCCACCCCTTTGGGGGTGCAGTTAAAAAAATTTATATTTAGATTCACTTTCAGCAACCTCAAAAACTCCAATATACCAATTTTCACGAAAACTACCCTTCACCCCTCAGGTGGTGAAATTGGAAAATTTTCATTAAAAGATTCACTTCAGCAACCTCAAAAACCCCAATATAACAGTTTTCACGAAAACTACCCCCACCCCTCAGGGTGTAAAATTAGAAAAAAATATTATCAGATTCATATTCGTCGACCCCAAAAACCTCTATGTACCAATTTTGACGAAAATATTGAAAATATTAAAAAATATATAAAAATATATACCCCTTCACTCCAGTGGGGGTGGAGTTAGAAAATTTTTATTATTAGATTCAACTCTAGCAACCTTGAAAACCCCTATATATCAATTTTCAAATTTTGGTAAAAAAATGTATTTTTCCCCATTTGCTCCTCTTTTCGCATCTCAGTTCACCAAAAACAATCTCGAGCGAGAACTTTTGGTAACATACCTGTAATTTCAAGTCTATAGCTTAAAGCTTTCTTAAGTTATCGTGCTTACAAGATTTTTCGGACAGAACGACCGACCGACAGACAGTTTTTTTTTGCTTCAAATTGATTTTTATCGACATAAAACTTCATAAAACGCAAAAATACGCAAAAAATTGAACATTTTTGCACGAATACAATGCTTTTCGAAATTTTGAAAATGTTCAAAATGGGAAAGCAATATGTAAAAAAACCTAATTAAACATCAATATAATGCAAGAAATGTAAATATACTAAAAACGTAAGAGCATAAAAGTGTTATAAAACTACTTTGTACACTCAGCAAAATCTCATCTTCTCAAATCAATAAGAAATTATTTTAATTTTAAAAAATTGCCTTTTAAAATATTAAAGGTAAAAACTTTGCGTTTTAGTTCTGAATAATATTAATTTAAAAACATAATTTTTACACCAAAACGTTTTTCACTTTAAAGTAAAAGTATTGGGACCTTACTTTCTTATTTTAATGATTTCTTAATAAAATTATAATATTTCCCTTTATATTGTTGAAAAATATCAATATATTAAAAGAAATCTTTTTAAAATAACCAGTTTTTGTATTCAAATAATTTAAGTTTACAAATGATTTAAAAGGAAACATTTTTCAAATTACAATGAATATTTTTATTTTTACAATGGCTTATTAAATTAAAAAATATCTTTTTTAATTAACAAAAAACACTGTCGGAGCAAAAACATATTGGTTTTCTTTTAAATCATATGACTTTTGTTTGATTTTACAACAATTTTTCTCTGAGTGTATGAAATGTTAAAACTCATATGAGCATGTGAGTGCAAGAATATTAAATTAATATCCTGAAAAAATGAAAAAAATATTATCAAATTTTTTTCTTTTTTCTGAAATATGAATACTTTTATATTTTTTTTTCAGTTTTTGTTTTTTCTTAAATTTTTGTTTAACAAAAAAAAATATTTTTAATTTTTTAGCAGCAGTTTTTTTGTGTGTACAGGAATTTAGCGGAACTAATATAACGTATTGAAATTCTTAGCAGGACATGACGGGGAAACAAAATAGCTGAGGTGTTTGGGTGATATACCTGCATACAGAAAGAAATTGAAAAATAAAATTCTTCGGTTAGGTCGATTTGTGCACCTATACCTTTTTAGTATGCACATCCTTACATATGCAGAATATTTTATCAAGATAACCCTTTCAACCAGGAAGCGCGCTCGAGCTCGGAAAAGAATATTGAGTAGGGTGATGCAAAACTACTGCTGAAAACAAAATATTACTTTCCCCTCTTCTAGGCATGGATGCAATAAAACCCAAAACGAAATAATTTTGAAAAAAAATAAAAAAAAATAAAAAAATAATTTAAAATTTTTGTGAAATTATTTTTTTTTTCTAAAAATTTGTTTTTTCTAAAAACGACGAGGCAATTAAAAATTAAAAAAAATATTTACCCCTTTACTCCAACCCGATATTTATCAAAAACTTTGGATAAGCAACTCATAGTCCGATTTTGAACTCTTTAGCTCAAACCGTTCTAGAGTTATCGTGGTCACAATTTGTGACTCGGGTAAACCTTTCCAAGTACATAATATTATTAAATATAATTTATTATTTAAGTTTTTTTCTGAGCAAGTTAACCTCTTACCAGGATTCTCTTTCAACAATCGTCTGAGTAAAACAAGCCGTGCAAATATACAGGGTGATTCAAAAATAAGGTACAAAATTTTAAGGGGTAATTCTAGGTCCAAAAATATAAAAAAGTTACTACAAAGTCCGGAAATGAGCCCTACAACCCTTCTAAGGGTACATCTGAAAAGCAGTTTTTATTTAATAACTCTGGAACTCTATGAACTACAGTAACAATGTTTTGCACATGCCTTAACATTGATAAAGGCTATCATTTCATGTAATTCTTATTTGGTAATTTTAAACAAGGACGTGCAAAATGGGGGGACGATGTCACTTTTTTGCCACAAACTTTTGTATATGTACAATTTTTGACATTTTCACAATAAAATAATAATCTTTAATTAAAAATACATAAAAAAAGTTACTTTTTATGTAACACCGTTGGGCCAAACATTTTCGAGAAAATTGCAATTAAAGGGGCAATTTCACATTCTAAGCATCAAAAATAGGAACTAAAGTATGCACCAATAAAAAATTCAATACTGCAGGGAGATTCCACATTAAAAACTGTAAAAAAAGCCCGTATACATCAAAGATCAAAAATCAGTTACTCTTAAAACTGCTACAGCCTCTTAAAAAATAACACATTTTAAGGGACCGTAGCTCCCTTAAAAGCGATTTGTCCATATTTGTGTGCGGGAACTTTTTTTAAAGTTTCTGTTATAGAATCGCACTGCAGTAGGGGGAAATACCCATGAATGGGACATATTATTGAATGGGAATGTGCCTGTTTCCGTACTTCGTAGTTTTTGGTTTTTGTTAAAATGCTTAGATGACCCTATATGTGCAGTTAAAAAATAATAAAAATGCAAATTTTAGGCAGCTGAGTTTTTGACAAGTTTAACCAAGTCAAAAGCAAATTTTTAAATTATTTTGAAAGATATTTTATTTGACGAAAGGCAAAAGGAAATTGTTTAAATTTGGTTTATGTAATAGTCTAGAACAACACAAAACATATATCAAATGATCAAATATTACAGATAAAGGTAAATATATTCCTAATTTTTTTGATAATATTGTTAGTATTCTTGAATGGGACAAATTTCGTTTCCTTGAATGGGAAAACTATTTTATTGCATATTTAATTTCTATTCATCTCATTTAAATAAGAAATCACTCTTAAAGGACAAAACGTGTCTAGTGTACTACCCATACAACAGTTTCCAGCAAACATTAGTTCGTTGGCCGCTCGTTGGCCAAACATTGCAGTACCTACATTAAACCAATGTGGGCAAACCCACATTGGGTCTGCATACTGAGGAGGTAATTCTTCCCGAAGGCCAACGAAATTTTTTTCAATTTTCAAGTTGGGAATTTATCATTGGCCGGCCTTAGGTTGGCCAACGTACATTGGTTCATAAGACTGCCGCCTTAGATTGGCCAATGTACAATTTTACGATCGAAATTATTGTTGGCTTTAAAGAGGCCTTCTGGCGGCCAATATAGGACCAATGAAGTTTTGCCAATATTGGTCCGTCGTATCCCGCCTTAGGGTGGCTGATGTCTTCTCAGTATGTAGGCCCAATTTGGGTTTGCTAACGGGCAGCCAACGAACCAATGTTTGATGGGTTAGAACTCAAATCAAACTAATATTTGATATTGATAAGAAAACATGAATCAAAGTTTGGTAAAATTATTTAAAGTAAATTCTATGTTAAAAAAATAATGTAAGACTTTAACAGCTATATTTTTTGTTATGAAATTACATTATAGGTTTATTGTTATTAGTAATAGCGATAATAATAGCTATTTTCATGATTTGTTATCTTTTATAGCAATTTTATTCTTGTCCCATTCAATAATACCGTGTTCTTGAATGGGACAAGTTAAGTTTTTTTTAATGCTTGTAGTTTTGGTGAAAATTAATATTATTCAGGTTTAACACTTGAACTGTGTTCTTTTGTTTCCAAATATGATAACCAAAATAAAATTACGTATAAAAGATTAAAAATGAAATTTTTACAGCCGTTTAAAAAAAGTGTCCCATTCATGGGTATTAGGGTGGGCCGATAAATTGAAATCTGGAATTTCAAAACCCAATACCCACCAAAATATGCCTTCTAGTATGCCTAATGTGTGTGCAAAAGCAGAAACAGATTAAAGGTCATCTTGAGCCCTCTACAAAGCATTTAATATTAATGAAAATATCATATTTTTTCACATTTGTAATGTAAATGCCAAAACTCCGCCTCCCCCATTAACTTTTGAACGGCTAAAGATATCAACTTTTTGGAACACATAAATAACATAACCCAAATATTTTTTTGGTACATATTTTGTGTACTTAGGGGGCACGATGGCGACAGGGGGTAAAAGGGATTTTTTTTAAAACAGATACGGGGGTCGTGTGGTACATCATTTTAAAGCTTATAAAATTCTCTATTTGCCCACATATTTTTTTATTTTTTCGGAGCAATTTTTGGGGTTATTCACGTAAGAGTTAAATCACGTGAAATAATGCCTCACTTACACCACAAAGCAGAATATAGAGTGGCTTAAAATACAGACTATGATGTTTGTAAATATTATTTTCGGTTGTAAAACTTATTTGTTTTTGCAAAAAACAGGTTTTGCATTTTTCTTCTTAAGTTTTCTTATTTTTATTTACAATTTGTAGAGGGCACAAAAATTTAAAAAATAAATAAAACAAAATATTATATATTGTTGTTCATTATATATTATATTGGATTTTAAAATTAAAATAAAAATAAATTACCTATACATGGTGTATTTGAAATAGCGTCGCAAATTTTAACAGATGATTCTACATCATAAAATATGACAAAAAGTTCCTATAAACATATGTCTAAAAATGCGTCATAAGAGAGCTACGCCCCTTTGAAAGTGGCTAAAAAAATCGGTTTGGACTCAACGAGGTTTTGCACGTCAACTAATCCTACCAAGGCCCGTTTTTATCTGTTATTTTCATGTACTAATTTCAACCAGGGGTGTGCGAAACGGGGGAAAGGGCTTATCGGTTTTTTGTCCCAAACTTTTTTCTGTGTAACTTTTTTGCAATTTTATTTCTGAAATATGATTCCTCAGGTCAAAATACATCAAAAAGGTACTCCTGTTGTAATACTGTAGGATTAACCGTTTTCGAGAAAAATTCATTTGAAGGTGAAATTCCACGGTTCGAGGACGAAAAATTAAATACTAAAGTGTTGAAAACCAAAATTTTAATGATTCAGAGCGAATATACATTAAAAACTAAGAAAAAAACCTCACATACAGGTACTTCCAAAAATCAATCCTAATGGAGCTATGGTCTCCTAAATATGCACCATTTTTAAAGGGCTATGGTAGCTTTAAAAGCGTTTTTTCGACCTACATGTATGGAAACTTTTTTTCTTAGTTTTTGATGTAGAATAACATTGCATCATTAAAATTTTGGTTTTCGACATTTTAGTATTTAATTTTTCTTCCTCGAACCGTGAAATTTCACCTTCAAATGAAATTTTCTCGAAAACGGTTAATCCTACAGTATTACAACAAGAGTACCTTTTTATGTATTTTGACCTAAGGGATCATATTTAAAAAATAAAATTGCAAAAAAGTTACACAGAAATAAGTTTGGGACAAAAAACTGATAAGGCCCCCCCCGTTTCGCACACCCCTGGTTTAAATAAGTACGTGAAAATGACATACAAAGATGGGCCTTATTAGGATTAATTTACGTGCAAAACCTCGTTAACATATCTCAAAGGGTTCCTGAGTTATTAAATAAAAACAGATTTTTTTTAGCCAATTTCAAAGGGGCGTAGCTCCCTTATGACGCATTTTTAGACATATGTTTATAGGAACTTTTTGTCATATTTTATCATGTAGAATCACCTGTTAAAATTTCCTACGCTTTTTCAAATACACCCTGTATAGGAACGGCCCACGGTAATGGGTATCTCCCCCTATTGAGTTTTTTTTTTGTGCATTTTTTAGTTCCCATTTATGATATTTAGAACGTGAAATTGCCTCTTTAATTGCAATTCTCTAGAAAACTGTTCGCCCTACTGTGTTACATAAGGAGCATCTTTTTTATGTATTTTAAAATAAAGAATTATATTTTTTTTGATAAAATGTCAAAAAATCTACAGATTATAAAGTTTGGGGCAAAAAATTACATTGCCCCCTCATTTTGAACGTCCCTGATTAAAGTTACCAAATAAAAACTATATAAAAGGACAGCCTTCATCAATGATAAGCACGGGTCGGATCGAAGTAGCCACTACTACATTAATTTTAAAAAACTCTTTTTTTTTAAGTAAATAGACACTTTAAACGCTGTTAATACTCAGTGAGTCACTTGGTCATGGTCCATGACTTATAAAGAAAGACTTTTTTTTTTAATTGTTTCCCTTTTCAAAAAACGAATAATTAATAAAAAAAACATATTTGTATTAACTATTCGATTTGAAAAGAGAAACAATTTTCAAAAAAAAAAAATCCTTTAAGTCATGGACCATGAAGTATTAACAACGTCTACATGACATTCCGCTTGGTAAACAATAGTTCAAAGTGTCTATTTACTTGAAAAAAGTGTTTTTAACATTCTAATTTTTGCATGCCCCCGGTAATGGCTACTTCGATCCGACCCTTGATGATAAGGCATGTGCAAAAAATCTTTACTGTAGTTCATGGGTTTTCAGAGATATAAATAAAAACTACTTTTAAGATGTACCCCTAGGAGGGTCGTAACTTCCTTGGGGCTAATTTCCGGACTTTTATACACAGAAAAAAAGGTTATCTTGACAGATAATAATAAATTATCTTGGATTTATATAATCTTAAATCGAGGTAATAATCTTCTTTTAAGATCATGTATCCTCGGTTTAAGATCTGTGACTTTGGTTTCCTTTAATTATTCTCTTGGTAGAAAAATCCTCGTGTCAAGGATTTTTTCCTTAAATGCGTGACATTTAAAATATTAACAGAGAATCAAGAATTATTATCTTGACTCAAAGCCCCTGTTGTCTTACGGTAAAGAGTTTGCCGGCCTCACCCCACGTAGATATGCAGTAGACTGGCAGACAATCTGCGTAGTAGTTCAAGATATGCTCGGGAGAGAAGTTAGGTTTGTTTTTTTTTGCTGTCAGCTGTCAGTTCTCTTTATCTGCTTTAAAATGGACGAATTTGTATCTGTTACCCTCAAACGATGGGGATTTTTAAATTTACTTAAAAAATTCACGGGTAAGTAGCTTTAAATAATTTATACCTATAAGCGCCATTTTGCAATGGCGTTGCAACAAGTTTTTCTTCAAAAACAAGTACTTTTTCCTACGACCACCTATGAAGCCAAATTTCACACGATTAACAGAGTAAGAAATTATCATATTTCATAGACGTGCGAAATAATATTATACATGTGTGGGAAATTTTTTCAAAATATTTACCATTCTATTAACCCTGGAACCTGACTTTGGGGTCTTTATCTTACACCAAGTCTCGGTTTAAGATAATATGATCTTGAATCAAGACAATCATAATATTAAATCAAGATTATAATTCTCTTCATTCAAGATTATATTATCTTAAACCAAGACTTGGTGTAAGATAATATGATCTTGGATAAAGATAATATGATCTTGAATCAAGATAATTACATACTTGGTTTAAGATAATATGATCTTACATAAATGGTAAGGAAATGTGCTTAAATCTAGGACCTCAAATGCCAAGATCACGGCGGACTTGATCCAAGACAGTCATGGCGTTGAACATATCGAAAGCCATGGTGGCCTTGGTTTAAGATCGTTTTGCTTTGATTCAAGATATCCTTTTTTTCTGTGTAGGAGACCCTTAAAATTTTGTACCTTATTTATAAATCACCCTGTATAATGCTTCGTATTCTATTGTATACTCCTTGCAGTTGCAAGTAACTTTTTTCCTGGTGAAGTTTTAAGTTAAACTTAATTGAAAATGGTATTTTTGTTTTAAAATGCATAGAAAAAACGGATTCCTTGAACCAAGGACACGTGTCTTTGTATATGTTCAAAGCGATATTCTCTTGTTTCAAGGCTGGCATTTTCTTGAACCAAAGTCAATGTCCTTGAATGAAGAGCACGGGTTTTGGAATAAAAATCCGCGCTCTTTATTCAAGGACATTGACTTTGGCTCAAGAAAATGCCAGCCTTGAAACAAGAGAATATGGCTTTGAACATATCCAAAGCCACGTGTCCTTGGTTCCGTTGGTGGAATCCGTTTTTTCAATGTGTATTTTTTTTATTTGATATAATTGATTCTTTTACTATAGAGCACATCTACTGTATAGTACACTGAGAATTCGTTACCGTAGTAAATACTAAACGGTTTTACCTATTTGGAACCCTAGGCAAGATTTGTTATTCATTACAAGTTGTTACAGTAAAACATAACAGAACAACGTTATGTTTTACTGTAACAACTTGTAATTAATAACAAATGCTGCCTGGGGTTCCAAATAGGCAAAAACGTTTAGTATTTACTACGGTAACGAATTCTCAGTGTACTGTGTAGTATAAAATTTTTACTGTTTAACGAAAACTTTATTATTTAATAATGTGTAGATGCAATTTTTAAGGGTAGGAAAATAAAAACAGAAGCCGCTTAACAGTACAAACACGCACACTTGGATGCGTGTTTATTTTTCAAGAAGACAAGATAGAATGGCATAGAAGAGACAAATTCAGAATGGCAAATGATTAAAGTCACTCTTTCTAGCTGCGGTAGCCATCGTGTACTATGGACTAAAAAAAATATGCTTGCAAAAATATACTGCATATAGACCGCATATGCTTGAGAGAAAAACTAGAGACCTCCAAATTCTGTCAGGTTTGTCAGGTAATAAAAGTTTCATAACATAAAAGGACCATACACTGTAAAAAGTGATAGTAAATTTAAAGCAGTTATCCTTGTGAGGAAATACTGTATAATAATAATAATAATAGCCAATATACAAAAGTTCTAAAGAGGTACCGTCCCCCCATTAAAACTCTACTCCAGGTTTGCCATAGATTGGAAAGCCATAAATTGTCACTCCTCAGCAGAGCCAGAATAAAGAGGTTGGAAGATTTATACAGCCGATCGCGGAACCCAAAACCCCGAAATTTACGAATAACTAGGAAGTCATTAACACGAGCCGTAGCAAAAATTTCACTAGCACTATCTCATAAAAGCAAATTTACAAAAAAAACTGTAATAATGTCTAATTTTTCATGTTATTTGTAAATTTTAAGTTAAACCACAGGTTAGGTTGTAATATTCCTTGAAAAATACAGTAATTGCTTGTAACAATAGGTCGAATTCACAGTAACATTAAATAACACAGAACAACTGTAAAAAAAGTTGTAAAAACACGACGGTAATACAGTCAAACCCTTTAAATTTATTTTAAAAATTAAGGTATTTTTACAATCTCTATTTAAAAATACAGTTAGGCTTTAAATTTACTATAACAATTGCTGGCAATAAATCGCCTACAATAATTGCTGGACATGTTTTTAGAGTGTGCACTATAAGAAGTGATAGTAAATTTAAAGCAATTATCCTTGTGAGGAAATACAGAATTATACTTTCTCATATAAGTAAATTTACCAAAAACTGTAATAATGCTTAAGTTTTCAGGTTATTTGTAAATTTTAAGTTAAACCACAGGTTAGGTTGTAATATCCCTTGAAAATTACAGGAATTGCTTGTAACAATGGTCGAATTCACAGTAATATTAAAAAACACAGAACAACTGTAAAAAAGCTCTAAGAACACTACGGTAATACAGTTAATTTGCTTTTATATAAGGTACGATATCTACAATGTAGATTCTACATACTTTAAATTTTGTGTAATATTACTAGTTTACAACGATTTTAGCTAAAATGAGAAAGTGACGACGAATGCACCACATAGATGCATCACGAATCACAAAAACAGGTTAACCACAAAAGTCTACTGAACGTTAGGACGTATCACAAACAATAATATAAGATAATAATAAAAATATATAATTATAATGTTTTCTTTTTAATTTTTTTAGAATTTTTCAGATAATTTTTTAGTTCTGATAATTGTTCTACAACCATGAATCGTAGAACAATTATAGTAGAATACTCGAATTTTAATGCAACTACGTACTTAGGAAAAGTTATGCACTCGCCATCCATCCGTAAATGTTCATTTACAACTCTTGTTATATAATATGTAGTCTTTTATTTAAATTTTACATATAACATTCTTTTTGTGTGGCTGTGTAATGTTTGATTCCGATTTTTTTAGTTTGTAAAAAAATAAACTCTAACATTACTATATACGATCTATGTATTTTGATTCAGCTATCAGCTGTTATTTTTTTTTTGGCCAAACACGACGGCGCTAAAATCACAGCTAGATAGAGTGACCGTAAAATTCGGAATGGCAAATGATGGAGAATTGAATATCAATAAAACGTTATTAAATAATGCAGTCGACTAGTCGGTGCGATAAAACATGAGTTTTAAGACGACTTGGGTGTTTTATACACGTTTTGTTGTACTCTTCACCTCGTCCAGCTAGAACAGTCTTTTCTATTAAAAATAATAAGGATCCTTTCAAAAAAAAAAACTCAAAGTTTTTCTTGCCATGATGGAAAAAAATAAAATAACTATATATGTGCGAGTTAGACCCGATTTCAATTGGTGAAAATGATGGAATACATATTTGATGTTATTGTGCATTGTCATAAATTGTCATGTCAATTTTCTAAATATTTTTTTTTAATAAAAATTTAAAGTAAGAAGCATTATTATATTTGGTATGATGGCTGTGAGCAGATATAGAGAAGACGAGAATGTTTGGAAATGGGGGTGGACTGCGAAGGAAGGAATTTAAAAATTTTATGTGAAGATGTCAAATTTGGAAATGTATTTTTTTTTTCAAAATTAATGGAGAGCTCCTAGCACAAGCCAAAAGCTTATTTGGGGCTCTCCATGCTTATGTAGAATTTTCAACAAAAAAACTAATAACTAAGGTAAAACCCCCAATAGTTGACAGTCTAAGAAAAATTCTATAATGTTTTTTAATTAAAATTTTATCTAATAATTTTTTTTTTTATATTTTATTGTGTTTAGTTAGATTTTTTCTTTTTATATTAGTACCAAAATGTTTGAATGTGATAATACAAATAAATATTTTTAATTTTTTTGTAGACCCTGTAAAAATTGTTAAGTTGACAGGGGGAATAAATTAATTTCCAATAGTTGACATATAACATATCTAATAGCCGACAAAACATATTTTTCTTTTATTTTAAAAGAAATATTATTTTAAAAGCATAATGCTTTAAAAATGTAACTTATAAATTACTGTTTTTATTAAAAAGAATGCCAGTAAAGTTATATTTTTATTTAAATTCATCAAGTTTTACAAAACGATATCAAAGCACCAATAGTTGACAGTATTTTAACCAATAGTTGACATAAAATTTCCTATTAACTTTAAAGCTCTAAATCTTATCTTATCTCTAAATGCTTTGCGACTAGAGGTTAACCAGAATTGTACAATAACTTACAAAACTGAAGTGAAGTTCTTAGCAAAATACGAAAAATAAGAGATGAGCATTTTAGTTAAAATACTTTGATATATTTTATTTTTTTATTGGAATTATAAAAAAATACATTCATTTTATCTTAAAACACCCATCCACATTTAGATCTTAATTAAATGTGGAGGTGTCCACAGATCAGGGAAAACAGGGAAATCAGGGAAAAGTCAGGTAATTTGATCAACTGTAAAATATCAGGGAAACTAAAAAAAAAGCTGTGGTGTACATGATAAACTATAACTAAAACAAGTTTTTATTCATAGAGTTCTACCAATCCATAGATCAGTTTTACAGAAAAAAAAGTTGAAAAACATAAAAAATTATAACTCAAAAATAAAACAGGATGTTCAAATTTTTTACGAATATTGGCTTTAAAAACTTTTTTTATCAGGGAGTTCAGAGAAGAATCAGGGAAGGATCATGAAAAAATCAGGGAAGAATCAGGAAAAAATGAGGGAATCTTAATTTGAAAAAACCTGTGGTCACCCTGAGGTGTATAATACAGTATTTTAAACGATCCCCACGAGCCGTAAAATTAGCTGTCAACTATTGAAATTTGTTAATCTAGTGGTTGACACCCCCTATGTAAAAAGCTAAAACTGTCTTATTGAGTTGTAAATAATCAGAAAAAGTTTGATTTGAACCCATAAAAGCCTGTAATTAAGATTAGCATGCATAAATAAGTATTATTCACTAAATACTGAAAATTAAAAACACCCAATTTCTTAGCACTTGTCTTAAGAAACTGTAAAAAAAATGCGAACAAAAACACTCCACTAAAAAATTGCCTGCCATATTAAAACGCAACTCATCACGTGATCTTCAGTTGCAAATTCTAAGACTAGATGGTACTAGGTGCCCATTTATTATTTATTTCGCCTCAATAAATGTAATGTAATCTTATTTTAGGTTGTTTTATTTAAAACTGTCAACTATTGGGGTAGTGTCAACTATTGGGTGTTTTACCTTAATGTTCATACTTTCTTGGTACAGAAAAAATAGTCGCTGTAAATTATTTGCAAACTACTGTTGGATGCAATGTAATTGTCATTGTAAACAATGAAATATTGAAATATTTCCACATCATGGAGCTTTAATAATACCTAGATATTACTTATCTATTAATTAGCTAATTAATTAGGCAGTTAAGGTAATAAACGTATCTGATACAATGGGTTTATAGTGAGTATCAGTTTTCCAAATGTATTTCGTTACAATTTGGTCTAGTGAACTGGAAAAAATTTCTGCTGTCTAACCGCAATTTATTAATGTAGAATTGTTTATCGTTCCTAATACTGCCATACGTACGTACTTGCTCCGAAAAAAATATATTTTCGGTTTTGATTAAAAATGGTATTTTTGAGCTTTTTTGTAAATTTTTATTTATATCGTTTAAAATTAATATTATATCTAATCGGGTATTTTCTAAAAACGATGAAACTTTTTTTAATGCCAAGGGTAACCGTTATGGAAATAGACTAAAAAGGTAAAAAATATGCATATTCTGATAGAATATCACGAAACGTAAAAAAATGGGCCGTTTTCTCGGTATCCGTTTCATCTAGGATGGACTACAGCAATCGGTAAAAAAGCTTTAAAATGATGTCCAACACGACTCCCTTTCAATTAAAACAAAAAATCCTCCGTATGTCTTGCCCACATTTTATTAGCTACAAATATCAAATGTAATCAGAAAGATAGTTTAGTTGTCTTATTTACATGGCCTAAATTTGAGGTGGATATCTCCACTCTTTCAAGAGGAGAGGAGGAGGGGAGGTTTCTTTTGGACCTCCCCGTATAATAATTTTATTATTATTAAAAACGACAATTTTACTCCCGAAAAACCTAAACAAAATGGACAACCTGACTTAATAATTGAAAAACTGTCGTGATAATATTAATATAAAGTTTTGACTTTCTTTCCACCTAAAGGTTTGCTCTTTTTCTTCATAATAACTTATTAAATTGCAGTGCATATATATAGTACTGACAGTTCGGTTAAGTGCAGCTAGTGCGGATATATGTGGGTTTTAAACATCAAACACATAATATGTGTCAAGTGGACAAAATTATAAACGGGCAATTCCTGTAGTAGCTCTATTCTCGAATGCTGACGAACAATCTTGGCTGGCGTTCCATAATATTTGCTTTGCTTCAGCGAATTTAGCCTTTTGCCGGTAAAACTTTCAGAGAATAGCTGTCCAAATATCATCTATAACACTGGCGCCATCGGTCTTATTAAATAAGTTAAAAGTTCACGCATTCACAAATTATTCTATTAATTACAATTTAACTTACATAAATCATTGTTATGTAGGTACTTAATAAAAAAGTACAGTTTGTCATAGTTTACTCACTGTTGAAAGTAAGTCAATACAACTGTCATGATCACCTGACATATTTCAGGTGATCAGGTTATTATTAAAAATTGACCTGAAGGTTTTTTACCTCTTGTCCAGCTTTACATTGTAGTATAAGTAGCTTTTATGGGTATTTATGCCTCGAGGGTACGATTTGGTTCCTGCCCAAGGGCATTTGGCCAGAGAAATTGATATCGCCCAATGCGCATTACTATTAGGTAATGCTGTGGTTTATACAAGCACGTCTTCTTCTTCTTCAAGTTTTTCCTGACATCGCAATACGGAGTTTTTTCTATGACACCCTATAGCATAGGTACTACCCATGATACTCAATATAATCACGACCATTTACACGCCTACTTTGTTAATGTCCAAAATTACGGTCTTATTTTAGACATTAATGAAGTAGGCACGTGAATGGTCGTGATTATATTGAATCACCTATTCTAGATATTGTGATGTCAGGAAAAACTTGAAGCAGAAGAAGAAGAAGAAGAAGAAGAAGAAGAAGAAGAAGAAGAAGAAGAAGAAGAAGAAGAAGAAGAAGAAGAAGAAGAAGAAGAAGAAGAAGAAGAAGAAGAAGAAGAAGAAGAAGAAGAATGACTTTATTTAAAAACGGCTTCGTGGACGATTTCAATTTTTGTTAAAAACTGTTTGGAAATGTCCCAAAAACAACCTAAAATCAAAAAATCCGGGGTGGTTTGACTTTTAATTTAAATTTTTAAGGGCTAGCAAGATTTTATGACAGTCATTTTTTTTGAAAATTTGAAACTACCATGTAATATTATTTAGCATAATGAGGTGAGGATAAGTAAGCATCTTATTGTTATTACCTCTTCGTCTGCGATCATGTGCGAGTATGATATTTTTACCGATTAAGTTTATTTCATTCTGGAATACAAAACCATACTTCTGGGTGGGCCAAAAGTGATTTATTTATGGTCTTAATTTTAAAGTTTAAAAGTTTTTGTCGGTATTTAAATCGCTAATAAGATTAAATTTAAAGTTAAAAAATAATATATTTTTTTACATACAGGGTGTCCAATTCAATTTTTATGGTTTTTATTTAGGGGCAGGTATATGTGCTGAACCTCTCTTTAATATCTACTTTTTTTTATTTTTCATTGCTTTCCCACTAACACAAAGTGTTATTGGCATATAAATCAATAAGACAACATACACAAAATAAACTATATTAATAGTATATTATTCAATGAGCGTATAATAATTGCTATTAATCAATGAGGGTGAATTTTGGGACACGAGCCGAAAGGCGAGTGACCTAATCACCCGAATGATTAATAGTTATTATACGCGAGTAGAATTCTGTACTTACACGGTCGGTTTAAATTGTAAACGGTTTTTTTTTACAGAACCGTGATTAATAGGCCTATTATTCAATGAGTGTATAATATTCGGGTGATTAGGCCACTCGCCTATCGACTCTTGTCCCAAAATTCACCTTCATTGATTAATAGCTATTAGACACGGGTAGAATACCATACTTTATCCACGGCTGTTTTGAAGTTTAAACGGTTTATTTTTACAGACCCGTGATTAATATGCCTATTAATCACTGCCGTGGATAATAGTATATTATTCAACGTGAGTATAATAATTGCTATTAATCAATAAGGGTGAGTTTTGGGACACGAGCAGAAAGGTGAGACCTAACACCCGAATGATTAATAGCTATTATACGCGAGTAGAATACTATACTTTATCCATGGTCGTTTTAAATTTTAAACGATTTATTTTTACAGACTCGTGAATAAAAGGCCTATTAATCACGGCCGTGGATAAAATAAATTATTAGCTTTTTTAAATATAAGTAGGTCAAATTTTCATTTTCCAAATATTTATCTAAACACAAATTGCACTAAAAATTACACTAAAAAAAAGATCTGGTGGAAGAAACCAGATGAATAGTTAAATATAGAACAACTATTTTTCCAGTTGCTGTTACCGGAATTCTGGTAAGGGCAAGAAAACAGCTTGTAGTTACCAGCTTTAACACATTAAGGACGGTTGATGTACCGGTACGGCATCCAAAACCGACATTGGGGGCCACCTGCCGTACATGTACTACTTTCTATTCCATAGCTTCGGACGGCTGCCGTCCAACGCAGAAGCACGCGACAAGAACAATTCCAATTCTCATTCCAATAATGGCATTTTCCTATGGGATAGTTTGCCAGCTCTATCTACTTACGGCCTATGGCCTACGCGCTACAAGTCGGTCCGTCCGGTAAGCACAAAAATTTGCCTTCTCGCAGCAACCAAAAAAATATTTTTCCTACGATCGTCTATGAAAATGACATTTAGCACATTCTTTTGTTTTTTAGAAAACGCCTTATATAGCACTTGTTTGATATTTTTATATCACCCTAGTTTGATATTTATGTATGTAGGTTTGCCTAATTTTGTTTAGATATTTACGTTGTAAATTCTACGAATTTTACTCACCTCGTTTTATATACCATTTTCCAGCTTTCATTACAGACTTTTTTGATGTCTTTTATGTTTTTCTATCCAAATATTTCTGTTTTTCATGTCAAAAATAAAAACTATAGTTATAACCTTACTATTTTGACAAGGTTCAATATAACTTAATATGTTTTATTAATATCTAGAATTTTACTATTCTTGTTCTATTAAATTATATGTAGGTATATTTTCTTGCTTTTTAGAACACGTAATAAAAAATACTTTTATTCCAACGTTTAGGCGTTTATTGTACAGCCATTTTCAAGGATGAATTAAAAAATAAATGTATAAATAAAATAAAGTAAAAATATTTGGACTTTTAAAAGTCAACTTGACAAATATATAAAATTAATTAAGGTGTACAGGTATAAGTGTTAATGAGTTAGTGAAAAGATTTATCTTAATATGTTTAGATATAAAGTGCTTAAGTTTTGAGTATCCTTTCTAAAGTTTATAGTATTATTTGGAATAAAAGTATTTTTTATTACGTGTTCTAAAAAGCAAGAAAATATACCTTAATATCTAGATTTTATAAAAATTACTTAATTTGTGATTTAGTTACCTTACATTTTATAAAAAACATCAACATTTCCTCATGAAATGTAAAACATACAGGCTTATGTGGTAGCAAATCCACAAAAATCAAATTTAATTAGTAAACTGTCAAATTTTCCTTGATTTAAAAGATGCTTGCGGTTAAACAACCCATTAAAGTGTTGAGCTTTCAACATATGTTGTATTAAATATAAAATCAAGAAAACTAAAGGTAAATAAAAAATATATTTTCTGTTGACATACATATATAAATTTGTATGCTATTTTGTGTTTGGATTTTCTCAAAAATTGGCGGAATAAGTAATAAAAATTAGAAAATATTAAATTAAGAATTCTTAAAGTTTAAACTTTATATTTTTTCGGGATCGTAGAAAAAATAGTCTACATAATTCTTTGGAAAGTGTATTTATTACACTCGTGGGGTTTCCTCACTCGCCTGACTGCTCGTTTGTAAACCTTCCCACTCTCGTGAAATATGTCACTTTCCACACTAGTTATATAATATACTATATTCCGCATTTAACTATTGATCTGGTTGCCTCAACTAGATATTTTTTTTCAGTGTGGGTACCTAAACACAAATTGCGTTTATTATTCATGACGATATATTGATATTAATTTGAAACAAACTTGTTAACCTGCCAGTCGCACGGACCTCTCTATTTAAAACGTTAATTAATCCGCGAACTGTACTTGTTATGTTTAGATGTCTGTTTAGTGCGTTCGTAAAGTAAAACCACGTATACGTCTTGAATCAAGATTCAATTTATATACAGAACAAAAACGTAAAAGACGTGACAAAATTTCTAGCAACAACTGAGATTTTTTTTTAATCGTGTCCTCTAAAAAAATAACTAAACATGATTACCACTGTTGTATTTTGCAGTTAATTTTTCCTCTACTTCTTGCGTGATTGCTTTGCCCTTTATCATTATCATTAGCTGAACGGAAATACAAAATAACCGCTATACACTCAGATCTGCTGGTCCATTGTTTTTTACATTAACGTCTTTTGATGTAAGATGCTTCCAATAGTTTCAATAAATTACTAATGCTTAAAACCACAATTGACAAATATCAAAATCGAATTTTCAAGAAGCCGAAAAAGCTCTTGTGGCAAAACACGGTGCATTTCTGAGGGGTGTTTTCCGAACTTGCGGCGAACTTTAGTTTTTCTTTATATTCTTGTTATTTATGTAGTAACTAACGAATCAAGAGCAAAATTTAAAAAAATCTATCGGTTAGTTTTTTTTTAATTTAGATTTTTTTTATAAAAATCTGCACCTATTTAATTATTTGGCTATATCTCAGCTATTTCTAATATAATAAAAATATTATTGAAAATAAAATAAAGACTGCTTAATAATCTAGAAAAAAAGTAAATACATTTTTTTTTATATCTTTTGCCGTTTTGTCACAATACGTAATTAAAGTTTGAAGTAAAACAAAAAAGTATAACTTCATTTTTATTTAATAAAAATTATCTAGGAAGGCTGTAAAATGTCAAATTGCATTTAAACACATTATTTCTTTTAATCAAAGTGGCTTGTGGAAAAATTTTAAAACTGACGTTTATTATTTTTTATGATAGATAGTTTTCAATGTTAAGATTTAATGTATTTTTGTAAGAAAGTAGTATTTTAAATAAAATTTAATTTAGATAATCATGAAACAAATAAAAAAATATTGTATACTGTTTGTTTTACAATAATCAAAAACATTAAACCAGTTCCAAGTACATTATTTTTGGTTATTAATAAAAAAAATAGGTTATGATGATGTCCAAATGTTCAAAAGCATGTTTTTTGGGGCTCTCAATGATACTGTTGCATAAAAACCTGCCACTAAATAAATAAAATTATTACCTATGCATAAAAAAAGTAATTAAGTAAATTTTTAACTTTTTGACTTTAAAAACTAAAACATAATAATTATTTACGGACATCCAAATTACTTTTTACAAAATAATGTACTTGTAATTGGCTTAATGGTTTTGGGTTTTGTAAAGCAAACAACGCACAATAATTTTCGATTAGTTTCATGATTATCTAAATTCATTTTTATTTAAAAAACTTCTTTCTTACAAAAATACATTAAATCTTAACATTGAAAACAATAATAAAAAAATAAACAACTTCACGTTAGTTTTCAAATTTTGCTAGAAGCCACCTTAATTAAAAAAAATAATGTGTTTTAAGGTAATTTGACGTTTCACAGTAAAATAAGCCTCCCTAGATAATTTTTATAAATAGAAAGATGAATTTATACTTTTTTGTTTTACTTCAGACTTTAATCACGTATTGTGACAAAACGACAAAAGATATAAAAAAATGGTATTTACTTTTTTTGTAGAAAATTAAGCAGTCTTTATTCTATTTTCAATCATATTTTTGTTATAATTAGAAATAGCTGAGATATAGACAAATAATTAAATAGGTGCAGATTTTTATAAAAAAAATCTAAATAAAGAAAAAACTAACCGATAGATTTTTTTAATGTTGGTCCTAAATCGTTGGTTACTACATAAATAACAAGAATATAAAGAAATACTAAAGTTCGCCGCAAGTTCGGAAAACACCCCTCAGAAGTGAAAAGGTATTGCCTATCAACACAGTTAAATCTCAGTGTCCCTAGCAGGTTATTAGATGTTTGTTTAACCTCGTATCATTCTACCTAATTAAACATTCTCTAAGTCCAGGACTTGTGTGGGTTAGTAGTAGAGGGAGCCACCGGCTTTAACTGACTTTCGAACCAGTTTCTAGGAAGCGTCTCACCTTCTCCAAATTTCAATTATTAATTAACTGAAAAAGGCAATCAGCGTCAGTGAAATACTAAACGAAGAGTTGTTTCTTTACATACACCACATCTTGTACAGCTAGGACTCTGCCTTATTAGTTTAAAGAAAGTGTTTATAATTATTATTATGTACGAACAGACCACCATTGATATTGTGAAAAACTATAAACTCTAAAATAAATTATTTAAACGAGTATTGTTTCTTTTCTTTCCAAAGTTTCTGTTGTTGGTGTTTTTGAAAGAAACGGTTCAAATATTGGTAATGGTATATAAAGGGTCCTTTCTTACACAATCCAACTCCAATTCTTGTTTACCAGTCGTTATAGCTTTGCAACGCTTTGGTCAATTCGCATTCGTACGAAGAATTAACATAGACATGCACTACTAATGAGGAAATTTATCAGAGCATACTCCGATTGTCGATCGGCGATTGTTGACTGATTACACATTTTAATCATCAGCAGGCTGCAGACCAAATAGTAACAGTTTCGGATAAATATGTGATATATTCTGGAACTATAATTTTTTTCTTGCTAAATGGTGCCAAATAGAGGTCAAGTGTGCTAAATTTCCAAAAACCTGCTAAAAAATGCGAAAAACCAAAAACTACCGGCAGCTTAAGCGAATTGCAAAATATGGCGATCAACTTTACAGGTATGCAGCTCGCTCAAATCTCTGTGAATTAAATTTTTAAAGTCAGATCATAAAAATCTAAGGTTTTTTGTTAAAAAACTATAAAATTTATTTAAAAACAAATACTAAGCTGTGTCTTGGGCAAAATTCTTATTGGTCTTTTGTGCATGACATAACAATAATAGCGCAAAGTGAAAAAATCCAACACTTTAGGGACAAAAAAAATAACAGAAAATACTTATGTTGACAACCTGTATAAACTGGAAATGGTACGGTTCCACTACACTTACTTTCTCGCGAAAACGTATTAAAATTTGAATTATTTTTTTGCTATTTTTATAACAGTTGGCATTTATTTTCGGTGATTCTGAAAAAGTAACCAGAAATAGGCGCCTTCGCAAAAATTGCGCCCCTATGTGACACCAAGAAAAACTCCGCTAAGCAATCCTCTGAAAACTTTAAGTTTAAAATTTGGTCTTGATCTGTCTATTAGGGCTTGTAGACCTCTGGACGGACTGTAGGTATAGACAAATAAATACATAAAATTCTGGGAAAGTTTTTTTGGGCATAACATAACTCTCTTCTTTTTGAAGTTGCTCGAAAGTAAAAAAATCTAATCTAGTGGCTTATAAATAGAGATCGGATTTTACCGAGTCGTGACGTCAAAATCCATAGCCGGGTACAACAAATTAATAATAATTTTATAAAAATATTTTATAAGCTATCAAACTACTACATTTACAAAGAAAAGTATATAAATATTATGAAAATACCCTAACGTTTTTATTTAAGTAAAAGAAAATTAAAAAAAAAAACAACAGATCCGAAAATTATGATTTAGTTGGACTTTTAAATAATCCAAATTTTATTTAATAATATTGTAACATGGTGTCTGGGTATTAATTTTATCGAGTTAAAAAAATCTGCCTGGTCACTCCTTTTCTATTAGCAATAACTTAAAAAAAATTTCGAAATTATTATTTTTACTCAAATCTTTTGTTTTTCATATTATAAATAAAATATAAATACAATACAAAATTACACCACTAAAACATATACTATTTGTAGAAAAAACAAACTACCGACGAAATCTTTTTGTGTTTTATTGAATTTGTGAAGAGTTGACTGGAAGGTGAAATCTATTTGAACTCTGCAGAGATCTAAAAGCTCTAAACTTGTTTCCGTATGCGTGCGACGAAATAAGTGAGATGTAAGATCAAGCGTGTACCATGTACGTTATTTTATTGGTTATAATCACGCGCATGCGGATACAAGGTTTTTATTGCAAGTAAATTGAGTCATTTCGTTTGACTTATCTTAACAGTGCTAATTAATTTCTTTTTTTGCTCTAAATTTTTCGTTTTTAATATTCATTTGTCACCGTTCATTTCATTAGTTAAATCCCTTAATAAAATGTTCATAAAACCATTACTTACTACGGTTAAATCCTGGATTAAAGATTATTCAGAACTTGAGTTCGACGGCAATATTTTACACTGCATATTTTGTAAAAAAGACAACCTGGGAAAGAAAAACTAATATTTTAAGACATGTGAATACAAAAACCCTTAAAGGAGATGATGAGCAAAGACAATTTAATATTTAAAGTAAGTAAAAATATACAAAATTAGTTTTAACCACAAGTTATAAACGTCACGTGACCTTTTATTGCGAATAAAAAACGATTGGCCATGCAGATTTTTTTTAACTTGGTAAAAGCAGTACCCAGCCACCATTCCACAAAACTATAAAATTAAATTTGGATTATTAAAGAGCCCAACTAAACGGTAATTTTCAGAATAATTATTGTTATTTTCTTTTACTTCAATAAAACGTTACGGGATTTTCATAATATTTGTATAATTTTCTTTGGTAATGTAGTAGTTTGGCAACATATTAAATTTTTTTATAAAATTAATATAAATTTGTTAACTTATTGTACCCGGCTATGCATTTTGACCTCAAGACTCGCTAAAATCCGATGTCTACTAATAAAGCTCACAAACAATCAAATCTTAAAAGTTTTGTTCAAAGGAATCTGTATAATACATCTGTTTTCCATGTTTTATAATATTTGTGCATACAATGCCTGGACTTTAATAATATATATGCTTCAATTAGTCTTAGATGGCAGTTTCATGTTACCGTCAATATCCCGGATTCTATTTGCATTTAGTTGAATGTTCAATTTGGTATTAAATAGTTGACGGTGATAAATTGATAATTGAATTTTAATAATTTAAATCAACTATAATTTTACAAGGTTGAAACATCTTAAACCATCACTTATTGTGTCTTTTAATGTAATGCTACCACAGATTTTACATACTAGATAAAATATTAACGTATTCAAAGTGACTAACACATGCGACTCTCCCTCCCTCTCGAATTTTCGTGTCTCTGTTTACAGTAACATCCACAGTTTTATTGGTATTATCTGGTGTTTTTTTATTACGTTGGTTATCTTGGACAGTGAAGTTTTAACACAGACGTCAAAATCACAAGATGAGGTTAACTTTGAAAAATATAAATAAACTTTTGATTTTTACTGAATATAAATCTAAAAACAATATATGACTATATATAAATATATAAGATATGGATTGTGGGGAATAATGTTTTATCACAGATCTGTGTTGACTATGGATAAAGGGTAAGTTAAAACAAACCAAACCAAGTGGTGTAGTGACCATATCAGCTTTCTCAGTCAAAAAGGACCTATTATAGAGACCTATTGGAAAATCCCTATGCATAAACCTATTCAATTGTTTTGTTGTTATAAGTAGAAAAATCTGTATGAAACGTAGGCATCTATAAGTTTTCTATGTTTTTGAACAGATATTTTCCTAGACCTACTGGAAATTTTTAGTAGGACAATCCCTATGAAACCTGTAAGTATCTATAAGTTTTCACATTTTTTTTTGGACAAAGGTTTTCCAAAAAACCTATAGGTACACAATTCATAAAAAAATTCCTACTTCGACCTATAAAACAATTTTATAGGATTACATAAGCTTTCTATAAAACATGTAGATATTTATAGGTTTTGGATGGGGATTTTCCCATTACTTTTTAATTGATAGTATTAATGTCTTTAATTGTAGAGTAATGAAATTATGCCATCCAGTATGATAATAACCAACAAACTTATGGAAATAAAAATGCGAGTTTATGTGCAGATAAGCATAAGGAAGTATGCATCAAAGAAAATATATAATACTAAAATAGCCTTAGCTGGAGCAACCTTGGGACATACGAAGACCTTTAAGACCAAAATTTTACTGTAGTAATCTTAATATATATCAATTTTTATTTAATGTTTATACAGAGTGGTTCAAAGGTCACCCCCCCCTCTTAACTTTTGAAGCAGTTGAGATATCGACTTCAAATTTGGAACTTTTAAATAAGACAACTTAAACCATCTTTTAGCATATATTTAATACTTTCAGCAGGGGGGCATGGGGGCACATTTTTTTAAATGGAAAGGGGGTCGTTTAAAACATCATTTTAAAGCTTATAAAATTCTCCATTTAACTCCATATTTTTAAATTTAAAAAAAAATGGGTTTAAAATGGGGTTGAAAATGGGTATTAATGTCAAAATTCCTCTAAAAAAAACAAATAATTTTTTAAAAATGCCTAATTTCATCATAAAAAAATGTTAATTATACTTTTAAACTAATTCTAGTTGACATAAATAAAAATTTATAAAAAAACTTAAAAAATCGAATGTTTTAGCACAAAAAATTGAAAAATCAAAACCTTAAAAAACGTTTTTAAAAAATTAAAAAATGTTAGTGTAAATAGAGAATTTTATAAGCTTTAAAATGATGTATCACACAACCCCCCTTTTCATTTAACAAAAATGTCCCCCCATGCCCACATTTTAAGAGCTGAAAATATCAAATATATGCTAAAATATAGTTTAAGTTGTCTTATTTAAGAGTTCTAAATTTGAAGTCGATATCTCAACTCGTTCAAAAGTTAAAAGGGGGGGGGGTGACTTTTGGACCGCACTGTATACATATTTCATATAGGATTAATCTTGGTATAAAGTAAAAATGGATAGACGAGTAGTTAATTTTAAAAATTGTTTTAATAAATTAAGTATATAAATATATTAATAAATTTTATTATAAAAAAATTGTATGTAATATTTGGTAGAATAATATCAGAAACTAACATAGAGATTCTCTACTATGTAATATACAGAGTTGATACTTTCATTACAATAACAGGGTCGGACAAGAGTAATTTTAAATTATTTTTGGTGAGTTTCTTTAATACATACCTATGCCGAATAAGAAATAATAATGACCAAGTTGATACTTTCATTACAATAACAGGGTCAGACAACAGGAATATTAAATTATTTCTAATTTTTGGGCTGTTTGTTTAATACATATCTATGCCGAATAAGATTATGTCTGTATACAGACAATGCCGAATAAGAGAATAAGATTATATCTGTATACAGACATATAATCTTATTCAGCATAAATATGTATTAAACAAACTGACCAAAAATTAGAAATAATTTAATATTCCTGTTGTCCAACCCTGTTATTGTATTGAAAGTATCAACTCTGGTCATTATAAATATGATTTATAATATATTATATCTTATACACTGTATGAGAAAATACAAATCGCACTTCACAGTGCGTAAACTAAATAGCACTCTGTATGGATATTTGCATATATTTCTGAAGACTTGATAAATAATTTTTTTTGGTATACATTTTCTATTAAAAAAAATGTATTAAGTTAAAAGAAATAGATGCCAGTGACCCTACAGAGTGCTATTTAGTTTACGCACTGTGATGTCATATTCGTATTCTCATAAAACGGTGTATACATATGATTTATATATCAAATATTAAAAATATTCTTACACAAGTGTCTATCACAAAAGTTTTTGTCAAAAAACTCTTTGATCACAACAGTGTCTGTCTAATCACAGTTTGTTTTACTAATAAGGGAAAATATAAATATCAATGATAAAAAAATAGTAAAATATTATAAACTGAATATAAATATACAACTGAACACTCCAATCCAATTCGGGTTTGCTCTAGGCTCTCTGGCCAGGTCATGTGGACTTCTAAATTCTGGTAACTTCCTTTCCGATATCTTTCCTCTTCTGATTTTCTACAATTAAGTTTTTATTTTGAAAGAATTTGGTTATTTCTACTGCTATGGATTTATTGGGGTGACAAGCAGGGAATTTAGGCTAATAGGGGTTGGGCATGTCTTAGCTAGGGCCCCATAGAAGGATGAATATTGTTGGGAGTGTCTTGGGCATTCAAAAAGGATATGTTTGATGTCTTGTATATTTCCGCACCACACCATGGGTCTTCCTTTATGTTAATTTTAAACAAGTGGGAGTTGGTAAAGGAGTGTTTACCTCTCATATGACATATTTTTGTTCTTTTTTTACTGGTTAGTCCTAAGTTATTAACCATGTTCTCTTTTTTAATTCTGTCCTTTCCCAGTACATGCGTCCTTTTAAGGGACTCCCTTAATTTGTCCCATACTGTCCCATTCTTTTTTCCACTTCATAAATAGGATTTCTTTTGTTTCTTGGTTGTAATCACGGAAATGCGTTTTGACTCGAACCACGAGATTTTCCAGGCTTCATTCGCTATTCTGTCGGCTGCTCCATTTTCCCTAATTTTTGTATGTCCCAGAATCCAGCAAAAGTTAACAAAACACATGAACAAAGCGAAAAAATCCACAAGCCAAACAGATTACTGAAAGGTAAACAAAAACGAAGGAGCGCCTAGTTATAGCTACCCGCACCCGAAATGCGCCTGCGTAGTAGAGGGCTAACCGTTTTTCAATATATTATTCTAAATCCAAACCAATTTTTTACAAAATAAAAACAGGCACAAAACCACCGTTAACCAACGCTAAAGTAAATTAACGTCCCGCAAACAACAAAAAACCAAAACAATCTCGGTGCGGGTAGCTATAATTAGGCGCTCGTAAAAACAATACTGAATAACCAACGTAAAAAAAATCACTAGGGAAATACCACATAATACCAATAAAACTGTGGATGTTACTGTAAACAGAGAAACGAAAATTCGAGAGAGAGGAAGAGTCGCATGAGTTAGTCAAATTTTTTTGATCTTGCAATGGAATCCCCAATCTAGTATATGAGGTCTGTTAATGCTACTTAAAAGTAGAATTACATTGATCCCAAAGTTAGACATGCACGTGACTTTTTAATGCAAATTGCGGATTGTATAAGATTGAATTTACGTAGGTAAAATCTACGTAGGTAAAATCTACACTATTCTATATTTTCAAAATCAATCAAAAAAGTTCCTTTAAACATATGTCTAAAATTGAGTCGTAAGGGAGCTTAGCCCCTTTGAAAATGGCTAAAAAATTCGGTTTTTATTAAATAACTTAGGAACCCTTTGAGATACAGCAACCAGTTTTGAATGTGAACTAATCTTAAGAGGGCCTTCGTTTGTTATTTTCATGTATTTATTTTAAACAGGGGCTTCCGAAACGGGCAGCCTTATCAGTTTCTTGTACCAAATTTTTTCTGTGTTACTTTCTGTAAGTTTATTATAGGAACATGATTCCTCAGGTCAAAATACATAAAAAAGGTACTCTTGTTGTAATATTATAGGATTAACCTTTTTCGAGAAACAATAATTTGAAGGTGAAATTTCACGGTTCGAGGGCGCAAAATTAAATACTAAACTGTTGAAAACTAAAATTTTAATGATTTCTTGTGAATGTACATCAAAAATTAAGAAAAAACTTAGATACAGCTACTTTTTACAAAAATTAATCCTAAGCTATGGTCGCCTAAAAATTAACCATTTTTATAGTAGGTAGCTTTACAAGCAATTTTCCGACCTGCATGTACAGAAACATTTTTGATTGATGTAGAATCACCCCGCATTCAAATGATTTTTTTCTTGAAAACGGTTAATCCTACAGTATTACAACAAGAGTACCTTTTATTATGTATTTTGACCTGAGGAATCGTGTTCATATAATAGACTTACAAAAAGTAACACAGAAAAAAATTGGTAAAAAAACTGATAAGACTGCCCGTTTCGGACGCCCCTGGTTAAAATAAGAACATGAAAATAAACATATGAATTGGTTCACAGGCAAAACATCGTTGCTATATCTCAAAGGGTACCTAAGTTATTAAATATTTTAGACATATGTTGATAAGAACTTTTTCATATTTTCCTATGTAGAATCACCCCTTACAATTAATGACCTTATTTCTGAATAACCCTGTATATTTTGAATTGCGAGCCCCGTCAAATGAATAACAAATGTTGGGTCCGTATTTACAAGGGACATGTTAGTCTCTAGATTGATGCATGGCTTAAATAGATTAAGCCTAAATTAATGTGTTATGTACTCCATGGAGTACACCTTAATTGAGCAACCGTTGTTACAAGGTTTGAATATAATAGTAATGAGGCTGACCTACGCGACACTTCAACTTAAAAAACATTGACATAATAGGCTCATTCCACGCCAAATAGGACCCTAAAAAGACAATTTTGAACATCGACTTCTTCGATTTTAATCATTTTTGGTATACTTGCTCTACGTATGCTTAATAAGAACTTACATAATTTTCAGATTTTTTTGGCCATTATTTATGGAGTTGCGGCCTTTTGAAATTGGCCAAAATTGCAAAAGTCACTAAAACAGCCTGTTTTTAAACAGCTCTATCTTAGTAACGCTAAAAGATACAGATTTAAAAAAAAAATATATTTTAAAGCCATTTTGTTGAGTTTTAATATGTTTTAAAGATATGTAAAATTTAGTGATTTTGGTGATGGTCACCAAAGTCGCCAATGTTTGGTGACGATTATCTCAGAATACGCCATCTTTGATTTTTTTAATAAAAAGATATAATAATCTGTAGATCTTTCTATAACCATGTGACAAAATTCATAATGGGACGACCATGGGATTGCCTTGGGCAAAATATTAAAGATATAAATGTCAGTCAACATTTCATTTCCCAACCACTTTTTAACGAGGAGTTTAATAATACCACCCTGTATTTTTGAAATGGAAATGCTGATATATTTAATAACTATTTTATATTTATCTGCAAAGTTTTTTACTGTTATTCGCACGGGAATTTAGTTTTAGGAATTAATCAAACATCAGTTCTTTTAATGCAATAATAAGATACTTACATAATATGTTTTGGAAAACCTTAAAATGAGTTTATATACATATGTACTAGCTGTGATACCCAAATTTCGCATGGGAAATCTAGTTTAAATTTTACTTTCTTCTACTGCGTTAGTAATGTTTTTCATTATTTTTTTGTATTTTCTCGTGGTTTAATATACAAAAAACAATACTTTACCAATAGAAATCTGTGGGTCGGTCAATCTGTATATCTGTCTGTCCAAGAAAATTTGTGATCACTATAACTTAAGAACGCTTTGAGCTAAAGACTTTAAATTTTAAATATAGGTTCCTTATTCAAACAATTAGGCTAGGATTTTTTTGACCCCCAAACTCCACCACAACATTTACCAAAAACAATTCCAGCTGAAAACGTTTGGGCTAATTCCATGATAAATGAAACACAAAATATTCAATTTTAAACACAGACTTCTTCGATTTGTCTGATTTTTGGCTTATATAGCATACGTACGTATGCTATGCATGCATGAGAATTTGCCCTTTTTAGATTCTTTTGACATTAAACAATGTTTGCTAATCATAGTAGGCTTTACAAAATATGGCTAGTTTTAATTAATTGCTTATTAAACAAATTATAGAATATTATGAATGTCTAAAACATTCTGTAAAATGCAAAAATAATACCTTGCCTAATTTTAATAAAAACCTAATTATTAAAAATTCCGTGCGAAAAACGGGTGTCTTGGCTAGTTACATTAAAAAAATTAATCAATTAACTTATAATTCCGTTTGCAAAAAAGTTAATTTTAGTTTAAATTTGATTGAGGTAAAGTTAACATACAACGTACATGAAACTGTGGTCATAATATTACCAATAAATAAAAAATTGAGTTGTTACTATATTTTTAAAAATTTACCAAAGACGAATATATGGCGGTCCCATTTTGAAATTTGGGTAACTGTTAGAGAAATGTCTGTAGTTAAACATATATTTAAAAAAAGAAAATCGAAGATGGCGTATTTTGAGTAAAATGTCACCAAAAATTGGTTACTTTGGTGACTATCACCAAAATCACCAAACTTAAATTTACTTTATTGTCAAAATAACTTCCAACTAACAAACTTTAAAATACACTTTGTCTGAAGTCTCTATATCTTACCGTTATGGAGATACAGCCGTTTAAAAATTATACGTTTTAGAAAAATTGCATTTTTGTCATCTTTAAAAGCCCATAACTCCAAAAATAAATGTCAAAAAAATCTGAAAAAAAATCAGGTTATTTTTGGACACACATAGTCAAAAATAGGGCAAATCAAAGAAGTCAAAGTTTTCCTTGGGTCCTATTTGGCACAGAATGACCCAATAGCATAAAAAACACTTCTTTAAATTATTATATCCAATATTAACCAATTTCATAAAAGATGAAGTTCTCAAACCATATTTAAACTTCACTTGAACTTTCTCTGATTTTCCTGAAATCTACCGATGCATTTTTAACCAGCTAAAATCAGAAAAATTTCGTCTTGTAAACAGGAGCGTTCTGAGGTTTTTGTCATGGGGTGTGTGGAAGTGAAATTTGCCTACTGGCGAAATAAAATATTCTCCGAGAAAAAATCAAAGATTTAAAATTATTAACAACAAATATGGGATGAAGGTATTCAATCTTATAAGACCCCGTACAAGATAAAAAATAAAAATAAAAATACAATAATAAAAATACAATATTAATGAAAGACTAAATGTTCTCAAAATACATAATTAACTCACCACTCTTGGAATTTTTTCCAACTCGTCTTAAACCTACCTACTACCAAGAAATTACTTAGTTTTTCCAGTTTTTTTATTGACAACAGAAAAAAAACTCATCACCCTTGAAAATTTGCCTACTCGTATAAAATTTTCCGAAGTCCAAAAAATATTTTGAAAAAAAAAAGGTCACTCATTCTTGTTCTAAAATTTACTGGTTGATCTGCTTGAAGTTTTTTAGTGATTACATCGTAGGGGGTACGATTTACTTTCCCCAAGGTAAGTATTGCGTTAGTAAAAAATTTTTATTGCTTTTTTTTACGTTTCTGAACGTTTTATATCCAAAAAATATGATTTCCGTATAAAATTTTTTTCTGGCTGTCGGTCTGACGCTCTGTGTGTCCCGGAAATTTGTGACCACGATAACTCAAGAACGCTTCGGGCTAAATACTTCAAATTTGGATCAGAGTTTGATTATCCAAAGTTCTAGGCTGGTTTTTGGTAAAAATCGGATTGGGGTAAACGGGTAAAATGGGGGTAAAAACAATTTTTTTCAAAAACATATTTTTTTTCAATTTATTTTTCGTTTTACGTAAAAAGAAACTTTTTTTGGATTTTTTTTTTTTTGAAAAACTTTTTTTATTTTTATTTTTTTATTATTTTCAATTTATATATAAAATCATCAAAATTTGCTTTAGGTAATATTTGAACGTTCCCCAAAAAAAAAAGTTAAAAAACTTTTTGATTTTTTTTTCGATTTTTTTTTTTAATTTTTTTTTTGTTTTTGATTTTAAAGAACCTAAGCTTATAGGGGAAAGTATTATATTGTTGGCAGCAGTATTTTATTTTTTTTACCTTAAATTTACATTATAAAGTAAAAAGGTATTTTTTTAAATGAATTTTTAATAAAATAATATTTCCCTTTAATAGGTTTTTCCTTATAATATATTATAAATAGTTAAGATATCTATAAATTTACGAATTATTTAAAAATAAATATTTATTAAATTACAGTCCCAGCCAACATGGTGAATTCACGTGAATTTTACGTGACTGGCTATGTCAAATGACCAAACTATCAACGTCAAATATTTATTTATTTAATGTAAACGGGAAACTCCCATTACATTAAATTATAGGTAATATACAGGGTGTCCCGAAAACACACCGACAAACTTTAAGGGGTGGTAAGGTTTGACGCACGGATCTGTGGCTACGGGAAATATGTTTGGAATGTGTGTGCAAGTGGGAGGCCCGTTGTAAGCACCCACGCCTTACAACCCTCTTGGAGGAAAGAAGAGAGCTCGAATGATTCCTCCCCCTTACGTCAGAGACTTTCTTTTATGCGGAGAACTATAGAGGACATCAAAACAAACATTTTTTGTTTAGTAAATATACAAAAAATGTTTAGGGGACATTAATTAAATAACTTTTTGCTCATTTAGGGCTTTGTTTTATTGATAAATAAATGACGGTTTACAATAATTGTTCAAAATGTTGACCATTTGTTGAAAATTCACAATCACAAATTTTCAGGACAATATGTATGGGATTATAAATCTGTGTGGGGCTAGGAAAAGTTATTTTATACTTTTTAGTCTCATTTATTTTATACTTTTTAGTCCATTTTAAAAACGTATTATATTAAAAATTTTGTTTTTATTTAAATAATTATTTTTGCTCTCAGCCCAAACGGCTCATTTGGGGACACATGTTTACTAAACAAAAAATGTTTGTTTTGATGTCCTTTACCACCCCTTAAAGTTTGTCGGTATGTTTTTTTTCGGGACACCCTTTATTTCAAAAAGAAACTATCTAATAATTAATTAAAACTAAAATATAAAAGCTAAAGACAAATTAATTATGACATAACATATTATTGCTATAACAAAATAATTTAACAGTAGCTTTTATATATTTTTTTTATAAATTTAACTTGTTAAGATCACCATGAAATAAGTCAATGTTATTATTATTAATAAATTTTAGAGAGACATTTATTGGGGTAAATAAGGTATAATTCGTTGTATAAATGGGAATAAAAAATGTTTTATTTAGACCACGTGGATTTCTTGTTGGAATTGAAAACTGCAGTGTACTTAAAAGATCAGAACAATCGATCAACCAAATATAAGTGTATATACTTATATATGACATATTATGTCACGTCAAAATGTCACATGATTTTGACGTGCTTTATAATGTCACTCGAGGTCATTTAGAAACGTCACCTGACGACGTCAATCATCAATCACAGTATTAATTTGACATGATTTTTATCAATTTTGTTGACGCATAAATCATATGGACATATGATGAGTGCAAGTAACATATGGGCCTAACCCTCATTTTTTTCGAAATACGGTTTTTGCTTGAAATGGGTACTATGTAACGTACTTTGATAAAAATAAAAATTCCTAATATGTTACTAGAATGGCAAAAAATGCATTGGAAAATAAGGATAAAGGTGCAAATTTTAATAATTTACTTTTTTGCCACACCCAAATATTATCTGTTAACTATGAAGGTTATGAACCTATTTAAAACTAGAAAAGAGAAAATTTTATAAAAAAAAACGATCTTATAATAAACGGGTAGGTAAGGCATTTTTAGAAATTTGCTTTTTTGACCCACCCAAATATTTACCGTTAACTATTTTTGATTAACAAAGGCTTATGAACCTATTTAAGGCTAGCAAAGAGAAGATTTTATGCAAAAACAACCTTGTAAGAAATATGTGGGTTAGGCCCTTTTGATAATTAAGGACCTCGTTTAGGTTTTTTTTTTGTTGAAATCTACATAAAACGATGTAAACAATCAAACACTAACTGCTTTAGAATGTAAGCAAATACACACACTTTTCAAACACAGAATGAATCCATTCTAGCTCTAGATACGGTATGAATATTCCGTATCAAGTGTTAGAATGAGCACATGTAGTGCCATCTCTTGTTTATAAAAGTAAAGAAAACTGTAGCAAAATTAGCAAAAATATATATATTTTACCATGAAATATTGAATAATTTAATGCAATTTAAAGTTTTGTGTTAAAATTACATAAACTTTATTGGTTTTTCTTAATATTTGACCAGTTTTTTATCAATTTAGTTCAAAAAAATAAAACTGCTCCATCTATTGTTAAATATTTAAACCTGATATCTGTCAAAACAATCTGACATAACCTTCAATTTTTGCATTATAATTTGTAAATAAGTGCTAAAGTTAAATAAAAATCTTTTTTAAGTACTGATTTCATAAAATTATTAAATAACATTAATTGCTTTATTTAAAAATATGTGTTTTGTTGTATTTGCATTGTCGACTCACAAAAAACATTGTTTTTAACCTTGTCCGCAGTTCAAAGCCTTTAACCTTGTCCGCAGTTTAAAGCCATACAGTGTTTCATATTTGCAGTCGAAGAAAAAGTATAGTCTACAACATGTATGGAATAGTCATTCCGCGCTCGCGGGACCGTCATACTCGCCTACCGGCTCGTATGACAAAGTTTCCGCTCGCGCGGAATATTGTCTATTCCATACTAGTTATAGAATATACTATTTCGATTTAAAAGAAGTCACTATTGGAGTAAAAACATATTGACTTTCTTTTGAATAATATGACTTTTTTGTAAAATAATTGTGAAGTGAATTTCAATCCACCTAGAAGGCTGAAATTTTATTTGCAAGCTTTTCTTTCAAAAAATAAAATCTATTAAAATAAGTGTATTTTAATAGATTTTTTTCACACGACTCCCATTTTCATTAAAAAACCCCCCTATGCTTCCTGGACACATTTTAAAAGCTACAAATATCAGATATATGCCGAAAGATAGTTCAATTTTTCTTATTTAGGTGTTCCTTTAATGTCGATATTTGAAATAGTTTAAAACTTAAGAGGAGGTGACTTTTTGACCACACTCAATAGCATGATATATAATGCCATTTTAAATTTTAGCGCATATGTACGATATTAAAAAAAACTGCAAATTTATTTTAAATGTGTCTAAAAATATTATTAACTATGGAATTTCTCTGTACTAAAATGAAATAAATATATATTTTGAATATTATAGTTAACAATTGAAATATGAAATCAAAATTATATTATATTAAATTTTTAATTTTGAATAAATACTATAAAATAAAAAATAATTTAATTAAAAATGTTATCATAATATGATATATTTCGTATTTTGGAGTGCCAGTTATGTAATTATAAAAGCTTTTAAATTATAATTAAATTAAAATATTTATTAAAATCAAACCAATATATTTAGATTTTATAATATTTAGGGCAAAAAATATTAAATTTGGACTGCATCGGTTGCCTAGATAAAATTATTGACAAAATTGTATTATAGACAGATGGATCTAGGTAGCAAGGACTGGAGGATGAAAAGACGGAAGGACTGGAGGATTCAAAGACGGAAGGACTGGAGGATTAAAAGACGGAAGGATGAAAGGACGAAATGCGGAAGAACGGAAGAACGGGAGAACAGATGGACGAAAGGACAGAAGGACGAAAGGACAAAAGAACGGAAAGACGAAAGCAAGGGACGAATAAACGTAAGGGCGGAACGACGGGACGGATAAACGGAAGGACGGTAGGACCTGTATGTCACTGTAGCCTCACTAGATCGGTTGTTGCTTTCTCTAGTTGGCTTGTTATTGTGTTTAGATGGCTGGTCGGTTGGGCGTTTTATAACGCAACGAAAACTTCAAAAAAACAACCGGGTTACCAAAACACTAGATAAAGACTTTATCTAGATAAAGACTTTATCTAGATAAAGACTTTATCTAGATAAAGACTTTATCGATTGTTACTTAGTAACAATCGATCGACTCACCTTATGTTAGAGTTGATTTCAAGAAAAATGGAAAAGTGGGGTTATAAAAAAATAAGAGATATCTATTTTAAGTAAAAAAATGCTTATAAAATTGTTAATTTTATATGAAAATCCTTAAAAATTTCTGTATAAGGTAATTTTAGGGTAAAATATGTGTAAAATAATATTTTGCTAAAGTTTTCTGCGCCCCACTTTATCATTTTTTGTAAATCAAGTCTAGCTAAGTTTTGATCCTTTCTCCTGACTAGGCCCTTCCATAAGATACACTTTACTACATTTACTCCGCTCTCGTTTGTTACTATCCACAACAAAATTTTGGGTTTATGTTATTTTTTACCGTGTTAAAATTGTGGCTTAGTTACTTGTAGTAAAAAAGAGGATATAACTACAAAATATATCAAAATATCATTTGTTCTTAGAATTTTAAATATGGTGAAAACTGTAATGCCAACCCAAAACAAAAATTAAATCAGTCATCAATTTAAATGTAAGTTTTTTAAAATTTCAGAGCAAAATAGAAAAAATTGTATAAAGCACTCGCTTCATAACACGTTTTTAGCGCACTAGTACTTTAGAAAACTCGTCGCAAGCGGCTCGTTTTCTAAACTTTGTAATCGTGAGATAAAAAAATATGTTATAAAACTAGTACTTTAATATAATATTGGAAAATGGAAATTATGTCCTATCCTTGCACTTTGACTTGACCAAAGTATTCGATAGAGTTTGTCCACATAAGTTGAAAGTTAACCTGCTCAGCACTGGAGTGCCTGCGAATATTTGTAATTGGGTACATTCGTATATGCTTAGAAGAAAACTGATAGTTAAAATAAATAAAAGCAGTAGGTCAAATTCGTTTTTTCTAAAACTTGGTGTGCCGCTACTTTTCTTAATTTTTATCAACGATCTTAATATTTTTATTAGGTTAGGATTGGTTATTTTATTTGCCGACGATTCTACTATAATTATTTCTTCTAACTATCCTTTAGAACTACACACCTTATAAGCTATTCAGAATTTTGAAAATTGGTGTGAAATTAATAAGCTTGTTTTAAATAAATCGAAAACGTAGCCATGAACTTCTGTAATAGAAAAAGGTTGGATATTGACTTTAAACTTTTGGATTTATCACTATCTTCGTCCATTAAATTTCTTGGTACGTTTTTCAACAGCGACCTCTCTTGGTGTGATCATATAGAGTATGTTTGTAAAAAGCTTAATAATGTTTTTTCTCTATTTTAAAGCTAAGGAGAGATTTTGATGAGGCTGGAATTTTACGCATATACTACTCACTAGCTTACCCTCACATGGCTTATAACATTATATGTTGGGGATGTGTGAGTGGTATAGACAGAGTTTTGGTAGCACAAAGAAGACTCATTCGTCTTATATTTAACTTGGACTATAGAGCCAGTTGTCAAAAGATAAATAATCCTGAAAATCTTTCCACTGAAAGGTAAAACTACCATACAAGGCTTGGCGAAATTTTGTAACTTCCTAAACATAAAACAAGCCTCTATGAAAATTCGCCTTACTATAGTTGCATCTGTATAATAAACTACCAAGAAATATAAGAAGCATTTCCAACAATAATGACTTTAAAAGATCTTTTAAAAAATATTTGATAGAAAGAGCTTTTTATTCTGTAAAGGCCTATAAACCCAAGTCATATGTTAGGATTATTTAGACGTATTTGTTTAGCTTTTAAAATATACTTCTAATTTTAAGCAATTTGTTTTTAATTTAGGTTAATGTATCACTGACATACCATTATGTACTAAATGTATCACTTGTAGTCAATAAATATTACTATTAGAGCGCGTTTACGCGCTAGAAGAGTATAGTCGTACTATACCCTACATTAGTTTAGAATTTTACAAAATCGCCAACAAAGCTACTAGACAAAAAAATTGGAAATAGTCCCCTCAAAAAAAAAAAAAAAAGTTGTGGTTGTTTAAAAGTTTAAAAAAATCAAAAAAACAAATTCGGATTGACGTAATTTTTTAGGAAAAATTACTTTAATATATATACAGAGTGATCAGTAACTGCCATATCATAATTTAAGAGGTGATTCTATATCCAAAAATATGAAAAAAAGTTTCTATAAAGGTTGGTCCGGAAATGAGCTCTAAGTGAGTTACGGCCCTTCGAAGATGACATTGAATGGGGAACAAAAAAAAGCAACAACCAAATTTTAATGATGCTGCAGGGTGATTCTTGATTTAAAACTGAGCAAAAAAGTATTCTTTAATATTAGTATACATGCAAAAGCTCGTGGTTCTAGCTTAAAGGGTACCAGAGTTATTAATTAAAAAGCTTATTTTTATTACAATTTTACAGGGCCGTAGCTCCCTTAGGGCTCATTTGCAGACCAATCTTTATAGGAACTTTTTTTGATATTTTTGGTTGTAGAATCACCTCTTAAATTTTGGCATGCCAGTTATAGATCATCCTGTATATAGATAAACACTAAAGGCTAAGAAGGCCCGGATTCCTTTCACCATTCTTCAAACTTCTAAACTTAAATATAAGAAGTATTTCAAAGAATTTACCTGAATTGGAGATTTTTTTAGAGCAATTTTCTGATAAATTCGAATGTATTGTACTTACCGAAACTCGCCAAATAAATATAGAATTTATCAAATTGGATGGATACGATGTTGTATATAGTGGTGGTACTTTTAATCAAAATGACGATGTGGTAATTTTCATCAAAAGTGACTTAAAATACGAATACAAAATACACCAAATAAATGACTGTAAATTTATTGATATGCAAGTAACCTTTTATAATAAAATTATTAATATCATTGGTGTATATAGGCTACATGATACTAATCTAAAAAGTTTCCTACAAGATTTGGATAGCTATTTGTCTAGTAATAGTTGCAATGCTGATATTTTACTATTTACAGGTGACCTAAATATAAATATTCTGAACCCGGTTGATTTAACAAATGAATATCTAGGCATTATGGGAGAAAATAATCTGGAACCCTTAATAAACACAATAACAAGAAGAAAACAAGATAGTCAGGGTAGTTGTATAGATCACATATTTATTAAGTCAAAAGAACGTATTGAGGACCTACTATTGCCTATTTGTATTGAAACCAACATTACCGACCATTATCCAACAGCTGTTCAAATAATAATAAATAATGAAATAAAACAAAATCAAAATGGTAATAAATTTATTGAACAAATAAATTATAAAGATTTAAATAATAGTTTAAAATCTATAGATTGGAAGGTTTTTCTCCAGGGCGATGTAGATGTAGAATCTGCAACAAATAAATTTATTAGTATAGTAAAAGAAAATATTACAAAACATACAATACATAAAAAAATTAAAAAAACACAACAAAAGAGAAAACCATGGATTACACAGGGAATAATAAAATCTATAGTCACTAGAGACAAGCTATTTAAACAATACTATACGACTCAGGATATAGCTAAAAAAAATGAATACAACATATATAGAAATAAACTTAATTCATTAATTAAAAAAATAAAAAATAATTACTATAAAAATAAAATAGAGGGCTGTAAAAGTAACAAGGATATATGGAAAACAATAAATGAATTCAGAAATAAAAAAGCAAACAAAATAGTGGTAAATGAAATAAAGGAGGGTAATGAAATAATAAAGAATAAAAAAGAAATATGTAACATTTTTAATAAACATTACGTGGATATGGGAGCTACTCTTGGTAAAAAAATTAAAAAAGTAAAGAACTACCGAGAAAATAATTTAAAAATAGCGAATTCTATATTTCTTATGCCTACATGCCCCGAACAAATTAAATTAACAATCCAGAAGCTTAAAAATAAAAAATCTGTGGGTATTGATGGCATAAACAGCACTGTAGTAAAAAATATAGCTGACTCAATAGCTTATCCACTGTCATTAATTATAAACAAAATTTTTGATACAGGAATATGCCCAATAGCCTTCAAAACATCAATAGTTATACCAATTTATAAGAAAGGAAGCAAACTGGACCCAGTTAATTTTAGACCCATTTCGTTAATAACTAACTTCACTAAGATTTTTGAAAGTCTAGTAAAAAGTCGAACTGAAAGTTTCATCAAAAAATATCTAGTTTTCTCTGACAGACAGTATGGCTTTCAAAAAGGCAAATCCACACAACATGCTATTGCGTCACTAGTATCGGACATATATGAGGCAATTGATAAAGGTATACCAGCAATAGCAATTTTTCTTGACTTAGCCAAAGCCTTTGATACTGTCTGTCATGAGAAACTGATTAAAATATTGGAAGATCTGGGTATAAGAGGTAAACTGTTAAAACTTATAAGTAATTATCTAAAAGACAGGGTCCAATTTGTTAAAATTGGTGATAATTTAAGTGACCCCCTCACACCTATATTTGGAGTTCCACAAGGTACAATTTTGGGCCCAATATTATTTATTCTTTATATAAACAATTTGTTTAGAGTAAAAGTTAAGGGTAATTTTATTAGTTTTGCAGATGATACGACTATTTTCTATAAAGCCTTAACCTGGGATTTACTTAAGGATCAGATAGAAACTGATCTTGTTTATATAAAAGAGTGGTTTGATAACAATATCTTGACTATCAATCTAGAAAAGACCATGTATGTGGCTTTTGGTTCCTATAAAAACAGTCTGCCTACTTTCAATGCCCTTAATTTTGAGCTCGACAACGAATTGTTTACTATAAATTCAGTTAACTCCGCAAAGTTTCTTGGAATAGCAATTGACCAACACCTTAAGTGGGACCTGCAAATGCAACATATAAACAATAAAATAAGATGCTTTATTCCATATTTTAAAACTATAAGAAAATTTTTGACGATCAGACAACTAAATATTATATATGATGCTCTGGTTAAGTCCCATTTAAGGTATGGTATTTTAGGATGGGGAGGAGTCTATAAAAATTATTTAGAAGACTTAGAGGTAACCCAAAAACGTATATTAAAAACAATACATAATAAAAGTTATACTTATCCTTCCGATAATCTATACCAGTTGTCAAATAAAATGGATTGCAGGCAGTTGTATTATTTAGCACTGGTCCAACAGACACACACTGAAAAAAAAGTATATAAGAATACAAATACACGCAGCAGTTCAAACTTACCTGTTCCAAAAATCTGCAAAACTATTGGTCAGCGATGCTATACTTGGTCCTAGAATTTATAACTCCTTATCCCTAGAAATAAAAAATATGTCATTTAATAAAAGATTTAAAAGAACAACCAAAGCTTATGTACAACGTTTATCCAGAGATTATGTACACAAAGAAATTGACCTGAAAAACAAAAATAATGGTTAGGTTCATGAAATAACTTCTACTTACCTTATATTTTGTTATATTTTCCTTAGCTGTTGAAGTGGGTATATATGTGTATATATATATATATATATATATATATATATATGTAATGATGTATGTGTGTATGTATGTATGTATATGTATATATATATATATATATATATATATTTTCTGTCATATACACGCCCAAATCGTATTGACGTCAATCAGACACCCAAATTTACGTTGTGGCGCCCGACTTTGGGCGTCAGTCCGTTTAATGCGCGCAATCGACTTCTCTGGATGGTTAGAGTGTAGTACAGGTCCTAACAAAAAATATTTTTTGGCGTCACTTTGATAGGTGTTTATCTAGCTAGATACAAAAGGGGTTCGTTCAAGTGGCCACCAGGTGGCGCTGTTGCAGCAAATGTATAATACACTTTACATAAAACACGTTAAACTCACACCCAGTGTATCTACGCCGTTGTGACGCCCAAAATGTATAATACACGTCAAAGAGACGCCCAAAAACTGGCAACAATGTATTTAAAAATCATTTTGGCGAGAATAGCCAAATGTCATATTCAAAGACGTATTTCTATGACTTACATACCATTAAAATAATTATTAATAGGAATGGTAATGTATACATTATGAAGATATATTTGTGTTTTATTTTAAAGTATGCATAGCTTAATGTAAATGAGAATATAAGAAAATACATTTGGTAAGTATATTTAAGAACATAACCTCAAATATATTTTTTTTTTATATTTTATTATATGGGATTACCACCAATAAAATTCTGTTTTCAGCCCTGAAGTAAGATCCATATGGACCAATACTGGTTTTAAAACAATGGCCGTTTTTCATTGTTCAGCAAGTTTCCAAAATAAAAAAACTTGCAAAATTTCTATATTTTAATAAAATGGGGAACGAAAAAGTAAGTAAAATATTAAATATATGAATTCATATCGGAAAGGATATATTTATCTTAAAGTATTGCTTAGGTATAGCTATTTGAATAACATTATAATTTTAGATTTGGTATTATTACGTAATGGGACAATTCTTTAACAAAGAGACTCCACCAAGGGATAATTGTCAAATCAAAGTTATCTGCGGGGGCGGGGGTTGGGGGTAAGTATTATATAAAATGATATTGTCAGCCGAGTTAAGCATGTGCACCAAATTTTAGCTTTTTAAGTATACTCTAAGTGGGTAAAAAAGAAAGGGGTGTTAACTTAGCCTTATACGCGTATGGGGGGTGACGGGGAGACGAGGGGGAATGTAAAATTTATTGTAAAATTTTATTATCATTAAATGAGTATGTAACCTAATTTTAGTTTTAAATAATCTTGTGTGGGTAAAAATATTTTTTTTTAATTTTAGGGTCGGGGGTTGGGGGTAGGTATTATATAAAATTGTACTGTCAGCCAAGTTAATCATGTGTACCAAATTTTAGCTTTCTAAGTATATTCCTAAGGGGAAAGTCTAATTTGATGATCACACACAAAATAATTTAAAAAAATTATTATTCGGTAAATATTAAATCAATTAAGTGAGGTCACTCAGGGTAGGTGCGGTCACATGTGCTCTACTGAATAGAATACTTTGAGTCAAAATACCGCCTCCAGTTCCGCCCCCACACCCGAAAAAATATTGCAAATATGGGACTATTTGGTGCGGTCACTCAGGGTAGGTGCGGTCACTCGTCCTCTTCACGACAAAGTTGTTTTGGTTGTTGCAACGCCCCACTGCCGCCCCCAGAAACAATAAACTTGATAAAAAATGCAAATATGGGGCAATTTCGTGCGGTCACTCAGAGTAGGTGCGGTCACTCGTCCTCTTCAGGACAAATAGGTTTTTCATCTTGTACCGCCCCCAATGCCGCCCCCAGAAACAATAAACTTGATAAAAAATGCAAATATGGGTCAATTTCGTGCGGTCACTCAGCGTGGGTGTTGTCACTCGTCCTCTTCATGACAAAGTGGTTTACGTTGTTGTAACGCCCTCAATGCCGCCCCCAGAAACAATAAGCGTGATAAAAAATACAAATATGGGGAAATTTCGTGCGGTCACTCAAAATGGTGCGGTCACTCGTCCTCTTCAGGACAAATTGGTTTTGGATGTTGTATCGCCCCCAATGCCGCCCCCAGAAACAATAAGCGTGATAAAAAATGCAAATATGGGGCAATTTCGTGCGGTCACTCAGAGTGGGTGCGGTCACTCGTTCTCTTCAGGACAAATTGGTTTTGGATGTTGTATTGCCCCCAATGCCGCCCCCAGAAACAATAAACGTGATAAAAATGCAAATATGGAGCAATTTTGTGCGGTCACCACGGTTCACCTGGGCGATTTTAAATAAAAGTTTCGTGGACCCCTACATTTTTTGGACTAAAACATACCTGATGACATAAGAAATCAATTTCCATTTGAAAGAAAATCGTAAAAGATACACTTTTTAAGAAAGATAAAAAAACGTTTTTTTTTGAGTAATAGGGTGTGTCAAAAAATTCCGATTTGCGAAATCGAAAACGCTCTCTGGCTCAAAAGTTGCTCCTTAGTAAAAAAACTGTGGCCACTCAAAAATGAGCCAAATCGATTAATGTTTAGAGGTAGCTCAAAGCACTCAAAATATCGGTACCTGTTTTTCGGATAAAAAGTGATTGTATATAAAATTAAGGAAATTTTGGAGGGTTCATTTGGTAATATTTAGAAACAATACTAATTGTGAGAAAACTAAAAAAAATAAATTTCCCCTTCCCTTAATTAGAACATAAAAAAATTGCCAATTATTTAAAGATTTTGCGAAAATTTATTGAAAATGGGCGTATTTAAAAGGACATAACTTCCTTAGGAATGATTTTTTTGACCAAGGTGCATATAAACTTTTTTTATGGTTTTAATGTTAAATAACCACTCATTACTAAAATATTTGTTTTTTGCTTTATATTTTTTAATTTTTTAATTTTTGGTTCTTCATGCCTAAAAATTTACTTTTAAATGCATTTATCTTTAAAACGGTTAAACCTGCGATGTTAAACCACAGAAACTTTTTTGTGTATTTTTACATAAAAAAGTATTCCAACCAAAAAATCAAAAAAAAGTACACCGAAAAAAGTTTTAGGCAAAAAACAGAAAATCCACCCGGTTTCTAATCGAAATTAATTTTTTTTTACTCAACTTGAGGAAAAAAATTATGTTTTCTTTATAGTCATGTAGGTTAACATGTATATATGCTTATATACTAATATATAATTTTGCAGATTTTTTATTTAAAACTATTTTTTATGCACTTTTAAAAACTTGCAAAAATTAAATTTTCGCGAAATCTTCAAATAATTGGCGATTTTTTCATGTTCTAAGTTAAGGGGAGGGGGGATGTAATTGTTTTAGTTCTTACATTTAGTATTGTTTCTAAATATTACCAAAGAAACCCTCCAAAATTTCCTCAATTTTTATCGGTATCAGTTTTTATCCGAAAAACAGATAGCGATTTTTTTAAAGTTTGAGTGCTTTGAGCTACCTCTAAACATTTATCGATTTGGCTCATTTTTGTGTGGCCACTGTTTTTTACTAAGGATCAACTTTTAAGCCAGAGAGCGTTTTTGATTTTGAAAATCGCGATTTTTTGACACACCTTATTACTCAAAAAAACGTTTTTTTATCTGTTAAAAAAGTGTATCTTTTACGATTTTCTTTCAAATGGAATTGATTTCTGATGTCATCAGTTATGTTTTAGTCCAAAAAATGTAGGGTCCACGAAATTTTTATTTAAAATCGCCCAGGTGAACCGTGTCACTTAGGGTAGTTGCGGTCACTAGCCTTTTTCACGAAAAAGTGGTTTTGGTTATTGTACCGCCCCCAATGCCGCCCCCAGAAACAATAAACGTGATAAAAAAATACAAATATGGGGCAATTTGGTGCGGTCATCCTCTTTAAGACAAAGTGGTTTAGGTTGTTGTAACGCCCTCAATGCCGCCCCAAAAACAATAAACGTGATAAAAAATGCCAATATGGGGCAATTTTGTGCGGTCTCTCTGAGCATGAGCGGTCACTCGTCCTCTTTACGATAAAGTGATTTTGATTGATGTACTGCCCCAATGCCGCCTCCAGAAACAATAAACGTGATAAAAAAAGCGAGTATAAGGCAATTTTTTGCGGTCACTCTTCCTCTTCAGGATAAATTGATGTTGGATGTTGTACCGCCCCCAATGCCGCCCTCAGAAACAATAAAGGTGATAAAAAATGCAAATATGGGGCAATTTGGTGCGGTCATCCTCTTTAAGACAAAGTGGTTTAGGTTGTTGTAACGCCCTCAATGCCGCCCCAAAAACAATAAACGTGATAAAAAATGCAAATATGGGGCAATTTCGTGCGGTCACTCGGGATGGGTGCGGTCAGTCATCTTCTTCACGAAAAAGTGGTTTAGGTTGTTGTAACGCCCTCAATGCCGCCTCCAGAAACAATAAACGTGATAAAAAAAGCGAGTATGGGGCAATTTTTTGCGGTGACTCAGGGTAGGTGCGGTCACTCTTCCTCTTCAGGACAAATTGATGTTGGATGTTGTACCGCCCCCAATGCCGCCCTCAGAAACAATAAAGGTGATAAAAAATTCAAATATGGGGCAATTTGGTGCAGTCACTCAGGGTAAGTGCGGTCACTCGTCCTCTTCAAGACAAAGTGGTTTTGGCTATTTTACCGCCCTCAGAAACATAAACCTGATAAAAAATGCAAATATGGGGGAATTCGGTGCGGTCACTCAAAGTAGGTGCGGTCACTCTTCCTCTTCAGGACAAATTGATTTTGGATGTTGTACCGCCCCCAATGCCGCCCCCAGAAACAATAAACGTGATAAAAATTGCAAATATGGGGCAATTTCGTGCGGTCACTCAGGGTGGGTGCGGTCACTCATCCTCTTTAAGACAAACTGGTTTAGGTTGTTGTAACGCCCTAAATGCCGCCCCCAAAAACAATAAACGTGATAAAAATGCAAATAGAGGGCAATTTCGTGCTGTCACTCAGGGTAGGTGCGGTCACTGATCCTCTTCAGAACAAAGTAATTTTCGATGTTGTACCGCCCCCAATTTAGCCTCCAGAGACAATAAACGTGATAAAAAATGCAAATATGGGTCAATTTTGTTCGGTCAGTTAGGGTAGGTGCGGTCACTCGTCCTCTTCACGACAAAGTGGTGTTGGTTGTTGTACCGCCCCCAATGTTGCCTCCAGAAACAATTAACATGATAACATGAATTGGGGGCGGTACAACATCCAAAATTACTTTGTGCTAAAGAGGACCAGTGACCGCACCTACCCTGAGTGACCGTACGAAATTGCCCCATATGTGCATTTTTTATCACGTTTATTGTTTTTGGGGGCGGCATTGAGGGCGTTACAACAACCTAAACCAATTTATCTTGAAAAGGACGAGTGACCGCACCTACCCTGAGTGACCGCACCAAATTGCCCCATATTTGCATTTTTTATCATGTTTATTGTTTCTGGGGGCGGTACAACATCCAAAACCAATATGTCCTGAAGAGGACAAGTGACCGCACTTTGTCGTGAAGAGGACGTGTGACCGCACATACTCAGAAAGACCGCACAAAATTGCCCCATATTGGCATTTTTTATCACGTTTATTGTTTGTGGAGGCGGCAGTGGAGGCGGTGCAACAACCAAAACCACTTTGTCGTGAAGAGGATGAGTGACCACACCTACCCTGAGTGACCGCACCAAATAGTCCCATATTTGCAAAATTTGTTGGGTGTGAGGGCGGCGCTGGGGGCGGTATTTTGACTCAAAGTATTCTATTCAGTAGAGCACATGTGACCGCACCTACCCTGAGTGACCTTACTCAATTGATTTGATATTCACCGAATAATAATTTTTTTTAATTATTTTGAGTGTGATCATCAAATTAGGTAGACCCTATTCTAAAATTTAATACAAATTAGCTAAGTTGATCTGGCAACAGTGTTCTCTCATACATACACTTTGGGTGTGTAATTAGCATAAGTTATCGTGGTGTGACAATAGCACATTTTATCATATACAGATGGGAGTGAGAAGTACTTCAATTATAAGGGGCGTCACTATGACATTAAACATCTATATATATATATATATATATTTATATATATATATATTAAAATACTAAACTCAGAGCTCGTTATAGTAGTAAATACTAAACGTTTTTGCTTATATGGACCACACTAAAGTTTAATTAATCCGCTCTCGGGCGGACCCAGAATGTAAAAAATAAAGTATTTTTTTAATTTTCTCGACATTATTTGTTATTGTCCTTCAGTGAAAACTAAAAATTATTAAAAAAACTAAAAAATAAAAAAAAGAATTTTTTTGAAAACTTTTTTTTTAAGTATTTGGGAAATGCTATATACCATTTACTGTGAATAATATACAGTGTGTCCCCGGATTGACTTGACAATACCACAAAATGACCATTTTTTTTTTTTTTAATTAAGAAATACAACTTTGGGACTTTGCCCTGCTTGCTTAAAAACTAATTTTTGTCAAAATAAAATTTTGAAAAATTATAGGTGGCGCCAGATATCACTCAAAGAGTAAAAAGTTTTCAGGTAAACTTACCTTGCCGTAACAGATATAAAAAAAAGTTATTTAAAAAATAGGTTTATAATCAAAAATAGGAGCCGCATGTCAAATTGTTATAATTTTAACTCATAATAATTTTTTTTATTAAAAAAAATGTATCACTGAAAACTTCGCTATAGTCAAGTACTATATATACGTACTAATTGTTTTTGTCAAAGTTTGACATAATTGTTTAATTGAAAACATAGTTAAGAGAAAAATAAGATTAAAAATGCTTACAAAAGAACAAAAAAATTTCATTGTTCAGTGCTATGGTTTAGGTTAAGTTTCCTTACAATATGTAAGAGATTCATTTATTGAACAATTTGGCATTGAAATATCTAGACAAAGTATCCACAATGTATTAAAAAAATTTACTGAAACTGGTAGTATCGATGATATTAAAAAAAAGAAAAAGAAACTAGACGAGGACGATGCCGCCACAATAATTGCCCTGCAGTCTGTAGAGGAAGATGCCAAAATGGCTCTAAGAAAAAGATCTTCTTATACCCAAAGTAAAAGCCACCTCCAAAGAATGTACAAAGAAAATGAAATAAAATTTTATAAAATTCAATTTAGGCATAAACTTAAAGATGGGGATGAGGGAAGAAGGCTACTTTTTTGTTTAACTATTGGTGAAAGAATATTAGAAAACAGAAATTTTCATAATTTTATAGTATTTTCGGATGAATCAACATTTACTACAAATGGTGTTGTTAGTTCTCAAAATTGTAGGGATAATCCTAATTTTGTTATTAGTAGAGATAATCAATATTATAAAAAAGTTAATGTTTGGTGCGCTATAAGTTACGAAAGAATTATTGGACCATATTTTTTTGACACTAAACTTAACAGATTTATATATTTACACATGCTTCAGCAATACTTTTACAATTTAAAAGAAGAATAGAGAAATGTGCGAAAAATGGCGGTGGATATGTAGAATTTCAATAAATTAATAAAAATATACGAATTGCTAGAATTACCTTTTGTATTGTTTACTGTTTAAAAAATAATAAATAGGTACTTAAAATTAAAGTAACATTTAAATAATAAATTGTTAAAAAATTTCAGTGTCTGACACTCAGGTAGTTTGATCTCATCTATGCAGTTAGTACGTAACATATAGTATTTCACTACTGTCAAGTTTCCAGTTTTTTTAAATAAAAAAATTTTATGAAGTAAAAGTATTAAATTTTGGCATGCGGATCTTATTTTTAATTATAAATATATTTTTTAAATAACTTTTTGTTGTATCTTTTACGGAAAGGTAACTTTACCTGAAAAATTTTTACTCTTTCACTGACATCTGGCGCCACCTACAATTTTTCAAAATTTTATTTTGACAAAAATTAATTGTTAAGCAAGCAGGGCAAAATCCCAAAAAAGCTTTTCTTAATTCGAAAAAAAAGGGTAATTTTGTGGTATTGTCAAGTCGATCCGGGGACACACTGTATAATGGAATGCATAGCATTACATATCTTCACGGCTTGTTTATTTAGCTGTATTTTTTACTGTAGATTTTAAATATTGATATAAATGAGTAAAAATCGTAGGAGAAGTGTTGAACACGAAAAAGTAAACGATTAAATTTATACAGAAAAATAATGGTTAGGCCAGAATTAAAAAAAAAACAAATGTTTTTTTAGGAAAACAAATGAAAATTTTTCTAGATATTGTTATAGTATTTAAACATTTCTTAGCTGAAATTGATTATCTCTTTTAGTTTTCGGGAAAATCGTTGCCAAACGTAGTTGAAATCAGGGGGTGATTTTTAAACATTTTTTATCACTTTTTAAACTCAAAAATAGCAAAAACAACCAAAAATATTTAGGGGCGCTGTTTAAAAATATAAAGTAAGGGATAAGTTAGGGGGAAAGTTTAAGGGGTGTATTTAATTTTTGGCTACTTTTTATAGAAATTATTGTCCCATTTAGGATGGTTTTTGCAGAACCTTTTATCTTTTTATCTCTTTCAGTTTCTGAGAAATTCGCTGGGTAAATAGATTTGGGCCAGCCTGTATATTAACTATGCTTAATTAAAAAACGCCCATTTAGATAATAAAAGATTATTTATCAATGATAGGATTCCTATTTTATTATATATTAGAAATTTTATTGGTCACCCACATACATATAGTAGGTACCTATATGTACGTATGAATTAAAAGAAATAAACATAAGGAAGGATATTGCAAAACAAAAACATCTGTTTAATTTTTTTATGGTATTATTATCATGTGGGCTGAAAAATATGATAGGTAATTATTAACTATAAGGATAAAACTTTCTAGTGTGAATTTTGCATCAGTAGGCAGATGCAAGAAGAACTATACCAATTTTATAAAATAAATTTAGGAAAAAATTAAAATTTCTAGGATATTCCTGGGTGGAGAAGTTTAAGTAAAATGTCAGATTTAAAAGATCTTAGTCAATATTTCTGTCGTCAATCCGTCCGTCCGTGTTTCAAAAAAAAATCAAGTTCCATGAAAAGAGGAAAAAATTGCTTTAAAAATAAAAAAGTTACAGAGGGAACACTGTATTTTTTTTACATTTTTCAATCCAATTGAAAATTATATGCATAAAAAAAGATTTTTTTTTACTTTTTTTTCGTTTTCTTTTTTCTTGTATAAAAACGAGATACACCTTGTATTTACTAACCCAATCTTAAAAAATATAAAACTAATATTATTCTTTGAAGTTTGTGAGAGCACCAATTATTTTTTTGGATTACATCTGCAAAAATTATCATCAATCAATAATAAACATACATTAAGGATGCCAACAAAAATTATTTTCAGTGCATAAGTATAAAAGGAAAAAAAAAATACAATGAAAAGAGGGTAAAATAATGTGATATTTTCATAAATATTGAAAAATAATCATAACTCTATGACCTTGAGTCTTAGGTCAAAGTGGTATCCAGAAAACATGTTGGAAATGACCTAGTCTATCACCCTGACAAGTTTGTCATACTCCCTACCAAACACCCTGTATAATAAAAAATTTCAATAACTCTAGAATATATTACGAAGTCAAAATACCTCCGTACCAATACAGGAAACATCCCTATAGGGCCATTCCAGCGTTTCGGTTGTTTCACTTTTACACATTAAAACGAATTTTATGAATACTTATTGCGCTAATAGATTGGTACATGTATGCTACAATTGGACTAATATACTAGTTAAAAAAACGGTTAAACCCCGAAATAAAATATTAAAAAAATTAAGGAAGATATTGGCAAAATTTTCCGTTTCGGGTGTTTCAAAAAAATGAAACACCCGAAACGGCCAATTTTTCCAACACCTTCCTTATTTTTTTTTTATTTTATTTCAGGTTTTAACAGCATCTTTAACTGGTGTATTAGTATAATTGTAGCATACATGTACCAATCTATTAGCCCAATAAGTATTCATAAAATTCGTTTTAATATGTAAAAGTGAAACACCCGAAACGTTGGAATGGCCCTATAATCACACGTGGCACGAATACAACGACTAGAGTATCTTCAATTTCACTAAGATCGATCGTATCAGGTGAAGCATACATATTATTCTACGAACAAGGTCAAAAATCACATCTTTAATTACATTAGGTATTAATTTAGTTTAATATTAAGTATAATTTTACATATTCATTTCAATCTTATGTTATTGTATTATTAGTGTTCTTAAAATAAAAAAGTTTTATACAGTGTAAAATCTCGCTATGTTAGCGACCGGGTACACGGTGGTGGAATTTCCTAGATTGATGGCCAAAATAGGGGAAAAAAATTAACGCAATCGAAAAATCGAATAGTAGATCGTTTATACAGAGCGGTCCAAAAATCACCCCCCCCCCTCTTAACTTTTGAACCAGTTAAGATATCGACTTCAAATTTGGAACTTTTAAATAAGACAACTTAAACTATCTTTAAGCATATATTTAATACTTTCAGCTCTTAAAATGTGGGCAGGGGGGCATGGGGGCACATTTTTTTAAATGGAAAGGGGGGTCGTGTAATACATCATTTTAAAGCTTATAAAATTCTTCATTTAACTCCATATTTTTAAATTAAAAAAAAAATTGGGTTTAAAATGGGGTTGAAAATGGGTATTAATGTCAAAATTCCTCTAAAAAAAACAAATAATTTTTTTAAAATGCCTAATTTCATCATAAAAAAATGTTAATTATACTTTTAAAGTAATTTTAGTTGACATAAATAAAAATTTATAAAAAAAACTTAAAAAATAGAATGTTTTAGCACAAAAAAATGAAAAATCAAAACCTTAAAAAACATTTTTAAAAAATTTAAAAATATTAGTTTAAATAGAGAATTTTATAAGCTTTAAAATGATGTATCACACGACCCCCCTTTCTATTTAAAAAAATGTCCCCCCATGCCCCCCTGCCCACATTTTAAGAGCTGAAAATATCAAGTATATGCTTAAAGATAGTTTAAGTTGTCTTATTTAAGAGTTCTAAATTTGAAGTCGATATCTCAACTCCTTCAAAAGTTAAAAGGGGGGGGGGTGACTTTTGGACGGCACTGTATAACGCTCCAATGCACGTAAAAACCACATTCCTAGTCTATCTAAAGGCATAATTAATTTTTACTAGTATCTTAAACTTTGACTTTTTTAAGGCAAACTTGATTTCATCGGCTACCATAAGTTACCTTATATTACTTTTAAGCTAACAATTTAACCTGTTCCTGAAAATAAATTAAGCTATGTTTTCGTGAAACAAAGATTAATATATAAAGAGTGCAACTAACATAAGGGCCTAACCCACAAAATTATTATTATTATTAAAAATGTGATTTTTTTTTCTAATGATATTTATACTTAATAATGATTATATTTCAATAGTGTAAGATATCAAGGGCTCAAACTTGGTATCCGTTGGGGGTAGGTTCCAAATAAAAGGTGGATTGATGAACCAGGCACTTTATTCTTAGGTTAATAATGAATAGAATAGTCTCGAACAGTAATAGTATGTAGAATGGGGCTGTTAGGTATCGGGCAGACATGTGACCAAGTGAAAAACGTAATATAAAAGCATTCCATGAAAGTTTAGGACATTTCGGGGTATATAAAACCTATACTTCCATGCAAAGGGAAGTCTGGTGGCAAAATATGGCCAAAGACATTAAAAGAGTCATTAAAGCCTGTGAAATCTGTCAGTTGGCAAAATCTGGCCCTCTACCAAACCCACCACTAAACGCCATTGTGCCGGAAGCACCGGGTGATCTGGTGGCACTGGATTTGTATGGACCACTTCCTCGAAGTCGAAGTTCAGTGGAATATATATGTGTGGTAATAGATGTGTTTACCAAGTACGTCACACTGTATCCATTAAAAAAGGCAACATGCGAAGCTGTATTAAAAAAATTAAAAAATGACTATTTCGTTAAACACTCGGTACCAACACGCATTCTCACTGATCACGGTAGCCAATTTACAGCAGACGCCTGGTCAAATACGCTAGAACCCTTGGGAATCAAAATTTTGAAATCTTCAGTGCGACACCCAGCGAGCAACCCTTCAGAAAGGGTAATGAAAGAACTCTCCAGGCTGTTTCGAACCTTTTGCCATAACAACCATAAAAAATGGGCCCTAGAAGTTCAAAATTTTGCAAATTTACTAAATAACGTCACACATTTATCCACAGGATATGCACCAGTTGAAGTTCAAACGGGGAAACCCCCGAAAACCTATTGAAAGAAGTCATAAATTTTCCCGAAAACCCGAAAATTTTGGACTCGCATGTCCGTCTATTTTTCGCTAGAGAAAGCATTATTTCTATCGCAAAACGTCGCATCACGTCTAAAAAAAAACTTTATCTAAGGCCAACTATAAAGTCGGTGATGTTGTCCTTTTAAAGGCAAATCCTGTTTCCTCGGCGGTGGACGGACAGACAAAAAAGTGGATGTTATTGTTTGAGGGGCCCTATAAAATTTAAAAAAAAATTGAACCAGTTACTTATATTTTATCAGACCTAAATGATAAAAATTTAGAAAGAGGCATGTTTCATGAATCCCATTTAAAACTATACCTCATAACTAACCCTACCTACCCTATATTTTCCAGATTTTTTTACTGCACGCAAAACTATACCTCGTTAAACTTTAACGGTTAAAGACAAACTTACATTTTTTTTTCTAATATTTTGACTTTAACAGTTAAAGACAAAAATTTTTTTTTTTCGCAAATATTTTCATTTTACCGAGTTAGGGGGGCAGTTGTAGTAAGTATTTATATTTAGCATATTTGTTACCTTATTTCATTTTCATCAAAATTACAATTTGTTTATGTCTGTCAGATATTTGGCAGCATGTGACCTTGAAGGTACTTTGAAGGTATGTTCAGTACCAACTCAAATTAATACTTAGTAACTTCCCAGGTGACTTCCTCAGTTGAGAAATGACATTCTGCCATTTTGTTCTCAGCAGTCGATCAGTCAAGTGCTAATCTGATTTTATAAACAGCATCCTCATGGGTTTAATGCATATTAGCTTTAATTGCTAACCTGGTGCAGGTAAGCTACTTCACTATTTAATTAATTTCTAAACCCTAATTTTGTTATTCTTTTTAACAGTTTATATTACGTTTTTCACTTGGTCACATGTCTGCCCGATACCTAACAGCCCCATTCTACATACTATTACTGTTCGAGACTATTCCATTCATTATTAACCTAAGAATAAAGTGCCTGGTTCATCAATCCACCTTTTATTTGGAACCTACCCCCAACGGATACCAAGTTTGAGCCCTTGATATCTTACAATAGTGTTTGATTGTTTACATCGTTTTATGTAGATATTAACAAAAAAAAGTTGAAATAAGGGCCTAAACCATGCCCTTAACTATCAAAAGGGCCTAGCCCATTTCTAATAAGGTTATTTTTCCATAAAATCTGCTCTTTGCTAGTCTTAAATGTTTGTTTATGTTTGTTTGTTTAACTTCGTACTGTTCTACTTAATAAAGCATACCCTAAGTCTAGGACTTGTAAATAGGTTCATATGCCTTTTTTGATCAAGAATAGTTAACGGTAAATATTTGGCTGGGGCAAAAAAAGTAAATTATTAAAAAAGCCTTACCTACCCGTTTCTTATAAGATTGTTTTTAGGTCTATAACCTTTTTTTAATAAGAATAGTTAACGATATATTTTTGGGTGGGGCAAAAAAAAAACAATTATAAAATTTGCATCCCTAACCTTACTTTCCAATACATTTTTTTGCCACTTCTAGTAACATATTAGAAATTTTTATTAACTAGAGTCCAAAGTCCAAACTTACTTCGTTGAGTAGTACCCATTTCAAGCAAAAACAGTATTTCGCAAAAAAAATGAGGGTTAGGCTTTTATGTTAGTTGCACTCGTTATATGTGTAACAGTTCTTAATCTAGGGCAACTTAAATTCAGCTACGCAAATACGATTTTTTTTAAGTTTTTTATTTACGAACAGAGATTTGGTTGCTGATTCATCGGGATTAAGTTAAGACGTAGACACTGTTAGAAAGCCTGAACTTTTAGCAAGCTTCTGGCCTAAAAACTTGATCCCCATATTTCCCCCACTAACAAAAATAAATAAAAAAATGATTAATTTTTTGAAAAACTATTTCTTCAACAAAAATTGAGTGGATAATTATTTATTTTACCCACTCAACTGTAACTTGTCAAATTATTTTCTTGTAAATGCCATTAAAATTTTTAATAAAAATATGAATTCCTAAGCTATTTATTGGATAAAACCTTGTATGGCACTCATGGGTAAACCGATATTGCCCTTTCGAAAATTAACCTGCTTGGCTTACGCCTCGCAAGTTAATTTTCTCATGGGCAATATCTTACTTTACCCACTAGTACCATAAATAACTATTATACGTTTTCTACCAAAAGTTTTTTTATTTTAATTTGATAATATTACTTTATTATTTTGAATATTAGTCTTGCAAGTATTTTGGTGAAATATAGTGTTTTCAAACAAATAAATAACCATTCAATAAGTGTATTAACTCAAAGTTAAGCAAGTAATACATCTATTATACTATTCACAGAGCGTAGCGCCAGAACACTATCATACGGTAGTTTCAGATTTCCCAAAATCGCCAAAAGACGTCATAAAAAAAATTCTTGAAAACAAATGTGTTTCCGCCATTTTAGATTCAAAGCAAATTCAAAATTAGTAAAATCAATTTCAATATAATATTTATAGAACGGGTTCAGAAGTATTAATATTTTCATAACAATCTCATTTTAATATAAATTAATCAAAACACTAAGCTAATTTGAAAATGAAACCGCACCCAAAAAAAGCGAACCAATTGTGTTTTTAGCGATTTAATTAGATAGCAGCTCATCATGGATAACTAGATAGGTTATAAGGCAGTTAAAAGAAATATTTTTTACAACTTAATATTAAATATATTTTAATAATTTATTATAATTGGTAACAATCGAATATAAAATATTGTAATACAAGGGCGAAAAGTTAAATTTGGACTTTTTTTACCCTCGTGCCGGAGGCCCTCCTCTTCTAAAAACCTATTCAATCGAAGAATTTAACTTTTAGCCCTTGTATTATATATGACTATTAATCTTTAATCGATTGGAGTTCTTTTACTCTCTTACTCTTTTACAAACCTTGTATAATATTTCTTCAAAATTAAATTAAGTGGCATTATCACTTCTTTCGCTATATGACTTGATAACCATAAAGAAACCACCAGGGTGTATTTTCTTTGTGATCGCATCATTCCGTCATCTTTCAGCGACTTTCAGGATGCTGCTAAAAATAACATTTAAATCAAAAGTTATATGCCATATTTTTTATCGATTTTTCACTTTCCCCAAGGAAAGTCTTGCTTTAGTAAAAAAAATAGAAACAAAATTATTGCTTTTTATACGTTTCTAAACGTTTTATATCCAAAAAATATTATTTCCTTAAAAAAATGGTGTCTGTCGGTCTGTGTGTCCGGGAAACTTGTGACCACGATAACTCAAGAACGCTTCGGGCTAAAGACTTCAAATTTGGACCACTGGATGATTATCCAAAGTTCCAGGCTGGGATTGTTTTTCATAAAAATCGGATTGGGGTAAAAGGGTAAAATGGGGTAAAAACAATTTTTTTCAAAAACCTATTTTTTAATTTATTTTTCGTTTTACCTAAAAAGAAACTTTTTACGTGGAAAGAAATTTTTTTTGGAAAAAGAAGTTTTTTTAAAATAATTTTGATTTTTTTTTTTATTTTTTTTTTTGGTTTTGATTTTAATGAACTTAGGGCTATAGGGGAAAGTATTATTTTGTAGGCAGCAGTATTTTTGTATATATCGCACTGGGTGCAAAGGACGTGAAAATTTTAATAAGATTACACCAAAATTAACTAAATTAAAAATTAAAATCGACCTGTCCGAGCGTTTTTTTTAACTTGTAAATGGAAAGTTAATGGGGTGATTTCAGACTTAATTTACGCAGAGTATAACAACTAACAGATTTAAGTGTTCTGACGGAAATTTATTTATGTGAATTTAATAATCATTTTATTTATTGCTATTATTTAAAATTTTTGTATTACAGATGTCTGTAAAATTGTAAATTTGGGTTTAATGTATAATTTTAGATATACACGGTGTATTTGAAATACGGTTCGAAATTTTAAGGGGTGATTTTACATCAGAAAATATGACAAAAATTTCCTATAAATATATGTCTAAAAATCCGTTATAAGGGAGCTACGCTCCTTTGAAAGTGGCTAAAAAAATCGTTTTTTATTTAATAACTCGGAGGGTTTCCGAGATATAGCAACGAGGTTTTGCACGTAAACTAATTTTAATAAGGCCCATCTTCGTATGTTATTTTCATGTACTTATTTTAACCAGGGACGTGAGAAACGGGGGGTTACCAGTTTTTGTCCCAAGCTTTTTTCACAGTAACTTTTATATAATTTTATTTTTGGTATATGATTCCACAGGTCAAAATACATAAAAAAGCTACTCTTGGTATAACACTGTAGGATTAACCGTTTTCGAGATAAATTAATTTAAAGGTGAAATTTTACGGTATGAGGAAGAAAAATTAAATACTAAAATGTTGAAAACCGAAATTTCAATGATGCAGGGTAAATACGTACATCATAAAAAAACATAGAAAATACCTCATATACAGGTACTTCCAAAAATCAATCCTAAGGGAGCTATGGTCTCCTAAAATACACCATTTTTAAAGGGCCATAGTAGCTTTAAAAGTAATTTTTCGACATACATGTATAAAAACTTTTTTTCTTACAGTGGCAGCCTGAAAAGTTTCTTGCTGTCAAAAATTTAAACGCATTTTTTAATTAATTTTGTATGTTTTTATAATGACTTTTTAAATTAACTTGTAAAAATGGATGAGTAAAAGACGCTGACAAAAGTTTTTTACTTTTAAAAGATGTTTCTACTTACCTAATTTAATATGTACAAAATACGTACAAGCAATTTTTCTGGCGTCCACTGTAGTTTTCGATATAGAATAACCCTGCATCAATTTAATTTGTTGTCCACGAACAGTGAAATTTCACATTTAAATTAATTTTTCTCGAAAACGGTTAGTCCTACAGTGTTACAACAAGAGTACCTTTTTTTATGTATTTTGACCTGAGGAATCAGATACCAAAAATAAAATTACAAAAAATTATACAGAAAAAATTTTGGGACAAAAAACTGATAAGGCCCTCCCGTTTTGCAGGCCCCTAGTTAAAATAAGTACATGAAAATCATATACGAAGATGGGCCTTATTAAGATTAGTTCACGTGCAAAACCTTAAAGGGCTCCTGAGTTATTAAATAAAACCCGAATTTTTTAGCCACTTTCAATGGGGAGTAGCTCCGCTACTACGCATTTTTAGACATATGTTTATAGGAAATTGTGCTCTCTAAAGTTCATATCACTTTTTTACCAAATAATTAACCTTGGCAGCCTTTAATTTTCTTGTATATATACTACATTATTTATGGATAGTGTCCTTATCTTAATTATATCATATTTCCAAGCTCGATGAACGCGTTTTCAAATAAAAATAATTCATACGCGAAATTTTATTGGAATTCTCTTGTTCTCCACACGGCGCCCTTTATCTGTAAATGTATCCCTTGTAGGGTATAAACTTGGGCTCATTTTTCTTTTTATATGGTCACTTTTATTCGCCCTTTATGCAGTTTTCGCTTGACACATACAATCTATGATTATTACACTAATTATATTTCTCTTTGTTTATGGCTCTGCACAGACTATACTAGGCAATATAGCCTTATTAAAAAAAAAAAAAAAAAATTACACATTCTAGTTAAATTTATAATACTCTTTTTATTTGATTGTATATAGGAAAGATAATTTTTGTATATTAAATATATCCGAAAAGTTAGATTTTTCGTACTGGTGCGCAAAGCAAAATAGTCTACGTTGATTGATATTGAAACCGTTGACAGTTAAACTCTAACCTTAACTTTGTTGTCAAAAATACAAATTTAGTTATTAGGATGTAACAATATGACACACCTGACTACAATACAAGAAATAATCAGGACTTCTTTGTAAATATATGTAAAACTGTAAAATTACAAAACTCAAGATTACAAAGGGGTCACAGAAGTGGTCAAGTGGTCTATTAAAAGTTTATGGAAAACCAATAATTTAGATATTGATACTGATATTTTTCAGTATGGTGTCTTTAAATATGGCCAATCGATTAAAAATACTTTCATGCTTGTGTCGCTTCCGGTTATACCGGAAGTGGCACTCAACTTTGATTTTTTAAATGGAACACCGCATATATTTTTTAATTTTTAAAATCTGTATTGAATTAGCTTTATTTTTATGTGCAAAACTTTATGTCTATCTCCAGTAGTTTTTAAATTATTTAACTTTTTAGCAAAAAATAAGCTAATTTAAGCGCCAATAAAAAAGTTAATTTCTGCTTGATTTTTTTAAATTGTAGAAAAGTTTACTCAATGATACTTAACTTAATTATTTTATGCTGAAACAAATCCTAAAATTTATACAGGGTGTCTAAGAAAGCAGGTCAAAACTAACAAATTTAAAATTGCCATAACTCTTTTTTTTTAATGGCACCCTATATTTTTTTATTTAGTTAAATAGAAATTTTATTTGCTTTAAAATAAATAAAAGATACCCTATACTAACATTAACCGTTTTTGAGCTATTTGCAAATTTTTGGGAAAAAAGGCGTATTTCTGTAAATTTTTAAACTAGTATTTAATCAAGTAGGCTGGTAAATGACATTTCATTTTTATTTGTTTAACTTAAATGTCATCATAATTATCTTGATTAATTAGTGTAAAATAATGGCAGAGAGATTTATTTGCTATTTTTATTGAAAATGATAAAATAATTAGTAGAACATGCAGAAAATTTAATACAAAATATCCTAATTTACCAAGACTGTCAAGTAAAAATTTAAAAGAATTCACACAAATAAAAATCGATTCATTTTAACGTATGCCAAACCTAGCGAAGTTTACTCTATTACAAACCCGACAATACTGGCTAAGTTTAATGTGAAACAGGTTGACTCCGATAGGAGCCTGCGGTACCTGTGCAAGGTACCGACTGGCTCCTATAGGAGCAATTGGCAGCGAACGTAGCAACAAACATATCATAAGTTTTAACAGAAATACGGCTTTTTGAAAATAGCTCAAAAAGGGTTAATGTAAGTATGGGGCAGAAATACGGCCATATAAGAAATACACTATAAGAGAAAGTCAAATACGTGACCGTGAAAAGTATTCAGGACCCGAACCTGTGTTTTGGCTTCTAGGTACGACTGAGCGATGGCGCCAGCTGTGAATGAACTTGATTGTTTAGTGGGAGTGGGGTGAGGGGTAGTATATCTGTCAAAACAATTGAAATTTTACTCGTGAAATTTTACTCGTGATTTGCAATTTATTGTGCTTTTATACCGAACTTTTATTGTGATGTCTAATACAAAATGTGTATTGTACCGTTTTGCAAGGATCAGTTAAGTAAACGTCACCGTTTTCCTAGTAAATATAAATATAAATAATTCTTTATTTAGCTAAGTAGCTATTTACATATTTACAATAAATTTAAGTATTTAAAATGTACATTTAAAGCTGTAATATGGTTTCATAAAGTTTAGTTTTAAATTTACGATATTCACTACAATATTTAACATTATTTGGTATTTCATTAAACCTAGCCAGGCCTTTATAAAAAATAGTTTTATGCACAAAACCTTTTTTAGTTTTGTCAACATAAAAATCGTTTTTATTTCTGGTATGCAAACTTATTTAATGTGTGGGTCAAAAACATTAATAGTGCCAAGTTAAATAAAATGACTAAAGGCAGGGACTGACCCTGTCTTGAAAAGCTTCTTATTATTTTGACTGAGCTATTTAGGGCAGGGACAGCCCCTACACAAAAAAACTTATTGATTTGACTGAGCTGTTTAGGGCTGGGACAAATGCCCTAAAAAGCTTCTTACCATTTTTACTGATATGTTTAGGGCAGGGATGGCCCCTATCGAAAAGAGCTTATCAGTTTGACTGAGCTAGCCTTAAACAGCTGTTTAGGGCAGGGATGGCCCCTATCGAAAAGAGCTTATCAGTTTGACTGAGCTAGCCTTAAACAGCTGTTTAGGGCTGGGATAGCCCCTGGCCAGAGAAGCTTATCGGTTTAACTGATTCATATTGTTTATCTGTTAAATGTACGAATACTAATTATAAAAACTTTGCAAATGTGCTCTGCCCTTAGGCAGTATATTGTGTATGACACTCAATTATATATGAAGGCAAATGTTTACTCCTCATATATATTTATTTATAATAAAAAGTTAACTGTTAAAAGTACGACATAATTGTTTTAATTTCCTATTTACGTTTAAAATAAAATATATAAAAATCAAAGCCAAGTGTTTTTTTTTAATTATATAGGTTTATTTAGCAAAAGATAAAATTTCATATTTTTAAAGTTTAACAAATTTTACATTTAATTAAAATTTCGATTCATATATTGTTATTTTTAATTAATGTGAGGGTTAGATAACCCACTTGTTAGACTTTAAAAATTTGTTTTATCTTTTGGTGAATAAACTTAGTTTCAAATAAAAATACAGAGCTTTTCCCCATTTTTACAAAATTGATTTGGGAAAGCAATAGTAATCTTTATTACCGACTTCCGTAGGTTATCTGTATTATCGGCTGTCGTTGACCGTGAATTTAGTGAATTTTAAAAAACAACCGCTAATGGCGTACAATAGTTTTCTATCTCTATCATTTGACTTTCTCTTATAGTGTATTTCTTATATGAATACGGCTTCACAATAATTTGCAAATAGCTCGAAAACGGTTAATGTTAGGTATAGGGTATTCAATATTCATTTTAAAGTAATTTTAATTATCTATTTAACTAAATAATAATATATATAGGATGCCATTAAGAAAAAATGAGTTATGGCTATTTTAAGTTTGTTAGATTTGACCTGCTTTCTTAGACCCCCTGTATAAATTTTGGCTTCTGTTTCAGCTTAGGATAATTCGGTTAAGTATCATTGAGTAAACCACAAAACAACTTTTCTCCAATTTAAAAAATCAAGGAGAAATTAATTTTTTTAGAGGTGCTTAAATTTGCTCATTTTTCGCTAAAAACTTGAATAACTCAAAAACTACCTGAGATAGACATAAAGTGTTACACATCTCAATAAATTAAATTTATTGCAAATTTTAAAAATTAAAAAATATTTGCATATATAATACCCCATGGGGTATTCCATTTAAAAAATCAAAGTTGAGTGGCACAAGCATGAAAATACTTTTAATCGATTGTCCATATTTAAAAACCTTAAAGTGAAAAATATCAGATTTTTAAAATTATTGGTTCTCTATAAACGTTTAATAGGCCACTTCCGTAAACAACCCTGTATAGTGGTGTAAAACTCTTTAATAACCTACCTGTAAAGGTTAAAAATTGTGATAGGTATGTTTTATTTAAATTAGTGGAATTTGTAAAAATAAATTATTAAGTAATAACTATTTAGTAATGTTACAATTTATAAGATTCACAAATAGAATTAAGTTTTGTAATTAAATAAATAATATATATTGTAAATTGAAAAATCTATGCTAATAAATTAAATTAAATTAATGGAATAAAAAGTAGAGTATAATCAACAAACTAATAACTCTTCTCTTTAGAATAGGCATTTCATTGGTTAAAACTGACAAAAACGTCGGCAACATAAACATTCGTCTGTCTTACTCACACATCTTTGTTCTAACAGAGACAACAATACCAGTTACTGGTAACTGTTATTGTTCAGGCCTAAATATACATACTATTTGTTTACAAACAAACCGAGATGTTGGCGATACTTTATTTTAACGGTATGCGTATTCTAGAAAAAAGAGTTATTAGTTCGTTGAGTATAATACACGAAACAAAACTGTTTTTAGGGCGATTACGGTTGCCAACTTCGCTCTCCGAGCTCGGATAGAAGTTTCCGTAATCGCACTTAACACAGTATTTTTTGTCCTTGTATCATAAACTACTATTTTATAATCTATATTCTGTTTAACAGTAGATTTAGTCCAGTCAAATAATAAATGCAAATTGCAATAAATGTACACTGGCTGATATTTTATAAGTTAGTAGTGGATGGTAACAGGACACTCCTCTTAGTTTTTCACCGGGTAGTTGGGGTCAGGAGTGTCCACTATCTTGAATTTTAGGGGCCAGTTGCTTAATATGCATCTTACGATAAAAAAGTTCAAATTGAATTTTAGGGGTGAGTTACTTAATATGCATCTTACGATAAAAATGCATATGACCAATTTTGTTGAGAAGGAAATTTTCAACAATTTTTGTTTGTATAATTTTTTTAATATATTAATAACGATCGAGTTAATTTAAAAATAGCCATGTTGGAGGTAAAATTGTTTTTTTTCCATTTTCCAGCCAAATTATTCATTGGACGATAAAAGTGGTTATAAGAAAACTTGGAGCTCTTGAAATTTTCTATAAGTTTCATACATTATATATTTTCCTAGGTACTTTGGTCAGGTTACAGAGGGCGCACCTTGAGTTTCAGCGACCACTGTAACCGTAACAAAATAATTATGAAAATGCTTAATATATAAAACTTATACAGAATTTCAAGAGCTACAAGTTGGCATATAACCAGTTTTAGCTCCGAAAAATAATTTGGCTAAAAATAAGAGAAAAATAGTTTCATCCCCAACATGGCCATTTTTTAATATTTATAACTCGATTGTTATTAACATATTAAAAAAATAATCCAAACAAAAATTGTTTGAAAATTCCTCCTTAAAATTGTTTATATGCATTTTTATCGTATTTAAGGCGTATAGTGCAAGAGTGGCCCATCTCACTTTATGAAAATATCGAGATAATGACTATTTAAATTTCTCCGATTTTTTAATCTTTGATCTAGGACGCATTGTTTTATTTAAAAAAATTCTGTTAGGGTTTTTGGACTCAACCAACATTAAGGTAATGTATGACAAACAAATTTATTTTACTTTCTATACTTTCTTAAAGAAAAAAATTGGTCACTATACATTGTGTTCATTTTGGGCCACTATTGCATTACGAACGAGATTTGACCTTCAATAACACGTTTTTTTTTTGAGTAGATCTAACCTCACATTTTACTTTGAAATTTTAATTATTTTTACATGTGACAGAAATGTTCGTTAACAGAATAGTCAAAATACCAATAATTATGCTCTGGAATAGTTAAATAAACGTTCTTCTGTTCTTGGACTAATTACCTTTAAAAATAAAGCATAACTAATGCGTAAACATTGTTCAAGTACCTAAATGGATTTCAGTTTATATGATCTCAAAGTTTAAGGCAAGTTGTAATTATTTTTTATTAATAAAGCAAAATGTACAAAATTGGTAACATAACGCTCCTTGTGCAGAAAATGATTTGTTTTGGGGCGAACAAATAACGTTTTCGATAAAACAAATTTTGGCTTTTTTAAGAATCTTTCTAAAAATATCTTTATAAATCCTTGGTAAAACTTGCCTTGTTAGCTTTTTTAAGAATAAAATTGACATTTTTAATGATGCAGTTGGCTTTTTCAACATCCCCAATAATATAACCCAGCGAACACCACTATCAACCCATGAGGGAACATTCAAGTATCACGTAACGCTCTAGGGGGGAGGGCGAATTTGTTTAAAACGTTTCGCTGCGTTTTAAGGGGAAGATGGGGGTAAATGGTATATAACATTAAAAAATTATATATAGCCTATACCTGTGGGCCACTCTTGCACTAATAAAAGCGATAATTTTAATTATGCAATAGTGCTTTAAATGCTTGTATCGTGCCAAAAAGAAAACCCTCTGTTATGAGGGTGGTATGTAATGAAAGATATAGATGTCCTTACATTTATAAAAAAGCAAATATCAAAAAAACACATATGGGCCACTATACGCCTTATTTAGCAACCACACTCACCCCCAAAATTCAAGATAGCAGTCATCCCTTACGCAAATCACCCGGTGAATAACTAACAGGAGTGTTCTGTTACTATCCACCACTACCCTTTAAAATATCAGCCCGTGTACATTTAACATTATTTAACATAGGAATTTTTCGTTATTTGACTGGACTAATAGAGAAATAAATTATTACACTTGAAAAAGTAATATTATGTAAATTAAGCATATTGGTTTTATGGTGGGCGTGATTACTTGTATACATATTAATTTAGGTTAATTCAATACACCACAGATACATCCCATTTTTTAATTTATTTTATTTATTTAAGTGAATTTGTAAATGACCGCTTATTAGGATTTTTTTAATTGTGTTTTATAATTTGAATGTGGTTGGTATGTTTAAGTCACATTAACAACTTTTTTGGGTAAACCATTAAATATTTATTAGGGTCACCGGTTGTTGCTTTTTTTATTTGGTTTTCTTATGTATTAAACCACTATCTCTCAAAAAAACGACATGATCGAGGAAAACGAAAGTTTCGAAAAGAGCGTAATCCAGTCGTCAGGTCAATAAAAGCGGCTTTACCTGGAACTAATTCAGGGAGTTTTGATTTTGGGTGTATTTTGTAGGGTATACCAATTAAACAAAGCAACAACCGATCAAGTAAACCTACTATATATATACCGGGTGTCCCAACTCTATTTACCCAGCTATTTTCTTGAAAACTAAAAGAGATAATCAAGTTCTGCGAAAACCATCTTAAATAAGACAACTACCTTTAAGCATATATTTGATACTTTCCTCAAAATTCTCTATTGAACTATATATTTTTAATTAAAAAAAAAATTAAGGTTTTAATTCTTTGTGCTAAAAATGCGACTTTATAAGTTTTTTCTTTGTAAATTTTTATTTATATCAATTAAAATTAGTTTAAAAGTATAATTTACGTTTTTTCATCATGATATTAGTACCTTTTAAAAAATTGTTTGATTTTTTTAGAGTAATTTTGAAAAAAATACCCATTTTCAACCCTATTTTAAACCCAAAAAGAAGAAGGATTATTAACATGGATAAAATTATGTACGTGTGACATGTAATGATGGAGAGTAAAGAAAACATTGTCCTCTGTTGTAAATTAAATTAAATATAATCTAAATTGTTTAATTATAACACTCTAAGTATGTATAAACTACCTTCTTAAAGGGCCAGAAATGAGTATAAACAAATAAAGAATAAACAATAAACAATGTTTAAAAAAGTTAAAAAATATATAGTTAAATGGAGAATTTAATAAGCTTTAAAATGATATATCACACGACCCCACTTACCTATTAAAAAAATGTCCCCCTATGCCCCTCTGACCACATTTTAAGAGCTGAAAGTATCAAATATATTCTAAAAGATAGTTTAAGTTGTCTTATTTAAGATGATTTTAGTAGAATTTGATTATCTCTTTAGGTTTTCGAGAAAATCGTTGGGTAAATAGAGTTGGGACACCCGGTATATTAAAAACATAATGATTTCTTCCTTGAGCGATTCTTATAATGATCCCCCGAATCAGCTTTATTTATGAATCGCAAAAGGAAAAACATCGTTAGTTAGGACTGTTTAACAGAGGGCCAACACGTTAAGAAAATCTGCCTAGTCTTTTTAAAAAGCAAATTTACCTTTAAATCGATTTTGATATTATGCCGAGAACTAATAACACTGCTCGACAAAAATAAGCTTTTTTTATTTGCCGAAGATCTTTTAGTTGATTCTGGCTAAATTTGATGTGCTAATTTCCCAACCTTGCTTCGTTTTTCTCGATCAGCTCGTTTTTTTTTGAGGGTGCACAGTGATTTTTTTTTTCACCATAGTTGTAGTGAAAAACGAATTAGAGTCTAATTCTTTTTTTTTGTCGTGGTTTGGTAATAGGGCTCTAAGCCATAAAACAGCGGATTTCAAATATCCTTATTTGTTTATTTTTTATAGGATTCTAAATTCAAAAAATCAGATTTTTTTGCATTTTTTCGGTAGCTTTTGATGAAAATTTTATATAAAGTCCAAAGATATGTCTCTAATTTGTATACGCAATACTAACACATATGTGGTTTATAAAAATAAAAAAAAAATAAATTTAATCCAGTTAGGGAAATTTTACCGGGGTTATCGAAAAAAGAAAAAAAAAATATTGAAGTATTTTATTTATTTTTAGGAGAGCGACACGATAAATTAAATTTATTATGAAAATAGCAAAACAAAAAAATTAAAAAAGCTTTTTATCCTTGCTTTAAAATATTAAAATAACACTAATTAAACATTACATAATTCAAAATATTTTTTTTTCTGCTTTCAATAACTCTCCGTAAAATCTTTATTAATGGATTCAATCTAAAACTTTTTTTTTACAAAATGTATATGTATGTTTGTTAGTATTTATAAAAATCAGAACCTTATCTTTAGTATTTATATAAAATTTTCATCAAAATATCATATATCAAAAAAATAAAAAAAAAATAATTTTTTGTGTTAAGAACCTATAAAAGCAAGTGAATAAATATATTTCAAATAATTTTTTTCGGCTTTTCGCCCTAATAAATAATAACTAGACCTTAACCTATCAAAAAAAAAACACTGTGAGATTGTAATTATAGCAGAAAAGATCTGCCCCAATAATACACTTCAATTGGTGACCAAATTATAGAATTTTCTCTATTGCCAAAATGGCCCAGTCCAGGCCTAGGTCAATTTTTACTTTTTATATATAAAGTTTATTTAACTATAATCTACCCTACTGAGTGAGGGTCAAAACAATTAAAGTTAGCAGAAAAATCCCTAGTCACTATATTAAATTGAACACTTTAAAAAAATTCGATGTACAGGGTGATTAAAACTTAAGTACTAAATCTCCTTGCTTAGTCTTAGAATGGTGATAAAGCAAGAGCATCGTTTTGTTTTAAAACATGATATAGCGATACCAACGTAATTTATTATTCCAGTAAAATTTTATTAGTTTATTTTTAGAATAAAGTTACTCTAAACGTAAGTTATTGATTAAAATCTGCCTATTTTATCTCATTTTTTAATAATAGTTATTTATGGTACTAGTGGGTAAAGTAACCTGCTTGGCTGACGCCTCGCAGGTTAATTTTCTCATGGGCAATATCGGTTTACCCATGAGTGCTATACAAGGTTTTATCCAATAAATAGCTTAGAAATTCATATTTTTATAAAAATTTTAATGACATTTACAAGAAAATAATTTGACAACTGACAGTTGAGTGGGTAAAATAAATAATTATCCACTCAAAAAAAGTAAAAGCCACGCGGGGGTTATTATTGAGTTTATCTATATAAAATAAAGCTGGCAATTGTCTCATTATCTGTATGTATTAGATAAAAGGCTTTTTTTTAGTAATGTTATCATCTAAATACTAAGTTTTTTAACTCAAGAGAATAAAGTTACCACAGTAACCCTACAATATAATTTAGATGGGTAATTACCCATTAATTATAATTAGACTTATAACATTATTGTCAAACAAAGATATTGTAAAACTGCTATGATAATTTTATTTTCTCGAGTTAATGAACCTGGTGTTAGATAATAAAATTAATTTAAAAACTTTCATTTTATTTCAAAACGTAATAAAATAGGCACTTTTGAATGTATAACTTATTTTTAAACTTCGTCCTAAAAATTAGCTAATAAAATTTACTCTTTCTGGAATAATAATTTAAGTGGATATCGCTACAGTGTGGGTTTAAATAGAACGATGCCCTTGCTTTATCACCATTTTAAAAGTAAGTAAGAAGATTTAAAATAAAAAAAAGATTTTTTGAAATTTCTCTTACCGTTACTGAGATACAGCTCTAAGTACTCAAGATTCAATCATACTGTTTTATTGCCTTTATTAACTTTAATATCAGAGGCAATACAAGAACATCTATTACTTTTTACAAACGTTTATTTACCTATTGTCCACCCTACCGAGTAAGGGTTGAATGAATCAAAAATTGTCAATAAAATCCTTAGTCGCTCTATTAAATTGGCGCTATATCATTTTAAAAATTAGGAGAAATTTGAATGGGGATTAAATTATATGAAGCCGACAAATGTCATAAAATGAGTCACATCACCAAATAATTGGCTATTTCGTACCATATTGCCGATTGCAGGATTCAAACGACCGCATATCTCATCGAAATCTAACATATTTACTTGTCACTTACCAATCCAGAAGCTATCCCGTTTTACTATCCGTTCTATTATAGTCAAACAATTTATTATATAAAGATCCCCTTCCTCAATGTAACCGTTTTAGGGGGATGACAAACGGACATGTTATTCAGAGGGTATATTGGACTATATTTTTTCTCTTATTGATTGGTTTAGTCAGAAAGACTTTGCAGTGATGACAAGGCAGATTTGCAAAATCTCGAGATATGCGAATTGTTGTTAGTAAGGTGCTTAGTAAGGTTAGATTTATCAAAACTCCTTACAATCCTCATTTTTTATGCCTATTTTAAGTCTTACTGCCTTTTATTAAAATTACGTTACTACTTTACTATTATCTGCTACTGGATTAATATAACAATATATAACAAATAAAATATCCTCGGAAGTACATACCGGGTGTTTTCAAAGGTGGCTCGCCTCTATAACTTTTTTATTCCGGTTTAACTGAAAATTACCGCAACTTTTGAATTTTAAATGGAACACCCTGTCTATTTTTATAGATTTTAATTTTCCATTAAATTCTGTGTATTATCTTAAGTTTTTGTCAAATTGTGACAGCTTTGTCATTTTTTAAATCAAATTTTGTTTTAGATTTTTTTATCTGGAAAGTCATTCTATTTATTTTATATCAAATATTAGTAGAAAATACGAATTATTAAAAAAAATATTTACATTTAAATTTACACGAAAACTAAATTTATAAACTTATAATTATTTATAAACTTGGAAAAATACATTTTTTGCTTTTAGTCGATTTTTTGCTTCATTATGCCTATGGC
>OY294045.1:40568280-40599955 GCA_958510825.1 Brachypterus glaber
CGGAGCAATGGGTATGGGCAAGGGAAAAATAGAAAGAATTGATTAATGTTGTTAGGGGCGCCAGTTACTTTAGCTTTTACTCCTTTAGGTAAGTAACAACCTAGTGTAAATACTTAAGCTTTTCAGTTTGAGAAAATATAACCCTTAAATAAAATAAGATAATTCATTTGAGAAATTTATTATAAATAAACTTAATGAAAGCACATCAAGTAATGTATTAATATATATAAAAAATATGTGTAATTATATTAAGATATAATTAAAGAAATCTTAATAAAAATTACTAAATTCAGAAATCATTCGACTTAAATGTATAAAGAAAACATGAAGTTCAGCAAGCACCAAGAAATGTATGTAAACAGCAATCATTTCTTGCAGTGTATAAAAGTCATGCTTAAATTAGAAATCATTTAATCAAAAGTATGATATTTAATAATTAATAAATGAGATTAAATGTTTTAAAAAAAATAAGTACCTAAAAATGAACAAAAGCCAGAATGGCATATAGTATTAAACAATACTATATCAGATCTGATAAAGTTTACAGTTATAAGAATATTGAAATAAAAGAATTTAAAATATGAAATATTGCTTTCAAAAGTTTTCAGAATGAGTACTTAGCTGGTTTCTGCAAAATCCATGAGGTATGAATTCCATCGTCTCCATCTGTACAAGTCTCCCCTATGCTGATGAATTCATTTCTCAAATGAAAGAAAAAAAATATAGGCTGTCCCATCTACTTTGGAAAAATCATCTTCCAGGATAAAATGTATTATCGAAAATGTTGTCCGGGATAAAATATACTTTTGAAAATTATGTCCAATGTAAAATTGTCTGCTAGACGGTCATATAGAATTTATCTATGCCGAAAAATACAGAACCATGTTCCAACAGAACATCACTCCATGCGGAGAACTTGTATATCAAATATACCAAAATAAACTTCAACTTAAATTAATGTAATTCCATATTAATGGTATAGAAATGGTAATTAATTAATGGTCTAGTAATGTAGTAATAATGGTGCTAAAACAATAATTATATCTCAGAAATATTCTAAGAAACAGAAAAACTTAACTTACGTGTCATACTAAGTCTTCGATGTCCATCGAAACGTTATAAATGCGTAATTGTAGAAAATAACAGTTACAATATCTTCCGCATTGTTTAAATATTCATTTTCACTAACTTTAAATAAAAATACATGAAGGATTACTTCGATGATTACAGAAAATAAACACTCGTCAAAATGACACCACCATTGTACAGAGTTGCTTCAAGAAGAGCGAAAATCGACCTTATTCACTAGTATGAACCCTTCAGGTAAATAAAATCCTATTTCTGAACTATTAGCGACATCTATGCAAGTCATTATCAACTACAGTTTTACCGTATAGGATTCCTAATAAAGGTAACAAAAACTACACCAAAAATAATAACAAAAAGACTATTTCCTAATAAATCCGTATTAGTGATATCTAACCTCAAAATATTACTCTAAGAAACAAATATAAACAATACTTATTGTTTATCAGCAAAACTAATAAAAATACGAACAGAATACTAAGTGTCCTGTGAACTAAGTATAAACAAAATACCGAATCTAAGTGAGCAGTTCCAGCAAACTATTTTCAACAAATTCTAGATTATCCCGAAGGAATAAGCATACACAACTTTCCAGGAGAGACAAGCTACAGGTGAAAGCCAGTGAAATCCAACCCTCAATAGACTCTGAAACATATAAAAACCAGGTAAGTCCATAGACAAATGTATTATAGAGAAATAAGTCATATGATTCTTTATTATTAAAAATCATATTCTAATTATGTTTTCTTTATGTTATTTTCAGGTAGAACTATGGAATAGAGACTTATATGGTTAGAATTCAGTTCCTGCTACAAAATAGTCCCAGATACAAAATAGTTCTGTACGTACGTAACTATTTATATACAAAATAAACATAAATTATAACGTAAGTAAACGAATAGTTTAATTAACCCTTGCTATATTACAAAGTGACGATTTATATCGTTACAATATTTAAAATTGGCCTCCATCTGCGACGGTTACTTTATAATTGAATTTTTCATTATTATTGTTTTATACAATACTGTATAAACAATCTTTTGATTTTTTTATTATTTTTTTTATGTGGCTAGGCGACATCTATGCAAGTCATTATCAACTACAGTTTTACCGTATAGGATTCCTAATAAAGGTAACGAAAACTACACCAAAAATAATAACAAAAAGACTATTTCCTAATAAATCCGTATTAGTGATATCTAACCTCAAAATATTACTCTAAGAAACAAATATAAACAATACTTATTGTTTATCAGCAAAACTAATAAAAATACGAACAGAATACTAAGTGTCCTGTGAACTAAGTATAAACAAAATACCGAATCTAAGTGAGCAGTTCCAGCAAACTATTTTCAACAAATTCTAGATTATCCCGAAGGAATAAGCATACACAACTTTCCAGGAGAGACAAGCTACAGGTGAAAGCCAGTGAAATCCAACCCTCAATAGACTCTGAAACATATAAAAACCAGGTAAGTCCATAGACAAATGTATTATAGAGAAATAAGTCATATGATTCTTTATTATTAAAAATCATATTCTAATTATGTTTTCTTTATGTTATTTTCAGGTAGAACTATGGAATAGAGACTTATATGGTTAGAATTCAGTTCCTGCTACAAAATAGTCCCAGATACAAAATAGTTCTGTACGTACGTAACTATTTATATACAAAATAAACATAAATTATAACGTAAGTAAACGAATAGTTTAATTAACCCTTGCTATATTACAAAGTGACGATTTATATCGTTACAATATTTAAAATTGGCCTCCATCTGCGACGGTTACTTTATAATTGAATTTTTCATTATTATTGTTTTATACAATACTGTATAAACAATCTTTTGATTTTTTTATTATTTTTTTTATGTGGCTAGGGGACAGAGGAAAGTGACAAAAGTTTTAAGGAGTCGGTTAAATTATATGGTAACCGTCGCAGTCGGAGGCCTCTTCTGCCTTCATATTATTATTATATTTGTATATTTGAGTTAAATTTGTAGATTTGAATCATTACTATGATATTTAAAATTGGCCTCCATCTGCGACGGTTACTTTATAATTGAATTTTTAATTTAATTATTTATTTTAAACGTTTTTTTTTTTTTGTAAATAAACCGTTTGGATTTTATACAGTTTTATTTTAGGCTGACGAACACAGATAATATAGTCGAAACATGTACAAATAAAGCTATAACTATAATAACTATTATTCATGGGACCAACACGCATATCTCGATACCTTTTTTATAAAAATTGAAGGAGTTTTTTATTTTTGCTCTTTATAGATCCCTGATAACTATCAGCTATTATATTATAATAGCAGCAATTATGCGAAACATGGACTTTTATATAACCCATGTCACCCTCGGTATCAAGACAAATAGTTTGACACCTCAATCGTCAAATTCGGATTAGGCGTTTAGGCTGCAGAGCAAATTCCTTATTTTATGCTGATGATAAAACTAATAAGTCGAATATAGTCGAAACATCTATAACTATAATAACTACTTTTATTCATTTATACAAAACGCTTCGTTTAATACCTCATTTATAAAAATTGTCATTTTTGCTCTTTATAAATCCCTGATGATGACAGGCCAAATAGGCGAAAGATAAATTTTTATATAGCCTATATCACCAGTGGTATGAAGACAAGTGGTTTGAACGCTTAGGGAATGTTCAGTATTACGTAACGCAAATTGTACCAAAATTCATACACCATACCCCGGTCCTAGCGTTATTATAGATTATAGAGATTTTCTATTTTGGCTACCCCCCCCCTCCCCTAATAGGGGGTGTGTTAGGGGGTAGCCAAAATACGAAATCTCTACAGCCGTGAATAACGCGAGAACCGAGGTATGAAGTGTATGAATTTTGGTACATTTTGGGTTACGTAACACTTGAACGTTCCCTTAATGGTAAAATTCGGATTATGCGTTTAGGCTGTAGAGCAAATTTCTTATTTTATGCTTATGATAAAACGAAGAAATCAAATACCTAGTTGAAAAAGCCATATATAAAAATAATAACTACTTTTTTCCACTACTAGCTTTAGAACATACCATTATTTATCATGTTTTCATACTGTGAAATTAATTTTCTTCACCCATAGCAATAATAATTTTTTTTCCTAGTTGGAGTAAATTTTATAAACAATTGATATCTGCCACTTGATTTTTCTTGAACTGCAAAGACATGTCATTGCTTATAATTTTTAATGGGCAAAAAGCAACAATATTTTGCCATTGGATAAAAAATGAGCATTGCAAATATTATAAATGAATTAATTATAATAGAATATAACATATTGTCAAGAGTTGGCTAGGTTTGGACTTTTTTTTTAGCCACTTTTTAAGGGGCGTATTTTTAGACATGTTTATGGAAACTTTTTGTAATATTTTCTGATGTAGAATCACCCCTTAAAATTTAGGACCTTATTTCAAATACACAGTGTATATATGGACTTAAAACTATTATTTTACACCTAGGTACTATGCTAATTTACTACAAAGAAATTAAACCTTTGTGGTTTGAGTTTTTTTCGTAAATGTGTCGCTTAATAATTAAAAGCAGCCAAAACTAAAGTTATTTTAATGGGATAAGTTTTTTATATTTGATGCTTACATATGTCCAAAAAGTTTTGTTGTAAGAATGATTAAATTATAAGTCAAAACGCGTTTTCTTTATTTTCTCCACATTTAAACTTTGATAGACCACTTTAGCTCCAGCTTCACCATATTATTTTTCTTTTCTATTTTTTTCTATTTTTCTTGCGATTAAATATTTTTGGGTGATTTTAGAATGAAATGTATCGTGGTTAAACTTACATCGGGATACAAGTCTTGGTCCCAAAGAATTTGCTGTGAAGTAAAGAGTGAGCCAGGCAACATAGAATTCCAAAAACGTGCAGGTTATATTGTAGCATAATTTAAATTAAAAACAAATGTGAAAAGGATTGCCTCCATACTCCATAAGCCAGAAAACTACCAATTAGAAACTGGTTAACAGAAGCCAATAAAATATAAAACTAAAAAACATATATGTTTTACTATAGTGTCCATTTGTGTCAGGTAGTGGGAAAACCTCAAATAAAATTATCGAGCAATACGTTCATTTAAGTGGTCGCTTTGTCCTTTGCTTCAGATGGCCTCCGGTCAATCTGGTCTAGGTGAAAGTAGCTGTTAATGGAATTTCTAGTTGCAACCTTTTTGTGCGAAAAGCTCTTATAGATGGATATTTTGTGAGTCGGGAAATTTATTTACTGACCATTTTCAATTTCAATTAAGTTTAAATTAGAATTAACCTTATAAACTTAGTTTGGGATAAGATGTACACTTACTTTATAAAAGGAATCCTTTTTAGAAAAAAAAAACTAATCAGATAAAATCAACGTTATAAGCAGTAGTCGGCGAATTTCCAGTACTCGCATAGGCGCCGCGTCGACTCTAGCGTTGAGGCGAGGTTTTAAATATTTACATTTTTATTTCTTTTAATCTTGATTTTTTTTTATAAAAATTAAAAAACTTTTGTATTCTTAAAAGATAAAAATCGAATGTCGTTTTTTTTTTCTTTGAAAAACACCGATATAATAATAATAATAATAATAATAATATTTATTGGTACAAATGAAAGTAGTACAATGTATATATATATATATAATAATAGGTACAATAAATATGCTGATAGCACAAAAAATGTTTAGAACATTTGCGCGTGCGTAACATACAATAACATACATACAATAAAAGTTATAAAATACATAAATATAAAAAGATAATAAAGTCTTAATTAAATTAATAAAAATAAAAATATATAAATTAAAAGTAAAAAATAAAAGTAAGTAAAATATAAAAATAAAAAACTGCTATATTTGTATAGTAAAATAGGTAAAGTAAAAGAGGTTTTTCTTGCCACTTGGCAAGAAAAACTTGATAGTACTTTTTTTGTGTGCGAGTCTAACTTTTAAATAACTCACTAAATAAACTACATAATAAATAATAATAATAATAATAGTAAAGTAAGGTAAAATAGTAAAGCGAAAAGACACTTAAAAAGAGTATAGGTGGTAAATATAGTATATAAAATAAAACAAAAATATAAAAACAAAAATACAAAAACAAAACATAAAAATGGGTAAAATATACATATATGATGGTTAAAATGCAGACATTAAGTGTAAAATGGGACAAAACGGTTTAAAAGGCACAGCAATAAAACAAACAATCGACCGAGAGAGAAAATAGTTAAAAGGAGTAAAAAGTGGTAAGTATATAACGTGTAAGAAGAAACTAAAATATAAAAAATGGGTAAAATTTAAGATGGTTAAAATGCAGATAAAAAAAAAACAGTAAGTAAAAAATAAATAAACATTCATAAATAATAAAGAACGACACAAGACAAGAGTATATAACCTAATTTCAATAATATATAAAAAAAAGACAAAAAAAGAAAAAAAAAACAAAAAAAAAAAGAAGAACTGGACAATATAAATAAATAAAAAACAAATATAATATTAAGTAACAACATCAATAATAAATAACTAAATTAATTATAAATAAATAGAATCAGTTAGGTTAAGTAAGTGTCTGTATTTTTTAAATCAATATGCTTGTGAATGACTAGTCTGGGTAAGTTTAAAATATATTGTTTACATAACCTTTTGAACTGATTAATGCTTTGAGCATTTTGCAGATTCTTAGGAAGGATGTTGTAAACCCTAGGACCCAAAAATTTACAACTTCTTTGTCCTATGGTCTTTTTTACATTTGGTACAGGTAAGACTCTATTGCTCCTAGTTGACCTATTAATCATTTCGTTTCTATATTTGTAGGTATGTGTGGCCAATGTGAGAAAGAATAGCTGCCTACAATCCATTCTATGAGATAAAGAAAAAAGTTCATCCGTAGAGTAAGTATAATTTTTCTTATGCATGATCTTTAGAATGTATTTCTGTGTAACCTTCAAGTCCTCAAGTGATTTGTTGTATACACCACCCCACCCAAGAATCCCATACCTTAGATGAGATTCAACAAGAGCACTATATACCATATTAAGCTGTCTAATGTTTAGTATATTTCTTAATATTTTAAAAAATGGTATAAAGCACCTAATTTTCTTATTGGTTTCTTTTATTTGCATGTCCCATCTGAGGTGTTGATCCAATGTAATACCAAGAAATTTAATGGACTCTGTTCTGGCTATGGTAAAATTGTTTGAGGTAAGTGTTGGATGGAAGGCCATTGGCATAGGATGCAAATGGCATAAACATAGTTTTGTCTACGTTTAATGTTAATGTGTTAAAGTCAAACCACTCTTTTATGCCCAGAAAATCATTTTCTACGATTTCCTTTAATTCTATCCAGTTTCGTGCTTTATAAAAAATTGTCGTATCATCTGCAAAAGTAATAGTAATACCCCTGATTTTAATTCTAAAAATATTATTTAAATACAAAATAAAAAGGAGAGGGCCCAATATGGTACCCTGTGGTACTCCGTATTTTGGAGACAAGGGGTCGCTGATATTTGAACCAATCCGCATATATATATATATATATATATATATATATATATATATATATATATATATATATATATATATATACGTATAGCTATTATATAAAGTTAACATTGTGGGTAACATATCAGTGGTCAAATATTTCGATTTATAAAAATTTCCCTCATAATTCTGCAAAATTATTCCGTAAGCCTACACTGATAAAACTGTTTATTTGCGTCAACTAAATATTTGGTTGGATATGGCCAATTAAATATTTGGTTGGGACAAATAAAATTTATGTGAGTCAAATAAATTTTATTTCTGCCAAATAAATTATTTTGTTCCCATTAATAAATCATTTTGCAATTAAAATATTTGTTTACATGAACTAAATATTTATTTGACTCAAATAAAATTTATTTGTCCCAACCAAATAATTTAATTGACCATATCCAACCAAATATTTAGTTGACGCAAATAAACTCTTTTATCAGTGTATGTTTCTGTGTTTATTTTCAACGTTGATGAGTCATAACTGAGTTTACGCCGAATACGGCTTATAACCTTACAACGCACATGTTCACAGGCTCTGTACAATAGGGTGATTTTGTTGACTAAGCTAAAATAATATCGGTAAATGTTAAAGCAGTTTATTTTATTTTTTAACAGAAATCCCATAAAAGAAGAAGATTATGAATTCGACACACAGTACGTGTAGTTAAAGTCTCCCTATAGTAATGTGTACTAGACAATGATATAAGGAAACAAGGATTGCGCTGTAACCTTCCGAGCATCCAAATTTATGGTTTTTCCCTGATGTCAGAAATGATCATTTTTTCTTACTCACACTCATAATAATGTCTCTGTCACATCCTCATTTAATACGTAAGTTTTAAATCTTAAAACCGTTAAAATTAGTAATTTCTAGGGACTTTTTGTTATGGTTGGTAAATATCCAATGCCAATCTGAAAATAAAATAAAACACAAAATGTAGGTCACCCATGTAAGTCACTCGTGAAGATTAAAAACTCGGCAACAGATCGTCTAGCGCTCGCTAGATTTAAGCTACTTTCCATACAACTAAGTATTTAGATTATTGTCAGGTAACTATCAGTTTTAGACTCTCTGATTGGTTAAGTTTAACAGTTAACTGAGAATAATCTAAGTTCACAGTTGAATGGTAAGTAGCTTTATGTAGAAATGATTAATCGCGATCCTGCGGTGCTGGCCAACTTACTAGCTCAGTAACTAAGCATCATTTCTGGTTGTACAGGTCGTGCAGAAAGACGAGAGATGTTTTATAATACAATAGAGAGATCTCATGTACACGTACTGTAATGGCGTTTTTTTTTTTACTTTTATATAGTGGTCTACCTTAAAATGGCGTCCAATGAACACTGTCCATAATAATGCCCTCCTTAGGAGAAACGCGGCAAATCCAGATAGCAAATACAGTCGATTTTTACATGGATTTGCCGCATTCCTCCTAAGGAGGGCAGAATAGAACTAGGGATTTTTAATAGAATTTTATACGGTAGTTTTGAATTTTCAAAAATCGCCAAAAAGCAAATGTATTAATTAATTAATATGTTTTATAAAAAAAAATAACTAACTTTAAAAATGTTTGTCTTTCTCTCCGTCAGATATCTCGTTTTTCGTCAGCGCGATAAGTCAAGAATGACTACAATTTTGGGACAAAGCGAGTTCTACACTCATAAAACAGTTTATTTGTGTGTACAAAATATTTGGTTGGATATGGCCAATTGAATAATTTAGTTGTGTCAAATAAATTTTATTTCTGTCAAATAAACTATTTTGTTTCCATAAATAAATGATTTTAAAATTAAAATATTTATTTACATGAACTAAATATTTATTTGACTCAAATAAAATTTATTACTCACAACCAAATAATTTAATTGGCCATATCCAAATAAATATAAATTATCTTTTTTATCAGTGTATGATAGGAAGTTTCCTATTATTTTTTAAAAAAAATCCCCACAAAAACAAAAGATATAGGTGGTTAAACTTAAAAAATAAAAAAAACTAAAGGAATGTCGGATTTTCGTATTTTTTAGAAAAAAATACTACAAGGATTAATATATGATAAAACAGTTTATATAAATAATATTTAATATTTTCAGCTCTTAAAATAGTTTGGGTTGTCTCATTTACGTGTTAAATTTAAGTTAAATTTGAAGTTGATATCTCAACCAGTTTAAAAGTGGGTGACTTTTGGACCGCTCTGTATAACGCAATAGATGTAAATCATTGTTTGCAGTGATAGGAAATTCTTTATACTAAATAAAATGCGAAGCAATAAACTGAGGGTAGGTTTTTAATCTTTGCCTCCAGCACTGATATCCTTTTACCATAAATTTAAATTTTCGATATTTTAATAATTATTTTTTTATGAAGAATTGTATTTTATTATCCGATACGCTAAATTTTATTAATTTTTATTTTTTATTATAATATGCCTTTAGGTAAATATTGCATTTCTGCATAATACCTAACAGTTAAAAATATGGATTTAATATCGAAACCATAGTTCTAAACTGTTGTATCTCCAAACTATATGTTAATTCAACAAGCCTTTTCACACTAACCCCTAAGTAGTATAAGACTTTCACCGCTTCGGTGACTTAATTCCTTATTAACCTAGTTGTTGGGCTGAAACATAAATATTTTTTTTCTGGCGCTGGCCGGAATTATTTTTTTTTTGGTAAATATGAACAAAAAATTTCGTAAAAAAAAATCATATTTTCGGTGACTATGACAAAGCAACCCCAAATGTAAACTTTAAGGCGCCTTCCACAAAATTCTCCCTGTGCAATTTTTCCGGGAAAAACCAGTAATGACAAAATCGTTAGAGCCATTAAGAAAATCGATTTGTATCCCTTATTTGGGGGAGTAGAGAAAACTAAGAAAACCCACTTATCAATCCCTTAAAACCTTAACTTTAAAGTTTGATTTTTATCTGTCAAAAGGTATAGCCTGTAGGCCCCTGGGACGAACAGACAGACATCGAAAAATCGTTTTTTTTAGGAATAAATATAAATTTTAAGTTTGTTTTAGATGAATAAATACAAAAGATGCATCTTTGTTGCAAAAAAATTTGACGTGATGGATTAACATACCTAAAACCATAAGAATTATTTCTTAGATTCCAAACAACTTGTTCATCGCAGACCTGCATAATTTTGAAAATTATAAACAACTCTTCTAGTAACAAAGTTGCGAAGAGTATGAAAAACAGAATGTTTAATTCGCATTCAATAAATAATTTATACATTGTGTAACGCTTTAGTTTAGCGGTCCGTAAACAGTTGAAGTATTAAGTCAAGAGCTTTTTTGCGTTTTATTCTGCATAGAGATTAGTTCCCCCTCGACAGCACAGATGACGGTGGAGAGCAGTGTTACCGGTAATCTGAAGATTTGCATTCTAATCCACGATTTCACTATGAGTTTGAAATTAAACTCCACACACTGCAAGGCTAAGCATATTTAGCCACCACAATAGGCTTGTTCGAGTTTTGAGTTATAAACTGTTCAGAACTCGTTCTGACCAATGGATATTGAATCCTTGTTACCATGTGACTTAAAATAGCCAATAAATAATAGTCAAGAACTAAATATCGGCATATCTCAGCTCTATTCACTCAAGGACTAAGCGTAACTACATCCAGAGCAATTACTCCTGAGATAAGATATATAAGCTTTGACTATATCAGGAATATTGTTACGAAATTAAAAATGTTGAAGAGTACCTAAAGTTTGGCGAAAAAATAGCGCGAAAAGTCTGAAAGGTTCCATGCTGTGCATATAATTAAGCAGGCGCCGAAGGCTTATTTCGTCAGTAGTCATTTAGTAATTCAGTCAGTCAAGTTGAAGTGTTCAGAAAATAGGAAAAGTGTTCTTTAGTATTATTTATGTATTGTAATGTAACGTTATTGTTAAATAAGTGTTTCTAAATATTTTTTTTTAGGTTTTGCACAATGAGTTTTTAGTGAACCCGGATTACGTAACAATATTAAAAAGAAGCATCTTATGAGAGGTCTTCGCTACTAGGCTACACTGAAAAAATAGGGGTAAAATTAGAGAGTAATATTAAGAGTAAATTATAAAATTCATTTGATTTAAACCGATTTTTTTACTGCTAAATCTAAATTTACCAGAGGGGTGTCTCACTGGCCAAAATGTGTACATGTATTGTCAAAAATGCAAAATAATGTCGAGTAATGTCAAGGTAATGTCAAGGTTATGTCAATTAATGTCAAGTAATAAATAATAAAATTAAATATGCTCCTCAAGAGGGTCTCTTTAAAAATGAACATATGTAGTGGTGAGTATCCTTTAGTTGGCCGCATTATTTTATTTCAATGAATAGTTGATTTTTTTACTTATACACCATTACTAATGGTCCACTGGTGGTACTTTTTTGCACTGGGAATAAACTGCTTGTATGATTTTTGATAACTAAAAAAAAGCTTTTTTTTAAGTTTAAGTTTATGTTTAACGAATATGACCTTAATACTATAGAAATAAAAAACACCCATCCCATGTCATGTTTCAGAACTAACCTCCCCCTTTAGAGAAGAAATTTTAACGCACGCAATGTCTACGCGCAGGATTAAATAGTAGATAATGTCTACGCACATGCGCACTAGGACATAATGTCTGTAATGTTGAGTAATGTCAAGTAATGTCTTGTAATGTCAAGTAGTGTCTTATAATGTCAAGTAATGTTATGTAATGTCAAGTAATGTCAGGTAATGTCCCGTACTGTCAAGTAATGTAGAGGTAATATCAGCTAAAGCGTACATGTATTGTCAAAGGTGAGACACCCCTTGAATTTACCCTTAAAATTTACGATAAAAACTTAATTACAATTAATTACAATATTCTTTTAAAATTACGTCATCGAATTCAGCAAAATTTTGCAGTTTCTTTTAAAATTCTGATACTGATAGCCGGTAATTAAGGCAGGACATGTTTTTTTACAGTTCATCACCTCTTTAATTTAGACATAACTTTTAAACGGACCACTAAAAAAATTAAAAGTTTTTGCAAAATATAAGAAATTAAAAAAAAATACTTTTATTTCAAAAATGCTCTTTGTTTGACCGAACCCACTTAGTAACACTTCTGAAACGGAGCTATGCTGAAGATTCTGAGTAAGACGAAAAAGTCCACAGTTTTTCAGAGTGTGACTTGTAAATTTCGTACACATTATGGGATTTACAGTTGAGTTGAACAAAAATTGTTATCTAAACGACTAAAAACCTAAGAATTTTTTTAATATTATTAATATTATATACAAAGTATTCAAATTATTATATATTATATTCAAATTATTATGTATTATATTCAAGTATTCAAAAATGTAAAAATCCAAAATTGCGCCTATAAGAAAAAATTAAGTTAAGTGTTGTAGCTCTTGAATCTAAAATGCCATAGAAAATATCCTAACAGATTTAGATTTCTTGCAAAAAAGTATACCTTTGTCGGTTTTTGGCTCAAAAAAATAAAAAATAAACCCATAATTTTTAGTTTTTTTGCAATAATTAAAAAACAAAAAATGATGGGTAAACTTTTCTTTCAGATCATAAAAATGCGAAACTTTATTCTAATTTAACCGATCTTGTATCCCTTATAATAACCGAGATACCCATGCTTGAGCTCGAAAAACGAGCACTCTGTATTTATTAATATTGTGTCCATTCGGTTTTAAAATGTTCTAATGTAAAATTGAAGAATTTTGGCCCAACCTATTAACTAAATCTCCTAAGGATCTCAATATGCCGTATTAAACTTGCTAACAATGTCTGTTGAAGATTAAAAGTTGTATTATTATTTAATAAAATTCTTTTAAAATATAAGAATATAATCAACGAGGAAAAAGTTTATTAAAAAAAAATCAAGAACATTTTTAAACTTGATTCAATGGAAACTTTATAATTAACACCAGATACTTTTTCTTTAACGAAATTTATATAATATAATCCAATAATTATAATATAATCCAATAAAAGGAATTACAATTTTTACCTCGAATAAGTGAGAAGAATTTTTCCTTAATGTTGGATCTTTTATTATTTTTTATTTGTTTTTTAATTTTTTTTAATAAGGGCTCTTTAGGGTATTATATAATGCACCCAGTGTAGGGGATTTTGTTAATCGCATACAGATAAAAAATCACACAATCACACAATAAGTAACGTAAAGTTTCACATAATTAGTGCTGTATTTTTAAGATATACATAATATACAGGGTATTCCTTAATATGTTACTATTGAAGGAGGTTATTCCTTGGCTTAATCTATGACTAAAAGTAAGGGAGCTAAGCTCAATTGAATATGGCTAAAAAATTAGGTTTTTATTAAATAACTGAGGAACCCTTTGAGATATAAATCAAATCAAATCATTTATTTCCTTTCTACAAAAATTACATAGTTAATTCATAAATACAAATAATATTAATAAGATAAACCTAAGATATTGGGGATTAATTAATAGCATAATTAATTTACATAAAAAAATATATTTATTGTGTATCACCCTCGGTATCACCTAAGCAGTGCTTGTGTGTGATACACAATCTTAGGATAAATTTGTCATTATGTAATTTACAAACAAAAATAAACTGTTACACATTGATACTAAACAAGAAAAATTGTTATAACAATAATAAAAAAAATAATAATATTTATTTAACGGACAGATTCAGAAGAGAAAAACTCCACTAAATAACGACGAGGAATAGAAACAAAAGTCCAAACAAAAATAAAACAAAAATATTGCTTAAAAAAAGGATACTGAGGAAAACTAGTTTATTTTTTTTTTACTGGGATATTATTTTTTAAAAATCTTCTTGATGTAAACTTACGTAACGCTTGGATTCTACCTTAAACTTTTTTAAAAAGTCCAAACTTAGATGACTTATGTCCTTAGGTTTGTTTGTTTGTTTGTTTGTTTAACCTCGTACTATTCTACTTAATTAAGCATGGGCTAGTAGTAGAGTAGTGGCTAGCGCGTATGCATAGCAAGTCTACTATCGTGAGTTCGATTCTCACTGGCGCCGATTTGCCTTTTTCAGTTAATTAATAATTGAAATTTGTCGAAGGCGATAAGTGAAACGGACACTCCCTAGAAACTGGTTCGAAAGTCAGTATAAGCCGGTGGTTCCCTCTACTACTAGCCCACACAAGTCCTGGACTTAGGGGATGCTTAATTAAGTAGAATAGTATGAGGTTAAACAAACAAACAAACAAACTTATCGCCTTCGCCAAATTTCAATTATTAATTAACTGAAAAAGGCAAATCGGCGCCAGTGAAAATCGAACTCACGATAGTAGACTTGCTATGCATACGCGCTAGCCACTACGCTATGCCTCCCATAAGGTAACAACGAGGTTTTGCATTTAAACTAATCTTAATAAGGCCCAATCTTCTTATGTTATTTTCATGTACTTATTTTAACCAGGGGTTTGCGAAAAGGAGGGCCTTATCAGTTTTTTGTCCCAAAATTTTTCTGTGTAATTTTTTTGTCATTTTATTTTTGGAATATATTCCTCAAAAACAAAAAAATATTCTCTTGTACTCTTTTTTTTTAATGATAGCTTTTTTTATTCTTTAAAAAAGTTTAACCCCCCAACTTTTTTGTTGTTGAGGGGATTACTTTCAAAATTGGTAGAATTGATCTTTATAATAAAAGTAATTTTTCCTAAAAAAGTTTAGTTAATCGGAGCTTTTTTTTCAGCTTTTTTCGTTTGGACCTTTTAAAAGTTAAACGTCCCATAACTGTTTTGTTTTCGAGGGGATTACTTTTAAAATTGGTAGAATTGATCCTTATAATAAAATTAAATTTTCCCAAAAACTTTAAGTTAATCGGAGTTTTGTTTCAGCTTTTGTCGATTTTTTAAAAAGTTTAACCCCCATAACTTTTTTGTTTTGTGGGGATTACTTTCGAAAACAATAGGGATCTTCCCATCGTAGAGCGGGGATTATTTTCAAAAACAAAAGTTATTTTCTTCATGAAACAAATTTATATCCAAGAATTTTTTGAAAATTAAATAGTATTCTAGCGCAGGTGCTGTGAATAATATAATCGTTATTGATCATTTCAGTTTACAATATACAGGGTTATTTAGAAATAGGGTCATTAATTTTAAGGGGTGATTCTACAAAGGAAAATATGAAAAAAAATTCCAATAAACATATGTCCAAAAATGCGTCGTAAGGGAGCTAGGCCTCTTTGAAAGTGACTAAAAAATTCGGTTTTTATTTAATTACTCAGGAACACTTTCAGATATAGCAACGTGGTTTTTCTCGTAAACTAATTATTATAAGGCCATCTTCGTATGTTATTTTAATGTACTTATTTTAACCAGGGGTGTGCGAAATGGGAGGCTTTATCAGTTTTTTGTCCCAAACTTTTTTCCGTGTAAATTTTTTCCGTGTAACTTTTTTGTAATTTTATTTTTGGCATATGATTATTCAGGTCAAAATACATAGAAAAGGTACTTTAGTTGTAATGCTTTAGGATTAACCATTTTCGAGAAAACTCCATTTAAAAGTGAAATTTCACGAGTCGAGAGCGAAAAATTAAATAATAAAATGTTAAAAACCAAAATTTCAATGATGCAATGTGAATTTACATCAAAAACTAACAAAAAAACTTCATATACAGGTAGGAATCTCCTAAAAATTCACCATTTTTAAAGGGCCATAGTATTTTTCGACCTACATGTATAGAAACTTGTTTTCTTAGTTTTTGATATAGAATAACCATGCATCATTGAAATTTTGGTTTTCAATATTTTAATATTTAATTTTTCGTCCTCAAACCGTGAAATTTCACCTTAAATGGATTTTTCTAGAAAACGGTTAATCCTACAACATTACAACAAGGGATAAGTGTAACACACCCAACACCAGTAGTGTTTATTTCACGCTGTATAGATTTTGTGAATTATTTGTAGTTTGAAGTGTTATTAAAAGTCTTTAAAGTGCATCTAAGCATTGGCAAAAATTTAGTGAACAATTTCATATATTTGGTAAGCCCAAATTCAATATATTTCAACTGCATTCTAATGTGCAATTAAAGATTATTGGAACTGTCAAATTGCAATAAAGATCAATTTCGATGGTTTTATCAACGCATACGTATTTGTAACACGCAAAGGTCACGTTACTTGAACTGTTTACCAGCGATCAGTACCTAGTCTACGCTGCGAGTGGGCCTGCCGTTGCCTCTGCGAATATACATCAATAAAGTACTATACACTGAGAAAAATGTCCGTCACGTCTAACAAATGCTTTACATGCGAGGTAACTATCAAGCGTAGCGAGAAATATGTATCTTGCGACTGCTGCAATGTTGCTATGCATTATAATGATACATGCACTGGTTTAAGCACTCTCGAATTTAATGCTTTAGTTGCAAAGCAGAGAATTCTAATATTTTTCTGCAATAATTGTAAGTCCTCATTTAAAAAGATCCCGACTATCTTAAGAAATTACGAACTCATGCACAATGAAATTGAAAATTTAAAAGCGGACGTTGAAAATCTAACTCAAGCTGTTCAAAATTTGCAAAGCAATACAAACTCTACAAACTTTTCGAGTAACATGGAAGAGGCTATTGTCGAACTACAGGAAAGAGCAACTCGTTCCAGAAACATAATGCTTTATAAGGTAGAAGAAAGTAACTCAGCTGTCGTGGAATCTAGAATTACCCATGACAAACAAAAAATAGATGAAATTTTAAACCCTTTAAATGCTCAAAATGAGGCTTTTAAAGTTGTTCGAGTTGGGAAAAAAACTTCCAGTCTAAGTCCAAGACCGTTAAAAGTGATATTCAAAAATAGTGAAACAGCATCTCGCATCCTAAAAATGAGAAAAAGCACTGACAAGTATCCCATGAGCTCTGACCAAACAGTATTGCAACAGAAATATTATAAAACACTTAAATCCGAATTAAATGTTCGTAAAAGTAAGGGAGAGTTAAACTTGGCAATAAAATACACAAATGGAGTTCCAAAGATTGTCAATAAACAAAATATATCTGCAAATAACACTGCAAGTGAAGCCGTCAACCAGGGAAACAAGTAAGCCCATTACAGTGTTATTATCAGAATGTAGGTGGCATGTCAACCAAACTTGCTGAATTTAACCAAGCTATTACATTGTGCAATTATGATGTCATTATTATAACCGAATCTGGGCTGTCGGACAAAATCTTCGATAATGAAATTCATGCTCCTCTTTACGACATTTTCAGGTGTGACCGTAATAAAGCTACTAGCTTAAAGAGCAGAGGTGGCGGAGTACTAATTTTGGTAAAGAAGAATCTATGTGCTAAACAAATAGGAACTAACTGCGTATCTGTTGAACAATTATATATTGAGTTCAAAGCCAGTAACACATCATATGTTATTGGTGGTGTTTACATTCCTCCCGCGTCACCGTTACGTTTTTACGAAGATCACAGTAGTAGTATTGAAGATATATCCCTAACACATCCAGATTCCAAGTTTATAGTTTTTGGTGACTTTAACATCCCGGATGCTAAATGGTCCATCGTAAACAACTCTATTTATGTTAATTGTAACTCTCCCTCAGCTACAACTCTTGCAGATTGTTATAACTTTATGAACATGTTCCAGAATAACCCTATTCCAAATGAAAGCAATGTTTTTCTCGACCTACTCTTTTCAAATTTACCTGATATAAATGTAACTTTACCTGTTGATCCTTTACTACAGTATTCTAATCATCACGTCGCTTACTATTTTGATTTTTGCATAGAAAAGGTTGTTCAAGAACCACTTAAGTTTTCGGAATATTATTTGGATTTTAAGGTCGCAAACTTTACGTATCTAAATAGGTACTTATCAAATTTTGATTGGGATAATATTTTTAAAAATTTAAATATGTGTGAAGCGACTGACCTTTTTTATGAAATTCTATTTTGTGGAATATCACTGTACGTACCTACAAAACGATACAAAAAAGATAACTTTCCAAAATGGTTTAATAATAATCTAAAACAGCTAGTTACAAGAAAAAAAGCAGCGCACAAAAATTATCAAAATAGTAAGAGCCGTGCAGATTATGAAATTTTTTCTGAATTGCGTTCTAGATGTAAAGATCTTTCCCGTTTGTGCTATCAGAATTATTTAACCAAAATGGACTCTTGTTTACTCTCAAACCCAAAAGGCTTCTGGAAATATGTTAATGATAAAAGAAATTCACCATCACTGCCCAATGTAATGCATTACGGAAACACTTCCGCTTCTACTCCGGAGGATATTGCAAATATCTTTGCTGAATACTTTTTAACGGTTTATAGTAACGCCTCTAATGTAGATTTTAATAACGTATTCAGCGAAGAATCAGGCTCAAATGGCAGACATATCTCTATCAGCAAAATATCTCCAACCGAGGTTTTTAAAAAAATATCAAAAATACCTAAAAAATACTCATCTGGTCCAGATGGAGTGCCAAATATTTTGTTGAAAAGGTGTGTCTGTAGTTTGTCAAACCCGCTATCCTATCTTTTTAATCTTTCCTTAGACGAGGGTTCATTCCCAAACATATGGAAACAAAGTTATATTATACCTATTTTTAAAGCTGGTGATCGTAACAATGTAAAAAATTACCGTGGCATATCCATTCAGTCAAGTATACCTAAGCTGTTTGACAGCTTAGTGTGTGACCAACTTACATGGTTATGTAAACCTTACATTATTCAACAACAGCACGGTTTTATGGCTGGTCGATCAACAACATCAAATTTACTACTATATAAGTCTAAAATTTTAAACTGTTTATCCCAGGGTTTACAACTTGACTCAATTTATACAGATTTTTGCAAAGCTTTTGACAGAGTCGATCATTTTATATTAGTAAAAAAATTGATAATGTTTGGTTTCTCACCTAAGTTGATAAAATGGGTAATTAGTTGGTTGGTTGGTCGCACACAATGTGTTAGGATAGCTGGTTGCTTATCTAGATTAATAGACGTGTCTTCTGGAGTTCCTCAAGGCTCACACTGTGCGCCTTTAATTTTTTTGATTTTTGTTAACGAGATCGGTGATAATATACTTTTTAGCGAGATATTAATGTTCGCAGATGATTTAAAACTTTTCCGTACAATTAAATCTGATGCAGATATGTTATTGTTGCAACATGATCTTAACACAATTTATACTTGGTCAATTCAAAACAAACTGGATTTAAATATAACTAAGTGCTGTTCTATTAGTTTTTTCACTGGTAGTAAGAAAGTTGATACTCATTACTCTATTAATAATACTGCCTTAAGCTATGTAAGCTCAATGAAAGATCTGGGCATACTTTTTGATGAAAATGCAAATTTTTCAAATCATATTAAAAATATTTGCTCTCAATCTAGCAAAATGTTAGGCTTTGTTACTCGTAATTTATCTGAGTTCTCTCTTAATAGTATCATAAATGTATATAAATCACTAATTAGATCTAATCTTGAATATTGTACGATCATATGGTCGCCATTTTATAGCAATGATACTGTGCTAATTGAGAGGGTTCAACACAGAGCTCTTCGTTTTCTTGCATTCAAGATGAATATTAGAATAATGAATCACGATTATACCCATATTGAACAAATAACAAATTTAAAAACATTACAGTCTAGAAGATCTCTATCTCATATTCTGTTCATTTATAAACTGGTTCATGGTCTTTTGGATAGCCCAGATCTATTCGAACTCGTAAAGCTTGTAGTTCCTGGTACTGTATTATTACGTGAGACTCGCACTTTCGTGATAGAAAATCATAGAACGAATTACTGCTTATATACACCCTGGAATAGGGCATTAACTTTTCTCAATAACAACAACATTGATATTTTTAGATATTCCTTTAACAGGTTCAAGAGTTTAATAGCCACAAGAGTTTAGATTTCACTCATGCATTTACCTATTGTATTTTTTTTTTTTTTATTTTGATTTTAAATTTTATTTTTGTATGGATCTATAGGTGCACAATGTGTATATTTTGTGCATGTATATGTACACATAATATGTGTATGTATACATGCATAAATATTATTTACTTAAACATATTATTATGTTTATACCAATTCTTTATTAGTTTTTCCTTTTTTATATTATAAGTATTAACATAACTCATTTTGTAATAAAACTGTAATGGGGTACTCCCGTATATATAATAATAAATAAATAAATAAATAAACAAGGTACCTTTTTTATGTATTTTGACCTGAGGAATCATATTCCAAAAATAAAATTACCAAAAAGTTACACAGAAAAAAGTTTGGAACAAAAAACTGATAAGATAATAAAATAGTAAAAGATAAATAGACAAAAAGAAAAACAAACAAATAAATAAAAGGTATAAAGTAGTACATTCTAAAAATTCTTTAACAGTATATGGACACATTTTGATCAAGGTATCTTTGACATTTATTTTAAAACTATTAATATTATTTAATTTTTTTACATGTACTGTAAGTTTGTTAAAAAATTTAATGCACTTATACAGAGGTGATTTTTCATAAAGAGCTGTTCTGTTGGTATTGGCAACTGACCCTTGTTTTAAATCTATGTTACTCAGAATTAGTAACAAATAAGTTAATATTTTGCTTTACAAAGCACACACATTTAAAAGTGTACCTAAATAGAGACTACCGTTAGTAGATTTATATAATAATTTAAATATAATAAATTAATCTTGAAACTCAATCAGCTGATAATCTTTAAAACACGAAGGAATTCAGGAAGATCGTTTCCATAAAGCAGAAACAATAGTGGCCCCAGTACCGAGCCTTGTGGGGACTCCTAGTTTAATCTTATATGTAAACGACTTGCTTAGCTTATTTTTAACAATAATTTTGCAATTTTCCAGATATGAAAATATCCATTTAAGGAGATAATTCCAAAAATTTAAATTTTTAAGCTTTCTAATAAGTAATTCTGGAGAAATTGTATCGAAAGCCTTACACAAGTCGAACAATAGAGATACTACTAATTCTTCATTATCCAGTTATAAATATAGTTAATGATGTTAAAAGAAACAGATTCCGTAGATCTTTTTTTCTAAACCCGTGCTGGGAATCAGTGAATATATTATTATCATCAAGATAATTTATGATTCTTTTAAAAATTAATTTTTCGAGAAGTTTAGAAAATATGCTCATTAACGAAATCTGCCTATAATTATCTTCATTTTTGTGATCAACTTTCTTGTAGACTGGTATAATTAGAGCGGCTTTAAAATAATCTGGAAAAATACCCTGCTGAAAACTTAAATTTAAAAGATATGTAAGTGGTTTTATGATTGTAGGAAGACAGTTGCTTAATACAGTTACAGATATTTCATCAATTCCACAAGTTTTTTAATTTTTTATTTGCTTAAGAGCTTCTTTAATTTCCTTCTCCTCAATAGGTTGTCATTAAAATGGTTTTACTACAGTCTGAGATGATGCTGTGCATGGTAACGACAGATTTTGACCAAAGTGACTCATTAAACAATTTTCGGCCACCGTAGGAAAATGTTCCGCGAATAAATTGGCAACTTCTACAGCATTACTAGTAGTGGTACCTTTAATATTTAAAGTAATTGGCTTATCCTTAACTGATCTACCTAATTTATGATGACAATTTTCCAGGTCTTTTAGACTTATTTGTAGAATTATATATTTTATTAGCGTAGTATTTTTGCTTTGTTGTTTTGACTAGTAATTTATGTTCTTTATATATATATATATATATATATATATATATATATATATATATATATATATATATATTAGGGAATCATCAGCACTGTGTATCCTGTATGTTGTTAATATTTAAATAAAACGTTAGATAGATATAAAAGTATGGTGCGATCTATTGATGTCGTCACTGCAATTTTGCTTAACCGGCTAAAGGTTTATAAAATGGTTGGCATTTTTAATGCACGTAACTGTACACCCTAAATTGTCTTTTGAGAACAAGTGAACAGATAACAGTGACCACATCAATAGATGGCACCATATTTTTATATCTAATGTTTTATTTAAATATTAACAACATACAGGATAAACAGTGCTGATGATTCCCAAAAAGGATGAAATGGTACTATACACTGCTTCCTGTTCATTTGCATATATTTTATATTAAGATTAGTTCATGTGCAAAACCTCGTTGCTAAATCTAAAAGAGTTCCTGAGTTATTAAATAAAAACCGAATTTTTTAGTCACTTCAAAGGGACCTAGCTCCCTTACGACGCATTTTTGGACATATGTTTATAGGAACTTTATTTCATATTTTCCTTTGTAGAATCACCCCTCAAATTAAAAACACTATTTCTGAATAACCCTGTATGGTCAAGTCAAATACAAAATACAAACAACACAGTATACAAAGTATAAAGTACAAAATAAATTACCTGGTATTTGACCAATGAGATCTTAAGTTTATTTATCACATTTCATTTCATGGCTTAAATTTTTAGTTATTAAACTGTTATGATTTCGGAAAGCTAATGTATGTAGTGGTATTTTCGACTCAATTTAGATTGGTGTATTCGATGGAGAAAATATACGTCATTTTGGTAATGCCATGTTTTTTATTGGTTGAAATCTGACATTGTGAAAAAAATAGTCGTTCAACTGCTCAACTAGTAGCAATTACTAAATTAAAGGAAAATAACTCTGTAAAAATACCACTTGTAAATTTCAATATTTTGGCAGACGCTCTGTTTAAAGGCTTTGAACGAAGATAATTTACAGCTATCGTATAAAAATATTTTATGGTAAATTACCCTTTATAGAACGTTTTGAAAGTCAAATTATATTAAATTTATGCCCATGCGATCTACTATGACCACATAATACATAGCCTGCTGGGACGTCACCCGTTCAACGAACATATTCATAGGCATAATATGTGCGTTAAATGGAGCTCAGAGAAAGGCAGTGAAAGCTAAAATCATTAGGGCGTTTAAATGTCAACGTTAACTGTAATATTTTTTGATTGTTTGCTGAGTTTCGCTGGTAGTCAAAGTAAGCTATCGAATCTACCGATGAGATTAGCCTTATGCTAAAAAGTCCACAAAAATAGTAGATTTATCTAAAAAATTACTGCCAATCTCGTTATTTGTTAAACTGCGATTGATTTTAATTAAAAAGTGCGTCGTGTTATAATTTCTTTGGTATTTCCGTTTTTTTTTTACAGATAAATAGCCGTTTATCGTTTACCCAGGCAAAGTTAGCGTAAGTTATCGTTTTGCTGACTTTCAGTGAGCTTAATTGAACGCACCTATTGATGCTGTTTTTTTGTTACCACTACATATTGCTCATATATTGCAATGTTCTGACACTTCAGATTGAACAAAAATCATGGTGTAGTTTTTTTGAATTTGACATTCTCCTATTTCGGTTTCTGGGTATCAAACTGAAACAGTTTCAGTGCCATGATTTTTTTTTGGTAAGGCGAGATTTTACACATTAAAAATGCCTTAACAGCAAATTTTCAATGTTTGGCGAAAGGCAGCGAAACCATTCTGTTAACGCCAAGTGTAATTGAGTTTCGCTGGCAGCCAAAGTAAGCTATTGAATCTGCCGATGAGATTAGTTTTATGTCAAAAAGTCTGCAAAAATAGTAGATTTAATCTAAAAAAGTAGTTACAAGCTCGTTATTTCTTAAACCGCGATTGATTAAAATTAAAAAATGCATCATGTTATATTTTATTTGGTGTTCCTGTCTTTTTTTTTTGACAGATAAAAAACTATTCAATGTTTACTCAGCGTTCGATTTTCTGACTTTTGGTGAGCTTCACACGGAAAGAAATTAGTGGGCTCTGCGCTATACATTATAAGATATTTGGTAACAGTGGCAAATTATAGTGATTTAAGCTATAGATTATAAGGGACACAATAACTAATAATGTTAAAAATAAATTGGAAACGATTATATATATTACAGACACGATTATATTTATTACAGGCACTATTATAAATTTACAGAAATTTTATTATATTATAAAAATTATTAGCACGGACAATAATTAAATCTATTTAAGCTATAAATGCCATACTATTTGTTATATTTTATTATTCACTAAACAATTAAAGTATTTCATATAAATTTTTACACTGACTGCCATAATTGTAAGAGAAAGCCTTGTATTTATATAATAAGCGATTATAATTTGCTTGGTATGTGTGTTATAGCGCTCCTAGCTATAATTTTTTTTTCCGTGCATAGAACTCACCTTTTAAGTTTTTTTTTCTATTTTGCGACTATTATAAGCTCATAATCACACGCGTTTTGCCTGTTCTTATAGGCCCATAAGAGGTCTCTACTTTTTTTTCTTTTGGGTTGGCAACAGACAGAAGTCTATCTCTTGACGTTTGCCGTGTAATTGTGAACGTCGGTTTAGTGTTTAATTTTCTACAAAATTTTGTGTTTATGTTATGTTTTACCGTGTTAAAATTGTGGCTTGGTTACTTGCAGTGGAAAAGAGAAGAAATTACTATAAAATATATCAAAATAATATTCGTTCTTAGAATTTTAAACATGGCGAAAACTGTAATGCCAATTCGAAACAAAAATCCCTAAATCAGTCATCAATTTAAATGTAAGTTTTTTAAAATTTTAGAGCAAAATAGAAAAAATTGTATAAAGCACTCGTTTCATAACACGTTTTTAGCGCACTAGTACTTTAGAAAACTCACCGCAAGCGGCTCGTTTTCTAAACTTGTAATCGTGCGCTAAAAACGTATGTTATGAAACTAGTACTTTAATATACTATTTTGTTATCACTACATGTATACAATTTGCAAAAGATTACAATTGTCTGACACTTTAGATTGAAAAAGGTCATCATCTGGCAACCACGACTTTCTTTTATTAATTGATTATATGAGTGGACAATTTCTGCAAAAAACTAAAAAAATATATCTGTTGCTTCGTTTTTTATAGACAAAAATGTTAATTTAATTGGCATAACCACAGTTCGTCTAAAAAAAATTGACTAAAATTTTCGTTTCCAAAAAAGATTCGTATAAATTTACATTTAGTGATCAATTTTGAGTAAAACTAACAAAAAAAAATAATAGTGGGGAGAATATTGAGAAAATCGATTTTCTTTTGTTTTTCTTATTTATTATATTTTTTAAAAACGTTTTTTAACAAAAGTTGCTCTTTTTAAAAGAAGCTTTTGGCGAGCGGTTTATCTTTGTTAAGCACAAGTGAAAACAAATGTAAAAAGTGTGGAAAAAATGCAAAAAGTGGTCCAAAATGTGTTAATTGTTACTCATATATGCACTCCTCGTGCAGTAAAATATTCGAAAGCAATAATAAAATCGAAGTTATAGATGAAAACACAATAAAATGCTGTCCCAAGCCTAGTGTCACGACTGAGGATGACGTTTTTAACACATCGTTTGTAAGTAGCAATGGAAATATAGGAAACCATGCAAATTCAGAGAGTATTATGGAACTTTTCTATTTGAGAGACTTGCTACACCACAAAAACATAATAATAGAAAGCCTACAGGATACCATAGTGGCTTTAAAAGACCAAATTACCATATTAAAACATGCTGCGCCATCTATATTGGAACAACCGCAAGTGGATGAACAATCCAATTCGACAAGGAAGGAAACTATGCCTAAGCAGTTCGCGAAGCCATCTACCCAAGTCGAGAAAAAACAAGAGTCGATTAAACCGCACACCAAATCGATTGTGACGTCACCAAAACAAAACAAATCAGAAAGTAAGGTTATAAATGACAGAATTACTAAAACTCAAGTTAAAGAGGCAATCGACAATGCAAAATCGAAGATGGGAACTGAAAATGCTAACCCGACTAACCTAGATACACACACTACGAAGAAAAATACAGCCACAACAAAAATAATAGGCACAGACAAATCTGATACGACATTAGTCGCCAAAGAAAAAAAGTGGTATTTTATTACTAAATATAGCACTAATTATACAACTGACATGCTGAAAGGATATCTGGCCAATAAATTCCCAAACAGAGACTTTGTAGTAAAACAAATAAACAATAGTGGTATCTGTAATTCTTTTCAAGTAGCCGCAGATTCTGATCTAAACGACATGTTGAATGCTAGCGTCTGGCCAGAAGGCATAGAAATATCCCTCTACGAATTCAAGAAACAGACATTTCGAAGAAGACGTTTTTACAATAGACGAGGCAATTATAATCAACCAATCTTACAGTGCTGATACAAACAAAAACTTATTAAGTAATCTACAAAATCCTACTAATAGTGTCCCCAACATATTACAAAATAAACTAGGACAGCTAGGCATAATGCATATAAATGTTCAATCTGCTAGGAATAAACAACTAGAACTGGAATGCTTCTTTGATGAACACAGAAATGACTACAAAGTGATATGTCTCTCTGAACATTTTATGGATGAAGCTGAAATGAGTGCCTTCAAGGTCCCACATTTTAATGTTGTTTCCCAGTTTTGTAGAAGATCTGCACACAGAGGTGGTGTTACAATACTTACTCGAGAGGACACAGATTTTGTAAGATTAAATACTATTGATCACTTATCCACTGAATTCCAATGTGAGGTTGCAGCTGCTCAATCAGCTAAGTATAATTTAATTATTGTAGCTTTATACCATACTCCTCCCCCCAAAACTTCGAAAGAAAAAAACATGGATTGTGAAAAAGGAGATTATGAAAAATTTCTTGAAAATTTTGATAAAGTTTTAAATAAATTAAAGGCGTCGAAAAGAGATATCGTGATAGTGGGTGACTATAATGTCAAATTCAATAAAAACGATTCTAAATTAAAGGTTTTTAAAGACCTAATTACTTCTTACTCTTTTAAGCCAACGATAACCTCAAAAACTAGAAAGCATAATTGTATCGATAACATTTTAATAAATTTTGATAAACCTTTTAGTACACTGGTGCATGACCCGGGTCTTTCGGACCATAGGGCAGTCTCTATAAAAATTCAAATTCCAGAAACACAGGAACAAGAAAAAATCACATATAGAAGCTTTCATGCTGAGGGTTATATTAAGTTTTATCAAAGCTTGCTTGATGTAAATTGGAATTTTGTGGATGAAAAGCATTTGGATGTTAACGGTAAGTTTTCTATTTTTATGGATATACTAATGGATAATATTAATAAATCATTTCCTAAAAAGGAAAAAAAAGTATCAGAAAATAGAAAGCAGCAAAATAAGTGGTTTAATTCAGATCTTGAGCACATGCGTGAGAATGTTCGGTTATTATCCGAACTTTACCAGAATTTCCCAGACCAAGATTTGAGGGACCACTTAGCAAGTTACAGAAATATTTACAAACGTGAGATACAGCGGTCAAAACGCACCTATAACGATAATTTTATTAGTGAAAATGGCAATAACCCCAAATCATATTGGAACTTAATAAACAAAAACCGCGCAAGTAAAAAAGTTCAAAAAAAGGTAAATTTTGATGCCGATGAACTTAACAAGTATTTTGTAAATATTTCTGAAAACTTAAAAAAGTCAGGTTTGGACTTAACCCAGGATGGCCAGGGAAGGACTTTTAGAGATTTTTTAGAAAAGGGAACATTTCCTAACTTTTCCTTCCATACAATTTCATTTAATAAAATGCGTGAAATTATAAACAAGCTAAAAAACAAAAATAGTCTTGACCATTTTGATATGAGCTCAAAATTAATAAAACACATCAAAAACGTAATAATAATCCCGTTAACAAAGCTTATTAACTTATGTATAAAAGAAGGTACATTCCCAGATATCTTAAAAATCTCTAAAGTCATACCCATACACAAGGGTGGTGCGCTTACTCCCAACAATTTTCGACCAATCTCTGTTGTCCCTATAATTTCAAAAATCTTTGAAACTGTATTAAAAGAGCAAATCACGGACCATTTTGAAAGTAATAAGCTTTTTTATAATAAGCAATATGGCTTTCGTAAAAATATGTCTACTAATACAGCGATAATAAATCTTATAAATAAAGTAATAGACGGAATGGAAAATGGGGAGTTTGTTGGTGTCACCTTGTGTGACCTTCAAAAAGCCTTTGATTGTGTATCTCATCCAGTGCTTATAGAAAAACTTAAAAACTTTAATTTCAGTCAAATTAGTTGTCAGCTCATCGAATCGTATCTTTCAGATAGAAAGCAATATGTTTTTAATGATAAAACAAAATGGCGTTTTGTAAAAAATGGGGTACCTCAAGGCTCAGTCCTTGGGCCTATACTTTTCTTAATTTATATTAATGACCTTTATATGGCGTTAGATGAGACTGACACAACACTCTTTGCTGATGATACTACTTTCTTAAACAAACACAAAAATATAAATTCAGTACAAGTTAAGTTAAGAGATACACTTTCGAAGGCTCAAACCTGGTTTAGTTCGAACTTACTTTCTCTCAATTGTAATAAAACAATAAAAATGCTTTTCACCCACAGACCTATAGGTGATTTTCAAAATCCTGAGAAAGTTAAATTCTTAGGCTTATATCTTGACCCTAAATTAAATTGGAACGACCATATAGAATGTTTAGCTAAAAAGCTTTCTAAAAATATTTTTTTAATTAGACAGCTTTCAGGAACGGTAAGCCAAAATGTTTTGATTACAGCTTACCATGCTTTATTTTCATCCCAAATGGCGTATGGTCTCCTAAACTGGGGTCATGCATCAAATATGCCTAGAATATTTGGCCTCCAAAGAAAGGTTTTGCGCGTTATAACTAGATTGGGCTATTGTGAAGAAGTTAAAGGTAAATTCATAGAACTAAACATTCTTACCCTACCTTCATTATACATATTACAATGCTTAACATATGTCCACGAAAACCTACATCTGTATAGCGTTCAAAGCAACTTCCATGGCTATAGTACTAGTCGAAATAATGGTCTGAGATCAAATTTTTTGAGATTATCCTCGAGTAGAAACGGCACAAACTATCACGGTATCAAACTTTATAATCACCTGCCTGATGGTATCAAATCCTTACCAGAAAAGGTTTTTAAAAGGACAATAAAAAGCTTTCTTATAAAGAAGGCTTTCTACGAAATCAAGGAATTCTTGGATAGTGTGATCACACTGTGATATTTATTTATTTATTTGTTTATTTATTTATTTTTCAAACTGTGTTTTAATCTTAATCTTATTTAACCTTTTTAATTTGTTTTATATGTAATATTAATTTAGTATTAGTAATTTTCTATTTTGACTTGTGTAAGCTTATTGCATCACCAATAAACTGATTTGATTTGATTTGATTTGATTTTCGAATCATTTAAATTAATTTATAAATAAATTTAAAAATATTTTTTATTTTGAAAAAAAAAATGGATTTTGTATTATCCTGGCTTAACTGCCCTCTGCCCTCTCCTCAAAAAAAAAAAAACAATAAATGAAAAAATATTGTATTTAGAATTAGCTTTTAATGGTTCTATTAATCATCCAAATCGGTTGGTAAATAAAAACGTTATAGTGCGTTAAATTCATAAGAATTATTCCCAAAAAGACATAGTCCGGGAAAATTGGGGAGGCTTTTTTACGGTGCAGTTTAATTACTCTTCTTAGGAATTATAAAATACACTTTTTGCGTTTCTTTAATACCTATAAGCAGTGGTGGATCAAAATGGGGATATTCGTGGATGAACGCCCCTCTAAATACCTACCCTAAACCAGGGAAAACTGTAAAAAATATAAATTTTCAATGGTCATTTTGGAGTGTTACGCACATGTTAATGGTATAGGAAAATAGCGTTATAGGTGGGGGGTGTCCAAAATGATCAAAATTTGCGTTACGTAATACTTGAACGTTCCCTTTGAGAAAAACGAAAGAAAATCTATTTTCTCAAAATTCTCACCCACGATTATTTTTTTTTTTTTGGTTAGTTTTACTCAAAATTGATCACTAAATGTAAATTTATACGAATCTTTTTTGAAAACGAAAATTTTAGATTTTTTTTAGACGAACCGTGATTATGCCAATTAAATTAACATTTTTCTCTATAAAAAACGAAGCAACAGATAGATTTTTTTATTTTTTTGCAGAAAATTTCCAGAAGACCCATATTATCAATTAATAAAAAAAATCCTGGTTGCCAGAAGATCCAAAAAATTGACCCTAAAAATCCACTAGTGCACTGTGCATCAAATCCTCCGATGCCGGTTTCCTGGGAGCCTAAACTAGCTGCAAGTTTCGAGCCATTTCGGGCTAAAAGTTGATGACTAAGAAAAACTCACCACCCCAACACATCTAAAAGAAATGCATATTGTAGTTAATTTTATAGAAAAATCTCGTATAACAACGTAAAAAAATATACCAGTGTGTGAGGGAGTCTTTACCATGGAGTAATAAAAAAAAACATTAAATACTGCCATGTTCAGTTTTGCGCCCTCGCGAGGCCTCGATTGAAAGCTGCGTCCTGGTCGCCTTATCTCATGGCAGAACCCTGCTAGTGTTTTCTCTGATTAAAGCAGTCTTTGCAAAATTATAAAGCAATAACCCACGACGGGCTTGGATCAACTTTAAAACAAAAGTCCTTGCACCGATGGGATTTTTTCATAAATCTCTTCTACGATGTCTCACGAGTATTCATTGTCAATATGAAAACAATCGGTAGAGGGGTTCGTGAGACAAATCGAATTTCATTATTTTTTATATTTTTTTCAGTGTATGTATAATTTTTATTACGGATATCGAAATAGTTTATTTATTTAAGCAATTTTGTAGAATATCTTTTTTTTTTAATTTCATTTGTTTCTAAATTATTTAAAATCAAAATTGACAAAACTCATTTTTGAATCAAGCAACCTAATGTAACCTTTGTAATAAAAATTATACATACACTGAAAAAAATATAAAAAATAATGAAATTCGATTTGTCTCACGAACCCCTCTACCGATTGTTTTCATATTGACAATGAATACTCGTGAGACATCGTAGAAGAGATTTATGAAAAAATCCCATCGGTGCAAGGACTTTTGTTTTAAAGTTGATCCAAGCCCGCCGTGAACCTTTACGTTTACTTCAATGCACATTGGGTCA